>CP053153.1:13557706-14254530 GCA_014607495.2 Carposina sasakii
TCCAGCCGAAGTTTAATGTAAACAGATGGTGTAAAGCCCCATTGATCAGTAGATTCCAGAGATTTTGTTTAAAGTTTCTCCAAATCGTTTTGTTGTAAAAAGATTAAATTACAAAGATCATCATCAGGGTACTATGTGCCTAATTAGGAATCAAGAGTTTTAAAAATGACAGCCCATTTTAACGATGGGTTATCTTTAATCTTAAGGTCAAGAATGGTCTAGCTAAGGTTAAAAAAATCGATTACAGCAATGTTTGTACCAACCGGGAATCAAACCCGGAACTTTTCTATTTCAAGCCCTTCATCTGTGAGAACTTGCCAAAACAATCGTCATACAAAATTAATGTTCATATCTCGTCAGATGTGTTATTATGGCTCACCTAGGATTCTCTTTCCCTAGGACATAAATTCATGTCAGTCAGCCTCATCGGACATACTAGACGTACGCTTTGTACTAAAAATTAGTATTTCGAAAATATTCATAGCTTGTTTTAAAATATATATGACAGTAGTTCTACGGAATAAGAATGTAATAGACGATGTGCCACGAATATTAGCAACTCTCTCCCAGATAATGAATTACCTACATCCCAATTTCTTATTATGATGATAGCTAGCCTTAACCTTGATTCAAACATTATAATTATAACACAAGCTCTAACTCATCTCAATCGAAAAAGATTCGCGTTCGTTCGCAACCGGAATGCTAAAATAGATTTTTGTATACGTTTTCAGTATTGACTTTGGGATGGCGTCATTATACTTTCAGCTGAACTATATTTAGCTCCGGAGGAAAGTTACGCAAGGCGAATATAAAATAGATCAAAAACGAAATAGGTAAATATATTGCATTTCACATACAGAACTTTTCAAATTCATTCATTTACTTACACCGAACAATAATTTTCTTTGTGGTGCTATGTGAAATCCTTTAGGATTTTCATGTCAATTGTGATAATGGAGTACCTAATATACAACCTTTAATAGGTTGAAAATAGTCTCCCTTAATTTCTTAGATGTTCGTCCATGTTTGAAAAAGATATTACCTATAAAGAGACCGGCTACTCCGGCTAGCACAATCTGCCATCTATATGTATAATAAATTCATAGAAACCTATTTTTGGAACTACTAAATTATCTTGAGAATAATTATGTCTTAGCAACCGGATTTTAAAGAAATCAGTCATAGCGCCAACGGGAACGCGCTTCCTGTCGTTAAATCTTTTAGCTTAGTTCTATGATATTAAATTTATTATTTATTTGTATTGTCTGTAAAGTTTTTAAAATAGTAACCGCGCAATAAAATGTCTGTTGTATGAGGATTCTTTCTCGTTCGCCAATGAGATTTATTTATACGTGAGTTTACAAGGTTCACCTATTCTGATTACCTATTCAAACAAAAAAAAACACATACTTCCACTTAATTCTATATGCACAAGACAGGTAAAAATGTTAGAGCAGAACTAAGTAATATTCCGAAGTTGAATTTACTTTATCAACCGATTTTCTAGTTTAATACTAGGTAGATAATTGAAGAGGTGGGTATCTATTTACATAGTAAATTAGCATAAACATAATCCAATATATTTTACTGAAATAAAAAGGTCAAAATAAAATTTATATATTAGCTCGCAAACTCACAATTAGGTCGAGGCCTCCATCTACTTCATAGTCGAATATATTTAGACGCATGTACTCGTACTTTCAAACTATACAATGGAAGTATGTAAACAAGTAGCGTCTTGTGCAGTTGTTACAAATTTTCTTAGATTCATCTAATAAGCCAATCGTTAGTGCCTGCTAAGGTCCTGCTCAGAAGGAAGGTATTTGGGCAAAATAAACAAGAACAAAAGGGATCATAACTTATATTTCCAAATTCAGTCATGCTTATATATAACCAAGCTTTCGTTCAATAATGCATTCGTGCTGCGTTAATCCAAGCGGCTAATCGTCGGAATTACCCCAAAAATCCTCTATCTCTTCCTCTAAGTCTTCATTTACCTCATCAGTTTCTTTTTTCTCTTCTTTTTCTTCTTCGAAGGATCCCAATTTAGGTAGGTCTTTTAATTTCGGTTTTAATGAGCTATCTAAATTGTCGTCGGGGTTGCTGTCAACTGAAGCTTGGACGCTCCACGATTCATTTCTTCCCTCTTTCGAATTTTCTCTCGATCGACTTCTGGAATGAGAATGCGCCGACAGATTAGGAGTGCTTCCAAACCCGCCGGTCTGTTCGTTATTTACACGATCGAATTCAGCTTCCTCGAGTGACGTGAATATCTTAAGTTCTTCGTCACGTGACGCTCGCGAGTCTCGGGACGAATTGGACGACGAAGAGTTGCGCTTTTTGAAACTCCTGCGCCGCCCACTCGGGTCGCTTCGTTGCAAAGGTCTGAACTTTATTCCGTCAAGTGATCTTAAACAAATTCACAATTTATATGAGTATATTCAGATGAAATGATCTTATGAACGGAGTTAGCTCTCTACTCGTGCATAGATGAAGATGGCATTTCGCGTGAAACCACCGATGAATCAAAATGGTCTAGGTCACTATAGAGTGGTACATGCGTGGTTCTACAGACAAGGTGTGCACCTTAATACAGATGAATATTAACCTTAAATATTCCTCGCTGTACGCAGATTCCTTCGTGTTACCGTCGTATGATTGGAAATGTATTTCAGGCAGTGGAGATTGTGGGGTGGGGCTCAGTGGGCGGTAATGCCATGTTAATTTCTCTTTGGCTTCACTTGTATCTTCGACGTCACTATTGTCACGCCCGAAAGAACCTTCCGAAAAACGACTTGGATCTGAAATATTTTCAGGAGTAGGTGATCTGTTTCTAATTGACTGCCCGATATTAATTGATTCTGTGGTTTGCGGGATGATTGTTTTCGTCTTTGTCTGTATGTACCTTTCAGTTTTGATGTCACCGTTCGCCGTATTAATATCCTCCACTGATTCCTGGCCAAAACTTGATATTTTTGTGGAAAAAAGTATCGCTGTTGAGTTAGGCTGTCCATCGTAGTATTTAATTGCGCACGATTTTAGCTTTCCATTTTCGTCCTCTGTCAAGCAAAGGTAACCTTGACCGCATTCCGTGATCCAGTCCGGCTGAGAGGATAGACTGGTAGATTTGTGAAGTAGCGTCGTGTAGTATTCGACGAGGTCTTGGAAATCTGGTTCGGTGTCCGGTACCATCCCGCTCAGGATGTGTCTGATGCACTCCATTGCATCATTGACTCCAGCGTACGAGATGACGACGGAGAGAAACAGTCCCATTTCACCGTTAATATTCACGTTTCTTAAAACTAGAAAGGAATGGAAAGGCTGAGGTATAAAAAAATTGCAGGGGCAAAAAGGGGCAGGACGGATGCAGCGATGTGACGCTGGGACAAGATTTGAACAACTGAAATTAAAACGGTGTGATTGCCAAAGATTTGTGTCCACTTTTAGAATTGAGTTCTGCTTTGCCAGACATCATTAGGTTTATGTCTCATCTGATATGCTGAGCAAGGTTGTGGTTCAAATCTGTGCAGGACAATGATTTATACGATGATTTTAAGTCCTTGTAAACAAATGCTGCAAAACATTGTAAGTAACTTATATGATATTTGTTGTACTTGCTCTTTGGTGAGGTACCGTAAAAATTTTTTTAAGCACCGACATTTCTCCCAAAATATGTACAAGTAGAAAAATACATATTTTTGAAATAAATGTTCAATGACTATTCCATAATTAAATTAACATTGAACTAAAAAACTTTAGCCCTGAATAAATGTCTTGCGAATTACGATCGACTGACATAATCTGTGAGTCAGCGACCCGGCCACAAATAAAAATAAACGGGCAATTGAGTTTACATTAAATGTGAAGGGTTCAGAATTATCTAACTACTGACTATAATAAGATGGATAGGTATATTTATAGCCTCGTTAAGGAGGCGATTGAGAAAAATCGAGGATTGAAAGTATTTACCAAGGCGCTGGGAAGGAGTCACCTGACAAAGCTTCGAACCTCGAATGGCCAAACCGTCACATCGGTTCCAGAGATTCTCGCCGAAATTGAGGACTACTATGGAAATCTGTACGCCCCGCATGCACCGAAGTCTCCACCCGACGCAAGCGACACTAGAGCCCCAATCTCCCGTCACTTTACGGACGATCTCCTAGACGAAATCTTATTTTGTTAATTGTTAATGTGTATTAATTCTATGTCTAAATTCTATTTTTAAATAATGAAAGACTAAATATGTATATATAATAATAACGTTCACATTCCTTGGAGTATTTGGCCACTTTTAGTACATATGGGAGTTAGCTACTTAATTAGTATCCTGCCATTTTCATACATTTACTCATACATATTCAAATTAAAAAAAATATGTATATATATTCAGGATGTCAAAAAATATTCTTATAAAGATTGGTATTATAAAATTATTAATAAAGAAAATGGAAAAAATTCTTAACCCGAGTGGGAATCGAACCCACGACCGCTGCAAACCGTGCCAGCGGCTATAACCACTAACCCACCGGGTCAATTACTCGGATGACGAATTTTACCATCTCTTTTCCCAAATTACATATTGGCAACGTTATTCTTCATCCCGATAGCTATACACTATCCAAATCTCGGCAAACAAAGCTGAATCCCTCAGCACAATGTTTAAAGATGAAACGATCAACCATATCCTAACG
Organism: Carposina sasakii; assembly: GCA_014607495.2. Classification (NCBI taxonomy): domain Eukaryota; kingdom Metazoa; phylum Arthropoda; class Insecta; order Lepidoptera; family Carposinidae; genus Carposina; species Carposina sasakii. The sequence goes on from CP053153.1 coordinate 13,562,401, forward strand.
GATTATATTAATGTAGAAGTGTTTTTATAAATTTATCTTAGTCAAGATATTATATATTATAAAATTATTAATAAAGAAAATGAAAAAAATTCTTCACCCGAGTGGGAATCGAACCCACGACCGCTAAAAACCGTGCCAGCGGCTATAACCACTAAGCCACCGGGTCAATTTTCAAGATTGGTATGTAAGTTGAGTTACTGTTTAGTCTGCACTGTGCTGTGTGGTTAAGTCGGTGCCTAATGTGTGATCCTACCTTCTTTTTATGGCTACACAAAAAAAAAACACATTAATATTAAGAATTTAACCAATTATGTATATATATTCTGTGTTAATTAGCTTAATGTGTTAAATTTTGTGCTATTGATAATTGTGATGTGTTGTAATTGTCTAAGTATCCAATAGTCTGTGGACTTAACAGTGTAAAAAATGGAATTCTCAGTACTAGTGAGCCCATGTAAGTTTTTATTAATGTTTGTTAATTACCTTTAGCAGTTAAGTAAAATATATGTTACTAAAAGTGTCATACATACCTATTGGTATTGTTAATTAAACTTTTAAAAGGCGTACCAGCCTAGAAAGTGTTAGTAATACCTACTATTAAAGTAAATTTATAGTAATTATTATAAATTGTACATTAGTTCTAAGTCTGATTTTAATAATAAAGAACCTTTGAAATCAAGAAATCAATCCCAGACGAAATCGGGGCGGTTCTCAAACTATATGCCGATCACACTTCTGAGCCACGTCTATAAGCTGTTCTCGAGAGTCGTCACGAATCGTCTGGCATTGAGATTTGACGCCTTCCAGCCACTAAAACAGGCCGGGTTTCTCAAAGGCTACAGCACCGTGGACCACATCCATACTGTACGGCAGGTTATACAGAAGTCGGAGGAGTATAACCAACCGCTGTGTATGGCTTTTGTGGACTAGGAGAAAGCCTTCGACTCCATCGAAACCTGAGCCGTTTTGGAATCCTTGCAGCGATGCCAAATCGACTGGCGATATGTGGAGGTGCTGAGAAATATCTACCAAATGGCAACTATGTTCGTTCAAGTCCAAACCCACCAAACAAGACCGATCCAATTACTCCGAGGTGTGAGACAGGGTGACGTAATATCCCCGAAACTTTTCACCAACGCGATGGAGGACGTCTTCAAGACGCTACAGTGGGATGGACTAGGCATCAACGTCAATGGTGAATGTCTTGCGCATCTCCGCTTTGCAGGCGATATAGTTTTGTGGCTGAATCGCTGCAGGACCTACAAAAAATGCTGTCTAGTCTCAATGCTGCCTCGAGGCGTGTGGGACTCGGGATGAACCTGGACAAGACCAAGGTAAAGTTCAATCGATACATCATCCCTGAGCCGATATTCGTCGGAGGTGTAGCCCTAGAAGTTGTTCAGAAGTATGTATACCTTGGGCAAATATTGCAGTTGGGTAAAGACAACTTCCGAAAGTTGTCCGACAAAGTCCGAAACGAGATTATCCAGCAGAAGACCAAAGTGACAAGACATAGTCTCGAAATGTAGCAGACTGTCGTAGAACCGATGGACGGTGGAGTAAACGGGTTCTTAAATGGAAACCGCGCCTCGGTAAGCGAAGCGTTGGGCGCCCTCCGGACAGATGGACCGATGACTTAAAGAGGACGGCTGGTAGTGACTGGATGGCAAAAACGGGAGATCGAGCCATGTGGCGTACACTAGGGGAGGCCTACGTCCAGCAGTGGACTGCAATATGCTGACAACGACGACGACGATATTACTTACATTTAAGAACTGAAAGAAGGGATCCCTAAACTGCACACGCGACGAAGAGGGCTTATTATTTTGTTTCAGCTCAAAGGAATAATAAAGTATTTTGTCAATCTGCCAAGATATTATAATCATTATACACGCGGCACTGGAACCATTATTTTGTATTGTTTACTTTTACGTTTTTTATGTTGTAACTAGTTGTGAATAATTTATGATTTAGTGTTAAAATCAACGTTTTAGATCATACTTATTTATATTTAAGTGAATATTATTTAATTTATGAAATTAATTAAAAAGAGTTAAAGGGAACATGCATTAACGCAGGTAACCATCCTGAGATATTGGGAATAGTTCAGTTGCAATCTTAGGTATGTAATGAAATATATCCGCATAATTCCCTGAAATCGTAGCATAGTTCCGTGCGGTATCAGCAGGGCATCCTAAGAATTACTCCCATGTTTCCGAAAATCACACTGCGGTCACCAAATCACCAATCGTCCTGACCAGCTTTGTGGCGGGCCCTGAGAGAAGCTTATGTCCAGCAGTGGACTGCAATAGGCTGATGTGTCTACTCTTTCACTCTTTCGACTAGGTAGTGTCATCTAGTGCAGTTCATTCTTAAAGTAGTCATGTCCCATGTCACTAGTCTATCTGTCTGCTAAGCTAATGTACCTAAAGCAAATGCATCACCCTAGCAACAACCAAATACGAGTATGTCTGACCATGCGTAAGGTATTCCGGAATCCGAATAAGCCAAAACTTCGGTTAAACTGGTATGGACATTGCCAAAATGTTCCCTTCATCTTAGACATTGCACCGTGTTTACCGGGCTAATTACGGACATGACGTCATGCCGTGTCTGACGTGCCATAGTCCCGTGTGGAAAGCTCAGTGACGGAGCTTTTGTGTAGGTATGGACTTGTTTTGCTTGCTCAAAACAGGAGGAAGTGGAATTTTCTAGTTTTTTTCGAAATATATTTTTAATATCATGTAGTATACGGTCAATTAGGAAATAAAAAATGCGGTGCTTTAAGCGTAAGTAAAAATCAGACAGTTTCTTATATCCGATCTATTACCCTTTTCTCTCTGGTATGGAGATTGACAGTACCTATACTATATGCATGACATATTTAACTTAGAGTTTAATTAGATATTAGTGCCGATTTTGACCTACTACCTACTGTCTAAATACTGTCCATTATTTTTCATGCCTATAAACATATTGAGATTTGTGATTGTAGGTACGACTTTCCCGACAGACAAAACCATCAAACACATGTTGAAATGACTGTATTTCTTTTATATATTTTAAGTGCTATCCAAAAAAGAATGCCCTTAATCAGCTCAAATCAAATCCATGCCCAAACACTTGTAATGTCAGAGACAAGGTCGCGGAGAAAGCGCGCAACCCGACACCCGTGACGTCACGCGGGCCGTGCGCACGACCGGTGATGCGCGGGAGTAGACCAGCCAGGAAGATGACTAGATGTATATGGGATTATTATAAGATGGATACCACACTCCATATCATGTTTTGAAGCGGTGATAGTTCAGTTGTTCCAAACGGGGGGCGTAAGTTCGATCCCAGTCACGGGCCTGTACCAATGAATTTATGTTGTAAAATTGTTACTATGTAATCCCCACAGATTTTAGCTCGGAATGCACGTAAAACCGTTGTTTGTCCTGCGCCTGATCTCTCTCCGGTCGTGTCGGCTTTTCGTCCGGCCGGACTATGAGAGTGACGGAAAATCGTGTGCCACTGTGTTTTTGCTTGCGCCACACACTTGTGCACTATTATATCGGCTGTCATGCTTTGCGTGGCGACTCCGATTGTCCGGTACTTGTCGAGCAGCTGGTAAGACTGTTTGTCCCCGATGGCCCTAAGATTTGCCTTAGACCTCGCCGGCACGCGCTGCTGGCCGTCCCGCCAGCGCGTACGGTAGCTCACAAAAATTTTAATGCACATTATAATTGTTAAAGTTATCATAATATCTACATTTCAAGGTGCATTGGCGCAAGCTGTAATGCTTTGTAATATGGTTATTGTTATAAATAAATAAATATCTCCTGCGCACCTGGTGGGTAATCTCCGTACTACGGATCTCCACGGAGTCCGTAGAGATTGGCCGCCTTGACCGAAATACGATCGGAGACATCATTATTATAAATTTGTACCTACTTAGTTTGAGATAGTAATTGGGTCCCATTGGCCAAGCACGAACTTTTTGATAGATAATATAATAACTAACGTCGCATTGTGAAATCGTCATATCTTGCTTACGGGTCGGGAAAAGTTCGTGCTTATCCCAATGAACATAGGTAGATAAAGGGGGGAGAGACGAATTTTTAACCACTGACTAACTATGGGCTCATTGGTCTGTGATTTTTTTTTAACTATAAATCAAACATAGAGTCGTCATAGACATAAATCGGCCATAGAGTCAGGTGTCCAGAATAAAACAAAACACTGTCGTTTTTGTTTTAACATATTCACATTTACAATCAAATATTCACATTTAGTATAACGTGATTATCGTGCCGGTAATTTTGGCGCGCGCAAAGCTCCGTCTTCATTGTTTATTGCGAGTTGTACCTACTCGTACATACTGGTCATTTACTCACATACATATAGTATGTTTAATATAGACCATTAAACGTGAATTCACACTAGACATCATTAGAGAATTCTACGGAATGTAATGTTCGTGCTAACCATACAATATTAGCAAAAAGTTAAATACACCTAGGTACCTAGAACCTACTCAAATTAAACCAATTCCAAATAATTTACATTACATACTATACACGCGGCTGTGTTTGTAGAAAAGGGGTAGCCAGAACTGCACGATCATAGAGGAGATCCTACAGATACGTTTACGACTAGCTGATGGCCTGCATAGAGCACACTAGGAGACTGGCCAAGTTCCTTAGTCGGATATTATGACATGCACGGATGCAGATGTAGCTGATGTATTCTAATGAAGCCCCGCATCGGCACTGGACAAAATGCAATTAACTATGCAAGTTTTTTTTTTAAGTTTTAGGACACTTTACTTAAATATACTCGTTTTATTATTGATACGGCTAGAAAGAAAGGTCAGGTCAAGAGTAGGTACCCTAAACCGACGAGCGTGCACGAAGAATATCATGAAAGTAGATGAAGCGAAAGAGGTGTGTCAGGATCGTAGCAAATGGAGATCCGTGATCTCTGCCTCCCCCTCCGCGAAATAGGCGTGATTATTATGCTAGACGGCTGTTTGTTTTCATAGTTTTTATCGTGGATTAGTTTAGGCTACGACGATTTTGGCTGTGTTGTTTTACGATAGTATTTATCTAATGGAGGATTTGGTTAATTTTAAATTTAATGGTCGAGTGGATTAGCTTAGTTTGGCTCAAATATACGAATTTTATGCTGCGATTTTGTCTTATTACATACATCTTTCTTCGCCAATCATTATTTTGTAATCTGTCATTACCTCATCCTTTTTTTTTTCAAAAACCATCACTTTCGTCTTACTTACATTCATCTTCATCCCTTTACTTTTAAATGATCCATTCATTTTTGTTACCGTCTCCTGCAACTCCCCCTCCGAAGACGCAAGCAAAACCATGTCATCGGCATAGAGAAGGCATTTGACAAGTAACTCATTCATTCTTGGACCACATTCATCATCTTTCAAACCTTGCAAACAACTGTCCATGAATAGATTGAATAGCCACGGTGACACTACACATCCCTGTCTAACACCTTTTCGATGGTAAACCAGTCTGTGTAAGACCCGTTTATCCTCATACAAGCACTTAAGTCCTCGTACAGGGATTTCAGTGCCCGAATGATAAGGCCACTCACTCCATACATAGACAGAACATTCCACAGTTCCTGCCTCATTGTCATAAGCCTTCTCCAAATCGACGAAAGCGCGATAGACCTTCTGACTTTTCGCCAGAAACTTTTCGGCTATGCAGCAAGAAAAAGACTTGATCCGTGCATCCCATACTTTTTCGAAATCCCGCCTGCGCATCCCACACTTTCTGGTCGGTAATTTTCACAATCCTTTCAATCAACACTTTCGCATACAACTTGCCGACAATGCTGAGTAGGCTAATTTTTGTCTTATTTACGGAAAATTTTAAGGCCAACTGGTGATCATGAAATTAAAGATAAATAGTTGTGTGAAATAAAGTTTACAGATTGATAACTAAGTCTCCAACTAGGTAGATACCTACGTATATACAGATTCGTTCAGCAGATTTACGTAACTACCGTGTATTACCCAGTAGGTATGTAATTTGAAATAGCTCGCGGCGCGGAATTTTGTCATTATTATATGGGATGGGCCTTATAAACCGTGTGTAAAGTAAAGCAACCGTTAAGTGCATTTTACAGAAAAATTTATCGAATAGGTATCTGGTAAAATTAAGCGTTACATACCTAGTTACTTATTTCTTTAAAATGCATCGACCTGTATTGATGGACGTCTCGTTTTAATAACTAAAATACGAGTAAGGCTACATGACAGATTGTCCTTGGCTGCTTTGTGGTTAACCCAAAGATTCGGATTACATTAGTATCGATATTTTATTTATCTATTTAATTAGATACTTACATTTTTATTGGAAGGTAGGATCAAATAAATTCTAAGTACTTACCTACCTACTTATTATTTGCCGTAAAAATTATGAAAGGAAGATGACTGTAGAAATGCTTGACAAAAAATTATTATTGTCCTGCCATTTTTTCCATGGTATGGTGGGATCTATGTACGTACCTACTCGTACCTATGATAGACCGAGATAATGACTAGGCTCTCTTTAGCCGTTAGCAAACTTTCGTATATCTAGATACCCCTTACTACTAGTAAATTATTACTTACATAATATGTCGTTTTGTTTTTGCTATTGACAAGTGAAAGATAAATGGATAGAAATTAGATTTTGGCAGTAGAGTCAGTCATTCTCAATTTTGAAGAACAATTGTGTTGACAGCGACGAGTATCCGTAATTCTTGTATTGGTGTGAAGCAACGAGTTATTGTGTGAAATGGAAACATTAAAAAACTGACACATTGCCAATTTCAAAAACTACAGTAAATGGTGCTTAGGTATAATCAGTACTGTGTGTCTTTTCAAGAAAAAATTGGGTATGAGTTTAACTTCAGTAGAACGTTAAAAACATTGTTCAATCTTGATTTAGGCAATCTATTAAGATATCTACGGGTTGCGCAAAGTGAGCTTTTCTAACTTTATCCTATTTAATTTACTGCCATCTTGTACCGAGTAGATGAACTAATACATATTTTCTAGTCCAAGCTCTTCCGTATATTATTATAGCTGTGTCAGAAAATAATACAATTATCCTGATGCCAACAGTACATATAAATTATTTTTTACTATTTACTTTTACGTAACACGCACCTATCTATGTTTAAATTAGTTGTACTACAGGATTGGAAGGTAAAAATCAAAACTAAACTAGCTAACATGCAAAAATTAGCAGTATAATCATCACTCACAAGAATTACAATTTAATCCGTTGTTTATGAACGCACTATTTCACTGGCGCGCGAAAATCGAGCGCGCGAAATTCAAATTCCTAATACGGCGAAACCGGAAACCGATCAAACTTTTTAATAACTTTTTAAATCACCGCCGCAAAGGCTGGAAGAATGAGGAGACACGTCTTCGGTAACTGTCCAATGGGTATTGAATTCTGGCGAACGCCGTCCAGTTAAGAACTTGTCGTGTGTGTGCGTCAATTATATTTATTACACCGGCTAGCGACTACCTATAAACATACCAGGCGACAGGGACTTCAAAGCGATCGATAGCTATTTAGGAGATCGATGATCGCATTCTTTTGCGGATACGAGCGAGCTTTTATCGATAACTCTTGCGGAAAATAAGGAAACGCCGATAATAGTGATGTAAATGTCGATTCGAACGATTTATTTGTTTCCGAGCGGTCGATGACTTAACATTGTGGAAGTGATGCTATAATTAATCCAGTTACGAGGTGTAATGGTTGTGTAATCAAATATAATATGCACATACAGGGTGTAACAAAAGGGTATGTTAAGCGAAAAGCTATGTAAATAGCCCACTATAGAGAACCTATCCACAAAATTTGAGATCCAAAATCACATGTTTATTTTTCCCGATAGTATGGAGAATTTTTAAATATCTCAGGAATTTTCATACAATCATGAAAAATAAAAATGTGATTTCGAGTCTCTAATTTTGGAAATAGGTTCTTTATAGTGGGCTATTTATACAGCTTTTCGCTTAACATACCCTTCCTGTTACACCCTGTATACACTCACGCTTAGTAGGTACCTACTGCTTATACTAGTCTACTGTACCAACCTCATTACATTTAGGTACCACATTACGACTACGGTCGAAATCCAAAACAGCCAACAAATAAATTTCTAAAGAATCAAGTAAGTACCTACCTACAACAAATGTGAAATATGATTATCCTTTGCTCATATAAACCATGCATTCATAACAGACATAAAAAAATTACCCTGAATTAAAGACCAATGAAACTTACATCTTATTTTTTACGTATTAAAAACATCTCAATTAATATTGATAATACCCGCAATTGAATGAGAAATTGACCTAAAAGCCTGAATATGAAAATAACCTGATAAATTGGATGGATGCATCAGTCGAATGTTCGAAGTAACTTCGCGAAAGGGAATTAGGTTAGCTTTCAAAATTTGACGGGTTTATTACAGGTTGTTGAGGTTATATATGTTTCCGAATAATTGGAAGTAATACTTAAATACATATATTAAATGTATATTTAAATACAGTGAGGATTTTCACACACAAAAAGTTACATAAGTATATAAAGTTCGTTATTAGATCATTATGGATTTTATATCAATTGTAACTTTTAGAAATAGGTTCCTAGCTTAGAATAATGATTCGTCTCTCTATCATTAATCTAAGATAATAATTCCTAGATTATTTGAAAAACAACAAACAATTTCAATAAAATAATCTACCTACCTTGCTGAAAAAACTTCGCCCAACAATTTAAGATACTTATTATATTATTAAAATTTAGGGCCTCACCTAAATCGATGTAGTCGGCCAATAACTGGAAAATATAAAAAAAAAAAACTCACATAAAACGGAAGGAACACAGAATCCAAAATTAAATTTAAATTGGAACGGCCAAATATCCCGCTCCGTATAAAGCAACTGGTAAGGAGTAGGTGCGAAACTCGCAGGGCGGTTTATTTTTACACGCTCACATCCACACTTCGATTCCTTGCATATTTTCCAACATTCTTTTATGGAAAGTATTTCGAGACATAAAATTCCTGAGTATTATGTTTAGTTTAGTTAGGAGGATCATGCTCATATTGACAGGTAGGTATATATTTGACAGAATCTATGTAAAAAAGAATACAAAATTATTAAGACGTATTATTATCTTTTTAACTCTTTCCGTCACGCTTTTAGATTAAGAATATTTTTAACATAAGTATGTAAGTTTTAGCATTATTAACAATAAAAAAATCATATAAAGTAGGAAAAAAAATTATTTATTAAGGTTTTCGAAAAATGAGGTGGTTAGTGCCACTAACCACCATGACTATTGATACAAACATTTAATGATAATTTACGCATTTCGATGTGAATACACTGCAAAAAACTTAAGAGTAGTAGTATTTTCATGTAAATATATATATAACAGATAAATGAGAATAAAGTTAATAAAAAACATTGAAGATAAAAGCTAACTTACTTACCTGTTATTTTTTTTTATAAAACACGCAATTAAAATTACGTAAGTGCAATATTCAATTCAACTAAATTGAGTTGTCATTCTTTCATTTGGCGGTATATTCGGTCGTATCTTGTCAAGCATGAATCGAACTTTCATGATAGTTCAACCGATTATAAGTAGATGGCATAGATTTTAATTTAAAAAATCAGAAATAGGTGGTTAGTGACACTAACCACCAAGACTGAAAGAGTTAAGACAATACGACTGAAACAAACTTTATCGATAGCATAATACAGGGGAAAATGCAGTAAATAAATATAGAATAGGTAGGTGGTACCTATGCTATGCCTGATTTATCTACCTTAGACATAGGTCACCAATCGGTCACCAACCCGCCTGCCCAGCGTGGTGACTATGGACAAAACCCCCCTGTGGCAGTAGCCTTGTGGCGTGCCCTGGGGGAGGCCTACGTCCAGCAGTGGACTGCAATAGGCTGAAGATGAAGATGATGATGATGAATTTTTGGTCATCAACGTTCCCGAAAACTACGGAATCTCCTCATCGTCACGATCATTCTTCTCCATGGAACCATACCTGGGAAGTGTCTGGTTCCCAAGATATTAGGGTCCAAAGTTGAGTAAATAGACTGCGTTTTTCTGCATAAATGCACATTGACGCGTGTAGCACTAGATTTTTTCACGAGAAATAATTAATATCTGTCTATGAAAAAACTAGCATAAACACGGGACACTATAAATTTCGCCCGATAAAGTAATAAAATAAAAACAAAAAATTACATAGTTACCCAACATTTTTTTTGGCATAAACTTACTTTTTATTTGATGTATAGAGTACGTACCCTTCGTTAAGGGTGGCAATGATAAAACATCCTGTATAATGTTCTCCAAAGAAAAGAAAAGCTTTTGTCAAATAACAAATTCTCCAATTTTAAAAATCCATATTTACTAGTGTGCAACTGTGCATTACTTCAATTCCTTCCTAGGGTTTACTTAAATATTTTTAGCACATATTTACGTCATAAGTAGTTTAATTGTAGGGAATATGAATGAATGCATCCCTTTTCACTTGCAATAATATACCTGTCAGTGATGCACTAAAAAAATATTTGTTGTTTGCCAGGGTTGATACGTAGCAATAAAAACTAATTAACTGAAGTGATCTCTTTTAACCTTAATAATTTTTTGACTTAGAAGTTTTATTATTTAATTCTGTTTGTTTAGTTTTGATTTTATGTTATCTAGATTTGGGAAATCCTACTAATATTATAAACGCAAAATTTGTTAGTATGGATGGATGGATGTTTGTTACTCTTTCACGTAAAAACGACTGAAGCGATTTTAATATTTGGTATGGAGTTAGTTGACACCCTGGATTAACACATAGGCTACTTTTAATCCCGGGAAAATATTTTTATCCCGGATAATTTCGACATTTTGTTTTCTCTGCAGTCCACTCGGACCAAGTTGCGGGCGTCCACTAGTAAAAAATCACGCAGCTTAAAGTTACTTCTGACTTTTACTTGCTGGTTTGGGAAGTAATTAGTTAGAACTTTGAACTTAGAAATGGTTTGCTGGAAGAAATCTCTTTCAGAGATAAGCACGCCTTTGTACATTTTCTTTCATAATTTCTGTCTGTATATAATTGTATGTGTACAATAAAGAATAAGAATAAGAACTTTACTTGCAGATGGGAAAGAGGTTCATAGTGTGATTTTCCGTATTAATCGCACTTCATGTGTAAGCGCAACCCTGCGTACGTCTCGCCCATGCCTGCTCTACTTTTGCTTCATGCTAATATAATAATTCAACTAGATTTAAAATTAGATTGTTGTACATTGCAATATGTATGAAATGTATCTAGATATGTTATGTGTATCTACTTATACTGATAAACGTGTCTAATTCGGCAACTCTTTAAAAAGCGATATCTAAGGCATGATGCATGAAAATGGCAATTTATAAGTAGTTAAACTACTTAAATAATTATTAATTACCCAGAGGCTATAGCAAAACTTGACCACAATGATCCAGATCAAAGTCATGTTATAACAATTTATATATTACCTATGTAACTACAATGTAAACATACCTAGTCTGTCACTCCGTCTTAGAAAGTACCTATGAATACAATTCGATCGATTTTATTGTTCAAACATGTTTGAATTGCTATTTGGTTGGCGTCCAACAGGATATAAATGTAATGTCGAGCATTTCAAATGATGATTTACCTACTAAGTATGTTACATACTAACCTATGAGTAAGTTATCCCAGATAACAATAACACATACTTATCTAGTAGGTAAGAAAAAGAAACTAGTGGAATACGCGTAAATAGAGAGTGCTGGGAGGAAGATAGATGTTGTATGAACTAGGCGTACTTGTTACTTATTCTCATGAACGTAAGTATGCCATATTGATAATATGTATAGGATAAAAATAAAGGTCAGTACGTCATTAAAATGCACTAGAGTTTCAGACCAGCACTATAAATACATCTAGGTATCTAGAGTTATAGCTACTCGTGGAAACGCTGTACCCACCAGATAGTAGAATAGAAAGTTATACATAGCTAGACACGACATTATGCTATGTCAGGGTTGCCAAACGTCCTTTTCCCAGGACTTGTCCTGCTTTTTGTCCTGGGCTGTTCTGGATAGTTTTTAAACATCGTCCTGAGTTTTAGAGTCCTGCTGACACTGTCGGCAGATTTTCTAAGGGTGCCGACAACGGGTAAACGTCTAGTGCCATGACGCAAATAAGCGTCAGCGTCACCTCTAGAAAGCCTAAAAGACGCAAATACATAGTCGCCGGCACTGAATGTGTTTTAAAATTAACATGCCACTAACTCTTTCCAATCGTATTGTCACTGGACTCGCACATGTATAATCCTGGCTTTAAATCGAAACGTCCTGGTTTTCATTTTCAAATCCTGGTTTTCAAAGTTTTGAGATGGCAAACCTACGCTATGTAAAACTGATACATTAACCTATCTAGTCCATAGTGTTTTCACGAGTATAATGTGCAAGGTAGGGCATAAGCTAAACTTACCTCGTCACAAGCATGGCAGCGAGGTTTGAGTCTGTCCGCGTAATGCCTCACGCAGTACAGCTGACCGTCGAGCGGACAGTACGCCAAGTCTACCAGCAACTCGTCACAGTCGTGGCAGGTGAAGCAGCCTGGATGATAGTAAGCCTAGAGAAATTAATTAAAAATACATACTTCATTAATAATCGCATGTCGGTCATATTATTTTTCACTGCCATCTGTCGTGCAATAGCGAAACTACAATGTTACTAGAAAAAGGAGAACCATTCAATCTAAGGCTAATCTCGTGTAGCAATGGTACAGAAGAATAAGCATAGATGGCGTTGTAAAATTTAAAAATAATTACATTATTTACATTGTCGCAGAGTCTCGGAGCTAAAACCGCAATACTTCCAGATCGAATAGGCTTACTGCATCCAAAGCACTCCAATAACGAATTAAACTGTTGCGATGCAATACCTGAAAAAATAACAAAAATTTACTGTCTTATCTACTCGCTGACAGATGGCGTTAGTCGCATCTTCAAATACTGACCAATGTCCAGTGCAATTTCATTCCTAGCGGCTATGAAGTCTTCGTATTCCTTCTTATGGACCTCGTCAATATGTCGGCAGTGAGATAAAGAGAGGTCCTGCTTTGGTATTTGCGATGCCAAAGCCCTAGTTCGCCAAGCCCGCCACGCCGCGGCGCCAGTGACGCCACCTATGTTCGGCGCTCTCTCGGCCAGGGACGACCAATAAAGCTCAGTCTGCGAACGGAAATGTGTGAATTTTATTTGCTAAGCAATTGTTTGCAATCAACAAAGTTACTTGTTAAGTTTCACACGCCTACCTATTGTTGAATACAGGCGGTCAAAGGTTAATTCTGCTATGCAACTACCTTACTTACTTTACGCTCATTAAAATAAGTTGCCAGAAATTACTACGGATTTCATTTGATTGTCTTATTAATTACTGACCGTGTACTTTTTACTACTTTTTCACATTTTTATATTAGGTATCTTTTTAGCAACCTTAATAATATTTCTAATAACCCGTCACTTATCTCAGCAAACCCCTTTTAGTGACAATCCTGTAGTAGTGTAGTGAAACCCAAAAGAAAGGGTCAGCACTACCCACGCTGCCGCCGCGCCCACCAAATTCGATGCAAAGGCCTAACGTCTGTACGCTCTGTAATGTATGTCATTGCTAGATCACACACAGTGTCATTAGTGAACAGCAGAGTTCATCTTGGCCATCTTGCTTTAACCCGTTCAAAACTAAATCCAGATCTAAGTGCACCAAAACCAAGATTTCTCACCTGCTTGGCTGTAAGTCCAGGCGGACTGTCGTACGCATGGTGGGTCTGAGTGTGAGACTCTCGCAGCCCGAGGCGTTCCCGAACAGAGCCAAGTTCCTCGTGGTACACCGCGTGTGAGAGCCGGTCGCAGCCGCATGTCTTGCACGTCTTCCTGGAATGGATTAGAGGCGTTTGGTTAGAAGAGAAGCTATATCATTTCTACTAAGGCTACCTACTATTAAGTGAGAGTTTGTGAAGATGTGGAGGTGTTTGGAGGTTTGTTACTTTTTAACGCAAAACCTATAGATCGGATTTTTATGAAACCAATTCGTGATATAGCTTCAACATCAGATAGGTTATGAAAACACGGGCGTACGCTGGTAATGTATAGGACATGGGTAAAACTAGAAGAATGGGTAACCTGGGTTAGGTTCTTTAGGGTATTTGAAGGATTTTAGGATTACTATTAGACATGCCTACATCATCCTCATCCTGCACGCGTATGATGAATTTGGTGAGAGCGAGATGTCTCACTTTTAAGAGCGGGTACCAAGGTAAATTGTTGATTTTCGATTTCATTTTCACTTGATAGAAATGCACAAATCATTTGATTTCTTAATATAGATATTACATTATATTTGCAAGAAACTGAATTAAGCGAAAACATGAAATTCAAATATTTTCTCGATAGAAATTCATCACAAAGTTGGGTCTTATTCAAAGTTAGCCAGTTGAAGTTTTGACAAATTACGTATTTCTATCGTGGTTATCATCATCATCATCATCAGCCTATTGCAGTCCACTGCTGGACGTAGGCCTCTCCCAGGGCACGCCATAAGACTGCCATGGGGGGTATTTGCCCATAGTCACCACGTTGGGCAGGCGGGTTGGTGACCGCAGTTTGTATTTTGGACTATGTTGTCAACACGGGAGGCGCTTCTGTCCACCTACCGGAAACCCTTAATCGCCTTATTTTCCCGGGTTAAAAAAAGCCTATGTGTTAATCCAGGGCGTCAGCTAACTCCATACCAAATTTTATTAAAATCGTCGCAGCCGTTTTTAAGTGACGTTTAAAAGTGAGACATCTCGCTCTCACCAAATTTATCATATGTGTGCTGCTATAGCCTGCTGCCCGCAACGGCTACCTACTCTGTTCCCTCCTCTTATACTCCTCCGTGATCAGAACCAGACCGTATTCTGCTGCACCATGATGCAGCTGATAGTAATATCAAGACAGAGTTATTGACTGTAAGATCTCTTCACTACATATTAAACAAAGTCGCTTGCCGCTGTCTGTCCGTCCCTATGTATGCTTAGATCTTTTAAAGTAGGGAACGGATTATGATGCGGTTTTTTTTTAAATAGATAGAGTGATTCACGGGTAAGATTTATATGCATAGTATCAGCACTGCATCCGTGCGAAGCCGGGGCGGGTCGCTATTTAATAAATAATTCTGACCACCCCAATTTGGAATCACAGGTTTGTGCATGTCTGTAGTTTTTATAGGAAACAGAATTTTCCCGCGGTTACTCCTAACTGGCTTAGTCACAAATTCCTCCGTGTCGCATCAGAGACCAACTACTTAAGTTTACAAATATGGTCCCCGAATAATGCATGCCCAGCGAGCATGCATAAACACGGCTATAAATATACGAGATGAATGCGCCGTCGTGACTGGTAGTCACATAATGTGCTGAATGGATGTCTGTCTGTTGACTTGGCGCTTAACTTGGGAGATAGGAGTGATACTATGACATTTTAATTAGGCGACATATCGCCTTGTAATAAAGGACCTTACTTAATGTACGTTAGAGGTACTGGACTTTTGGGACCTAACCATCGCTACTAGAGAAGTACATATAGAATTCTTATAACTATGCCGATCGCATATGCCGTAGCTTAGACCATCACCAGCATTAGCCAAGACAGTGCCTTACATAGTACGTAAGGTCACCCGGGACAAAATAAACTGTGGGGGCAAAAGTGACTTCATTGGGTACTTGTTTTTCTAATTGTAAACAATGAATTTACTAATATTATCTATTTAAAATAGTAAACTGTTTGCAAATAGTTATCGCATTTGTCTACAGTTGTTAGACATAGATGCTAAAAAAGTTGAAGTTGACTTTTACCCTGTGACTTCATAACTATTATGATATCACCAATATGAGTATATATCTTCAAGTCTATTAATAAATTGCCAAGAATGTGCTAATGGTAACGAATTACCTTGCTTCTTATCAATTGGTAAACTACCTTGAAAGCTGGTGTAAGATTTACTGACCACACACACACACACAAACACACTGCAACTTATTATGGAAAGCAAGAGTTCATAAAAACAAGCCATTTTTTGCAGATGTTTGTCTAGTAGTGTCAAACATAATACACCGCTTTCTCGGAGGGGTAGGCAGGGATCACCTGTCTTCATTTTCTATCTCCTGTCTTCATCTACTTTCATGATATTCTTCATGCACGCTCGTACGTTTAGTAGTATCATGATTCTACTATCCTTGATCATTGATCCTAATTGGTCCCTTTTAAAACCCGGGGCTGCTTGCAAGGTAGGCACGCCTATCTTGTCTTAGCAGCATCCAGCTGAAAAGGGACCCGTTTGGCGGTTGCACGTACACGGACTGACGGGCTCCAAATAGGGCACACAGTTCTACTTACTGTTCTTCGTTTCATGTTGCTTCTACCCTATTTCTATTGTCCTTTTCTATGTTACTTCTGTCCGTGTATGTGTAATTTTCAAATAAAAAATATTCTATTCTATTCTATGATACTACTAAACGTACTAAATCATAGTCAGTTGAAAATAAATAAATGCCGGGATAAAACCGGGGTGCATCGCTAGTATGACTAAAATAATAAGACAATGAACGTGCCTGTCACTCATGTATACTTATAAGACATATATTTATAAGAGTAACTAAAGTTTTTGTATAGAAGTTAAATATTTAATTGTATCAGGCGTCACTATTCGGAAGTAGTAGTGTCTTGTGTTCGTGACGATGAGTCGGCAGATCCGAGGGTCAGCAGAGGGTGTAGGGCCCGGTGGTGGGCGACCCCTCAATGGTATAGAAATTGTTTATCTATTTATTTCATCTTTGGTTTTATTAAGTTGTGTGTAAGAAATACTTATTATTTACTAAAGAATTTATGGATGCAAATTAAGGTTGTTTCTAAATAAGCGAATCAGTCTATCCGGGTCTGAACTAAATTTATTCACTGAACCTCTACACTTGACAAAATCCTTGCTAAAACTATTGAAGATCTTGTCAAAATTTGACAAAAAAAGCGGGTGGGGCTGTGTCGGGGCACACGGCCGTTGGTTTTAACGTGAAACGTCTATGTTAGCGAATCGCTTTTAAAGTAAAAGATTGAAATGAAAACAAGATGGACGCTGTTTTAAGTATTTTAATAAAAAAAGAACAGGTACGTAATAGAAACATAAAATACATAGCAAATGTTTATATATTTAGTGTCACTTTCTGGTTATTTTAAATAGCAGCCGCCCACGACTTCTTCCGCGTGAGGGGGCGTTGTACCCGTGCGAAGCCGGGCAGGTTGTTGTATAGACTGTAGCCTTCCTTGGTAAATGGGCTATCTAATACTGAAAGAATTTTTCAAATCAGACCAGTAGTTCCTGAGATTAGCGCGTTCAAACATACAAACAAACAAACTCTTCAGCTTTATAATATAAGTATAGATATAAATACTGTCCAAATTACACTTATTTTTGTATAAATCAATCGGTTCAAATAAACTTGACAAACACACGAAATAATCACCACGCTATAAAGTCGGAGTCACGAGTTACACTGAATAGAAACAAGCGTGAGCGCCGGTTTCGCACAGTTATCGCAGTATCCCTCCCCCGCCGCCCCGCTTGACCCCGACACGAACTCAATGTCATAACAGCGAGCTGACTATATAAGTGAAATATTTACACCACATTTTTGTTTCTAAGACTAATAGTTTTTTAATTATTAAGGTACGATGATATAGACCTTTTCGTTACGGTCCAGTTTTTAAACCTGGTACCCGTATGTGTCGGCGCGATTTTAAAGACGTTTCACGTCAAAAATATAATTGCTGCAACTAATTCTAAAACTCATCACTTTTTATAGTCTAGTGCAGTGGTTCCCAAAGTGGTCCAGGTGGACCCCCAGGGATCCACAAGAGACTCGATTGGGGTTTACGTTAGCGTGAAAAAATGGGGGTTTACAACTAATTTGTGTGTGGTGTAGGCCTGTAGGGGGTCCACCAGGACCAGTTATTTTAAAAGGGGTCTATCAGTAAAAAAAAGTATGGGAACCCCTGGTCTAGTGACTAGACTATGGACTAGACTCTAGTCCATCTTCTGAGGAGAGAATCACCCAAAGGAATATATAATACTACGTGGCTCTGCGTATATGGTAGAAGACGTCGTGCGTGCCTAATGAGGATCTTCAACCTTCTATAAACCATGAAGGTTAAATATTATTGGAAAGGGATATAATGCTATAGTAAAGCCATTTTACGATATTTGGAAAAAATTCTAAAACTGTGAGATGGACTTGGTTTTATGAAATTCATCTGTGAATGAAAATTCCTTCCGCATAAAGTTTCACATAGCTCTATGACTAGTCGTACTGAAATACAGAAGCAATCTTTTAATGGGTTTTCACGCTATTAGCAACAATTGAATGTATTTGCAACAAGTTATACTCGCAGTTGTAAAGCATGATAAACAAACTGTTGAACACACACTTATGATTTTGAAGATATCGACTACTATGGATACTTAATTAAGAATATTTTATGGTGATGATGTTGATCTAGTAAGATCAAAAGCTGTCGTCTGAAAATTCATCACAGTAATGGCCATAGTTTCAGTTGGTTCCATTGTAGTTGTCAATGTAGCAGCTACGAATACTCCAAGTTTATCAACATAACACAATTTATAATGTGATGTACCTAGAACAAATTATTACAAAGCAACAAACATAAGAGGAAAGAACAATTAGTCACAACATGAAGATCAGCAGGACGTGAGCGTATTTAAATGCTAATAAGACTAATGGGAACACAATGGCGGCCGATAGTCTGCAGATCTGAATTGAATTGAATTTTGTTCATACATTAAATTATGAACTGGTAAGTCTGTTTGGTCTTGAAGATTACTTTCCAAAAAAATCTTAAGACAAAGCTGTATTAATATTTTGTTTGTCAAAGGAATTTTAGTTGGATGATTTTTTAGTTGGCTGTTAAAGGATTTGACTTCTGATGGTTGCATACTTTCTAAAGAACACACAAGTAATTTAGGGGAAAGAAGAAATATGACATGGCTCAGCCTTTTTCGCTCTTTATTTATAAAATTGATCGAAGTATGGGGAAATGGCTAGTTACTAATGAAAACAACAATAAAACACAAAGTATATGTAACATATACTGCATAGCAATGTCCCGCTAGTAACAGCCCCGTAGGGAGTGAGTCACTGTGATAAAAAGTGTTTCGATGACCGTAACACTGTAGGTTTGTTTACAATCACTGCTTGATAACACGATTTTTGCTACTGAACAACCACTTCTGTTAATATACGAGTATAGAGGTATTTCTTATAGTCGATTCCTATGGGTACAGATTACGTTCTAAGCTTTGCAATTATTTAAATTGCACATAAAACTAAGAGTGCCCATTACGACCGTCTTGAATCGATGAGCATCTTCAATAACTCCACTTATTTATTTATTTATTTACTCTTAGGGAAGATTTACAGCAGTATAGTATCAATAACTTAAAGAATATCCATATATACTATGCCAATTACAAATCTCCACGTATAAATATTTAATATTAACCTACTATTGTCATTGGACGAAATTTAAAAGCGGGTGATGGTCAAAATAAATGAAGAGGAATAACAAACAAGAATCAATTTACTTTATCATAGCAGATGTAATACGTCCCGTGCACTCGTGCAGATTTATTTAGCTTAGCTTATCTAATGGCCTAGATATTTTTCACATATCGCGATATTATTTCCTCTTTAATATGAAATGACCTTAAACTAGGTTAACAGTTTAACATCCTGAATTATGATCCCAATTCGCCACCATTCGAAATAGCTAATCCAAAAATTTCTTTCTTTGTACTATTCAATAAACCTGTCTTCAGTGTTGTGAACAAGTCACCCAGAACTCCCATGTCTTGTCCGTATCAATAAGTGAAAGTGCTTTATCTTTGCTCTTGACCTTCCCTCGTGGCCAGATCCAGGTTCTATATTTAGAGTAATGGCCAACGCGTGCAGGTGTCAGGCGATTCTGAAGGGTTTTTATTGGGTTTGCGTCATTGGATTGGATTTTGATAGACCGTGAGTAGGAGTAGTCATTGAAAATATTTGATTTTGGTTTGGACCTAGAAATGTGATGAAAAGTAACGCGAAGTTCATGGGAAAGCATTAGTTACTTAGTGATGTAAGGACTTTTGTTAGTTACGAAGAATTTAATAAATATTTATTCAGAATTAAATCTGATGGAATATTTTGTCAGTAGGTAGCATAATATAAAAGATGACATCGTGTTCTAGTCTAGTAATCTAATTTGAAGAGATAGAGCCCAGCCAGAATTGCTTCAGAAGGAATTGTTGGATGTGCCTTGATGTTTCCTGTTGTTTACTTTAATAAAATGAACCACAAGATTCCTTAAAATATTTAATGAATAATGCATTAATGAGATCGAGGTACTAGGACTTAATTTAAAATTTAAGTATAGTACTTACTGACATCATAATTAAAGTTCGTTTCTTACTATTAGGACAATTCGTAACATACATAAACAACCACCTGAAGAACGAGGAATAAGTAGGTAATGCCCCAGGCCCTAGGCTATACCTAACGTACTCATGTTGTGGAAATAGTAGAATATGTCCTGAACTATAAAAAGTGTAGCACCAATATGAAGCAACCAACAAACAAATCTCAGATAAAGAATTTTTATTCGTCACGATGAACCCGAACTTCGACGACCAAGCAATAAAAATACATACTTAAATAAGACCATCTACAATTTTCGTGAAAATAAAATATTGCACAGCGTTCGAGGCAACCCTAATTTAGTCTATCAATTAAGCGGTCCGCAGCTTAATTATGATCAATAACGCTAAGGCCTAAAAGGGTGGACGAGTTATGTCTCTCATGGAATAATCAGTTAATTGATATGCTAAGGATGCGCCGAAGCACGGGTCAATGTCCGAGCATGCCTTGTTTACCGCAGTCACATGGAAAACAGCTGATTGGGTGTTAAGCTTTACTCCCATTTTGCCACTGGGGTTGAAATCTAATTTCGGCAGGATGATGAATGAGGAAACTTCTCGAGAAAGATCAACTTTACTCTCACTTCTGCGTGCAGTCATATCAAATTGCCAAATATTTTGTAAGTACTTAGTTTGTTTTTATGGGCGCTTACTGCTGTCGTTCTTAGCTGCATTATTCTTGCGCTAAATTTGTATAGGTATGTATTATACATTATACAGACGGATGTATTATACATTATACAGACGGCTGTGTTCCCGAAATGGGGTAGCCAGAACTGCAAGATCATGAAACAGATCCTGCAGCCAAGTTTAGCGGTTGACACTTGTTAATGATCAGCGACAAGTTACTAGCTTCTAGCCTGAGATAATTCTAAGCTCGAATTCTTTAGTCGACTCTTACGACATGCACGGGAAGAGATGCCGCTCATGAAGCTGATGTATTCGTGAAGCTCCGCATCGGCACAGGACATAAGTTTGTATATACATACATACATACTCGTATAATCACGCCTTTATCCCTTACGGGGTAGGCAGAGTACCAAGGGCCGATAGAACCACATGGTGCCACTTCCGACCAATATTGAGGGTATAGTTGAGATGTACAAGTTTGGTTAGTAGTGACAGGTGGTCAGCCCATCGCCTACAAAACACCAAGACTCTCTTGTCCCTCTACTGACTTGTACAGTAAGCCCGGGAAGAGAAGCAGCTGTAGTATTATACGTTTTTTTTTCACTTCCAGAGCAGCATAAGTTTGTATATTCACAGCCAAATATCCCATAGGAGCCGCTAATCGATAGTAATTCCTCTAATTTATGATAAACACAATTTGTGTAATGATAAGATAAGAGATAGCACACGTTATCTTGTGCTAACCTCGTTCTAATAATGCTCAAATATAGTCACCGTTTGTTTTAACGAATATTTTTGTCGCTCCAGTCACAGATAGTGAAATCTTCAGACCTAGGCACCTAGGCAATACTCAGGAGCAGTATACCTACCAGTAAAGTTAGATAGGTTAAGAATATAGAGTAATATGATATAAGTTAAGGTGCGGAACACGTGGTAAAAGAATTCCTATAGATATATTCCACATACATACATGCGAAGGAATTCTGTGTTCTCGAAATGGGGAAACCTTCTAATCTACTTAAATATATCACTAGCCAGACCTTTGCAAACGTCATTTATTATACCAGTTAATTATTTTAAGGTCTTGGACATTGTCCAGAATTCTGCTCCGTGTCGCCAAAATTTACATGTCACGGACTAGGACGATTTGTATCGGATACTAAAATGAAATAACAAAAGTTGCAAACATACTTTATGTTGTGCACTAGACATACAACAAGAATCCATGTAATGTCAGTAGACTATGAAATTAACTTGTCAATTTATAAGTAAAAAAGTAAATGAAAAAACCTGAAAGTATATAAACTTCAACGTGTCTGTCCGATTAATGATTTAGGTACTTCTTCGATTAGTTGAGGCCTCATCGAGATGATCATCGGACCCAGTTGACTTTTTTCATACACGTTGAGAAAATTTATAAAGCGTGATGAAGTAACAAACAAACTTACTTTCACATTTACATAAGTATACCTATATATACCAACCTATATATGCCTGCCCAGCTTGTGGGCAAAACCCCCCTGTGGCAGTAGCCTTGTGGCGTGCCCTGGGGGAGGCCTACGTTCAGCAGTGAACTACAATAGGCTGATGAAGAAGAAGTATACCTACTTATGGGATGTTTCTTAGAATATTCGGACGACGTACGTATTTCAGACGTTAGATGAATTAAACCCAATCTCCAAGTGACTGGACTGACGGTAAACGATTGTAAATTCTGAATAGATTTATGTGTTTCGTTTGGAAGCTTGCTTGATTGCCAGCGTGTAGGCGCCTTTATGACACTAATCTTGTTTTGAAAAATAAAAATAATCAGTATCATTTCCTAATTGAATACATTAAAGTAAGTAATAATGTACGTAAAAACTCAATGATTGAATATGATAAGAAAAACTAGTAGCAGGGTAGTGAATACCTTTAGCTAAACAACTTTTGGATACTTCATAGTTTATAATGTAACCAGTGAGATTTTATAGTAGGTAGTTAAATAATTATTTCTTATAGATTGTCTCATTATTATTATTATATATTTTATACCCTAGTGACAGGTGGGAAAAGTAGAAGAGTTCTATTTATTCCACCTAAGAAAAAGATTCCACTTATACCAGAAAGTACCAGAAAGGTGAGCTAGCCAGGAGGCAAAACTATCCAACGATCTGTGGGGTGAGCACGAACCTATCGATAGTCCGTAACGCTAGCGTCAAAATGTCAAATCACATAGATTTTGTTAGCGAGTCGCTAGAGTTACGCCGCGTAAAAAGGTTCGTGCTTACCCCACTGATTAATTGAATTTTGATAAGTGGAATAACCAAAAGTAGGCATCATTTTAATCCAAAGTACCTATTCTATAGATTCAGATGTAAACTATTTTTTACTATTTTTGCCTAGGCAATAAATACCGCCGTTTAGATAATGTTAAAAGCTCTTTACTATAATGTCTGGATATTAAATTATTTTATTAGTGTTTCTAAGTGTTTGTTTGTTCAGCTATTTGGCTGCTGTCCAACGACAGATGGCGCCAGTCCCTATTTGAATAATCCTCTTCATATAGGCTTAGAATGATTTAGGTCTTATATGGATGAAAATACGCTGGAATGACTAATGGTAAAGAAATTTCATTTAGATTAGGATCAGAGCTAGGAATATGTACCTATTGAAAGAAAAGTGAACACCAGTTAACTAGGAATCCAATTAATTAACTTAAAAAAATGAATTTGCCACTACACAAAAAATATAAAGCTCAGATACAGGTCAACTTTATAGCCTAAATACCTAGACCCCTTTGGGCATCCTTATGTAGGTACCTCTATATCCCAGTAACTATCTATTTAGACCTCTGTAATAATAATTCACTGTCGACATTGGCCGGCCACAGGAAGACTGGCATCATTTGGATGAACCTAAATAACAAAATTGCCCTTCGTACATGAAGACTCAGATATAAGGACTCAAGGCTCGAGTAGAGTTACAAGAATTTTTTTTTCGTCTACAAACAGGTTTTTATATATTTGCACGCATATTTGCAATGCACTTAGTTAAAGTTTTTGCGACTAATTTGAATACCTAGTTTCAACATTCAGATACTTTTAGTACCTACCGTACCACCACCATAATAATACATCATCATCATCATTTACAGCCCTGAAAGTCCACTGTTGGGCATAGGCCTCCCCCAACAACCTCCACTCCGACCGGTCGGAAGCAGCCTGCATCCAACCGACACCCGCGACCTTGGCCAGGTCATCCGTCCACCTCGCGCGTGGCCTTCCCTATTACATGTGTTATTGTGGTAACCTAAATCTATGAGTATAAATAAAATAAATAAAATAAAAATCATTTAATTCAGACCGAGATCCATATACATAGCATGTTAGTAAAATAGGAATAATGAATTATAGAAACATAAAAAAATTTAAATAAATAAAATGAATTGAAATAAAATAAAAATAGTGTTAGTAATCATAATTATTATTATAAATTCTATAAATTATGTTAATGAAACGCCCTCCGCGACAGGTGTTTCGTGCCGAGTATTACGGACTACTAAATCACCCTCCGCACGAAACACCGCCACATTGGCGAGTCATATCTATTCGCAACAGTTTGAAGGATGCTATTGGGACTGGCCCGAGTTCTGCGGATCATAGATGCCGTTTTTTTGCGAATAATTGCATGAAACCCGTCGGTTTGATATTCAGCGAACATCCCCGATGCACTACAGTATCGAGGCAATCCCCAACATCATCCTAAATATATTATTATATTGTACACGCAGGTCTCTAGAGGCTTTTTGGCATGGCTGACCCACAGATTTCCCGTGTAGAAGCATTGGCAATAGGCTTTAAAGAGGCGACAGTTTAGCTTCTTCGCTACAACGGAAGAATCTACGGATCAGCATATTACCTCTGACCGCCAGAGCCCTACGCTCCCTTTCGATATCTGCATTGTCTGTAAGGTCGTCGGCAACAATGTCACCAAGATATTTAAAAGTATGTACTCTTTTGATTTTATCACCATTAAGTGTTAAATCTGGCACGTTGTCCACATGTCTACCTGCGGCCTTAAAGACAATGTATTCACATTTTTTACTATTATAAACAAGGCCGTGTGAAGCAGCATACCCTGAACAGACAGTTAACATTTTTTAATAGATTCCACAGTAGGGCCCAGCAGCACCATGTCATCAGCATAGCTGATGTTGTTAATACTAACCCCATCAACGCTGCATCCCACGCGCATGCTGCTGAGCTCCACTATGAGATCATCCATATAAAGGTTGAAAAGGGAGGGAGAACTGATCCCCCCTGTCGCACTCCACAATTCAACCCGTAAGAGTCTGACTGAGCATTAGACCATTTAATAAAATTGGTTTGGTTTCTGTACCAATACTGAAATATCCCCAGTGCATGCGCCGGCACACCCTGTCCCTCAACTTCCGCCACAGCACCTCATAAGATACAAGGTCAAAAGCTTTGGAAGGTCTAGAAAACAGGCGTACACGTGTTTTGCGATTAGTATAGTATTGGACAGTGTGCTTTAAGACCCAAAATTGCGCTTTCAGTTGATATCTACCATTAATCCGTTTCATTCAAAACTTCCTAATACTTGTTGCATTGGATGAATTTCATACATAAATATAACTATGATGCAGGTAATGTGTTCTATTGTATGAATGATTTTTTAACATACCTATATTACTTATTAATAAATTAATTAATTAAATTTAATTGTATTTGCCAAACAAATAAAATAAACATAACATTGAAATCAATTATAATAACGACTCTATGGGTTTTTATGTTCTCTGCGTTTGACCTAGCGTTGACCCGCCTGCTCGAAAGCGCGCGAATTTCGAATTTTAACACTACGCAGATCTTAACGCGTATCCTTGCATTGCGGGTGGCGGGGTATGTGGGCGGAGCAACCGTGGGACTTTTATTTGACTGCTGGCTCTTAAGAATATAGAGTAATAATAAATATGATATGAGATAAGTTAAGGTGCGGTACACGTGGTAAAAGAATTCCTATACATATATTCCACATACATACACGCGAAAGAATTCTGTGTTCTCGAAATGGGGAAACCTTCTAATCTACTTAAATATATCACTGGCCAGACCTTTGCAAACGTCATTTATTATACCAGTTAATTATTTTAAGGTCTTGGACATTGTCCAGAATTCTGCTCCGTGTCGCCAAAATTTACATGTCACGGACTAGGACGATTTGTATCGGATACTAAAATGAAATAACTAAAGTTGCAAACAAATATGTTGTGTACTAGACATACAACAAGAATCCATGTGATGTCAGTAGACTATGAAATTAACTTGTCAATTTATAAGTAAAAAAGTAAATGAAAAAACCTTGAAAGTATATAAACTTCAACGTGTCTGTCCGATTAATGATTTAGGTACTTCTTCGATTAGTTGAGGCCTCATCGAGATGATCATCGGACCCAGTTGACTTTTTTATACACGTTGAGAAAATTTATAAAGCGTGATGAAGTAACAAACAAACTTACTTTCACATTTACATAAGTATACCTATATATACCAACCTATATATGCCTGCCCAGCTTGTGGGCAAAACCCCCCCTGTGGCAGTAGCCTTGTGGCGTGCCCTGGGGGAGGCCTACGTTCAGCAGTGAACTACAATAGGCTGATGAAGAAGAAGTATACCTACTTATGGGATGTTTCTTAGAATATTCGGACGACGTACGTATTTCAGACGTTAGATGAATTAAACCCAATCTCCAAGTGACTGGACTGACGGTAAACGATTGTAAATTCTGAATAGATTTATGTGTTTCGTTTGGAAGCTTGCTTGATTGCCAGCGTGTAGGCGCCTTTATGACACTAATCTTGTTTTGAAAAATAAAAATAATCAGTATCATTTCCTAATTGAATACATTAAAGTAAGTAATAATGTACGTAAAAACTCAATGATTGAATATGATAAGAAAAACTAGTAGCAGGGTAGTGAATACCTTTAGCTAAACAACTTTTGGATACTTCATAGTTTATAATGTAACCAGTGAGATTTTATAGTAGGTAGTTAAATAATTATTTCTTATAGATTGTCTCATTATTATTATTATATATTTTATACCCTAGTGACAGGTGGGAAAAGTAGAAGAGTTCTATTTATTCCACCTAAGAAAAAGATTCCACTTATACCAGAAAGTACCAGAAAGGTGAGCTAGCCAGGAGGCAAAACTATCCAACGATCTGTGGGGTGAGCACGAACCTATCGATAGTCCGTAACGCTAGCGTCAAAATGTCAAATCACATAGATTTTGTTAGCGAGTCGCTAGAGTTACGCCGCGTAAAAAGGTTCGTGCTTACCCCACTGATTAATTGAATTTTGATAAGTGGAATAACCAAAAGTAGGCATCATTTTAATCCAAAGTACCTATTCTATAGATTCAGATGTAAACTATTTTTTACTATTTTTGCCTAGGCAATAAATACCGCCGTTTAGATAATGTTAAAAGCTCTTTACTATAATGTCTGGATATTAAATTATTTTATTAGTGTTTCTAAGTGTTTGTTTGTTCAGCTATTTGGCTGCTGTCCAACGACAGATGGCGCCAGTCCCTATTTGAATAATCCTCTTCATATAGGCTTAGAATGATTTAGGTCTTATATGGATGAAAATACGCTGGAATGACTAATGGTAAAGAAATTTCATTTAGATTAGGATCAGAGCTAGGAATATGTACCTATTGAGAGAAAAGTGAACACCAGTTAACTAGGAATCCAATAAATTAACTTAAAAAAAGCGAATTTGCCACTACACAAAAAATATAAAGCTCAGATACAGGTCAACTTTATAGCCTAAATACCTAAAAAAGGGGTCTCCTTTGGGTACCCTTATGTAGGTACCTCTATATCCCAGTAACTATCTATTTAGACCTCTGTAATAATAATTCACTGTCGACATTGGCCGGCCACAGGAAGACTGGCATCATTTGGATGAACCTAAATAACAAAATTGCCCTTCGTACATGAAGACTCAGATATAAGGACTCAAGGCTCGAGTAGAGTTACAAGAATTTTTTTTTCGTCTACAAACAGGTTTTTATATATTTGCACGAATATTTGCAATGCACTTAGTTAAAGTTTTTGCGACTAATTTGAATACCTAGTTTCAACATTCAGATACTTTTAGTACCTACCGTACCACCACCATAATAATACATCATCATCATCATTTACAGCCCTGAAAGTCCACTGTTGGGCATAGGCCTCCCCCAACAACCTCCACTCCGACCGGTCGGAAGCAGCCTGCATCCGACCGACACCCGCGACCTTGGCCAGGCCATCCGTCCACCTCGCGGGTGGCCTTCCCTATTACATGTGTTATTGTGGTAACCTAAATCTATGAGTATGATAATTATTGAAGTCTAATTAGCAGCGGTTTCCAGCACAGTTATAGTATAATACGAGTATATAACATATATAATCTATCTTTCATTATTTGATAAACTTGGCATGCCACCGTATTTACTCTACAAACATCCAGATTAGTTTTCATATTGACATGCGATTATCTTGGCAAGGGATGAAAGAGACGACGGTGATTGACGCGCGAAAGGTCGTTTGGTTTGGTTAATTAAATTTAACTCTATCGGACATATTTTATAATCTACTAGCCGCCTACTAATTTTCCAAGTTTTTGGGAGTAGGTTACTACTTCCAACTAAGGGAACTAAGGGAGTAGTACCCATTGCACGGAACAGGCAAGGCATTTAAGTTTCCTACGCCCAGTGGTTTAGAATAAGATATTTTTGTGGGTTAGTGTTTGGTAGGTTTGTGCGTTGTGCTGTCATCCACGTAACGGAAGAGAATGACAATATGATTAAATAGATTTTTATATAGGTAACGCAACGCAAGTACCGTAGTAAATGCAGGTGTACATGATATCTGCCTAACCTTCCGGGAAAGAAGCGTGATTTTATGTAGGTATGTATGTATGTAGGTTAGGCAAGGACGTTTGAATATTTTTGGTAGTGTAAAACTTTCAGAGGAAGCGAAATTAAAACACCATGTTTATTAGTAGACCAGCAGGCCCATTTTCTGGCCCATCTTCTTTGACAGTTCATAGTGACCATCATTCAATTGAAACTCAACAAATGGAGATGGCATAATGCCTTATCTGAAGAAAATTTTTGCAACACACACATACATGTCACTTCCAGTTCAATAAGTTTCAATGAGTGATCATGACTGAACTGCCAAAAAAGATAGCCAATACGGGGGCAGATTCTTAAAAACTCAGCTCCAAAGTATACTAAATTGGGCAAAAGTGCAGCTAACTAATGGCCGTTGCGTTCCCAGAGATCTGTTTGTACTGTAGAACTATTTATATCATTGTTTGTATAATTTAAATGACGCAATTACGTAGGTAGCTACCTTTCATCGTGCTAAGTTTGAAATAAAATAGAATCCCATTAACAAGACTTTCGTTTATGAAGCCGTAGGTGTGTTTGCATTGCAAGATATTTTCAAAGGAATTGCAGCAAAAACATTCATAATTTCATGTAAACGTCGTGAAACGAATATAAAATGAAATCCCTTACTATTCAGGCGCGTATTACGCTGGTTTCGCAATAAAATAAGGCAATAACATAAGAAGTCGACACCGGAATAATGTGCTGTAACGGACTGAATCTGTACATTGCTAATAGAAATTATTAGTACCTCAGTAAATATAGAGTATAGGACGCTGGAACGAGCACAGTCATTAGATAATCTGTGTGGCCAGTGTGGCGATGCATGGAAAGTAAATAATTTCATTGGTATTCTTACTTAATTTGTATCCAATTACAAATGAAACACGAACAAAGAGAAACGATAAATTTACTGAGGTAAGTAATTAAAAGGTGGTTAATGTGTACGTACGTACGCTCATTTAAAAAATATATTTACAGGGGAAAACGTAGTGAGAAACATTTTGGACCTTTTAATATTTACCTATGAGATGATTTAACGTATAAAAACCTAGCAAACGCGACATGGCCACAAACAGCCGCCCGCTAATCCGCAGCCCGCTAACCCCTTAACGCGTTAGTTCGCACTTCAAGAGAAATGGTATTTTGTAAATCGGTTGCCAGTTTTATTGACACATCCAGCAACTTTACCCCAACCCCGACCTTTGGCATCGCGTAAAGTCTAATGGAAGACTAGCCGTGCCCAGAATGCTATTTAGTTTTACATCGCAAACAAACATGAAAGGGTGCGACTCCGGCACTAATGTGCTACAGTGTTACCAGCTCGAAGGTGATGAAACACTGAATTACAGCCTGGCAAGGACATCAGTGTGGAAATTACAGACAAATCCCAAGTATATTAAGTACAGAGCAAGGAGTTTGTATACTTACATCACCGTACAGCTTGAAGTGTCAAAAAAGCATAATATATAGGTACATAGATAGCTCTAAAATGGAGTTTTCAAATTCTGTTTAAACATCTGGGTGTAAGTGTATTCTTTTGTAAACATTTAGTAACTAGGTACAACTAGGTGCATGTGCATGTTAGATTTTAAGTTACTAACACTAGATACTGTCACGTTTGCCATGCTGTATAGGCACACTTAGGGTAAGGACCTAGTTATAATATCTAATAAATAATTAATGCATCAATAGTGTTGCGTTGGTAGTTGTGCACCTGTTGTGCTTGTCAATAAAATAATAATTTTAAAAATCCAAAAACCCGACTGCTTAAAAAAGAACCAAACTATGTCCGGTGGTCTAGAATTCTATTATATTATTATGGAATGAATACTAGGTATATTGAAGAAAATAAAATATTTTCTAATGATGTAACATAACAACTAAACAGTTGGGATCCATTATCCGACGGCCAAGCTAATATTTCAATGGATCCTGGCGATATTAGTGCTGCTTGGGTAATATCCCAACTAACATTATAAAGCCACAAGCTAGTTTGTTTGTTACATATTCTAGCTCTATTTTACTCAACCCACCTGGACCGGCTAACCAACAACGAACTATAGACAAAAACGCTATGGGTCTTAGCTCTATGGAGGTCTACGTCCAGTCTGGTCTGCAAAAGACTGATGTGTGAGTGTATGATTTCTTCTGAGGTATATTTTCCAGGATCTACTTTTATCTCTCAACTGACTATTCAGTAGATGTCAGTAAAATACCTAGCTTTTACTGACATCTACTTTTATCTCTCAACTGACTATTCAGTAGATGTCAGTAAAATACCTAGCTTTTACTGAATCGGTTCATTAACGTGCTAGATTCTTTTGATTGGACTATCCATCGACACAGAACTGACGTAGTTTAAGTAAACACATAGAAATTCCGTAAAACTGATATCACGAGATATGCCAGCCGGCAATTTATAAACTTCCTGTTAATAAAGTAATCATTGACCCAGGTCCGTTTGAGCGCGGTTATGGGACTGTTATCCTACTATACATATCGAGGGGTGAAAGGCTATTTGGGAAAGGCCATTTGGCCATATGGCGCTTATCCCAAATAGCCTTTCACCCGTCGATATGTATATACGTATAATATTATAAACGCGAAAGTTTGTGGGGATGTGTAGGTCTACTTACATACGTAAGGATGTTTGTTGCTCTTTCACGCAAAAAATACTGAATGGATTTTGATGAAAATTCACAACATGTATATAGCTTACATCATAATGAATGACACATAGGCTACAATTTATTCCGGGAAAATATTTTTATCCCGGATAATTTTGACATTTAGTTTTTATTGAGTCCACGCGGACGGAGTCGCGGGCGTTCACTAGTACTATTATACAGCTATTATTCAGCCAAGTTTCGAAACTACATAGAATGTGAGCAAATTAAACTGTGCTATCAATCGGACCACCTTTCAACGTTAACCCCGATAATGTGAAATCGGGTAGGCGGGAATTGTAGAGGAGTTTTCATTATTGCCGTGATCTCATTAGGAAAAAATAGATTTAAGTATACTGAAAAATTCAAAATCACTTATCGTTGTTTATATGATTTTTATTAAAATGTTTAAGACTGTTTGGTCAGGCAGAGGCGCAAGAAGCAGCGTATTGTGATCTTCCAAGAAGTACCTATTTCTTTGTAGCAAACTCTTTTCCTAATAGATACGAGATTTGGATTTTTTATATCGATATATCAAAACTTGCAAAAAGTAAAGTAAAATAGGTAAACATTTAATAACACTGCCTGCTTAAAGCTATGGTTTCCTACCCAGCCGCTATATCACGGAATCTGACCTCAATCAACTAAGCTTCAAAGTACTACTCAGAACAGGCTGTTTTTTTTGCGTAACGGTATAGTGGTCTCTAGGATGGGCTATTTTCCTAAGACGATTTCTCCGGATTACTCCTCAGTTTCTCCCACCTCAGTGATAACTAATGAGTAAAATGGTGTAAAAGCCATCCGAGGAAAGGTTCGACGAGCCGTGAAATCGTTAAGCGGACATTAAATGCGCGATACGATTTTTATTTGCCTGTAAATTATTTTTTATAACGCAATCAGCAACAAAATTGCGGCCTAAATAGCTTGGAAGCTCGCAGCTTATTTCTGTCTCATCTATTTTGCGTGTAGGATATGATATTATTTGAATCCAAGCATCTAACTAAAGATACGATTATTAAAGACTAAATTATTTATCTTCTTACTTAATTAATTACTTTCTTAAGTAAGCAGATAAGCTGGTAAAGAATGCCCTGCAAGGCACTAAACTCGCCTTTGTACAGAATGTTTTTGTAATACAATCAAGAAAATTCTTCTCCTTATTCTATCTATGTATCTATCTTTCTATATATCTCCTAATTCCAACCATTACCGTTCTACAGGACACCCAATAGATACCAGCGATTTCATCAGAAGATTTTTTTTTTCATAATGGATGGATGGCGGTTTAGTTAAGACTCCACAGTCAAACTATAAAAATAGTTTTGTGAAGTGAAGACAAATATTTAATGTAATTGTAAAACGGTACAAATATGTACATTGAAAATCAACGTTTTCCATAACAAGTTTTCCGACATTATCAACAAAGAAAACTGCTTACACTTAACTGCCTTTTTAAAATTATGATTCATAATTATTACTCACCTAATAACCATTTCGATGACATCCTCCTGTTCGAACACTTTGCAGTACAGATGCAGTACTCTAAGGCAGCTGTACTGCAGTCCAGTCCAGTCTACGCCCTTCAGGGCCTGCTCCCACGGGCAGTTCTCGTGTCTGGACAGGCACAGCATGCCTGTATCTTTCTCCGTTGGCGGCATTTAAAACAGTTTCTTTCGCACTTCACTATCTAGATCTAAAGTTCTGTTTTCTTGATTTTTGCTGCTCATGTCACTTGTCCGCTTTTTAAAAGCAAAAAGTCGTTGTGTTTTTTTCGGCTCCTTTACAAGTTAACTAGCTATTTGTGATCCTTAGTTCATTCATTAAGTAATTGTATGGTAAAAAAATACTTACACATAAGTAATTAAGGTAATGAACAACTCTTCCCAAGGATATTCTGTTTGTTGTAAATTATTTTGTGTGTGAGTAATCGGTTTCATATATTTTGTGATATAAAAAACCTAGGTAGGATAAACTAAATACATGCATACATACGTACATAGTATTACTAGCACATATAATGGCGATGACTCTTTGCCCGTTGGCTAGCTCGTATTTATAAGGACCAAAAGGGCAAGCAAAAATTTTGACAGATAGTAACGTAAAATCGTCACATTGTCAAATGTCATTCGTGCTTGCCCTAGATCATAAAATAACGAGTCTCCAGAAGGAGTCATCAAAGCAAAAAACAAGGAGAAAATCGCGCGTCTTCTGCTCTTCTAAACCGCGGATTGTTGCCAAATTGAGAAATATTATCACTTTTTAGAATTTTAATACAACGAATTTGACCGACTTAAAGCTGCTTTAAAAGTGTGCGTGATCAAGGGTTCTGGAGAACTTATTCTATGCCCTAGATTTGTCAGACGTACTTCTTGACGTGACGACAACGACACAGTGACGCTCGGAAAGGAAGTTCTAATTCAAACAATTTCCGTGGCCGCTATTGTCTCGATACGAGTACTCCAAATAGGCGCTTATCGTACAATTGTTTATAGTATATGTGATTTGTTTAATGTGTATGTTTACGCAAATACCTATTTAGATATTTTTTTATTTTAAATCAATAGATAGGTATATCAATTAAATAAAATAAGGAATATGGATGACACAAGTCTCTTTTATCTCAAAGCAAATGGAATTTCCAGCTTGAAGCTTTACGCCTATTTCTGTGAGTTATTTTAAGAAATTTGCTTAGAAATTAAATATAAAAATAAAAGTTTATTTTATATATTAAATACGACATAGTCACAATTAATCAAATTCACACATTCTCGAGATTGAGACAAGTTGGCAAACGTTTCGGTTACTTTAATAATATAAATATTATTTTTGTAATATACAGAATACTTCCTACGAATGGAATCGCGGCAACCGCTAGTATTAATATCAAATAAAATAACTATACACCGATGAAACATTTAGAGTTTTTGGACATTAATTGTTGAC
This sequence comes from Carposina sasakii, assembly GCA_014607495.2. Lineage (NCBI taxonomy): Eukaryota > Metazoa > Arthropoda > Insecta > Lepidoptera > Carposinidae > Carposina > Carposina sasakii. The sequence goes on from CP053153.1 coordinate 13,597,238, forward strand.
GAAGTGATCATAAAAGTGTCAAATCTCTTTGATACAGTCGACACGTTTGTGACGGTCGATTTATAAAGTCCGTCGCTGATTATTTACACGATCCGTGTGATATGAAGCTTATTCAGGAAAAGAGCCATTTGATTTTCTATAAGTTGAAGTTAGTCAGAAAACTAGCCCTTTCATGTCGTGAAAAAAGTTGGACGGAAGTTTTTTATTTTTAAATTTACAAAGTGGATAGGAAGTTAAGCTCTTTGTTGGCTACAGCGATGTAGAGCCCATAAAAAGATCATAATTATTACGTATATGTATACGTACATTTTATATAATATATCTATAGCTTCTATACATATAATAAAAATGTAACGGATCGCTGTCTGTACATGGAAGATATATGAGAAAAAATATTATAGGAGACCATTATCAACGCAATAGTACCCAAAAGAATGATTTTTGAAATTTTGTCTGTTTGTCGGTTTGTCTTTGCCTGTGCGTTTGTGTACGCAAATCTCAGAAACGACTGAACCGATTTCGATGCAGTTTTCAGGAATATATTGTGACAGGTCCCACTTAACATATAGACTACTTTTTATCCCGGGAAAAGGTTTTTATCCCGGATAATTTCGACTTTTTGTTTTTTCTGTAGTCCACGCGGACGGGATCGCGGGCGTCCACCAGTACTTACATACGAGTATATCTCTATTACAAGGTTATGAGAGACATACTATACTAGTAAGTACCAGTTTTATCCCAGGCAGACTAAAGAGCTTGAGTCTAAAAGTGTTACACTAGGTCATACATAACATGATGACAACCTAAACCTAAGTTGACTGTAAGGCTTCCTAGATTCCTGAAACCGGTTACCTAGATGCCTACATTCTTAATATCGATACATATTGGATAGTGTTTCCATCGTTTGAGAAGCTCGATGGCGTAGTTTACGATTTGAATGAGAAATTATCATCAAAGATTTCAGCCTTATAAAAGTGCTCAAATATTATGACACTTGAATCGATAATTTTATTTTCAGATAAATTCAGATAAATCTTTTATCTCTAGATTGTTTTAGTGATATACCTATACAGTATCCTTCACATAGGCTTTCTGACTGACTATTGGAAGAATCCACCCATATACAACTGCCTGAGTAGAAGTAATTGCTTCTTATTTAAAGACACGGGTATTAAGCAGCTCTTTTTCCTTACTTGACTCCAAAAGTTATTCTCCGATAATGTTGTAGTACTAATAAAAATGTATAGTTAAGTTAACGTGAAATACAAGAGAATTTTTGAATCATCATACTGCAATATAAATTCTCTAGAGTGATTGATTAATTCGAAGCAATTTAGCTAAATATTTAACAGCTATTTGATTTAATCCTTATTTGGATTTAAAGGTCTCTACCATTTTGGGAATAATGTATTCGTATCTAATTTTACTTATTCGCTTGACCTCATGTACTATTACTTAGTGACTGGAGGTTATACGGCTATAGAGCTGTTTCGTCTAGCATTGAGTGTAGGTAACCACATAATTTAAGATTTTGTATGTCCGTTCATGTCTTAATTTCTTATAATTACATACATACATATAATCACGCCTTTATCCCTTACGGGATAGGCACAGCACCAAGGGCCAATAGAACCACATGGTGCCACTTCTGACCAATTTTAAGGGTATAGTTGAGATGTACTGATTCCTTTTTGTTAATACATGCGATATGTGTCAGGCAAATATTTCGACGGCTATCATGCAATGCAATTTTTTCGAACGCAGTTCATTCCAGTAAGAGTTAAAGGCATCCAAGCTCTACATTTGCAGCCTTGTTGCATTATGCACGGATGTTTATTTTAAAGATTTGATACGTGTGCTTCAGTCACCAAGACAATTTCATTTGTTTTAAATTATCCTCCACCACATTTTATGGTCTCCCATTTTAGAACAGCCTTCGTTGACGTGGCTGCGCGCGCGCAATGATTTACTGTGTACCGTTTAACAATTTTCATAAATTTACAATGATTTACGACTAGTATTTTGGATTTTACAACCGTATCGTATCGCTAAATTAATTATCTTATTTTGTCGTAAAACATTGTGAAAAACTGCATTATTCTATGAGAATGAATTTGGTTTGTGTCAAATGTTTTGTGACTCATCAATCATATTTGAATAAACTCTTCATTCATATACTCGTACTATATTGTGAATTGCAAAGCAAAGTTAATGTGCTTCATTAGAACAATAACTAGAGTCAACCAGTTGATTAAAGCCGGGAAGCTAACCTAAGTTTAACAGGACAACAAAAAATATCTCCACTAGTTCTACTTTTTCAAAGCAACTCAAGCTTTTACAGTTCATTTCGCTCATTTTAGGGTAAAAGCTTTTAATTCAAAGGTGAATGAGCAAATTGACCTTTGAAAAGCTTAACAAAAATATGTAATTTAGATCACGATTCCGGCGTTAAATCTGACAGCTGTTGGTAACACTGACAAAAATATGTTTTATAATCTGGGAGTGACAGCCTTGACCGGGGATTATTTCGTACACACCCTCCTTGTTATGGAAGTTGAAATAAAAGGGCATGGCTTTTACAGTAATGGAGGTCTTTACAGTGAAAATCTCGACTTGGAAGTTTCGGCTGATGAGAAGAAAAACTGTTACTCATTACTATAACAACTACCATTAGGCCTCTTGTTCATAGCACGTTTTTATTACCGTACAGCGTGTTTGCCGTACGGCCAATAATAATATGAGCAAGCATAGCACGGCAAAACTAACCTCTCATAGAGATCCATACAAAATTTGACAACCATACCTACGTATGGCGTAGGCATTAACCGTAGATCACTCATTGAAACTTAATGAAATTGACAGTGGTGACAACTTAGGGGTTTTACCTCTAAATTTAGGGGAGAAAAAGACAACTAGGGGGACTTTTAGGGGCAAAATTTTTTTAGGGGTACAACGACTCAACGTGTATTGTCCGTTTCATAGAGTAGTTCTGATGGTGATGACGCTAATTACTATGTGTATGACCACATTTTCTGTGTCACTGCATACTATGAAATGGACGCAATCCTACCCGTTAAAGTTGGAATCTTGGGGGATCACTGGAAATTGAAACACATACAATGCCACTTCAATTTCTAGAGGTTTTAAGGTGATCATCACTATTTAACTGTCTAAAAAGATAGGCCTGATGAAGAACTTCTACTTTAAAATGGTTACTAACCGGTATTGTCAGTGCCCGTATGTCCCTATCTGCACACCAACGGACGTTGACACTCTTTTAACGAGTATTATGTTAATGCAAATTAGTTCTCTCGAAATCTTGGTTCAAATGTGTAATTGCCCGATTGTAACTAACATACTACAATTTCTTACTACATCCGTAATAAGGTATATGTTTGAGGCTTAGACTTTGAGCAGAAGTATTTCATATGTTATCTTTACACATAAAACAAATCTAAAAGAGTTGACAGTACAATGCATGAACTAACTAACGGTGACGAGCGGCTGTATAGTTGTTGAGCATATCCTGCATATCTTAAGATGTCTATGGACCCAGTCAATAACAATAACTTGCCAAAATTAGTCATATGCTGGATTGAATTCCAGAGATAGCTTATTCGTTGGTTGTACATATACATTATACATATTACACAAGGCTGTGTTCCTGAAATGGGGTAGCCAGAACTGGAGGATCATAAAGGACATACCACAGCCACGTTCAGCATATCGGGGAACCAATGTTAACCAGATTTTTACTTAACACAAACAGAAGGCAGGATCCTACTATCCTACTAATATTATAAACGCGAAAGTATGGATGGATGGATTGATGAATGGATGGATGTTTGTTACTCTTTCACGTAAAACGGTTGGAGCGATTTTATTAAAATCTCGTATGGAGTTAGCTGACACCCTGGATTAACACATAGGCTACTTTTTATCCCGAGAATATATTTTTATTCCGGATAATTTCGACATTTTGTTTTTTCTGCAGTCCAGGCGGACCAAGCCGCGGGCGTCCACTAGTACTTACATATTGGGGCAGCATGAAACTGAATGGCTGATGCTAGGTATGTCTCGATTGATTTGGATTTTTTTTGGGGCGGAGATTTCCCCAACATTCGAAGCGATATGTTTATTGTCATCGTCGTCAGTCTATTGTAGTCCACTGCTGGGCCTCCCCCAGTGTACGCCACATGGCTCGAACTCCCGTTTTTGGCACCCAGTCACTACCAGCCGTCCTCTTTAAGTCATCGGTCCATCTGGCCGAAGGGCGCCCAACGCTACGCTTGCCCGAGCCGAGAACCCGCTTACTCCATCGTCCATCGGTTCTACGACAGATGTGGCCTGCCCACTGCCACTACAGTCTACTACATTTCGAGACTATGTCTGTCACTTTGGTCTTCCGCCGGATAATATCGTTTCGGACTTTGTCCATTATTACGTTTATAATATGACTAAATATGAAAGGGGATCTTTATGTCCGCATGCTCATCATTCGCGAACGTAAATATTTTAGCAGACCCCGGTGGAGAGTTTGTAAACAATTTCATCATTAACGTTCGAAGCGGGAATGGTGTACGTTTATCAAGGTAGGTGATGGGAAAGAATATTTTGGACATAATGCCCACTACGAAGCATCTGTCAGCGGTATAGTCTAGTGTAAAGGTCTGGATAGACCTAGGTACCGTGGACTTCCTAGGGCTGAAATGATAGGTTAAAGCCTATCCTATGATTAAAGTCACCAAGGTTGTCAAAGAAATTCAGTAAGAATTCCTGAACAGACAGCCAAGTAAATATTGATATGACTGACCATGATATATTTTGTATGTGAAATTCGCACAAGAATTAGGTACTTACTTCATGATTTGATCGCTAATTTGATACAGTTTGTAACTAGGTACGTTCTATAGAATCTAATTTATATCTATCTACATATACTAACGTGTCCAATAACTACATACATAGACACTTTTACATTGTCGGCAACTTCCGTTTGTTTCGTATGACTTTATCGCATAGAAATGTGTCAACATGGTGATTAGTAAGTGCAGTTATGTTTCTAGTAGTATTTGCATTACAATTAGTAAGTGAATTGGATTGAAAATAGTTATGACTTTCTCAATTTTATTAATTTGTTTACGTACGAAATGTGCCGCATGTACGCCGAGGATGCAAATTATGATAAGGAAATAGCCTTTAGCGCAAATTGTCAAGGGCTCGCAATCAGTCAAATTCGCAGATTGTCTAGTTCGCAAATTGTCAGACGTAACGTATACTAAGTAGTTATTTATGTATGGCCATAGAGGAATCTCTATGGTATGGCGAAGGAGTTCTGAGTTATGCTGAATTGTATTAACTGTACTTACTATTAAATATCTACCTATTTATAGGAAGAAATGACAAAAAATAAATAAATTAGTAAAATTTTCGCTTTTCTGGAAGTTTGAACGAGCCTAATCTGAGGCTTTGCCATGATTTTTGCTAAACACTGAGTCAGTGCGAAAATGAGTCATTTAGGACTAGCAGCATACATCGTTTCGTCGATACTGTATTATATAAACGCAAATAAATAACGATGTCAATGAAAAAAATATTATGAGGCACATTATAAACAGTGTTACTTTGTAGGGTATGTTAAGCGAAAAGCTATGTAAATAGCCCACTATAGAGAACCTATCCACAAAATTTGAGATCCGAAATCACATGTTTATTTTTCCCGATAGTATGGAGAATTTTTAAATATCTCAGGAATTTTCATACAATCTTGAAAAATAAAAATGTGATTTCGAGTTCAAATTTTGGAAATAGGTTCTCTATAGTGGGCTATTTATACAGCTTTTCGCTTAACATACCCTTTCTGTTACATCCTGTAGATGAGGTGACTTAGAAAAAAACTAGAATGACGCTCCCGAATTCGCTCACGCTCGCGGTTCGCATGAGATGTATCGCAAAACATCGGAAGCAATCGCACAACAGGTAATATTTCTATTCGTACAAAATTACAAAAACAATTTTCATAAAGGCGTAAAAACACTCCTTTTTACACAAACGAATAAATATCGATGTCAAGAAATTCAAATTAGCAAGACACAAACAAACACGAAGTAATTGTCGATCGATGTCCAATATTTACCTTATTGCACTGTATTAAATCTATATTATATACATATATAATAAAAATGTAACGGATCGCTGTCTGTACCTGGAAGATATATGAGAAAAAATATTATAGGAGACCAATAGAAATATGGAGACCTTTATCAATATAATAGAACCCAAAACGATGATTTTTGGAATTTTTGTCTGTTTGTCTGTGCATTTAACATATAGGCTACTTTTTATCCCGGGAAAATGTTTTTATCCCGGATAATTTCGACATTTTGTTTTTTCTGTAGTCCACGCGGACGGAGTCGCTGGCGTCCACTAGTCAAAAATATATTCCCACTTTGATAACTTAAGAGTATAAAAGACTAGAAATCAAAATTTGGCGCGTTATTTAGTTGTTTGCTTGTTTAGTTTATCCCGAAGGAAAGTCAAGGCCGTAAAGAGATCGTATTCCGACTAAAGTTTTACTTAGCATACCCGCATATAAAACCATGCACACGCATTAGATTCACATCACAAGTAAACAAAATATAACTTATCTACCAGAAAACATTACGGACACATATAAGCCATTTTACAAATAAAATTTGATTTGACAAGAAAATTACACTCGCTCCCTTCCAGCTTTTCCCGTCCCCCGCGCGTTATTTAGCGTTTGATTGATTGAGGGGATGTCCCGAAAAAAAGGGAGAAAAAAATTCTTTTGTTTATTTATTGACTGACTAAGTTAAGTAATGACTATCATTGCGAAAAGCTATCATGTTATCAAGCAACTTATCATCGACTGATAATTTACCGAATTCTTAGAAAGGTATTTATTTTAACTATGTATTACACATGTATTTAGCTCAACAAGTTGTAGGCATGAACGTATAAAGGTAAGTAGGTACGTAAAAATTAGGCAGCTAGGAAACTAGGTACCCATAACATCTTCAATGTTAAAATATCTTTTAATTTCATCTATGTATGTATGTACATACTTTAAATAATAACTTCTTTACCGGGTCTGTTACCTACCTTTACGATGATAACAATAACACACACACAAATTTTCAACAAATGAATAAAGATCACAAATATATTTGATTATACCTGAATTATTTAGCTGACTAACCAACAGGTAAACACAAATTATTCACTTAAAAACTCCACAGAAACGAAATAGGAAATTAAAATCGAACCAAAGCGCGACCACAACACAAAACTTTGTTTACTTTTGTTCTTTTTTTTTAAACGTCGCGATCAAATGTCGGCACTTCGGCAGCGAATATTTTCTCCAGACAGCCAACTGGCTAGTTTGCGTTCCAAGTGACAAATGCGCGTCAACCTCAGCCGGCTGAATGCATGCATGGAACGTTCGTTTGTTTACATACCTACCGAGTTCGCGCGCGTTAACTTCAAGTTCAAGGGTTTAGGTAATTTGATGAAAAAAATGGGCTAGGAAAATCCTTGAAACTCGATAACTGTTTAGTAACACATTTTCACGGTCAAAGATTATCTTGAATGTCAGTTAGGTATACATATATTTATTATGTATGTTACACTAAAGGAATGAAGTGTTGTGGAAGTATTAGAAAGATTGGCAGCCGCAGTCATATGTTGCCTTTATCGTAAGACCTGGCGACTGCGACACCATTAGGATCAAGGTATGGTTCAGCGAGAGAACTTCAGCTTATTTTTATGAAATAAAAATTACATACCATTAAAGTTAAAGAGCCTGCTTAAACCACTAAGTACCCTTCTTTTGGCATAGGTCGTAGTAGGTCGGGTTGGGTCTTTCACGTGCAGTATTTCTTATACAGGTTGTGACAAAAAGTGTAAGTAGGTATGTAACTCAGGTATGTAAAGCATAATGCTATGAAAATAGCCACAGATAACAAATAGTCCACTATAAAGAATACGTCTACTTTGAGAATCGACAAATTATTTTATTGTAGTTAAAAAGTTTAGAAGTAACTAAGTAACGCCATCTGTTTATTAGATCCAGAACTTTAATAAAATAAAAGTAGTTCAGCTACTAGGCAAAAGATGGCACCATATCTGACATATTAATACATAAGTTTGATAAAATTATTAATAAAGAAATGGAAAAAATTCTTCACCCGAGTGGGAATCGAACCCACGACCACTGCATACCGTGCTAGTTGCTCTAACCACTGAGCTACCGGGTCAATTACTTGGATGACGAATTAACATAACATCGATCGAACATAAATTTGACACCATAGGCTAGTACATATCATCAAATCTGTGCCATATAGGCAAGGGAGTGACGGAGAGACTTTAGGAAGAGAAGAACTTAAAAGAACTATATAGTTCAGTAGTAAAATATTTGTTTTCTATCAAGAAACAGCTCATCTTATTTTATTACATTTCCGAAGTGGCGCATGAATTATGTTGTTGACATGTTAATAAAAGATCCACGTGGACATGATTAGGAACTTGTTAGATGACACGTGGCAAATTGGTTTTAAAAAATACTTTTATTTAATATAACACTTATTTATTAAACTAATGAGACGTTGCTCTACAATGAATCACGGAAAGGTCTGAGTCTGAGTGAATCTAAGTGAATCTAAGTCTTGGAATTGAAGTTTCTACAATGAGTTTCGGAATTGAAGTAGTCTTTTCTGAGAGTTTTACAATTGCTTATATACTACTATCATTTACTAATGATTTTGGGAACAGCTAACAATTATTAGTAAAGTTAAACAATGATTACAAACACGATACAAGAACAAATAATGATTAAAACTAATGAATGAGAAAAATACATTATCTTAACTAAAAGGGAAACAATATATGATAATATGCTTAAAGTCAACAAATCACTTAATCACTATAGGGCACAAATCACTAGTGTCACGTGAATGCGTGGTGATTGTCACCATGTAACACCTCCCCCCTTAGAATAAAGATTGGGTGTTAGCACCTGATCTTTGTGAGTGAAGAGTTGCTGCTGGAGAGTCGTCTTCATCATCGGAAATGCAGGAGGTAGTTGGTTGAACAACATTGGACATAGGAATTGATATTCCTGCATGTGTTGTTTGACGTCTCTTGGATGAGTCAAAACAGTTATTAAATATTTGAATACAACTGGTATCTGTTGATCTTCTTCTTCGTAGAATATTAGGATAATGGTTGCAGTATTTTATCAGTAGATATGCTGTCATTATTAATCCAATAAAGAGGTATAAATAGGAGAAACTATATTGATGACGTTGCAGAAATGGTTGATTTCTCATTTTCTTGAGTTCTTCTGAATATTTATTTAAATGATTATTTATTTGATTAAGAGAATCTAGAGGCATCTCATTAATAGATATCGGTATAAGTTCTGGAACACTTGCATGTTTGTATTCTTCGAAACAGTCATCTGTTTGAATATCAGGAACAATTATAGGAAAAGTAACATTTTCTTCAGACGAATAGTGTGCTGAAAGTGTACTGTAACTTGTATGGAGTTTGCATCCTTGCGGCAGGGTGATGATTCCAGATCCTTTGATAGTATGATGAGTGATTTCTGTTTTGCATTGGAGGACACATTGTGTTGCGTTGCTTAAAATAAACAGCCATTTGTTATTGGAGATTGGTTGAAAGGTATTGATTTCTGCTGGAAATGTTGTAGTAGTACAGGTTTCAGGGATTGACTTTGATGTGCTGAAGAGTATTTGCATTTCACAAATAGGACGTGCAATAGATTCGTATACGACGACGTTGGTGCAAACGCTTTTCTTCGGCTCATATGGTTTGCAATCTTCTAGTGAACTCATTGAAATGTATTGATTGCCACTCGGGTTTGTAGCTATATACTTGTGCTCTGGGATAATGGTAGTATGGTATGAGGAGTTAGGATGTTGGACAGGAATGGAATAAATATGATAGAGTGTAAAAGGATCATTTTGGACAAGAGGGAATTCTAATATATAAACTAATCTATTGGAATAAACATATGCAGATAAGGTACATGAATCTAATATAGTGTGTATGTTATTGAGTGTGACTGATGTAACTAAGCGTTTATTTGTACGAATATGGTTTGATAAAAGAAGTTCTTGATATAGTTTTTGTAATGTGATTATTGAAAGATGTATAATGTTAGATTTAGCAAATAAAATACTTAGGAGGCAATCATTTATCTCATTTTCTAAGCTAGTAACTAATTCAAGTATTTCTAGAGAGATTGTGGATATTTGTTCGCTGATTTTAATATCGAAAATAATTTTATCAGTTCGATTTAAATAATTATTTAACCTATTGATATTTTCATTAATAATTTGTTCGTCGAAAGATATTTTGAAAATGGTTTCGTTAAAGTTTTTGATAGTTGAAGAAGTTATTTGGAGTTGTTTTTCCATAAGTGAAGTCAGATCTAATTCCTGTTTTTCAAGCATATCGATACATTCGTCATATCTTTTGGCATCTTTAGCATCAGGAGTACCTATTAGCCATTTAAGGACAGAACTAAGACCATCTATGAGCTCTCGTTTCTGACGTGAGTTCTTGCCTAGATACATGCTTAACTCGGAAAGTCTATTTTCTATCTTATCTAAACTAACTCTAAGAAATGATTTTACAGATAATACATTAGGAAATTGTGCATATTTTGAAGATATTGTTTGGAATTTATCAGATAATCGTATTTATGTTAGAATTATGATTACGAGGTAACACTTGATTATTTTTATTCTTAGTAATTAGGCTTTTGACAAAAATATAAATTTTATACAGTAAAATATAAATTATAACTTTAACTACTGAACAAATTATAAAACTAATATATGGATTATTCATGATATCATAGTAGGAGGAATTGTTTTCAGGAATATTATTTTGAGTTGCCATCACATTGTGACTGTTTTGAGCTATCGCCCTGTAAAGATAGAAAAGATAGAATAACTAAAGATTTAATAAACTAGCTAAGTTAACGTAACGATATAGAATAGATGTATATTATTTATTATTGAAATTGTATAGTTATTTTGGTTTTCTTAGAAACTATCTTACCTAATTGAACTTAACCTAAATTTGTCGCCTTTTACGACATGCCTAATACTAGAGGCAATAGTACTATTCTTTGGACAGCCGGCCACTATACGGCTAGATGCTTATAACTATTGTACATCAAACGGACGTAATCGGTTTGCATGGATCAACTGATTTTTGCCTGCTTTTCTAATAACGTAGTTTTCATTGAATCCGACACGTATTATTTCATAAGGGCCTTCCCATTTTGCATCTAGATTGTTCGGATTCGGGACACGCAACATTACTTTGCTACCTACTTTAAAACTAACGAAATTTTTAATTTGACTATCGTATCGCTCTTTTGCTTTTTCCTTCATGTTTTCTACGTTGCGTAGAGCACAATCGCGAGAAACCTTAAGACGTTCATTAAGATCTTTTAGATAATCACACGCTGTATATTCTGGAATTGGCTTTAAGGAGTAAAATGGTCGAGGTTTATAACCAAAAAGTAATTCATGTGGAGTATAACCTGTGGAATTGTTTATGGAAGTGTTATGACACATTATTGCATAAGGGATGATTTGATCCCAGTTTTTCAGACGACGATTGTGGTACATTCGGATATGATCACGCAAAGTAGCATGGAATCTTTCTAATGCACCATTTGTTTGTGGATGATACGCGGTATTGAAGGTGTGGTCTGAACCAAAATACTTCATTAATTGTTTTATTACATTATTCATAAATTCGGTACCTTGGTCGGAGTGAAACCTTTTTGGAGGTCCGTAATGTTGGCAAAAATGTAACAATTGTTTAGCAACTGTAACAGCTTCTTTATCTGGAATAGCATAGGCTTGAACATATCTAGTGAGTTCGTCTTGTAGAGTTAATACGTATTTGTTATTGCAATTACTGACATCGGAATAGGAAACAAGATCTATGGAGACACGTTCGAATGGCTCAGTGGACTGAGATGTAATAACCATTGGGGCTTGAAAGTTCTTTCTTTGAATTTTATTACGTTGGCATACAATACAAGATTCTACATATTTTTTTATATCTTCCGTCATTCCTTTCCAGAAAAAGGCTTCGCGTATTTTTCTAGTAGTTTCTGCGATGCCACGATGCCCGGAAGTTGGTTCATTGTGGAATGTTTTTAAAATGTTAGGAATATCATCTACCGTAGGATATTGAACTTTATTTTCGCAAATTGTTATTTGACAATCGAAATAATCAGCTAGATACGCGGTGATCCGTAGTTGTTCATTACCTTGAAGTTTGCAAGTGCGATCTAACTTATGATCGGGAACATAGAGTGATTTTATGTTATTTTGTTGTAGACAGTTCAAGAGAGATTTGAAGTAACTTTCTGAATCCCATGGATCGAAATGAGAGGGTCTTGTGCAACTGAAATAGAGATTTTGCTTTTCATCTTTTTTTTTTAATTTATTTCATTTTTACTTTACAATAAACGCTTAAAATTAGATAGTACATTACCAAACTGCGTAGCAGTTTATCGGTAATTAACAGGTTCCAAGATGTTCTCAGTTGCGTTTATACACTATACATACAAACAATAACCATATACTAATCTACCAATCTATTCATCCATACATACAGGCAATTAAAAATGGAGTCACTATCTACCTGCAGCATCAAAACAACCTCTTTCCACTAAATGCATATGAATATTTATGGTACATAATATACCTAAACAACATTTTTATGAATTTGTTTGTCTGTCTGTCTGTTTGTTCGGGTCATCTCAAAGCGTCTAGACTGCTTTTTACGGACCTTTAATTAGCATACAGCGATGTACGAATCAGTTGTTCAGGCTACATTAATTAGTTTATGTGATCGGAGTCGCAGGGGGCTGCTAGTACATACATAATAATAAATACATACACATTGCTCATTCTTCTACAATTTCCAGGCTATCAATCAGGTGTTATAATTTACCTACTTGCCTTAGCTATGGACATAAGGACAGATAATGCTTTTTGAGTAATGTTTTCAGGTGATTTCTGGAGACAGACTCGTTCACCAGGTTTTGCGGTAGCTCATTAATTAAAGTAGGCGTCAACCATTTTCTTGTTCTTTTGCCGTAATAGTTAGTTATCTTTGGAATATTCAGTTTACCTTTCTTTGCTAATCGTGTTGGGTATTTATGGACTCTTTTTTCTTTAAAAGTTTCTTTACAGTATTGTTCCATTATTATAGCAGTCTTTATTTTATATTCAACGGGGAGAACATTACATATTTTATACAATTTGTCGTAGTTTTTATTCAGCCCATCTTTTGTTTTTTTATCTATCAGTAATTTCAGTATTCTAGTTTGGATAGATTTTATCTTATTAATTTGACATGTAAACGTGAGTCCATAAGCACCCAACCCGTAACTTATTGTTGCCTCCACTAGTGCATGGTACAATATATACATAATGCTTTTACTTACAGACATTTTTAAGTTATATAATTTACTGAGTATTGAACGCAACTTATTGCAATTTTGCTCAATATGCAAGTTCCACCTAAAAGACTTGTCGATAGTAAGTCCTAAGTATTTAAAGAATCTACCTCCTGTAGTTTTTTACATTTACAATTTATCTTCGAGTCATCATGTAAACAGTCATAGGTGTGTCCCTGTAACATGATACAAGCATCACCATAGGTGCTATATGGTGAGCAAATCTGCATGTATTTTGTTTTATCGCTATTCAATAAGATTCCATTGTCATGGGCCCATCGGACAACATTGTCCAAGTCATTCTGCATAGTTATTTGTATATTATATGGATCTTTACCGCTATATACTAGGCACGTGTCATCAGCGTACATGTGCACGTTACAATTTTTTATTACTTTTGACATACTATTGACATGGACAATGTATCCAAGAGGCCCATAGACGGATCCAGTTGGAACTCCATATTTTACGTTACCAGGCTCACTAATACAGTTACCAATACATACTCTAATTGTTCTATTTTTTAAATAATTTCGGAACCAATTATTCATTGGCCCCCGTATACCGCATTCATTCATGGACTGCAATAAACCTCCATGGTCTAAAGTATCGAAAGCTTTTTTAAAATCAATAAAAATCACTGCAACCAATTTCTGCTCATTTAGCGAATTATTAATGTCATCTGTAAATCTAGCTAAAGCTGTATCTGTACTTCGTTTAGGTCTGAACCCGTGCTGGACGTCACAGAGTATGTTATTATTTTCCAAGAAGGTTGATAATTGGGTTACTATAACTTTTTCTACAATTTTGTTGATTGCACTTAGTATAGCTATAGGCCTATAGTTAGTATAGTCCATATGTGAACCCTGCTTGTAAATTGGTCTTATCAGTGATGTTTTTATTTCATTTGGATAGGATTCCTGCTTTACACATATATTGATAAAGTGACCTATAATTGGGCTTATTTTCTGATTAATGTATTTTAAATCTCTTACCCTGATACCGTCGGATCCCGGAGACTTACTGCAGTCCATGTCTTTTATCACCTTAAATACATCCGAAGCGGTAACAGGTTGAAATCTATAACTAAGGTTGCTCTCTGTTACATATGTCTTCCTGTCCAGAAACTTGACATGACACTTGTGTTTTTCCTTTATGATGTCTATTTCAGTTGTAAAGGTGCGGCAAAAATTATTACAAATACTTTTTAATGGCTGTGTTTGCATCATGTATTTTTCTATAACACTATCAACTGTTGGTTTTTTTCTTCCCAGCCAGCAGTTAATATTACTCCAAATCTTTCTCATATCCCCCTTACATCGGTTCAGAGTCTCACGTTTAAAGTTGTTTTTAGCAATGCTTACAGCTTTGTTTGTTTTATTTCTATATTTAGTATATTCCAGTCTTCGGGTCATACTATTCGGTTCCATTTTCCAATGTCTATAAAGCAAATCTCTGTATTCCATCATGTGTTGTAGCTTTTTATGCACCCACGGTTGATTGCGCCCTACACCCGCTGGTAAAATTTTATTCTTAGATGTGTTATAGATGTTGTTAAATACTTCACATATATTTTTATACAGTATGACAGGATCATTTATTGACATTAGGTCTTGCCAGTTGAAACGGTCCAACTTGGTTTGGATCAGTGCATTATTAAGGACTAACTTACTTTGCATCGTAACACTCGGTGTATGTATATCAGCCGTGAGTCCCGTTAGATAGTGGTCAGCTACTTTGGTAGTAAGTACATACGCATGCAGCTCGCTAGCCGTCACACTACGCACGAATATGTGGTCGAGGCAGGATGTCTCTCGGCTCCTCACTGTGATTACGTCACGAGTAACACCATGTACGCAGCATTGCAATCCACATTCACTTAACATATTTAAATATTTCTTTGCATCAGAGTCTAGTTTTAGTGGCAAGATATTGATGTTGCAGTCTCCAAATATGATAATGTCGCTTCTTGTTGGAGTATTTTTTAATAATGTTTTTATTTCCGAGATAAAACTTCGCTTGTTAAGATGTGGTGCTCGATAAACTGCAATTAGATCTGTTTTATAAGTATTGATAGTAATCTGGCCGTGTATTATCTCACAGCTGTTGGCTTGTGTAGTTTTCAGCTCGAATTGTATATAACTTTTTATGTATAACAAAATTCCGCCTCCTCTTTGTTTGTTTCTTGTATACGAAAATAGCTTAAATCCCGGTATTTCATAGGCCGACGTTTCATCTTTTGTTAAGTTTATTTCTGTCAGGCATATTATGTCTATACATTTGCAGCAGTTATTAATGATAACCAGGATCTCATTGAAATGTTTTCTTGCTGAACATATATTTATATGGATGATCTGAAGGGCTGACCCCCGCTCATGTATATAACGGTTCCATGTTTGTATATCAGTAAATTCACTATAGCATATGTCATTTAGATTAAGGTAGGGGTTCATGTAATTTATATAAGGTAAAAGTATCTACGATATTGTGTGTGAGTGTGCCAACTACTCTTTATTTTTGGGTATAAACTTTTCTATGTCACTTTCGTGTCTGATTTGGTATGTTTTTTCTTCTTTTCCTTCCTTTCTTATAAGAACCCTAGCATTTTTTATCCATATATATTTATATACTTCTTTGAGTTCGTTCTTGGTGATCCAGAACAGCTGGCGTAGCTGGCGTGTTATATGCTCATTAATATATATGCGCATGTTATTGTTATTATTAAATATCATTTCATTGGTTATTTGGGTTTTTTTGCATTTCAACCATTCATTTCGAGCAGTTTCTGTGCGCAATTTTACAATTATAGGGCGAGGGGTTTTACTTTCACCTCCTACCCTCCACGCTTTTTCTATTTGGTTTTCTTGTAGATTTAAACTTAGGGCTATTTTTCTTGTTGTTTCGATTAAGTTCTCACCTTCCACTTTTTGCACATTGACCAATTCAACATTCATATTCAACTCTTTCTGCTCCAACGCACCTATACGTTCCTCTAATGATTTTTTGTATTTTTCCATGTAAACTTGTTTGTGCAGCATATCTTTGAGATTATTATCTTGTTTTTTTATTTTTTCAGCTTGTTCTTGGAATGATTTTTCTAATTGTTGATATTTAGACCCAAGGAAATCAATAGATTTGTCTGTTTCGATGTTATTTTTGGAAAGATCCTTGATCTGATGCTTTATGTCTGTAATGTCTGTTTGAAATGATGTAAATCGATTATCCTGTTCCTTTTTCATACTAATTAAAAGTTGATTCATCTGTTTCATTTCATTTCGAAATTCAACAATATTTTCGTTAAGAATATCGGAAGAGCAACACGCGATTTTTTGACGCTGCGGCTCTCGGGTTTCCGTAGATTCGTAGTCTGGATCCGCCATAGCTCGCTTTGTTCTCGGCTTATTTTGCATCCAGCTCTCAAGAGATCCCGGTCTATCCTTTGTGAATGATATATCCGAGTCGGAACCATACATTTTTTCTTTGACAGGTGTTTTCCGTGACATCTTACGAAGGTTCGGCCCTCCTTGAAAACGCTGGCGCGCTGTCAGCCTAGTGTGACCCGTGGGCGTGGTTTTCGTTTGCTATGCGCAGACGCACTTTGCAATAATGGAACTATACCTTCCTCACTTCACACTTTGCAAATTGTATACTATTGTCTCTTTCTTGCTGGGTGACTTTAACCAATACACTAGCACACGTCCGCTCGCATCTACGAACACGATGGAACTCAAACGATGAAATTAAGAGATCTACACTATAAAGGGATTTTTGTTTTTCTAGATAAGGTTCTGTTTGGGAGCAAGAGCCAATAGCTTCGTTGAATAGATCATTTTGATCTGAGGCTATACAGGATGTGGGAATAAATATGTCTTTATGTCTGGTGTCTAAAAGTCTGTCTGGGGATAACTTAAGGTTAGGAGTATCGAATGAACGAGTTTGAGATATAAAATGGTCATAATTGGTTTGCAAAAAGTCATCAGGAGTTTCAGGTATTTGTGGAATAGGACTATCTGTCGTTAAGTCTATGACATTAGAGTTAAAAATAGGCGGACGTGAGAGAGCATCAGCATTTGTATTTATTTTACCAGCTTTGTAAACTATCTCGTAGTCGTACTCTTCCAACTTTAATCTCCATCGAACGAGACGACTACCTGGGTCTTTTATAGAAAATAACCAAGTAAGAGGTTTATGGTCGGTTACGATCTTAAACTTCCTTCCAAAGAGATAGGGGCGAAAATGTTTCACCGCCCAGACGATGGCTAATAACTCGCGTTCTATCGTAGAATAGTTTGATTCTGCTTTATTTAATGTACGTGAAGCGTACGCAATGGGCAAATCTTTGCCTATTTCGCCTTGTGAAAGAATTGCTCCGATTGCATGCATAGAAGCGTCTGTGGTTAGTATGAACTCTTTACTAAAGTCGGGGTATTGTAACAAGGGAGTTTGAGTAAGGATATTTTTGCAAGTATCGAAAGCACGCTGTTGTTCGTCTCCCCAAATGAATAGAACGTCCTTTTTTAGAAGACCTGTTAAAGGTTTTGTTATTTTACTAAAGTTTGGGATGAAACGGCGATAATAACCTGCAAGACCTAAAAATGATTTTATATCTTTACAAGATTTAGGAATAGGAAATTGTTGGACAGCAATTACTTTGTCAGGATTAGGTTTAACACCTTCAGAAGATATAATGTGACCTAAATATGCTACTTCTTTCCTCATGAATTCGCACTTATCAGGCTGAATCTTAAGACCATGTTGTCTTAGACGTTTAAATACTTCTGTGAGTTTAACACTGTGTTCTTGGATGCTGGATGCGAATACAACGATGTCGTCGAGATAGACGAAACAACGTTCACCCTGTAGGCCATAAAGAACGCTATCCATGGCACGTTGGAATGTGGCTGGTGCGTTTTTAAGACCAAATGGCATACGAAGAAATTCATAGTGACCGTAAGGTGTATTAAAAGCAGTTTTCGGAATATCTTTTGAATCAAGTTCTATCTGATGAAAACCAGATGCAAGGTCTAAAGTAGTGAAATAAACGGAATGTCCTAATTTGTCAAGAATATCTGAGATATTGGGCAAAGGATAGCTGTCTCCTACTGTGACTTCGTTAAGTTTACGATAATCAATTACAACACGCCATTTTGGTTTGCCTGAAGCATCTAACTTCTTAGGTACCACCCATATAGGACTGCTCCAAGGAGATGTGCTGGGTTGAATGATATTTTGATCGAGCATCTTTTGAACCTGTGTTTTGACTTCTTGCTGATGAACGAAAGGGAATCTATACGTTTTTGTGTTAATCGGTATATCTGACGTAGTAGGAATAGAATGTTTCGTGTGATTGGTAAAAGTTAAAGGGTCACCTTCGGTATAAAAGATATCTGAGAATTCCGTGACTATTTTATCAAGTGATTCACTTTCTTCTTTGTTGAGGTGTTCTCGACGGATAAGTTTATGAATCAGTTCTTGTTTGTTTGTACGAGAGTATGTGTCTAACGAGTTTGTACAGTTAATTGGATATTCAATTTTATCTATAATTGGTAATGCTTGAACAATAGGCAAGGAAATGTGTTTATCACTATTACTAGAGTTTATACAAGTTATAAGAAATTTATTATTTACAATATTTACTAACGCGTTAGGAATAGTTATATCGTCATGGATATTCTGTTTTTCTATGACGGCTTGTCCATTTGGAATGTTAGGAGTAAAACATGTGATAACAGTTTCGGAACGTTGACCTATGAACTGTTCGTCGCCGTCGTTTTCGGACTTTGTTTGATCATGAAGATAAAACAGTTTATAAGTCCTATCACGCACGCGCATAGTTCTCGATTGCATGTATATATTGACATGAAATTTTGTAAGGAAATCGTTACCTAAAATTCCGTCTGCAAAAATGTTCAAGTCAGCAACATGGAACATGTGTTTCGGAAGTTCATCCAATGAAATAAGAGATGTTCCATGTGTATTTACTGTTGATTTATTACTAGATATTCCAACTATAGAGACTATGTTTGACGTATTTACGAAATTATTACCGATTTTGTCTTTACGAATGACAGAGATAGCTGCTCCTGTGTCAACTAAAAGAGTTATTGGTTGTCCTTCGACGTGAAATTTGCAGTGTAGTAGATTTTCAGGAGGAATATTTAACGAGGCAATATTATAAGATTTAGTAGGGTTAGAATTGGAAGTAGATTTTGATTTACGTTTTGAATTAGATTTAGACTTAGATATAGATTTCTTTTTAGAGTGCGATTTAGGTTTTAACTTGGATTTAGTATTATTAATTGAGTTTTTATTGGATTTAGTAGAGCCAAGGTTTTGGGGCTGGTTACCCTGTTCGTAGGCTTGTAATGATTCGGAAATAGAAATATGAGTTTGGGTAGAGGCATCGCAAGTTTGTTTTTGAGTTTCTGTCGACGTATACTGACCTTTGAACGGAGTTTGTGAAACTTGTCCCCGATGGACTGTGTTCTTTGGAGTATATGTCGGATGCCTCACCTGGTTATTACTTAATTTTGGTCGTCCTGGTTCTCCTTCGGAGTGATTATTTCGTACTGGGCTGAACCGATGGCCGTGGAGTTGCCCGCCTCCAGGGCCGGATGCCAGTTTAAATTATTAATTTTAGGAGCAGAATAAGAACTTGGAGTAACCTGACGAGGATTTGCCTGTCGATCTCGTAAGGAGTTGTTGAAGGCCCGCTTCCTGCACTCGGCAATAAGATGACCTGGTGTTTTGCAATAATTGCAAATTTTTGAGTGACTAGGTTGCCTTACTTGTGGTCGATATACTGGGCGATGGACTGGCTGGACTGATGTATGTATTGTAGACCTATTGAGATTTGGTCTATATAGGATTTGCCTAGCGTTATTCATTTGCCTAATCTTGTCTTCTGCTATAGCGAAACGTCCCGCATCCGAAAGATTATCGAACTCTTTTGTTCTTAGCATGACCCCGATATCTGTGCAGAGACCATTAACGAATACATTAAGGGCGGCCTCTTCTGTAGCCCTATTACGTCCCGTCAATGTATCGTCAGTTATCTCCGCCGATAACTTCTCGATTATTTTGTTCCTACATAAATCGACGCGGTGAAAATATTCTGTGACTGACTCGCTAGATCTTTGGAACATGGACTGCAGTTCTAGATTAAGGTGTGCTAGGGTCTTGGTATGCGAAAATTTTTGAATAAGAAAATTTTTTAGCTCGTTCCAATTACTATATGTCTTGGCATGAACGTCGCTCGAATTTGGTCCTAGTATCTGATTTAATGCATAAGTTAACAAAATAGGGTGCTGTGTAATTACTGCTAATTTGAAACTAGAATCACAGGAACGAATGAATCTATAGACCTGAGAGGGTTCTGATGTGTTGAAATCAGGAATCAGTCTGAGCAGAATATTTAGATCTACGGTTGAAATTTTATTATCTGATCCGTCCATTATTGAAATAATTTAATGCGTATATATTATAAATATGTAAAATAACCTAATATTTATTACAAGATGTAGAAGTATAAACGAAATGGAAATGGGTTAGGAAAATAGAAATAGAAAGTAGAGCAGAAGTAAAAGCCACTTACCAGAGTACCACCAAACAGATCATGGTTGTTCGGCAGGGAGATTTAAGTCCTATGGACACCGTACTGCTTCGGCGATTTTGTCCTCACAACACGTTTTCCCTGTCAGAATAATCCCACACGACTGCGCCAATTTGTTAGATGACACGTGGCAAATTGGTTTTAAAAAATACTTTTATTTAATATAACACTTATTTATTAAACTAATGAGACGTTGCTCTACAATGAATCACGGAAAGGTCTGAGTCTGAGTGAATCTAAGTGAATCTAAGTCTTGGAATTGAAGTTTCTACAATGAGTTTCGGAATTGAAGTAGTCTTTTCTGAGAGTTTTACAATTGCTTATATACTACTATCATTTACTAATGATTTTGGGAACAGCTAACAATTATTAGTAAAGTTAAACAATGATTACAAACACGATACAAGAACAAATAATGATTAAAACTAATGAATGAGAAAAATACATTATCTTAACTAAAAGGGAAACAATATATGATAATATGCTTAAAGTCAACAAATCACTTAATCACTATAGGGCACAAATCACTAGTGTCACGTGAATGCGTGGTGATTGTCACCATGTAACAAACTCGTAGGTATGTATATACTTACCAACTATTATTGTACGCTTAAGGAAAAATACAACTTCTCAAGATTCCAATACATTTTCTGATAATGGAATAGTGACATCGCTGATAACACTTTTATTGATTAGGTTTATGACACAATAACGTGATTAATACACAAAGTGGTAGAAATAAAATTACGACATATTATTTTTTGGGAGTTTAGTGTTCCTCGTACACCATCCGGTAACTTTGACGGTGTGTCCTATGTTTGACTATATTCTTTAGATTTAACTAAGTATCTATAGGTATAGGTATAATATTTGGGGAAGGCCTATGCTGAAATGTTGATCTCTATCATTTTTCCTTGTATTTTTACAGAAATCAAACCACCTAAAAGGGATTCCTTAGGTATTTTGAGCGTAGCTCCTTCCTGTATTGTTACGTTACAGCGATTTCCCAAATAGGGATCCAGTCATCTCAAAGTTTGTTTTCAGTGGTAAAGTTCGTAATTTTACTTAAGCGAAAGTACATAATTGTTAATTCTGATAATCTGTTACTTACCTTCATAGAGTCTTCTAAAAATCGTCCTGAATATAGACAGGATAAGTTATGAAGAAATCACTAAGCACAGAAAGGAAGTAAGCAACTACATTTCTGGTGACCTATGTGCGACACTTCATTTATTAACTGAATTAATTGACATTGTTTGGTGTCATGAAAATTTTCTGGCCTAACTTTCAAGGCCAACAAAAGTACTTATCAACAATTAAATAAGTTATTGATTCCTTGTGTTGCTAACTGTAGCTAGGTATCTACTATAATATCATTACCTCATGAAACATAGTGTCTGCTTACATTTATATTTTGATTTGAGATTTACTTATATTTTGTTGGCCAATATTAAACAATATCAAGATCCTGAAGCAGAAGATTCTGAACGAATATGTTATGTGGGTTTAGATTAGTTTGCTCACATTCTAGCGAACAATTAACATTACTAATCTATCTATACATATAATAAAATTGTAACGGATCGATGTTTGTGCACGCTAATCTCAGAAATGGCTGAACCGATTTCGATGCAGTTTTCAGGAATATACCCTACAGGTCCCACGTAACATACACTTTTTATCCCGGGAAAATGTTTTTATCCCGGATAATTTCGACATTTTGTTTCTCTGTAGTCCACTAATACTAATATAATAATAATAATAAATAATAAAATAATAGTCCACTAGTAAAATACGAATAACAATTTGAGACTCTTGTAGTACACAGTAGTCAATAGTGGATATAGCTATTCTATTAGTTCTAATATCTACCTGTGAATTTAAGTATACCTAATGTTTCATAACACGACACATATATTTTATTGTAAATATTTTTATTATGGTAAAACTGGTTTAAATATTATCTTTTTAAAGATAAAACAATATATTATATGTCATTGGGAATACAGTTTAAAATAGAATAATAATCGGCAAATATATGTTGGTTAATAACATCCGGGACCGTGTCGTCATGTATCATATCGCCAGCTAATTGTATCGGTATTGATAAATATAAACACGAAAATTGACAAATTGAGAAAGTATTGATATGCGAACTCTTCATGTCGTGCCAATAACATTCGTAATTTCTACGTCGCGTCATAATGATAATGTTTGTGAAAATGTTAATAATTTTCTGATATTTCAAAGGGTAATATTTCTATAGGTGTTGATATTTCAATGGACGTGATTATCATCTTAACCCCTTGTTGTCATTTTTATCATGTTTGTTTTAAGTCTCAATGGATCATTCATGACATTTTTAGTGCTCATGGAGATGGATTGCTGGAGAAAGTTGAATTATGTTTTCCTCATAAAAATTAATGAGATAATTATTAGGTTACTTTATTATTATTAGGTTAATTTACAAACAAGAAAAATCTGTCAATAATCACATTTAGGTACTTGCTAGATACACGAATAACAAATTGTTGATTACTATTTATTTATCATAAACACAAGCTAAAGTACTATTCAAAACGTTACTCCTAAAAGTACCATAATAATAATCAGTCACAATGTTTTGTTCTCGTTGAATTTATTAGAATTCCAACCTTGTCACACACACTTCGTCACTTATCTACAACACCATCTTCACCTGGTTTCCTCCCTCGCGATCTTGGCACAATGTTCACAATTCACGTGAGATCTCATATTGTTATTATTTTTCCTCCTAACAGCAAAGTTCCTTTCCCTTGATGGGAATTTCTGCATCTTTCGTTGATTTGCCGACGGTTTCTCGTCCCCAACGATACGTTGGTACACTTCATCCCACTCCAATTGTTTCAATGAGAGGCACATAATTGAAATGGGTCACTTTACTCTTTAAATTCTCAGAGCCAAATAAGCGCGCGTTCCCTCCAAGCGATCAAATGCCAGTAGTTAGTGTTTTTGCTTTTTGTCATGCGCCGGCGACGATGACCTCTAGCCTATTATGCTCACAAGGCTGATTATTTATCCTCTAATAAGCAATTTTATACACGTACAAAGTAAAGTATGGGTAAGAAGAGAATGAAAGTTAAGTATCGTAGATAAGTTATCTGACCAGCGACTGTGAGTTCCAATTGGACGTCCATACGTCTACAGATAACAAATATGATTTACTTTGAAGGCATTACTTTTAAATTATGGTTTGTTTACGTTTGTAAGAGAAATGAAGTACTTACCTAATGCCATCATTTACTAACTACGTATCTTAAAGTCAATAGTTAGGCGTATGAGATTGAAAAATATTTAAAAATATGAATGTAGTTAAATTAAATACGAAGTTTTGAACGACATATAGTTCATATTGTGAGCAAAACTACGAGTATGTATATTGTACATGCCATTTAACACAAATTACGTTATTTGTTTTATCGGTACCTACCCACCTATTTACTATTGTGAGTATTACCATAGAGGAATAAGATGTCACAGAGTGCTAATGTCATACTAACAGTTTCGATGTACCATTAGACTTTTCGGTGCCTCACAATTCCAGTCCGTGACACTTAGATTCTATCAGTGTAATGTATAGTAATGTACTACATTACTAATGTATTGTAACGTATAGTAATGCAATCTAAGTGTCAAGGACTGGAATTGTGAGGCACCGAAAAGTCTAATGGTGCATCGAAACTGTTAGTATGACATTAGCACTTTATGTCTACATCTTATTCCTCTATAGTATTACAGTACTTAAGTAAGTACTTAATTTGCTCGTATTAAGGTCCGGATGTAGGTAAGTATTGCCATTTTATCTGTGCTCTATCAATAGTTTGTAAGAGGTTCGATTCCTGTATTTGGTTTATTTGAAGACGACGATATAAATATAATTCTCAAAAGATTGCTCTTGTAATTCCCAGAACTTCCAAACTCTTAGTATAATAATAGTACCTACATTTAACTATTTTAATATTACGGTATTCTCCCTTATGAAGATAAAGCTAAGTAGAATATTAATATAACAACTAACCTCCAGGCATGAGGCACGAATCCAGGACAGGTCTCTGGGCAGTTATCGCACGGACGTCCATCAGACACCTCCTTTATTCGAACTCCCTGAAACAAAACAAAACTATGAGCAATATGGTGTAATTTGTTTCACTCAGTGTTAAAATATCTACCTACGCAATTAAAGCATCCTAGGCATTATGTCATCTCTCTCATCTCACTAGCTTAGTTAATTATATACTTGAATTACGGATATTCAAGTAGATAATATTAAGTTTAATTAACCAGGAATTATTTCAAAATTTATTGGTTGACAACTTGATTTTTAACACAAGATGAATTTAATTAATCGATATTCCTATAGAATATATCTAATTGATATACCTACCTACTCCAAAATACTAGAAGGCATTTTATACATATTCTATAATACATATAATATTCTAATGAAACGAACCTCAGTATCACATACAATATCTCGTGTACTCAACCCATTAAATCGTTTACTTATATCATCAAATTCTTCATCGTTATTTGATTCGGTATTGTTATCATTAGAATCATATTCGCTGTAGCTATCCGAAGTTGAATATTCGCTTTCTCTTCTGCCAAAGAGTTTAAATATCATGTTCTTATCCACCCAAGATTCGTCCTCATTCTTCTTTGACCTTTTATGGATTTTGAAAGGAACCTGCCTTAGTTTAGGTTGGACTGAGTAGGAAATTTTTGGTATGGCTTTCTTGTACCGTTTTTGGTAATCTTCTTGCGACATGTTACAGTGATAGATTAAGTAATCTTTAAGAATCTGCTCATATGCTTCTGGGTCCCTCCAGAATGTTTCTTTCTTTCTTACACCTAAGTAATAGTCTAGGTCTCTTTCACCTAAATCATCCTCATCATCTTCGTTCTCTGTGTGGTTATCACTTGTTGCATTATAATCATTTTCGTCTTCTTGGTCATGCTCGTCCAGTTTTGATAGTCTGTTCTTTCGAGCATCAGGCATTTTCTTCAGTAAGTTCGATGAAAGGAATTTCGTGGTCTTCTTGTAAACCGATGCGACGGACTCTCTACGTTTTCTCATATTATACATTTTGTTGCTATTTTTTAATGGTTTTAAGACTCGGAAATATCGTTTTATAGTTTTAAGTAGACGTGGTTTCCAATTCATAGCACGGTTTAATTGAGATTACATATCTACGTCTGCTCTAATTTAAATTTTTAATATGAAGATGTAACTTTAGTAAACTTTTAAGCTAGTCCAATTTCAGACTAAAAGGAACTAGGAGGCGAAACTAGTGTTCAACTGTAAAGTCCAAGTAATACTAGCATTTTTATTGTTACCGTCCAATCTCGATGGTGACGTGGTGGTCACCTGACGGAGTGTATCATGCCATTCCAATATAAGTTGATCCCTCAGTTGAGACAATAGCTAAGGGCGCTAGCTATTGTCTCTGTGATATACCTACGTATCTATTTAAACTGGTGGATTGGGGGTGGCTCTAAGGGTGTGTAGTCTTTACGGTCATGCAAACAGAACTAAATGTTCATGACAACTCTCTCGTCAAATTGCAGCGCCCTTGGGTCGAATTGGTTGTTTCTACCCTTATTAGGGACCTGATTGCTTTAAGGGCAGTGAATTTTATTGGTCAAAAGCTGGGGCTGTTCCTCTTTATTAGATTGGGGTGAGTTTAACATTGTATAGGTTTTAGCATTACGTAGGTACCTGGATGTAAGTATAAATAAGCAAAAAGGAAGAAGCTGTTTTAATGCCAAATAATATAATTTGTTGACTCGAAGTCAAATATCCCAATATCCGTATTATCGTGAAAAGGTAGTTAACTCAAAGCACATCATAATAACTGTTTTTCAGCTATGTACATGTTTCATAAAAGGATCTTCTAAAGTTAGATAAATGCTTTGAAAATATACATAGTTTATTAATTTTAAAATATGAACAAAGCGTAAAATAAAATCTGGATTTCTCTAGTTAATTATCTATAACCGTATTTATCATATTACTTATTAAACTTATAGACAAAATTATATAATTTATAAATTTGCTATTATTACGCCATCTAAGAATTGTAACTGCAAACCATTGTTAATACCGTGCGAAATCGTTTTCATGATTATCTACCAGAGGGCAGTTTTTAAAATTATAATACTACTAGCGCCATCTGTTAGCGAGTAGCTATACTATTCCTTAGAGACAAAACTTTTTGCACCCAAGTTATTCATGTGGTTCGTAAAAATGATCAGAGTCAACTACATTATTCACAACCTACGATCAGCGCCACAGAAAACCCCAGTTCCGTCATGAATGGACCAATACTTTCTTCGCCAGGAGAGGAAGTGAGCTGCAGGGATGAAATAATTGTAACATCATCAAATTATTCCTTGTATAAGTCTGGAGTTGACGCACATATGGTGCGTATTAAATTGAGCAGTAGAATCATTGTGTCCGAAAAAGCTTTCATTCAATATTCTACTTTATGCTACGACTTTATGTTAACTTTCAATTTACCAGGACCATATGCGTCCATTGCCTACGTCCCTAATCTTTTGCGTAAAAGTTTTCGAACTTATTGATTGCGTGATAAAAGTAGGTACGTATGTGCTGTAAGCAGGTATTCAGCTTTTACCCGACTGCGGTCGAAGGAGGGTTATGTTTGTCGAGTGTTTGTATGTAAGTATTTATGTATGTACCTTTATTTCTTTAGCACGAATTAGTCTAGAGCTTGAACTTGAAAGGCATTCTTTAGAGTCGTGTTAGTCATGAGAGTGACGCTGAGTCAAGTTTTTTTGGGATTTTTCCTCAATTAATTTTTACTAACGGACGCCCGCAAAATCAGACGCCTCATGGCAACTTTATTCCTCTATGACTGTAGGGAGACCGGGGGCTGGTTGTCTATAGGGGTAGGTAGACTAACTGTCAAAAACTCATTCGCCGCAATAGCTTTGAGGCAACCAATGAGGCGCAACAGTCCGTCACTGTGCGCTCAATCACCAAGAAGGCGAAGTTACACACGCAAGTCGCTTGAGAGAAAGAACGTAATATTGAAAAACAGCACATGCGAGTAATTATTTTTGCCGTAATTTCATAGTAATAGTGTCAATTTTATATGTAATAGTGTCTATTGTATCTAGTGTCTATGTATTCATGATTATTGATTGTCAAAGCATTTATAACGATTGCTTGATTCATGTTTTTTATTTTATGTATTCTATTTGTTTTTGTCGCAGTTTTGAGTTTATGGCACTTGATAAAAAATTTAAAATTGATTCGGGGCTAGTAGACTAATGTATAATATAATGGGGCTTGTTGATCTATGTATATTAAGACTATTACCAAATAACAAATATAATTGACCCGGTAGCTCAGTGGTTAGAGCACGGTATGCAGTGGTCGTGGGTTCGATTCCCACTCGGGTGAAGAATTTTGTTCCATTTCTTTATTAATAATTTTATAATTAGTACTTAAGGTAGACAAGATTATTTTTTACCAAATAGTTAAAGGTTATAACAAGTTGTTTCGTTTTGTTTGAAATCTATACATATAATAAAAATGTAACGGATCGCTGTCTGTACATGGAAGATATATAAGAATAAATATTATAGAATACCTTTATCAACGCAATAGTACCCAAAACAATGATTTTTAGAATTTTTGTCTGTTTGTCGGTTTGTCTGTTTGTCTG
The DNA here is from genome assembly GCA_014607495.2 of Carposina sasakii. Taxonomy (NCBI): domain Eukaryota; kingdom Metazoa; phylum Arthropoda; class Insecta; order Lepidoptera; family Carposinidae; genus Carposina; species Carposina sasakii. The sequence continues at coordinate 13,626,126 of CP053153.1, forward strand.
TGCGTTTGTGCACGCTAATCTCAGAAACGGCTGAACCAATTTTGATGCAGTTTTCAGGAATATAGTGTGACAGGTCCCACTTAACATATAGTCTACTTTTTATCCCGGATAATTCGACATTTTGTTTTTTCTGTAGTCCAGGTGGACGGAGTCGCGGGCGTCCACTAGTACTTAATAAGTTAGTACTTTGTTTATTTTTAGGTGCTCAAATTGATTGTTTTATTTCAATTTTATTGTGTTTAATTTGAAGTTACGGAAGACTGTCTATTGTATCTAATTAATAATTTGCTATACATTTTTGTGTATTTTATACTGTTTACTCGTAAATTTTACCCTTTTAACGTCATAGGTCACTTTACCCCAGGTGAATAGTCAACCTACCCCAAGCATGGGGTAAGTTGACTAGTTTTTTCTTTTGCACAAGAACTGGTTTGTGCTCTATCTATATCATAAATAACGTGCATTTTTCTACTTTTATCCAAAGCTTAATAGTTTACCTGTTTTTAAAATAATAAATTGTAAAGAAATAAAAATAGACACCTCTAAGATGAAAATTGGTGAACTATCCCCGGTCTCCCCTACTTGTATTACAAATACAGGGTGTAAGTGACATTGTTTACAAGTAGTAGCACTTACTCGTACGGTGCAATCATGAACAAAAATCTTGAGACAATAAATATCATGGTTAGTTTCTATTCATACCCACGATGAATTTGTTGTAAGCTGTGTGAATATCTATGCTTACCTCATTATTTTTAAACTCAGATACCTACTGCTTTTTAGAAGGAGAGTGAACTGAAAACCCAGAATAGGTTCATTGACCACAAACTTAACCGGTCAGTTAGTGCACCTGATGTATGTTTACACTGTTTTATAATTTCAGATAAGAATATCGATCGAGTACAGAACTGCTAACCAAGAAAAAGCTAAATGTACATAACAACATACTATACATTCACACGGCTGTGTAAAAATGGGGTAGTCAGAACTGCAGAATTATGTAGGAGATCCTAAAGCTACATTGTGCATAGCGGGGTCAGATGTAAAGCTTAGTGACAAGTTGCTAGCTCATCGCCTGAAAGAGCGCCCCTAATTTCCTAGAATATTGCATAACATCTTACTCGTCTCTCGAAATTCAAAACAAGTTAAGTTACAAACTGCTAAGTTTATTTATTTATTTGATCATATCATCAAGCGGGTCATTCCTCAAAATATGTCTTACGCAATTTGACCCTGAATGCCATATATGGACCATACATATAGACATAAGGGTCTGGTAGCATTAACAGGCGGAAGCGGGATATACAATAAGTATTTATAGGTATATATATCCTTGATGTCCATATATAATCTGTAATGAATGATAGATATCTTATCTATATCTAAAAATATACAGCTTTTTAGTAAATCAAAGTGAAAAAAGAGCCTTTAGCTCATATGATGGATTATTGCGAAAACGCTATGTTGTTAAGAAAGACAAGTATTAATTCGGGCAATCTTATAATACAGTCACGCCCATTATCCCTCAAAGAGGTTGGGCAAAAGTGTTCAAATTACATACCCTTTTGACCAGATAGCCTATTAAGTCCCACGTGGTAAGCGGTAAGCTTACTGCCGTTTTCTTTTTTTTATCTTATATACTATACATCATTAGCTTAATAAGGGGTAGTAGCTTAGGTAAGAATAGTTTGGTTAGGTTGTCTTTCCTCAAGTCAATTTGTAACTTTACCCAAAGAAGTTTTGAAGTAGTTTTTAAAAGTCTTTAAGTTGGTTGTGGGTATGTTTTAGTATGTCCCATTTGAGTTTTAAGTATAACATATCCTACGTAAGTATATGTTATTATTAGATAGTAGGTATACAGGATGTAACAAAAAGGGTATGTTAAGCGAAAAGCTATGTAAATAGCCCACTATAGAGAACCTATCTACAAAATTTGAGACTCGAAATCACATTTTTATTTTTTAAGATTGTATGAAAATTCCTGAGCTATTTAAAAATTCTCCATACTATCGGGAAAAATAAACATGTGATTTCGGGTCTGAATTTTGTAGATAGATTCTCTACAGTGGGCTATTTACATAGCTTTTCGCTTAACATACCCTTTTTGTTACACCCTGTATACAGGAGTGTTAATAAATAAAAATATAAGTAAAACCTCCAATGGATGCACAAATCGATAAATTACAATCATGCACGCTTCAGTGCAGTCTTTTACACTACTCACAAAGTGAATACTTTACGAGTAGTGCTACATTTACATATGCAGTGTGACCTATTTCTTGACAGATATCAGAGACAGAATCTTTTTACCTTTTCATCCAATATCATAATACATTCAATACATCCTAATCCTGTACTCACTAGAGATAAACTACATAGGTACTAATCTATCTATTACATATAATAAAAATGTAACGGATCGCTGTTGTACATGGAAGATATATAAGAAAAAATATTATAGGAGACCTTTATCAACGCAATAGAACCCAAAACGATGATTTTTGGAATTTTTGTCTGTTTTTCGGCATGTCTGTTTGTTTGTGCGTTTGTGCACGCTAATCTCAGAAACGGCTGAACCGATTTAGATGCAGTTTTCAGGAATATATTGTGACAGGTCCCACTTAACATATAGGCTACTTTTTATCCCAGGAAAATGTCTTTATCCCGGATAATATCGACATTTTGTTTTTTCTGTAGTCCACGCGGACGAAGTCGCGGGCGTCCACTAGTCTACTTATATAATGTTAAAATGTTTGTAAGTACTTACAAATGCTACTTGGTAGTAAATTAATTCTATTCTATTCTAATATTTAACACATTGGCACCCTGTTTTCTTATTTCAATGAGTAAAATTTACAAAAAAAAAAACAATTCTAATTCTAATGCTTTATTGTACATAGTAAAGTTTTCACAAATAAAGTTTATGACAAAGAAAATGTACAAAGGCGTGCTTATCTCTAAAAGAGATTTCTTCCTGCAAACCAAAACAAGTTAATAAAAACGAAAAAGAGTCGAGAGGTGTTTGGTAAAACAAGAGGTCATAATACAGTCGAATGGTGCCTAGTTATTGTTGATAGAATTAAATGTACTACAAAGAAATCTGTTAGATAGCGACGATTTTCTCCGAAGATTCACTTTAAACTTGTTTCAATCAGTACCTACCTACACTGTACCTACTTATGGACCTACTAGTATATATTTTCACATTGTGAGCTGCCGGCCCCATCCAATAGCCCATTACCCTGGTCTCAGTAGGTATAAAGTGTTATTGTGTGCAGAAACTATCCCACCAGACGTTACGTATGCAAATGATGCTGAATTGAGCCATAATAACGGATCGCTGCTTTTAAAGGAATAATTTAACTATAAATTCAACGTTGAACGCACAACAAAAGCAATGTTATTCGTAAGTAAAGGAACTCGTAAGAGCTATTCAACATTCTACCGGCGATTTTTCCATCGGTGAATATTGTTCCCAGTTTCTAAAGGGCAATCATATAATGTATTCACTTGATTAGTTATGGGTACTTAGACAATGTAACTGGTACGAGCGACAGTTCGAAAAGTTATCGCAACATTTCCCCTAATTGTGGTTATCTTCTTCATCAAGTTAGAAGCAAGAAATGTTATTAGAATCAAAGATCTGTTATTAGACCGTATTTAAGCTTTTATGAAAATAATATATTTTTTCAAAAATTGTTTTTAAGGCCTGTTTAAACAAACTACACAAATAGCTTTGGAACATAAAAAAGTCGGAAAATTTGGGAAATTTCCTGTGAACATTTTCAGTGGTTTTTGCTTTAGAATCATGGTCGGTCACAGAGCGTAAGTGACAGCCAGCCAAATATCACTATTTGGCTGGCTGTCACTTACGCTCTGTAAGTCTGTATACATGGTAGTTAGGCTAATTAGATATTCATTATAAAATCTAGAGCTTTAGGTAGTGGATACACACCTATAATCGTGTTAGGGTAGTGAAAAATAATAGAGATTCCGTGTTCGAGGGACTTTGCCACACCTACCAGTAATTTATTAAGCGGTTTTCGTCACGCCACGTTCTGTGTAATTGGATATGGCTATTCAACCTAAAGTCTGATTGAAGTAATGATAAAAATTAAAATCCTTACCAATATTATAAATGGGAAAGTAAATCCGGCTTTCAAAGCTAAACTGAACCTATTCTCTTCATAATGATTCCTATATCCAAAAGATAACTTGATCCCAGTACCGATGTCGCCTAAGTTAATTCAAATTGATATAACTTACATAACGTTACGTTTTAATAATGTAATGTACACTGAAAATACCCTTTAGCAAGTTAGAAACTTTGCGCTTTGACGTTAGTTGCTCGATCGTTGAGGAAAAAACACTCATTTGAGACAATTAAAAGTTTCTTCATAAAAGTTATAATATGAACGAGAAATAAAAACGAATTTACTTTAAACTTACAAACATACCTAGTACCCACACACAGCCAAATCTTTTGCAATAGTTTTATTTGTTTCGAAAGAAACCATATTGCGCCAACCCCCGTTATAAATGTGACATATAAGGGCAGGAAGATTAGATGATACGATGACATACATAATACACACGGTTGTGTTCCTAAAATGGGGGTAGCCAGAACTGCAGGATCATAAATAAGATCCCACAGTCATGTTTAGCACTGCGGGGGAAAATGATCAGCTTATCCTCTCCCTGAGATAATGCACGAGTTCCTTAGTTGACTCTTACGATATCCATGGAAAGAGATGCATCCGATGTATTCCAGAGACGGCCCGCATCAGCACGGTAAATTAACTTACTTTAAACAGAGAGAAAATTAAGAGAAAAAAAGAGAAAATGTTAATAGTCTCAAAATTTCATATGGCCAAGTAGTCAAGATCGCAGGATGAAGTAAAAGCAATATTTTTGGTAGAAGTAGGTCGGGCAAATATACCTACCAAAATGATAAATTAAACCACGATGACAGACAAAATACGTTATGAAGATATAGTAGAAGGAGACTAATTAAATTTTGAACTACCCGGGTCACTTCAGTATCAATATAATAACATACTGCAATATTACTATTCGCACAGACATAATACCTAACATTTGTACATTGCTATAATAATAAACATAATTCGCGGTATTGCATTTGAATGACATCATTTGTGATTGGAGAGTGAAAGGTTATAGTTTAGTCATATAAGGTACAAGTACATGTTGTACAGGATATCGTATTGAAAGTGACATGACTTGATAATAGGGTCAAGGTAGACCAATAGCCAAGGGCATAATTTTCGCGAGTTATTTATACGGGTTATTTATTATAATCGAAACTTTTATTAATAGTTGCACCTTCGCATTTGTATATAAACTGTTGATGTAGGTAGGTTGTACGAGTTCAATACAACATTAATCTATCTACATTATAAGTAAAAAGTATTAACTTTTAAGCATAAAACGGTTGCATGGATCGTGATGAAAGTCAAAGGCTATTTTAGCAAAAAAATGTTGATCTATGCGTGTTTTGTTAGAAAGTTTATCATAAGATCCCTTACATTTTGATCACCTTGGTCTATACGTATATGATGTACCTTATCCTAATGGAAAATAAGCTATGTATAACCTAGTAAACATTTTAAGAAAATTTCAATTGATCGCATTCTATGTTTATTTGCTACTCAGCCTTAGCGGAAGGAGTTGAAAGCTGACGATTAGTAAGTCTAGTATAATACTAGAATGTATCAGGTAAATGTTATTGTATGGCTACATAAGGCGACGGTAAGTGATTGTCCGCGACATACCCGCCTCTAACGGCGCCACATGAATAATGCACTACATGTAATAACATATGTTATTAAATCACGAGTGCGGGAAGCTCGGTAGAGTTGTCACTACGGGTCGTAGGTAACGCACATTAACAGTAACAGTAGGAAAATAAACATGTGATAACGAGTCTTTGTTGGAGAATAGGTTCTCTATGAGATATTTTCGCAGCATTTCGCTCAACATACCCCTTGTGTTACACCCTTATAAGCATCGTTTTGTAATGATCGCTATTTTCACACCAATAATGACTAGACTGGATCATTCTATGCACGCGTTACATTTTTATTGATATCATATCCCATTCTTGAAAAGTTTACAGGCTTCCAGTTACACAGAGCTATGTTTTAAATAGACAAAGTAAGTACCTTTATAAGTGTCATCTGCATGTTAAAACGTTGGGAATTAGAGACACTCGTTCTCGAGCCAGGATTGAATGAACTAGTGCTGAAAAAGTGCTATGCTTCGTTTTTACGAATACGTGTGACATCCACCTTTGATTCGTGGATATCAAACGCATATTATGTAATTTTCCTTACCTTTTAGGCCAAGTGGATATGTTTGACGGAAAAATAAGAAACCTAAAAATAATACACAATTTATTGCAGTAATTTACAATACACGACTCGACCGTGTCAATTTTTATGTTCCTAACTCCTACGATGTAGACGGATGCATAAATATTCAACTAGAATTTATTAATCAACGGTTTATGTTTATCATAAATTACATACATAAAATGCAAAGCCATTTCATTATTTTGATTATAATTAGACCTTGGTAAATAATTATAAACAAACTAGAATGCATTATCTTATATGTTTATGCTCTAATTATTTACAGACATAATTTTGGGTTTACGAAGAAGTTTGATAAGTAGTAAATAACGTAGTTTTCTGTTTAACCGTAGTAATTTAATTATTAATTTTAAGAATATTTTAGGTAAACATGGAGAAAGTGTTGTAAGTTTGTATAAAATGTAAATTTGAGCTTGAAGATAAGATCTACCTAAGAGTTGCAAATTTTTATGACCTTAGGTATACATTTAAAAAATCGGATTACACAGGGCGATAGCTCTATTAAGTTTTATACGCAAAATTTCATTAATGTCATATCAAATAATACATTAATGATGTTATTACAAAAGAGCGCCTAAAGTTAGACTTGATTTAAATATGACATTTGACAGCAAAATGTACGGCATATCTGCCAAATTTAGGGCATGTTTAGCTTAAAAATGTTTAATTTTTTTTGTAATAACACGGTATTTGTCTATCTTGAAACGATACGAGCTGCAGGTTCCAAGTTCCAAGTACGCAACGCAATAGGGGACCAACATGGGTAGCTCTATACCGGGCACAAAGACTAATTTGCAAACAACTGCGACTGATAATGGAGCGACTTGCCGTCGACTGATTTGTAGGAAAGTTTTGGCGACGTGTGATAAGAGAGTGGCGAGTTGGCCTTTGGCTTTGAAGGGCATAAGTTTTAATAAATATTTACATTCCTGTGTTTATGCGGAGCTTCACTAGAATACATAAGCTGCATCTGCTTCCGTCATGTCGACTAAGGAATTAGGAATCGGTCTCTAAGGCAATGAGCTAGCAACTTGTCACTAATTTTTAATAAATATTTGATCTCATAACCGAGATCTAAAGTTGACGGCTCTTCGATACTGCAGTTCTGGTTACCCCATTTTTGGAACCACAGCCGTGTGTATAGAATAGAATAGAACAGAACAGAACATAACAGAACAGATCAGAACAGGATACAATAGAATAGGTTTTTATTTGGGGACAACACACACAAACACAGATAGGTACAATAACAACAATGAGACAAATCAAACAGGGTAGCAACAGACGGTGAAGAGCAGTATATAAATAAGTGAATATATATTTACACATATACTTCATGATTCAATAACTTTATCTGACACTTTAGGTCACTTTATATGTAGGGACAAATATAAAAAAGGAAAAATAAATAAATAAAGGATAACAACTGGTTCATGACGTCTGTCCTCAAAGAAACAAACCAAATTTTTACTTTTCCATTGACCATTGCTCAGAATATGGTATAGAACACCTACCTTTTCTTAGTAGTTACATAGTAAGTTGCACTAAACCGCAACGTCTTCTAGTTTGGACCATTTACTTTTGCGACTAAATCAGTCAATATCAGGGTTGTAACTTGGAGTTGTTTGGCAACTCTGATCTCATACTCCAAAGCTTCACTACATTTACCTGAGTAATAATGGTAATAAGTAGCTTTGAGAGGCCATTATTACTCGTACAAATTTGAAAGCAGCTAGAAAGGATAATGTACTTGAAGTTAATATAAAAACAATACTCCATACATTTTGCTGTCAAATGTAATTTTAAACAATGTCTAACTTTAAAAGCGTTTTTGTAATAACACCGATATACTTGACGTAATTTAGACCTTTGATTTACTGGAGTTTCAGTCAATTATTTCACTGATTAAACTTATTTACAGATTTAATAATACATACATAAATACTAAGTTCCGAACTTAATTTTTTTCTTTTTCTTTTATAGGGAGACTCGTTAATGTTAGTTACAGGAAAACGAAAATGAATCATCTCTTTTACACAGAATTATGGTGGAGTTTGTTATGCAGTGCTGATTCAGTGGATTTGATGACATTGTTAGTTGTTTTTAGGAAATTAATTTAAATTTAAATCATTATGTACATATTACATTTTAGGATAATTAATTTTTAATATCAAATTTGGTTAGTAGTACAAGTAGTAGGTACTAACCAAATGTGATAATAAAAATTCTATATTCTATATCATTCATTCATTAGCCATATTCTATTAAGTATCATTTTTTATTTCATACAGGCTTGCTGGGGAACCTGCTTTGTCATCATTATAATTTTTAATTAATAATGCCTGTAAGCCTAGCATGACCTGCGAAACACCATATGATAAACCGATTTATCGACATTCCTAGCCTGTCAAAATACGATAAATATAGCCGCCATGTTGAATTTTGTATAGACATACTATATCCACGATTCGTGGTCATGCTAGGAGGGCTGGTCATACTTTCCCATCACAATACGTCGATAATTTCTCAGTTACCAGGGTACATTCCATTGAAGGTTATATAGGCATGCGCACATGTATAGCTCATACTTGAAGGCCAATGAATGCGTAACAATAAGATTACTTAATAGAGGGCAAAGACACGTAAACGATCTGCGGGCCGTGACCATGACACGTGCGTGTAATTGACCAACTTACCGCACAGCTGCGAATGTCGCTACTACCTTTATCATTTTTTGTAATGTCCTATTACAAAATTTAGTTCCAATTTTCGCCGCCTGATAACATAATGCAGCGTGACTTATCATCTGCTTGCCTGGCCTAGTCGTTTCAACCTTGGGTGGGTAATTGAAAAGTAATCGTATTGTTTACCAATATGGTTGAGTTTGCTGTGAGATGATTGGGCGAAAGCCGGACAGAGCCGGTATAGTTAAATCTAGGACCGACAGATATCGACCGTGACTAGATAGGAAAGAATCGGCTTACTTGCATCAATACAGGTAACATCTATACATAGAAAATGTTTCGTCCTGAATAACTTATGAATCAGTGCACAGCGTAAACCACTGATCCTAGAGGCTTGTAACTCGGAGTATGTGTTATTTATATTAAGTACGCATCATAAAAAGGGCTTCACGAAATAACAATGGCTGTCTAGGATAATTTTCTTATGGTAAACCATATGCCGTCTTTTTTCTAAACACGTACCTATGTCTGACTATCCAACTGTCTGTCGCGTTTTCACGTTAAAACTACTGGAGTGATTAGAATGAAATTTAGTACACAGATAGTCCAGAGCCAAAGAAAGGACATTGGTAACTTTTAAACCCGGAAAAAAGTCCTGGAAAATCTGGTAATTTTTATTTTTCCGGAGTACACGCGGACAGAGTCGCGGGCAACAGCTAGTCATGCATAAATGCACATTTCAATGTCCATCATCACAATCACTCCATGCCGTTCGTGCACTGAAATGTTAAAACCATTTCATATTGCAATCAGCAAATAGTTGGCTATAATTATAAATTCCATTGTTTCATCGATAGGCAAAGTCAAACAGGGAGGATAGAATTCGAGATATTTTTCACAATGGCCTTTAATTCATATTAGTTTGCAGTTCATTGCTGGATTTTTTAGTAACTAGCGGCCGCCCACGGCTTCGCCCGCGTGAGAGTGCATTACTCCCGTGCGAAGACGGGGCGGGTCCCTAGTTATACATTAGAAACCTTCCTCGTGCATCACTCTATCTATATAAAAAAAAACCGCATCAAAATCCGTTCCCTAGTTTGAAAGATCTAAGCATACATAGGGACGGACAGACAGCGGGAAACGACTTTGTTTTATAATATGTAGTGATACAATACCTCGACTTTTAAACAGACAACGAGCAATCGACGCTATATTTATGATAATGCCCTTTAATCCACATCACTTCGTAGTTCACTGCTGGTTTTATTAGAAATACCTCGTCTTTTAAGAAGACAGCGAGCAATGGATGGTGAAGAAAGCTCCTTAATTAAATTAGATGGTATCAAGCTTTACTACTCAGAACTTCTTCCTAACTGGGGTTACCCCTTTTAGGTCCCTCTACCTCCGCTAACCCTCGAACCTGACAACTAATGATCATGATATCACAGCCTAGATAATTGCAGTGGTGATTAATAAAAACCAAAGTCGTACTTACAAATCGTTAAAAAATTAACTAAAATTTTAAAGCACGGTATGCGAGAGGTTGTGAATTCAAGTCTCACTCTGGTGAAAAATGTTTACTTTTCTTAAATAATATTTATAACATTTTTTGGCGATAGGCTATCAACTTGACACTGATGATCACTAACATGTTCCCGCTGAGCTACCTATATACCCAGTTGTGGCTAATTTGGCTAATTCAGTCAATACAACAATGTTCATGTAATCTACAAGCAATGCTTGGACTGTGGGCTCGACTTGATGAAAATCTTCACTGTCATATTATTATCAAGATGGAAGTAGAGCGTATTATCGGCATGAAAACGAAAGCGAAATTTTTAGAAAGCAACTCTTAGTAGTGGTATAGGCTATCTATACCAATGTATATGTGTGGAAGAAGCACAAGCTATACCGTATAGTTTATTTTGCGTTTTTGCCCTAATAAAATAAATGCAGCCACGCATGACGTAAAGGGAGAAATACGAGATATTAATACATATTATATTACTCTTCTATGCTGCTCTGGGAGTTTAAAAAAAAGTTTAATACTACAGCTGCTTCTCTTCCCGGGCATACTGTACAAGCTCTTTCTATCAGTAGAGGGTCCACACGGAGTCGCGGGCGTCCACTAGTACATATAATAAAAATATAACGGATCCCTTCCTGTGCATGGCAAATATATGAGAAAAAATATTATACCTTTTATTTTTGTAGGCAAAATAATTAATGTATAGATTTTTGTCTGTTTGGGCTGACCACCTGTCACAGAAATATATTTTGAAAGAAAGGCTCTTTCTCCCGGGAAAATGTTTTTACCGATAAACGTTTTGTTTTTTCTCCACGCGGACAGTCGCGGGCGTCCCAACTATACCCTCAAAATTGATCAGAAGTGGCACCATGTGGTTCTATCGGCCCTTGGTGCTCTGCCTATTCCGTAAGGGATAAAGGCGTGATTATATGTATGTATGTATGTATTATATTACTCGTAATACATAAAATGTATGAGATTGTCCCGATTTATCCCTGAACTTACGATGAACCTGTAGACCTTTACCTTAGAGCATAATTATCGTGTCCTCTTTCCGATTCATTGAAGAATACAATATTGTGGGTTGTGGTTATTTTTGCATCCTTTAATGTGCAGTGACATTTTTAAGTTGCCTAGCCATAATTCCTGTGCCTATGCTGATGCGGGGTTTTACTAGAATGAGCATTACAGCTGATGTGCATGTCGTAAGAGTTGACCAAGGAACTTAGGGGTGCTCCCTCAGGTGTTGAGCTAGTAGCTGGTCAGTGATATGCTAAACGTGGCTGTAAGGATCTCCTTTGTGATGCAGCTCCGGTTACCCAATTTTGGGGACACAGCCGTGTGGATATGTCTTCTTCTTCAGCCTATTGCAGTTCACTGTTGGACGTAAGCCTCCCCCAGGGCACGCCATAAGGCTACTGACACAGGGGGGTTTGCCTATAGTCACCACGCTGGGCAGGCTAGTTTTTGATCGCAGTGTGATTTTCGGACTATATTATCAGTACGGGAGGCGCTGCTGCCCACCTCCCGGAAACCCTTAATCGCCTCGTACGATACCCACGGGCAGGCAGGCGTGGTACAAACTCTACTCTGCAGGCACCACGCGGCTATGCCGGCACCACGCGGATATGTATGTGTGTACAATTTCTGCACATTGGGAACTATAGTAATACCTAGTTTCTTAACCCAATTCGGGGCACATAAATTTAATTTTATATCCTCGGATGACCTGCTTTAAATCTGAAGATAACCTTTTGCGCACAGCTCTATCTCCCATATAGTACGTAGATATAGATATAGGAAAATTTTATGATATATTTGACGAAAATCTTGCAATTTGCTAACTGGTAATTAGGTACCAATTCTAATGAAGACGGTAGGACAGAAGGCGCGGTAGTTTAAATAAATAAAGAAGGGTACTTTAGTTTCAGGTTTCTGGTCTTTCAGTAAGTTAAAGTTTAACGACTAATTAGAGGCTAACTCATCCAAGTTTTAGTAGCAATAAGGGTTGATTACCTAAATAGGACCTTTGACTCTCGATCGCATTGGATACTAAAGTCCAGCTCTTACCTATACTGTACCTAACCAGTTCAGTTCTATGCAAATATTATATATGTTTCCAACACGATTACTGGTATCAAAGGGATTTCTTGATAGAAATAATAAAGAAATCCTGAGCTCGCTATGTACCTGTATGTAGTACATATTTTTATAATTACCTGTTATTGGCCCGCTGGTTCTATTTCTTGTACTTTACTAATTTGTATCGCTGTTTGTCTTTCGAAAATTGTAAAATAAAAAAAAAATAATGTCAACGATGACACCTCTAGTTTGGATATGTTCTCAATAATTTATACAATACTTGTACAGACAATACGAATACTTAATAACATCCTTTGACATACGCGTGGGTTAGGGATTCGTGGTACAAGATCCTACATCAATCATCAAATATTTATGAAGCACTAAATCGAAAGACATAAGGTACAGAACGTGTGATCTTGTGTTGGTGTAGACTGATGAGGAGTGACGTCATGGAGTCCTTATAGGGGTGCGACAAAAACCCCGCGTGGGCAATGCTTGGTGACCAATTGTCGAAGGTCGCAAGTCAATATTGGTCTTCTGTACACAGTGATAAATATTTTAAAGCTTATTTGTAACAATCGCCTAAATCAGTTATGTAATTTGTTAACATCGATATGATGATAATGATGATCTCCGACCGTATTTCGGCCAAGGCGACCAATCTTTACGGAGATTGGCCAGGTACGGAGGAGATATTATAGTGCACAAGTGTGTGCGCACAGACGCACTCTCTATTCCGTTACTCTCATAGTCCGATGGGACGGAAAGCCGACACGACCGGAGAGAGATCTGGCGCAGGACCAACGGTTTTACGTGCTTTCCGAGGCATGAGCTAAGTGACAATTTTGTAACATTAAAATCTGTACATGAAATAAATTCATTGGTACAGGCCCGTGACTGGAATCGAACTTACGCCTCCCGCTTGGAAGGGGCACGTCTTAACCACTGGGCTATCACCCAGTATCGATATAAGTATAAACTGAAAGCTGAATATTGAATTGTATCAGGCGTCACTATTCGGAAGTTCAAATCTCTATTGAGGGATCGCCCACCACCGGGCCCTATACCCTCCGCTGACCCTCGGATCTGCCTACTCATGATCACGAACACAAGACACTACAGTCGCAACGAGAAGCCAGATCCAAGCACCTAGCATGCAACCATAAATACATAGCTGCTAATCCGAAAACCAATTAAAATTTTAATCGACATATGTTTCGCCAACACCCGTGGCATCATCAGGATTAGTTTTCCATGTTAGTTCTATCTACCGAACCAACTAACTAACAACTAAAACCAATGTATTGCAAATCATTTTTATACCCTCAATCAACATAAAAAAATAAATGTTAATACCTACATATTAGTTTAGAAATGTAAAATTATTATAGATAAATAATTATTAAAAATATACATTAGTTATTAATTGTTAAATAATTAGAAGAAAAATAAATTTATAATAATATTAAATATATATAAAAAAAGACCATATCAAGGCTGTACGACAAAGTCATTACCTTTGTCCGATCCTATTGACTTTGACATTGACAGATTGCAGCCAAAACTGGGCTAGTGTTTACAAAATCTATTTGATTATTTACCAAATTAATACCTGAAAATTTTGCTTTCATAATTTCCAGTTTTTCTAAAATAGACAGACGGATGCCTTTATCTGCAACATGTAGAACTCTTAACTCATTATTATCTGCCAGGGAGTGGCCCGCCTGGAGTAAATGTTCGGCAAAGTTGGATTTATTAGGATTACCATTTCTAAAAGCTGATATATGTTCCTTGTATCGAACATTAAAACTGCGACCAGTTTGTCCAATGTAACAAGCATCACATTCATCACACTTCAACTGGTATACACCTGATTTCTTTTTAAGTTCCAACTTTTGTTTTGTGTTAATTAACTTTTGTAATGAATTATAAGTCCTAAACGCCACAAATATGTCTTCTTTTTTTAATAATTTAGATAATTTTTCTGAAAAACCTCCATAATATGTCAAACTACCAGTGTATGGTTTTTGAATCTGATCAACTTTAGGGTATAACATTTATATGTTATATTTTATATTATATTATTTTATATTATATTTATATATTTATATGGGTGTTGGCGAAACATATGTCGATTAAAATTTTAATTGGTTTTCGGATTAGCAGCTATGTATTTATGGTTGCATGCTAGGTGCTTGGATCTGGCTTCTCGTTGCGACTGTAGTGTCTTGTGTTCGTGATCATGAGTAGGCAGATCCGAGGGTCAGCGGAGGGTATAGGGCCCGGTGGTGGGCGATCCCTCAATAGTGAAAGCTGAATGCTGTCTGTCAGTTAGTCAATATAATCAGATGTCTTTAGTAGCGCCTAGATTTCGCAATTGAAATAATCCTGCTGTAAGAGATCATGGTGGTTATGCTTTTTGCTCTATATTTGGAAGGTTAACCTTCTATATGCCTTGTATACTGCGCAATGGTCCCATTATCAGATTGAGAACTTCGAATCAATAATTTTCACTAGTCTCTGGGAGGATTTGACACTGACTACCGATATTATACCGATTAACCCAAAGGATTGTCTTTCTCTAAAACACCAAGAAGAAGACAGCATCAAGATTATAATTATCTTCATCATCATTGTCAGATTTTATATCATCATCAGATAGGATATCTGACCATTGAAGAAACACCTAGTCCTATAGCCATTTCCCAGTGTGAACGAAAAGCTTGCAGTCAACTAAAGGTTAATAAAATTAAAAAGTAAATTGTGCAAAGTGCAACTGACATTTACATAACTAGAGGCCATAGTACAGTCGTGCCATTTATATTTAAAAAAAATCGCTTTCCTTAAACGTGATTATTTTTTCAAACCTAATAATATTTTTTTTATTTCTACTGATCTCTCCGTAAAAACAAAAAGTTATAATTACTTATGGTGCAACCAAGTAAGTGTAAAATAAACTCTAAGAAATCTGCGTGAAAGTAAATTATCTCATTTCCGAATTGAAATATTCCACTGGCCTTATTTAAGATCGGTCGCGTGGTGCCGGCAGAGTAGAATTCGTACCACCCCATGTTCCAATATTAGGCTAAAATACTACGTTTGATAGACGTATATTAACTAATAGTATCTCTATTGATACTTATTGAATGAATAGTAAACATAATTTGGCCTAAGCTCTAGTTGCATTAATTGTGGACGTTTATCAGACACGTTGTCTCTTTCTGTTAGCACAAAAAGGTTACCTACTCGTATACACGGGTCGTTATTCGCGGATAAATCAAGTCTAGGATCACACAAGCCAAGGGGTGGTTCGATGATAACAATTTTACTACGATTTAAGATAACAATAAAAATATTAATACCGAAGAGACGTCAGATACAGAACGATGACATAGTAAATGGAGTCGCGTCTGCTCCTGCGAGAGGCGAGGCCGGAACAGGGGCTGTCATTACAGACTCAACTTCAACTTTACCCTATGACTTTACTCGTGTATTTACCTTTTTTGTTTAATACGAATCTAGGTGACACGGTTGCAGCGTCACAGGATTCTCGTATTCTTCAGATTCTAGTTATATTAAAAATAAAATAGTCGACCTGTAATGATGCGGGGTTTTATTTGAATATAGCACCTGTATCTGCTTCCGTGCATGTCGTAAGAGTCGAGTGAGGAACTTGGGCATTCTCTCAGGCGATAAGCTAGCAACTTGACACTATTATCATTTACATCTGCCCCGCTATGCTAAAAGTGGCTGTGGCATCTCATTTATGATACTTTTCACAATTTCACGAACACATCCGCGTCCAAGCATATACTCGTATTATGTGAAAAATAGCTGATTCTCGCAACATCTTCTCTTCTAAATTATAGATACACTATCTGTTATTCTGATGTTATACGCTGTATCCATAACTTCCAAGATCGGTAGTTTTATGTAAAAAAGTAAGAAACATACAAACATTTTTACAAACTTTAAAATCTTTCTAATTTATGGTTCATAACGCGATTCACCCTACCACCATTAGCTAAAATTTCGCAAATCCGTTTCCTGGCGTATTCATTGCTGGAATCAGCGATACAATTCGAATGAAATTCATTCACACTCACGCATCCATGCGTGGGTATGAATTTGATGCGAGGCGAGGGTTGACGGTATAATAGTAAGTATATTGACCGTGGAGCAGATATATGTGCTCGAATTATGTCAAATTATCCCGCGAACTAGTCAATATCTTGGTATAATTACTCGTATGTACGATTACTAACTAAAACCAACATTTGAATTGTAATAAAAATGTTTATAAAAAAACCTATAGAAAATTATTTCAAAAAGTTGCCGTCTACCGGGAATGTGCCCAGAATGTTGGTAGTTCTCGTTGTATGGCAAAGAGGTAACGATGAACTCTAGCAGGATGTTTGGTACCCGTAGCTCAATGGGTTAGACATTAGTCGAAAAGTGTAGGTCGATTCCAGCAGTGGACTTGTAACACAGTTTTTGTTATGCGTTATAAATGTAATATTACGCCAGGCCAAATGAGAAATGCCAAATTCTTGGCAATATAAAAAAACTGCTACATCTATACCCATCAATAAATGGAATTAAGCCAGATAGATACTATCTTTCAGTTTTCCTATGTTTTTTCTTGCTAGAACGCTGTATGTCCTACAGTGGACTGTGGACAGACACATGTTTGTATGTTTACAACATTTCCGTGAACATGCAGTATGCGTATTCACGCACTAGTGTTTGTAAACAGAACACCCAGATTATGTGTAAGATGATATTGGCCATTTATACATCTTGAAATATTTCTTGCAGCCGAAAAAATGGGTGTATAAAATACCTGATGGTAAGTCAGATGATGTAGAAGAAAGTGCTTGTTACTACCATAGAGTATTTGTAATTTGTATAGGAGACTGGGTTGGTCAGAAAAATTTAGCACCGTGTGAAATGAAGAAGTCTTTGTAATATAAAGTGAGGCATATAAAAAATAATGAAACACGAAATGGCTTGGAAGATGAACTACGACATAATTAAAATATAGCATTTGGCGCAAAACATTATCCAAGATAGCCAATCGACTTACTTCGAGCTAGATGTAAATTTTGGAAACGAAAGAGGTAAGACCCTTATAGATAGAATGCTCTATGTGACTTTTGTTAGCCTCTACTAACTAAATACAGAATAAATCTTACAGGTGGAGCTATATTTCAGTGTTTTAGTATGGATAACAATATTTCTGGAAATCTGTATATTTTACTTGACAGAGTTTGTGCGGGTTCGGTTATTGAATTAAACCGGCTTTCGATGATAGAGGTCAACAGGTTCAACTTGATTGGAGCTTTATTTTTAGATCCAATGTTCAAAGGTTAAGTTTAATTAAATGTATCGAAGATCACTAACTGAAATTAGAATAAAGACCAATTTTTCCAGTGGCAATCTGAAGGATACAGTTGATCATAATAGAGACAGCATCTGTCTCTTTAGAGAAAGAAAGCATTCAATTTATCCGTCAGATTATGTAAGTACCTATTATTTTATATTATATTAAAAAAATAATTGTAATCTAAGCATAATGTATCGAACCTCGTCAATCTGCAACTCTGTTTTATAGTAAACTTTTTTAACTCATTGTAATAAGCAGTCAGGGAAACTTAAAGAAAATGGGCTACTAATAATATTAAGTACAGTAGCTAATAGTAAAAATATATCCATAACATATAAGAGTTAAGAGAAAATGAATAATATTGTGCCTACATGATGCAACAATTATGGTAGGACTAATTACTGTAGTTCAATATGTTCGGATAACTCGAGTATGCTTTTACAGGATTTCAATTACCTTTGTTGATGTGAAACCAATTAATGTTTTGTGTTTGTCAATCCCTCTATCCCCGCGGTGAAATAGTACATTTAGGCATGGTCGAATAATTTGAAGATCCATGTCAAATTAATGCAGTGTAGGTAGGTATATTTTTATGAAGAAGAGGAAAAGTTACATTTTTATGTTTCAAGGAAGTCGTTGATTTCCAATGCTTTTCTGCTAATTTTGTTGTTATTTTATATGCTTTATACAATGATTAAATAGAAATTTACCCAAGAAACTAGAAAACTTAGCCTAAGTACTCTTATAACGCAACGTATTAGCCGGATCCTATCTCTATAATGAACATAGATGCCCAGTACTTGTGGCTAGACCCTAGTCACTCTAGACCACTGGTTATGTTTTAAGGTCCTTGCCTTCTGCGGTAGCCGCTTCCTTAGTGCCTCTGACCGCCCAGAAATGTTGGCGTATTAAAACAAAAATGTCGCCGCATTAAATAAAAGTGTTGCTCTTTTAAAATTGCAACTTCACCTTGGATAAAAAATATTTTACAGTGCTAAATGATATTTAAATAACTGAAATATGGGTAATAAATGTACGTTTTAAGGAATTTAAACAAAGATGCTGGTTGCGTTATATTTGGGTTTTCCTTTAACTGTGAATATAAGGTTATTTAAGTTTTACTGAACAAATTCTACGGTAGAACTAATGGGACGTTTACTTAGTTATGTCATTTAATTATCTTGCTATGTAGAATCTAGTGATATTAACAATGACCCATATGCGGTTGGTCACTAACGCATTTGCCATATCTTGCTTGCGCACTATTCACAAATGTTACGCGTATTAAAACTATGTGAGCTGCTGTCATAGAACTCTATTTAATATCTTTTCTAGGAAAACATTCTCCATCTTTGACTACGTCATAGCTCCATTATTGAGTAAATGAAAAAAATTAAGTAAGTATATAAGCTTAGAATAATGATTCGCTCCGAAGACCTATCATTAATCTAAGTATATAAGAACTATGAAAGAGAAGAGTGGACAATTTAATCATTTCCTGTTTCGGCTACAATATGTATAAATCCAAAATAATATGAATATAATACATTTTCTGAATAAGCATCGCCAGACTCCATATTTTTTAAACTATTCCTCTTTGATCTTTAAACTGATGAACTAAGTTAGTAACGTTATAGGCAAATTCTCCATTCAACGGCTTCATTGTTGTAGTACCTCGCTATTGTAAGTTCTAAAGTGATTCCATATTCAGTTCCAACTTTGCTTCATGCTTTTATTATCGCTAAAATATTAACTCTATTCTGAGCTCCATTTGGTATGTATCTAGGTTTGATTGTTAATTATTTATCAGAGAGCAGAAAATGCAGTATTGTAATTTTTTACTTTATTCTGAGGGTAAAATATGGCTGGAAAAGAAAACTTCTATCTAGGGGTTATCATGAACTATAAAAAGACAGCTTTTATCTCAGTGAGATTTTACTCTAGACTGCTTATATCGGCGACTAGCTTTCGCAATAGAAACATATTTCATGTTATTTCCCTAGGACCTGTGAAAATAGTATGTGTATAGATATTGTCCTCATCATTTGGAGTCGCTAATCTGATACTGTTTAGATATTTCTGAGGACACTTCTTCTCTAAATATAAACGGTGACACGTAGACTTTCTCTCATCCCACTGGACGTACCTATAATTTCTCATAATTTATCGGGAATTTATTAAATCCGCTTGCTAAATCGGTGATACATAAACGTAAGAATTATCTACATTTATTTATTAACTTTAAAATTATACAGTTGTTTTACAATACCCTGCAAAACTGCTTACGCGGTTTGACTGCAGGTAATAGTTTCTTTATGTACCTACTTAAATTAATAAAATCTTAATTAAAATTAAGGATTAAATATTAGGAGGATTCAAGTGTCTCTAATAAATATTTTTTTAATAAACTCTTAAATCGGCATAAACGCGGTTCCAGTCTAATGCTTTTCGGGTAAACTATTTAAAATATATGGTAAAGTTTTTTTAGTGATCTTGACAGATCATAATTAGTTACTCTAGGGACCTCATATTTACTCATGGATACTGACCTAGTACCACACTCATGCCGAATCAATGTTAAGTTATGATCTTGTTTGCTGTGGTTGTTAATTGCCAAAAGGTATTTCAAATGTATCAAACTAACTGGTAAAATTTTACATATTTTAAAAAGCTTGGTATAATCTCCTTTACAATCACTTTTTGTTTTGCTGTTGACCATTAATTTTAAAAATCTTATTTGTAGTGCTTCTAATTTATCTATATATGTTTTAAAGGTGAGACCATAGCAATCAAGAGCATAACCCAAGATAGGATCCACTAAAGCGAAATATAAACATTTTAATATTAATTAAATTAAAACCGGTACTTTAAAACTTAAATAATGGAATTTTCCAAGTAGTATTCTTAATTTACTACATAAATAATCCACGTGGAATTCCCATGAAAAACTGGAATTGATTTTAACACCCTGGTAAGTGACACATTCAACATTCTCAATAGGTTTGCATTTACAATATAATTTATTTCTATGGAAGCATTCAAACCTTTGGGTTTGTATAAAATTAGAATTACCTACCCTAAACTATTCAACGAGCGAGATGTCTTAAATCTTAAAAGATATTTAGAACAAAGAGTGAGCGAAGCAACTGGCAGGGCTATTACCTAATTTGCAGTAGCAAAGCCAAAGCAACAAATGCGACTAGCCCCGCGGACCGTACGTCAAAGTGTCGGCATTCGGCAAGAGTCCACCCACAGAGAAAGCAAAACAGAGCTATGTTTTATTACAAGGCAAGGGGATTAGTAAAATACCTTGTCAGTTTGACCAAAACACTCCTTAAACCTGACCTAAGGTAGTATTTAGTTGACAGCTCAAACCTTTGTCTTGTTTTATGCCACAATGTTATATAGGAAGTTACCGAAAACTACTGCTGACAGCATATAATTTTTGATGAACACGTTTCATTAGATATTGAAAGCGACATAATATCTTATATAAGGGACAAAACTACTGTAGCAACATCTAAAGGTATGTTAGAGCTAGACAAATTGACGTATACTCGCATCTAAAAAGGGACTTGGGGTGGAGTATAGTTCGGTTTAGAGTCAACACTGAACGAATTTGCGCCAAAAGAAGTTTTTGGCTTTCCCTCTTTAAACAAGTACATACACTTCCATTGTCTCGTTATTAGGTACATTATTTTTTATTCTTTATACATTACAAAACTTAAAATTAGGTACAACGTCCCATAAAACTGCAAGTTTGACTATGGGATCCGTGTTAGTTGTAAGGGATTTAACTGTCGATTGATTAGACGTGAGATAGTTATGTCGTTCTCACCCATCTCAAGCTACGTATGCTGATATGTTAAGTCTATTCTTCACCCTCTAAAATTCTTATAAAATCAGGATTACTTGAATAATAATGTTGTGAACTTGAACAAAAGGTATCTTAATATTGAACCCTACGACCCTGTGTTAGAGATCTTTTATTTTAACATCTGCCCTTTTAATAAACCCTTTGTTTCACTATATCTGAAACATGTGAGGTTTTAACACCTTTAGAAGCATAGTGAATGTTTGAACTTCCGAATTGTAACGCCTAATACAATTTCATTTATAAAACCTTTAGAAGCATTTGCATCTTTTATCTTAGGATTAAATAATGGAATTTATTTATTCACTTTTAAGACGCGACGTGAATAATTTGAAATGTATTTTTTTTTATAGGTTTGTCTTGGCTCTATTAGCCACTTTGCTATCCTTGTTATATATACCACTATTTGTAGGAATAGTTTATCACTTTCTTTTTGAATATTGCACAGTCTATTGCAAATAAGATCTCATGAAAAAAGAATCGAATATTGTCTCCTTATCAAATAAGTGTTAGATTTTTTTACTATACACGTCATAACTCATAATACATGGTGGCACGGCAGTGTAGCAGGGCTAAGTCGAACAATCGTAACATCATTTTCTTAGTAAGTCAGAGTTTACAAGTCATATTTGTCTACATTATCCGTGACTATTACAAAAGATTTGAATATGCTGTCATTTGTTTCTCTCCTTTTTTTTCTTAATGTAGTTTTGTAATTTCTTAGAATTTGTTTAATTGCACATGTTACCCTGTTGTTAACAATTTCTCTTTACTTGCTTGGCTTGCTGGAAGAGATCCCTGGTAGAGATAAGCTTGCCATTGTAC
Source organism: Carposina sasakii (assembly GCA_014607495.2). Classification (NCBI taxonomy): domain Eukaryota; kingdom Metazoa; phylum Arthropoda; class Insecta; order Lepidoptera; family Carposinidae; genus Carposina; species Carposina sasakii. Next base: position 13,648,900 of record CP053153.1, read on the forward strand.
ATGCATCTCTTCTTTAATATTGTATGCCATATTTCTTTTTGTGTATGTGCAATAAAGAATAAGAATAAGATTTTAAACAATGCTTAAGTCATTTTAACACAGTGTTTTACTTTATACGCTGTTTTGTAATTATACCGTACAATATGTTTAATATAGCACTGATAGGCTCTCCCCTTACCGAGTGGGACTTAAAACGCTAACTGGTGAAAAGTGGGCAAATTACGCACACTTCTGCCCAACCACTTTGGGGGATAATGGGCGTGACTATGTGTAAATATGTTTAATTCTCGTATGTATGGGCCTGTACCAATGAATTTATTTCATGTACAGATTTTAATGTTGTAAAATCACGTAAAACCGTTGGTCCTGCGCCTGATCTCTCTCCGGCCGTGTCGGCTTTCCGTCCTATCGGACTATCAAAGTGACGGAATAGAGAGTGCATCTGTGTTTGCGCACACACTTGTGCACTAAAATATCTCCTGCGGACCTGGCCAATCTCCGTAGAGATTGGTCGCCTTGGCCGAAATACGGTCGGAGATCATCATTATCATGATATCATACGTTCATCATGACCTACATGTTCTCGTAACCGCACAATGCAATAAACACAATATGGTATGTCTCATATGTCTGCAATTGATTCGCTCATTCCTGTTAAGCCTAGCCATAGATAAATCAAATAACTAGTTTGTTTCCTCATAAAACGCTTCATTACCCAGTAGGTACACCAAATTAGCTATTAAAATGATAAAAAATAAAGTCTCATAAAGAGATTTATTTCAGCAAACTCACGCAGTTTATTTTTCCAAATATTATGGAAAAATTAACCTAACTCAACATGAAAAATAAACATGAAACATGAAAAATATACCAACCCGTGGTGACTATGGCCAAAAACCCTGCGGGAGGCCTACGTCCAGCAGTAGACTGCAATAGGCTCATGAGAGAATGTTTTCTACAGTGGTTTTTTTATAGCATTTCGCTTTACTAACATGTTATTAAAATAGTTTGTGAAGTTAATAAAAAAAATTGCCTTTGCCCCCTTACGGTAAGGGCTTTGTAGTCAACAAAAGTAACGTAATGTTATCGATCTTATCTACATTGAGTCCTTGAATGATATTTATTGACTCCGTATCTTTTTCGAGTGGCAAGGATGAGCTAACAACTAAGAAGGAATAACAAAACTCATAGTAGTAGTAAACTCACACATACAGGGTGTTTTTGGTGGCCACCCTTAACGAAGGGTACGCACTCTATACATCAAATAAAGTAAGTTTATGCCAAAAAAAATGGTGAAACGATGAAAATTTTTTATTCTTTGATCGGGCAAAATTTATAGTGTCCAGTATTTATGTTAGTTTTTTCATAGACAGATATTAATTATTTCTCGTGAAAAAATCTTGCTACACGCGTCAATGTGCATTTATGCAGAAAAACATTTAGCATTTAGGGTCCAAAGTTGAGTAAATAGACAGCGTTTTTTGAAAAAATTGGTTAGGGTCCACGTAGTTTTCGGGAACGTTGACGACCAAAAATCAACCTGTATAACTAATATAAAACAATATTTATATTAATATTATTACTTCTATCCTGCTCTGGGAGTGAAAAAAAAACGTAAAAAAAAAGCTGCTTCTCTTCCCGGACATACTGTACAAGTCAGTAAAGGGACAAGAGGGTCTTGGTGTTTTGTAGGCGATTGGCTGACCACCTGTCACTACTAACCTAACTTGTACATCTCAACTATACCCTCAAAATTGGTCAGAAGTGGCACCATGTGGTTCTATCGGCCCTTGGTGCTCTACCTACCCTACTGAACATTTAAGTACAGCCAAGTTACAACAAAAAATTACTCGCTACTTTTTAAAAGTCATCGTAACCTTAAAAGCTTCTCAACTTAAACTTACCGTTTCAGAAAAAGCGCTCTTCGGCCTCCTAGACGGCGTTCCATTCATTCTGTCTGGCCACTCGTTCTAAACACAAACAAAACAAAACAGACCAATCAGATCGCACCAAACTTTTTCACGGCCACTTGTGGATCCACACAACTGTCAAACTTGAGCATCCAGGTAACTTGGCAAGTAATCCGGGAGCAGCTCCGAGTGATTTTACAATCGATTACAATATCGAATGGTTCGCTTATGGCACTGTTTTAATCGATGACCTCATGCAATTGCTAGTTGATAAGTTATCGAGTTGAGAAACTTGTCCGTCTGCGCGAGGCGACGGGCTTGGGTGGCGTGAGTATCGAGACTGGCTTCGAAATTCGAACTCACGCAGCGCGAACGGGCCGGCGTTTTTTTTGTACATGCCTCCACCCGGACAAAAGCCTAACTTTGAGGTTATAGTCTGTGCATGCAGCTAACCCGGGCCCGGTTATAATCGATGAAAAAATTGTATTTTAACCTTCTTTTGGTCAAGACAAATAGTATCAGTTTCATGTTAATTAACATCGAGGTTACAGAACTCATTTGCTCAGTTGTTTACTTAATACAGCTGAAGCGCACATGATTCATGTATTAAGTGTTTATATATATTCTATATTTAGTTGTTAGTCGTCTGCTTAATCTCAAGTTGCGCCCGCGCCGGTGACGTCACTTAGAGGACAGTTTTTTTACCACAGATTTTACAGATTAAACAGGACAAGATAGAATGAATAAGTAGCATTGGTTGCCCCAGCATTCCAATATATTCAAGAATTTATAATAAAGTTAATATTATTCTTTAGCTCTACCAGCCGTGTTTAAAAATAACTTTTTTATTGAAATTGATCTATTTTTGTAAAATTATTCTTATATCAACAAGGAAAAGCTATCGGTTCGTATTAGAATTGAATTTATTTTAATAATGTAGTCAAACATAAATCAAATATGGTTACATTAGAGTTAGGTAGAGTTTAAAAAGGAACATAGAGACCTTATTATTATAAATCATCATAATTATAAATCATTCCAAATATTCCTATTAATGAAAATTTTATCAAAATACTTTAAAAGTTTGTCCCTTACCAACTGATCATCATGTACCTACATAACGGAGGCTTACATATGTTAATTTTCATGTCTGAATAAAATCAAAACATACAATTAAAAGCCACTACCTGAGCCTCAAAAGGGTGATTATTCACCATAACGAAGTTATAGCTGCAGTGAAATGTTTTGTGAAGAAAGCCAAGCCGACTTTCACCTGGAACCCGTTTGGTCTGTTTGGTACAGACATAACCTAGGCAATGACTAGACAAGAAGGACGGAATACCCTGTGCTGTGATCTGCTGCTGTGAGCTGTGATCTTGACCGCTCGAGATATTGTCGAATGCTGACTTGATGATGCCGACTGCTTGACGGCAGTATGTAGGTATGACATATTTTTCATTTGCCTAACAAAAGAGTGGACTGTGATATAGTATGGGAAATTAATAGAAACTTTTTCAGTATCCGTTAATCCCGTACTGATGCGGGGCTTCACTAGAATACATCAGCTGCATCTCCTTCGGGGCAAGTCGCGTTGTAAAGTCGAATTTGCGCATTTCTTCAGGCGATAAGCTCTCACGATCTAAGCGATCTCCCTTATGATCCTGCAGTTATGGCTACCTCCTTTTGGAAACACAGCCAAATTACATATTCCAGGTACAAACAAATATAAACACAAAATGTTGTGTGAAACACTGTGTGTCAGTATTAATTTTACTTCTATTTGTCAGGACTCTACGTTACGTAATTTAATTAATTAATTTGTGTGTAATTCATACCGCATCCTATGGGGAAGGTAAAACAATGGCGGAAAGCGGTAAATAGGATATAGGCTTGTCACATAGGACATTGTAAGTAGGAAGTATTAATCATATTGGTTTATCTTAGATCTTTGCTGAAAGGCTTGTTTTGACCTAAACGAGCAAATAACTCCGCAACGCATCCCCAGCTCTTAGGTCCTCGGTTTTAGAAACTGTACCTAGATTAAGGTCACTGTCATTACGAATTGGAAGTTAGTTTCTTGTTGACTTCTGTTTTATATAAATTTAGACTGTTCAATGTGATGTCAGATATATTGAGATTCGTTCTATAGATATGACATAGAGCTTCAATCAGAAAACATAGTTCAATGACGAACATTTCAATCTGTTATTTAGTTTTTTTATAATTACACCAAAAGGCCACTTTTATCAAGGAAATTGTCTTAAATAATAGGTATTTGTTTTTAAAGTTTTGGCCGACAAAGTCGTCCCTGAACATAAGATTATCATCTGTTTGGTCAGCTGGAAAAGATAATATCACCGTAAACTTAGGGCTCACACTGAGGGACTAGGTTGAATTTTGTAGAGTTCTCAGTAGCGGGCAATATGTAAATCGCCCACTAAAAAGAACCTATCCACAAAATTTCAGACTCAAAATCACATGTTTATTTTTCCAGATAGTATGGAGAATTCCTAAACAACTCAGGAATGTTCATATAATCTTAAAAAATGAACATGTGATATCGAGTCCTAAAATCTGGAAATAGGTTCTCTATAGTGGGTTGTTTACATAGCTTTTCGCTTAACATACCCTTTCTGTTACATCATGTATATAACGAAATTATATGGTCTAAGCATCCTGATGCGTTTATTTATGCACAACTAGTCCGTATAACTAGATACATTTTAAATGCCCAAACAATCGAGTTAGACCAAACATTAGTAAACGGTAATACGACATGTGATATGTTTGCTCCACTGCAATCTATTTAGACGCCATTAATTGAGCTAATTGACCATTTATCAGGTACCGCCATTTTCTAATTAAATAGGGTCGTTTACAATTTTTATTATTTGTATTTACGAGTATATCAAAAGATCATAAAATAAAATAAACATTTGCGAAAGAAAATTTCGCTAGCGTGAAAACTTTTCGGGATCTGAAAAACGCTTCATGCAAACGGCTACCACGATGTGATGTCACTCTAAGCAACTTGTATGCGCGTAAAAGAACTTTTGTTCTACACTTATATTAAATATTGCGTTTATAAATATGGTCACAAAACAAAAGTTGCTGTGAATGATGCAGGTGGACATGTGATGTAATTTTCAATTAATTTCACATTTGAAAAATGGACTTGCCCACTTAACTTTGAAGGCTTATTTACTACCTAATTTGGACACATAATCAAATTGTAATTTTACATATAGGTATGATTTTGATTATTTATACTGATAAGAATAAGATGTTATTAAGATTCAACCATAGGAAACTACCCCATTTGCTTCGTGTTTCACCTTGTTTCCTCTGAGTACTTATACTGATTAAAGTCAGAAAAAGTTATTGGAGAGTATTATGTGAATAAATGGAATGGTTAAGATTAATAAAAAATAACGTCACAAGAGTAGAATATACAGGATGTAATCTATACATTAAATAAAGTAAGATTATGCCAAAAAAATGCTAGGAGAAGATGTAAATTTTTTTGAAAAAAAAATTCAATTACTCGATCGAGTGAAATTTTTATTTATTTATTCACCCATATAAAACATTATCATTACAGCTGATGAAGCCAATGCGATAACGTGAAAAACCATAACCATCTTAAATTTACTCATAACAACAATACAAAATTAATAATATAAATAAAATTACTCATAACTTAAAATAAATAAAGCCGTTTCTGTACATTCTCTCAGAGAGCATATAAATATATCTGTTTATAGTGTCCAGTGTTTATGCTAGTTTTTTCATAGACATATTATTATTACTAGTGGACACCCGCGACTCCGTCCGCGTGGACTACAGAAAAAAAATTCGAAATTATCCGTGATAAAAACATTTTCCCGGGATAAAAAGTAGCCTATATGTTAAGTGTCACAATATATTCCTGAAAACTGCATTGAAATCGGTTCAGCCGTTTCTGAGATTAGTGTGCACAAATGCACAGACAAACCGACAAACAGACAAAAATTCCAAAAATCATTGTTTTGGGTACTATTGCGTTGATAAAGGTATTCTATAATATTTTTTCTTATAGTACTCGTATATCTTCCATGTACAGACAGCGATCCGTTGCATTTTTATTATATGTATGTATAGATTTCTCGTGAAAAAATCTTGCTATGCGCGTCTATGTGCATTTATGCAGAAAAACAGTCTATTACTCAACTCTGGACCCTAATATCTTGGTAACCAGACACTTCCCAGGTATGCTTCCATGGAGAAAAATGATCGTGATGATGAGGAGATTCCGTAGTTTTCAGGAACGTTGACGACCAAAAACTCGTATAAGTGATTAATGTATGGAACTTATAAATAGCGTCTTATTTTTATATAATGTAAACATACTCGTGTTACGCTTCTGTGCGTGACTTTTAAATATCTACCGGAAATGAATGTGTCCAATAACGAATCTGTCGGGCCCAAAAGGTCCTTTTGTGAACAAGAGGTAGCTATCTCTATGTGTGTATGTACCTATATGTATATGTGCCATATATGTCACGCTCATTATCCCCTAAGGATGGACAGTACTGCAAATTATACACCCACTGAACACCAGTCAGTCAATGAAGTCTTGCATGGTAAAGGGAGACTACGAGTACCGGCGCTTTTCGGACACAAACACAACAATCCAGCGACCGATAACGAATATGAATCTAATTCCTGTACCGAGGCATTAATGTTTAATACAGTGGCGTAGCTATCTAGGGGCTAGGCGGGGCAGTGCACCGGGGCCCTCAAACTCAGGAGGCCCTTGAATCCTTACCGTGAGATTCTCGGCTTGAATTTTCAAAAATTAATAGACAACTTACTTGAGTTATGTGGTAAATACAAGAAAAAATTTCGCGCTCGCACCGCTCGCACCGCTCGCGCATCTATTTTAACAATATCTAAGCAGTATTTCAATTATAGAGCTCGTAAACTTTAAGAATTCTTGGTATTGTCTAGTCACGTGCAATAAAGAGAAGAAAGTCAACAAAAATTCTTCAAAATTTAATTAGTTGAGATAGCAGTGGAGCCCCATTTTTTTTATTTACCCCAGGGCCCCTAATTACCTAGCTACACCACTGGTTTAATGTACCTATATACCTAATATATATTTAAACACACGGCTGTTTCCAGAACTGCAGGATCACGAGGCAGATCCTATAACCACGCTTAGCATACCTACCCGCTATGCTCATATGTAAATTATCAACTTGTAGCTCATCGTCGTCGCTTGACGCTAGTTGACTCTTACGACACTCACGGAAGGATATCTTCTTCTTCTTCAGCCTATTGCAGTCCACTGCTGGACGTAGGCCTCCCCCAGGGCACGCCACAAGGCTACTGCCACAGGACGGTTTTGCCCATAGTCACGGAAGGATATGCGGCTGTTGTATTCTAAGTGAAGCCCCGCATCAGCACAGGGAATATTCAAGATTTAGACGCTTTAGTGTGTTATTTATGCAAAGAAACTACTTACTGCAATTTGTTTGTTTTGTTTGCACAAAAATAATTATCGCAAGAGTCTGTGTCGCCATGTGCAGTGCAGGTCATCTTTATAATCTGTGCAGCTCAGTGTAACGGTGTACTACCGTCAGGACAGACGAGCGACTACGAGGATTTAAAGGTAGTTTCATATTCGGTTTATCCTACTCTTTCCCGAAGGAGGCAGAGATCTCCATTTGCTACGTACTTGATACACCTCTTTCCCTTCATCTACTTTCATGTTTGTTACGAATTCTTTATGCACGTACGTTAGTTTAGGGCTATCTACATCTTCTTATTCTTCTTCAGCTTATAACAGTCCACTGCTGGACGTAGGCCTTCCCCGGTGCACATCACAAGGCTACTGCCACATGGCGCATGCCCCGGGGAGGCAACACCGGCGCGGGCGGCCGGAACGGTCTTTCTCTACGGCTGGTAGGAATTTTAACCGATCGTATGCAAAAACGGATCGTTTTCTGGATATAGGAACAGGGCGTAAGGGTGCAGAGAGGTGAGACTGCGGGGCGTGAACGTCAGTTACCCCCGGCGTTATGACATTTTACACTTCCACCCTGGAGCAAAGGTTCCGCTCTTGCGCTGTTCCCTCTTAGCAAGCCAATGAAGGCAAGCTAAGAGTCGAGGGCCATAGATGGTAAAGTGGCCCTCTGAACTCGGGTCCGTGGTGACGCCAATCACCAACAGCTTCGCCCCAAAGCTGCCCTGTGGGACTTATGATTATTATTAATATTACCCGTCTGCTCAGCCCCGTATCAACACCGTCTGTTCGTACGTACTCGTACCGTTAGCCTGACCACGTGAGATAACGCTACAGCTGCCTCGTAAAGGTTGCCGCAATCAATGCCGGCAATAAAGTCAATACTCAATAGGCCTTATTCGGTTTCAATAAGCTTTTATTGCAGACTTGACTTTTGCGTTATGTGTACATTTCTAACATAGGTTTAGTACATAGTCGTTGGCGCCATTAAGTAAACTAATGATTAGGTGGTCATGACTTTACTTTAATATAATCTCCTAAAATGTCCTGCTGTCCATGGCTCCAAAGTCTATCCAAGAGATAACAGTGCTCCCTCTTTTTAACAGAAATGTGGAAAATATATCAAAAAGATCTTAGTAAATACAGATCGGTAACCTCTAACCTATCCTTTCAGATAAAGGCATGATTTTATTATGTAGAACTAATCGTAGTGTATTTCGGATTTAGATAGTGATCAGCAATGGACTTCCTATGGCTTAAATTAGGATAATAATGTGGAGAAAGTGAATAGGGAAGCTGTCCCAGAAAGTACTAAGTGTCAATTTTCTTACTAAATGCATTTATTAACGATGAGTTGTATTGCATTAAACCTTAAAGTATGCCTATTTCCTATGATCCACCCTGTTCCACCCAGTTTTAATTTATACATTTTATTATTACAATTACGAAGAAAACCTTCCGGGCGAATACAAAATGAAACAAAACGTCCAGTCCGATATTACGTGCTCGCTCTTTTTTTTGTGCCCCAGAGCCAGAGCAAGTATTTGGAATAAAAAGTGAGGCATTTTTTGTTGTTTTTATTTTAGTGCTCTCCTTTATAGACACTAGGTTTACCTGATATTTTTATAGTCGTCGGTTTCATTTTGAAATAGCATGAAAATATTTATATCATACTTTCATGCTTAGGTACTTACATAATAGATTTAATTTAGAGGACAGATTAATTATGTAAAAGTTACCTTATGTTAATGTTTAGTTATGTTTGTCATGTTTAGCAAAATTAAAGTCCACTATAAATATAATCTGTCCAAGAAAAATTAAGTTTTTCTATCAAGATTGTATGAACTTTTAATGAATTGTATGGATGTTTATAATTAACTATATCCCTCAGCAGTTTCCTAAATGTCCTTAATATTTTAATCTGGAAAAATTAACATTTGTTTTTTTTCGCATCTATACACCGTACGATTTTGTGAAAGCTTCTACTCGATTAAATAAACATGATGCTTAGATAATGTAACATGGTTTAGCATCTAATGTTTAGCAACACGTTTAGTGGCGAAACTCTATCTGTTCGATGGAAAAATAATGTTAATTGTGTAAGGGTACTAAAATGGTAGCTTGTAATACTTATGTACTGAAATGAGCTTAGACGATGTTATAATTTTGCAAATGACTGCAATGTTCGCAAAGTTACACTTACACCAATAGCACTTCATTTATTCATTTAATGGGGATTTAATCAATAGCTTTACGATCTTCGTAGTCGCCTGTAAAGTCTCTAAGGCCTGTGGACTAATACTCTACCGGTATTGGCTCACTACTCATACCCACTACGGTAACTACATAGATCCACAGAGCCGACCAGAAAATGCTAATAAATTATAGAATATCCCTGGGGTACCTAACAAGCGTCTATACCTACTGTACTAATTAGACGATGGTCGTAGTTATGTTTTCGACAGACTCCTATTTGAACAAAAAGCTGTAAAACTCAGATTTGCGTCACCCGAGGTCCTCAAACGCACACCCCGCGCTAATAATAGACATTGCGGTGAGATTTGCATAGAGAATGTAGTGAGGTGACCGGCTGACTGCAAGGCCGGCCGTTGACCTCCGCGGACTCTTCTGGGTTTAATGTCATAGAAAGATACTCGTAGAGAACAGAGGAAAATATGGGTATAAGAAGTGAAGAAGTTGAAGAAAAAAGAAAGTGATTACGGTAAAAGTGATTAAGAAAGTGATACAGGGTGTTTTTTCGTTGCCACCCTTAACGAAGCGTACATACTCTATAGGTACATCAAATAAAGTAAGTTTTTGCCAAAAAAAATGCTGGAAAACGATGTACATTTTTTTGATTTTTTTAAATTAGTTGATCGGGCGAAATTTAAAGTGTCCAGTGTTTATGCTAGTATTTTCATAGACAGAAATGCCGCTTTCGAATCTTTCGGTCCGACCGAAGCCCGACCGAATTGAAGCCTTTGACAGCCTTTGACCCTACTACGATATTGCTTCGGATTCATTCATCTGAGTTCACAACTCATTCGGAACCATAGAGAATAATTCACATTGACTAATATTATAAGCTTTCTATTTATCTAGCCTTATACCTGTCAAATAGAGTTCGATCGGACCGAATGAAAAAACGGCGCGACTGATCCGATCGAAGGAAGTTCGTAGTAGGAAACACCTCGATATTCGGCCGATACTTCGTTTATCGTCACTTCAGAGTAGACCTCCAGGATATAGGAAAAGTTGAGTTAACGGGTACACAGAGACGAATGCAACTTCTGGTTGGACCAAAAGTAGAACTTGCGAATTGACTCTACATAAGTATTAATTTAGGTACGAGTTAAGTTTGTATCGCTTCTACTTACATTTGTTTTGCCATGTAATTTTGAATCTTACTCTATCTGCGTCTTTCATAGATACTGAATTTATTAGATAAGGCTTTATTTAACCCATATAATTTGAATTATTTATTGGTTTCAGAAAGAAAACCATACATGATGTAAGCTACGTGCAACCGACTTTACTAGTTTACCTTACCTTACAAGTTTGTGAAAACTAAAGACCTTTAGAATGATGTATTTAAATTAGTAGGTGCCTGCCTATACTCGTACAAGGTGTAAAAAAGGGTATGTTAAGCGAAAAGCTATCCAATCTAAGTGTCAAGGACTGGAATAGTGAGGCACCGAAAAGTCTAATGGCAAATACAGCTACACGTCACTTTATAGGAGACAGTGATAGAGATTTAACATGAATAGACCTAGATGAATAATAATTTATTTGCAAACATACACTCAACTGTTTGTATGAATTTGTATGCCCTCATGAGCTCAATTGGCGTCGCGTCATTAGCCACCGAGCTCGCATATATTTCACATAACAATTGATGTAGGTATAGCGACACACTTAGCCGCAAAGCATTATTATTTATTATGACAATTTTTCTAATATATTAAAATCACATAGACGCCTATATCTCTATCTAGATAGCCACTGTATTTCAGAGAGGTTTGACAGTATAGAGGTAAATTATTTTTTAACTATAAAAAATATGTACTTACTTACTAAATAAAATGTGTCGTGCCATGTTTTTTAGTATCATATATAGTGCCATCTATGGCCGATTTCAAATACCATTTTACTTCTGCCCTCTATTGCTAAGTAGCAGAACTAGATAACTATGTTCCTTAATTACAGATGGCGCTACTATATCTAAATAACTATTCTCATCTCACTACTACGAGCAGAGATGAGTGTATTTTATTCATGAAATAAATGAATTTCTTTATTTTAGTCTAGAATATCGTCGATGTGATCTTCACATACACATTTTTTTTTATAAGAAAGGAATAAGTAAATAGAAAATTCTTTATCCCTCATCCTTCAGAAACTTACATTTACTATCTACCTACACAAAATTCAGTTTGAATTTCAGCGCTCAAAAAACGTTTCAAATAATACTTTTTTCTATAACTTTTTTCGTAATAAGAATATTGGTATTAAGTTCGTTTCATAACTCCTATTACTAAAATATTTTTATATGCAGTGACAGATAATGCAGTAATGCAAATAGTAACTAGCGCCATCGTCCGAAGGAACTATTTGGTAAAACCATACGGGTGAAACGCACTCTACCTATCAAACATATTTTTTCAGTTTTCATCCCAAAACGAAATCCAGCATGCGGCAACATCAAAGTGTTCCATTCATCACATTAAATAAATACTCTATTTCCAACCTCTTTGACGTTTATTGCGGGATTCGGATTAGGTTACGTCATTATTGGTTCCCCGAAAACATTCCTTTACTGTTCCCGGAACTGTGCTTGGTGGACCAAATTTTAAGTTACCTATGCTGTTTTAGTGTAAACACAAACTTAGGTCGGTTTCTAATCTAACCTATATTATACATGGTGTACCACTAATGAACATACTTATATGTATTGATTGACTGACTCTTACTTATTAGTATTGATGAAATCACATGTTTATTTTTCAAGCATGTATGAACAGTTTTCCATTCGAACTCGTTGACGTTAACGTAAAACAGCCGACCAATCACATTGTAGTATGATAACGTAATGTAACAAAAGTGAGGACAACGGCACTTCGTATGGTTGAATAGTTTACGTGAACGCGATCGAGTGCGAAGTGAAAACCTCTGTCTATTTGGACTGGAAATTGGACTGGAAATTGGACTGGAAATTGGAATGGAAAACCTGAAAAATCAAACTTGTCCCAAAAAATATATTCAATAGCTATCTGCAGGATAAGCTTTCTCTGAAACTTAATCATGTGAGTGATCTGAAAAATCGGCCCTAAGAGACGCCATGTCACTATCATCTGTAGGGTTAGCATGACCCTTCTTCATCCCTTTTTACACGTCGTAAACCGTTACGGACTACCGAGAGGTTCGTGCCTGCCCCACTGTTCTGTGCCGTAAGCAAAGCAAGAGGACACTAATTCATTTATCTTTTCTTTTACATTCACAATAGTACAATAATAATTTCTCATTCCTATCCTTTAAATAAATAAGTCAGCATAAATACATCTATTGAATAGCTGATTCTGATTCTATACTTAATCAAAATCTATTCTATACATATAGGTATAATAAAAATGTAACGGATCGCTGTCTGTACATGGAAGATATATAAGAAAAAATATTATAGAATACCTACCTTTATCAACGCAATAGTATCTACCCAAAACAACGATTTTAGGAATTTTTGTCTGTTTGTCGGTTTGTCTGTGCGTTTGTGCACGCTAATCTCAGAAACGGCTAAACCGATTTCGATACAGTTTTCAGGAATATATTGTTACAGGTCCCACTTAACATATCCTGGATGATTTCGTTATTTTGTTTTTTTTTTCTGTAGTCCACGCGGACAGAGTCGCGGGCGTCCACTAGTATGTAATATGATTTTATAAGGGTATAATGACTGGTAAAATTGCGGGCGAAATGAGGTCTTGTTGGTTAAGTCCCTCTTTCCCTGATCCGTACAAATGTACGAGTAAGTTAAATTTTTTTCTACATAATAGACAGATACTTCTATGCTGCTCTGGGAGTGAAAAAAATGTATAATACTACAGCTGCTTCTCTTCCCGGGCATACTGTACAAGTCAGTAAAGGGACAAGAGGGTTTTCGTGTTTTGTAGGCGACGGGCTGACCACCTGTCACTACAAACCGAACTTTTACATCTCAACTATACCCTCAAAATTGGTCTGAAGTGGCACCATGTGGTTCTATCGGCCCTTGGTGCTCTGCCTACCCCGTAAGGTATACTCGTAAAGGCGTGCTTATACTTGTTAGGTTTTGTGAAACTCTGATAAAATTGTGTATGCATTAGTACCTGATTAGCTCTCATAATGCTTCTATAAGTGTGGACCTGTTATTGGCTTTATGTTTCTACAATTTTAACTATAATTATAAATAGCTGTTAGTCTTCCTGAAATTGTAAAATAAAAAATAAAATATGTGTGTAATAGACAGAAAATTCTTTATTGCAACGCATTGGCAAACTTAATTCCTTATCATCATCATCTCCTAACCTATTTATTTGGGGTCGGCGCAATATGTTCTCTTCTTCCATACATCCCTATAATCCGTCATCTCGTTACTCGCTCCCACGTACACGCATACCCTCTCTCACTCAGTCCATCCAACTCTTCTTAGATCTATCTCTTCTTATACGACCATCCACATTTATACCCAACACTCTCTGTAAAATATGCCTTTAGCCGTTTATTACGTAGGTTGTACGTTGACAAACGGTTACTTCATTTTTGGACTATGTTGTCAGCACGTAAAACCGTTGGTCCTGCGCCTGCTACATCTCCGATCGTATCGGCTTTCCGTCCCATCAGAATATGAGAGTAAAGAATGAGTAGAGAGTGCACACTAATGCACTAAGTATCTCCTACGATGGCTAGGCTAACCTTCGTTGAGATTGGCCGGCATGAAGAAAATACGGTCGGAGTCATTATTATAATGTACCTATGTTAATGACTTATTTATCTTGATCTCAATTCATCATCTCAATTTCCATATGCTTAGATTCGTCATATATCCTTGAATTAGGGCAGCCTAAATACATGAAACGTTCACTAAAACCGTCTATTGTGTCTCCACTGTCGTAACTATTTCCTATCTAATAGGAACAAATAGCTTAGTTGCAAATTTCCCCGCCGCCTAAAGATAAAATTGTGGCTTAGTTTATCAGTATTATCAGTTTATCAGTAGGTACCTACTATCTATGATCTACTTTGTTTGTTCGTCGTTTAGCAACGTTAGGCCTCACATACTGTTTTGCTTAACATCTTGTAAAAATATTATCATATTGTTACCGTATACATCATAAAAGCTATTAGAATGTTTCCGGAATTTAAGATTACTTGTATGCATGGGCATAGAGGAACGGGTGATTCCTAAATATAAGTAACCAGAGTCTAAACGGACATTTTTTTGTTGAAACTTAGGCTTCAAATAGTAATTAGCTCAAAATTTGTATTTTCGAAGCTTTACACGAAATTTGAAACCCCAATTGAAATGTTTATTTTTTCAGAACGGTACCTAGTATGGAGAATTTTCATGGCAAAATTACTCGTAAATATGTGATTTCAAATGGGATTCTCTTTAGTGGGCTACTCTCATACATAACATTTCGCTTAACATACACCATCTGTTACACCCTGTATTTTGCCTCTACTTGTTATAAATTGACAGACAGATAGAGTTAGGTACATTTCTAATATTGATAATTTTATTATGGATGTTACGATAACCTCTCGAAGGTAAAATTTGGAAGGCAATGAATGATTGTACCCAACACACGTAGTAATCTACGGCCTACTTCAAGATAACCTCGAAATGTACGATATCTATGAAAATCAATGTATGTAGCACATATTTGGGCTTAATATAATAACTAGCTTTCCGCCTACGGCTCCGACCGCATTAAACTTTGAATATTACGTTCTTTTCTGCTCCCATGGGATTGTCGAGAAATCAAAATCAGATTTTTTGAATCCTCAAGAAATACATGCCAATTTTCATAAATGTTAGACGTCAAGCGGTTTTTTTAAATACAGGTATGTACATAGAAAAAGAGGAGATACCAAATCCCTGGGTATGTATGAGGCCGTTTCGCCACTCCCGTGGGAATGTCGGGAAATCCTTTATGAGTATATACACCCTACTTTCCGTGATAAATTTTATTTTTGTAGGTAGGTACGTGCTCCTCATCACTTTCTTAGAGTGCTCCTCATCACTTCCCAAGGAAAATGAATGCCAAACTTATTTTATTTTCTTGTTATTTAAAGTTTTATAGTAAATAGCCATGTAGAGTCAACAATTTTTTTGGAATGACCTGAATGAAGTGTCTACTTCTGATTTAAGTGGATTCTAAGAAGATTAAGAAGTAAGTATTTGAAATCTAAAATTAAAGTAGTAATAAATATTTCATTTCAGGTGGTCCTAGACTACAGGTAGGTACCTAACCTGAAAAAAGAATTAACTTACCTACAATATAGAGTAGGAATTTGCAGATCTCTTGCTTTTTTGAGTTATGGACTCACTGTAAAATATGAAAAAATATTCTATTAGACACCGGTGTATACTATAGTACTCGTACATACCTACGAGTAGTATGGTAGTTAAGTCAATACTTTTCACATAGTATTTGAACTTGAGAACTATTACCTAATAGATTTGTTCATGAACATATAGGTACCTAACCTTGACAAAAGGAAAAAAACATTACCTACACTTCTGAATTTTTCAGCATTCATCAGGAAAATCTAGTATTGTTTCAATATCCTAGAATGGCAGAGGAGTTCGCGAGTCGAACCACCATCCATCAGCCAGCAGTCCGTGTAAAGCTATCGCGGTGAGAAGACGTGCGCTCTCCGCGAACACAAACCGACTCGCCGGCTCGAAAATCATCAATTAAAACTTCAAAACTAACCAAATTAAATTACATAAAACTAATAGTCAAACTGTGGTGTACCAGTGACATTATTTGTGAGTGAACTGAAGCTGTAAAGAGACCACGTGATCAAGGTAAGCGTTATGCCGGCTACTGTGACAACTTCACGATTTTCTAAAACATGTGTAAAATAAAGTAAATAAGTGTTACTTTTCCATATGTTTATCTGTGTTTAATTAATACAGACTTAAGGTTAATCAAATAGTTTTCAGTTTTATTAATACTAGCTATTCCCGCGACTTTGCGTGTCGGTTATACGTGCTGAAATTTTGAAATAATAATTTTCCGAGATTGTCTTATTTTTTTCGGCATACCATGTTGCACTTTGCTATCTAAGATGTATTTTCACCTGAAAAAGAAACAAAATGACAGAATTACTTTAGCATTTATTATGTAAAGAGGCCTTCAAATTATTCAAGACTCTTGAATTTCAGATAGTTAGGTAATTATTTTTATCTTATTTACTTAGTAACGAAACAAGGTAAGGTAAATTACTTGTTTTTACAGCTTTACAACTTGCATGGCTGTGATAAGTAGGTACTAGATTACGTGAAACTGCAGTAATATGATAACGTGTTGCATGAAACACTGTAAACTGTAATGTAAACTGTAATGTAATGCTGACTATACATTCCGTGAACCCGAACACAGACTACATTTGAATCAGAATTCGGTGCGATAGATATTCTCTGTAAAGGTTTTCTAAGTTTTTTTTTTCAGTAAGTAATTAAGTAAGTACTGTAATTAGTGATTTCCTGTTATGAGATTGTAGCTCAATCCACAAGATTATTGTTGTCCAGCGTGGTGACTATGGGCAAATACCCCCCATTAAGTCTTGTGGCGTGCCTGAGGGAGGCCTAAGTCCAGCAGTGGACTGCAATGATGATGCTGATGATGATGATGATTAATGTTGTAGGTACAGGAATATTATGATAAATATGAAAGCGATGAATGTGTTGAATGTGTTGACTAATTACGACTGGAAACGAAAGAAAGGCTGTAAACTTAATAAAAATGTTATACATTATAAAACGACCAATCAGGGTGATCGCATTTAATTCATGGCCTATTTATTGCATCATCATCAGCCTATTGCAGTCCACTGCTGGACGTGGGCCTCCCCCAGGGCACGCCACAAGGCTACTGCTGAGGTTTTGCCCATAGTCACGACGCTAGCTATGTTGTCAGCACGGGAGGCGCTGCTGCCCGCCTCCCGGAAAACCTTAATCGCCTCGTACGATACCCACGGGCAGGCACGGGGTGGCACAAAATCTACTCTGCCGGCACCACGCGGCTAATATCTATTGCGTATAGGTATGTGTTGAATCAGAATCCCAAAATCTCTGTTATCTTTTGTATATTCATACATATATATAACTTGCTGTATGATCTTCACAGCGAACGAGTTTTCGCTCTGGCGAATGTCACTCACGAAAATTAGCAATGTGTATCGCACAGATGTGGTCCCAGCACAACAAAAACAAATCAAATTAATTTTAACCCTACCAAACGGAATGACCCTCAATGTCCAAAAGCTCATAAAAGTTTAACGACGGAATATTAATCGAATCGACCCGAATAGTTCGAGAAAAACCGGGCGATTCATAAATCGTCCAATTTCATGCGCACAATGATCCAATCACATTGATTCCGATAAACATCGTCACTTATTGTGTGACAGTGTGAAATTGATTTATTTTGGCCGGCCTATTGGAGTGTGAACGTAAGGGAGAGCACTTATGGGGGTCAATAAGTTTCCATCGTGGTTGTTGTGGTTCCGTATGTACGTAGACTCAAAAGAATCGTAGGATATATCTAGTTTTACAAAACTTGTGACCTTTTCTTAGGTGCTGAATAAAATTATTTGTAGGTTTTATGTTTGTATTATTTTTTGATTATTTACGCTCTACATTTATAGGTATGTAAACTGTAATTAAATTTTTATGTACATTTCTGGTAGATTACACGTGAGAGCTAAGCAAAAGTAGGTATTTTTAATTTCCTTGAATAATGGAGATTAGTATTTCTTCTATCTGTCTACGAGTAACCTTGAAACTAAGAAACAAATTACAATAATTTCCAACGACGACAAAGTAATAATAGCCCACATAAATGTCCCACTGCTGGGCACAATGTGGACACATGCCCCTTTAATATAAAAGGGTTAATGTTACTATTAAGACTGAATACAATAAAGTGAGTAGAATTAAGCATTTGTAATTTAATTTTGTGAATAGGAATAAGTTTTATATTTATAATGGCAGTTATTAGGAGCAAATTACATAATCGAAAGAGAATAAGGAGGGGAAATATAGCAGATTAATTTATTTTATTACTCAAGTAATAAAGCTTAATATTGTTATTTAAAAAACTAGTTTATTCTCACTGTTTACATGTATATTTTTTGAATTATTATTTCCTGTGCATATGCGGGGTTTCACTAAAATACATCAGCTGCATTTTCATTCGTGCACGTCGTAAGAGTCAACTAAGAAAATCGGCCCCCTGATTACGTAAAAGTAATAGCAAAGCCGAAGCAAAGCGACAGCGAAAATTGTACAATATTCGCCTTGAAATGTCAAAGTTCCTTTGAAATTCATTTTACGTAATACGAATTTGACAAACAATCAGCGATTTTTGTACAATTTTCGCTATCGCTTTACTTTTGCTAGTTAGGTAATAACGAACTTGGGCATACTCTTAGGCGAAAAGCTAGCAACTTGTGACTGATCATTTACATCTGTCCCCGATATGCTAAACGTGGCTGTTAGATCTCCTTCATATGATCATGCAATTGTGGCTACCCCCTTTTCAGGACACAGCCGTGTCTATGTACCTATGTATGTATGTATGTTTGGGTTATATTGTTTGGTTTGTAATTAAAATCGATACACAAAATACAGTCCGTAGTCCTTACGAGGTTTCCGGCGACGGGCCCGCAATTAACTCGACACGCGGACCGAGTTGCCGGATTTTTTATTTTAAATATTTTTCTTGCGCGACTCGGCCCACTCATATCAATAAATAAGAAATATTTACTTAACAAGACAAAAACCGGGGTTTTGGGGCGTTTCGGTCCGCTCGTGTTTCGGTCCGCGGTCCCAAAACCCAAAAACAGTAAGTCAAACACAAAAATCATAGATTTTTTACTGTGATTGTTGTAGTACGTTGATTATTTTTAATATGATTTTCCTTCATGCTGTGTTTAGTCTGATCTAGTCATAGATAATTATTTATTGTAGTTTTAAAATTGTCATTTTGTCATTCGTTAAGTTTTATTTCTGTGAAGTAGTAGGTGCCTATATATTCAGTAGCTAATTTAATCAGGTACGCCTTGAGGTAAAGTGACATCATCTTATTTATAAGGGCAATAATGACGTACATGCGTAAATCACGTAGACATGACAAACTCTTGTACCTACTGTGCAAATATCTAACTATTCACGAAGTTTCTGCTCTACCCAATAACTGTTTCCATGGCAATGTTTGTGTAAACTATTGATAGTATTAAAAAAAACTGCAGTTTTCAGCGAAAAGGACAATACCTTACCTACCTATGTTACTAACTAGCCTTTTCAGCACAGGTAGCATTAATACAACGTTGAAACTTGTCTATTTTTAGGTTATTATAAAGTTAATTTGTACCTATTATGGTAATACGTATATTTTATTTATTTTATTTGCTTCATCCTTTTCCATTGTAGTATCCAAGATCCATCTATCCATCTCTATACCCTTTATAGTAATATAAGACCAAAAACACCTTATGTTAAAAGAGCCCAGCAACCACATCCCGCCATTCCCCGCCACAATGATGGTGAATCTAACCTCAATCAACTGGAATAGCTTGGAATAATAGAAAACCATAAAAGCTGGTAACCCAGTATCTACATGGTCACGAATGCATTGTTTCAGCACTATAAAACATCAAAAGGATATAGAGTTGCTTGAAGTGTGCTCCCATGCGGACCGTTTGATCGCACCTGTAAGCTTTCGAGGCTATACTTTTAAGTTCGTATTCTGAGTTATAACTTGAGGAGACTCGGTTGAGGGATGACAGTGCTCTGTGTCCTTTGATCTATTTTTAATAGTCAACTATTAAAACTTCAACACACTCCAGTGTTGAGTCAGCGATTATTGATGTTGGGTTTAATCGCAAAAAATACAGTAGGTACTAAATTTTACGGAATGGATTGGACTCAAATTTTGTACCCGCATTATTTCGTATTTACAATACCTATACAAGTATACGTTAAGTCTTTGCTTTATGGTGATTTCTAATTCAGTGTTAATGATTATGAAAATTGTTTAGTAAACTTCTAAAAATAATAAACGGATAGTTTGAAGACATGTAAAAATTGCATGTCATACTTAGCATGGTTTCAATTTGCCTCTCCTCTTATATCAAAGTCGGTTTATAGTGTAGCCGTGAAAATGTAATAAACTTACAGACAAATTCACTTTCGAATATTTTATAATGTCCGGCACGGCGCACATACGTCGATTATTAAAAATTAGCCGGCCATAAGTCAATTTTTTAAACGAAAAGGTTATCAACCAATAGTAGCTAAGATAGAAAGAGAAATACACCAGTAACAAGAATTTAACTCCCTAACCTACTAAACATGCACCGTGTGCTTGCAATCGCAGTTCGAACTTGATCTTCACGCTAATTGTATGTTATTGTTTTTCACGATCTCAATTGACGAAATTAAAGAAAATATATTTTTGTGTTTTCTACTTGATATTTCGCAACGATTGTGATGGATTCAAGTAATTGAGGTAAGAGTTGTTATATTCAAATGTATTTTAAGTGTGTTAACTTCATTTTATATTAATGGTTCAATTTTAAAAGAGGGTATATAAAAAATATATTTGTTTTATGAATTTTCTTGTTCAAATATAATTTAGTTATATTATCGCCTTCTCTCGCGTAATATTTTTTTTTGTTTCAAATACTTTACATATTAGGCTAGTTGACGACACATATTTTAAGTGCGGATAGCCGCGGATGTCCGACTTAAAGGTTTTTTAAGATTGGAAGTCATACAAAAATAAAATAACTTTTTTCTTTAAAGTTTTATAAAGTGCATTTTTCTTTGCTTTAGGTACC
Source organism: Carposina sasakii (assembly GCA_014607495.2). NCBI lineage: Eukaryota > Metazoa > Arthropoda > Insecta > Lepidoptera > Carposinidae > Carposina > Carposina sasakii. The sequence goes on from CP053153.1 coordinate 13,670,425, forward strand.
TCTGGCGTAAAAATAGTGACCCGGCGTTATCTTTACGATAAAATGCAACAGCAAAACTTGACTAATTTGAATGAAAAACTAAATTATCTAGAAAACTACCTTTTGACCTGTTATGGTGACACACGTGATAATATAAGCAGTTTAAAACAAAGCTTTGCATATTTTAAAACATCTATGAAAGAAAAATGGTCTAAAGCTCATAGAAAAGAAGCTGTATTTTTTAAAACTTATGAGAATTGGTTAAGCGGAACGTTCGAACTTCCGACAAATGTTGAAAATCGACCGGGCCGGCCATCTAAATCATTTAAAGATTGTAGTGAGAGGACGAAACGAAGGAAAACTGAAGAAATACGCTCTACTTTCAATGCGGACGCCATAGTTCACACAGAAAACACCACACTACAGGCTCAAGGAAAAAGGAACGCTTCGAAAATACTTCGAGATATTACGAATTCTCCAACTAGTGCAGAGAAATACAGAAACGCATACAAAATAGCAGATCGAGCAGAAATTGCTTGTCTTACATCACTGCAAGCCCTATCAATGTTTGTTGAAGCGGATTTAACTAAGCGACAGTATGAAATTGTTAGAAACACAAATAAATCACTATACCCGTGCTATGATCTGTTACTCGAGGCAAAAAAAGAATGTTACCCGCCCAAGGATTGTATAAGGATCACAAGCACCTGTGCGGAAAGCAATTTACAAAGCCTAATTGATAATACAATTACGCGCTTATCTATAGCAGTGGAAGAAATTCTTTGTTCCCTTAAACACATTGAACGGGATTCCTTAAAAATAATTTGTAAGTGGGGTTGTGATGGATCACAACAGGCTAAATACAAGCAAATATTCGAAAATGCCACAGACACAGACTCCAATATGTTTCTAAGCTCTTTTGTTCCTCTTAGAATAACTTGCGGAAAAGAAGGGAAAAAAATTATATGGCAAAACCCTACACCGTCATCGCCTAGATATTGTAGACCAATAAGGTTTCGGTTTGTTAAAGAATCTATAGATGTAACAAAGGAGGAAATAAGTTATGTTGAAGATGCTATTAGAAAGTTGACGCCTACAGAAGTTATATTGCATGAGAACAAATTTATCTTTGAACAGATATTCAAGATGACAATGGTCGATGGCAAGGTGTGCAATGCTGCAACTGATACCAAATCCACGAGTAAGTGTTATATTTATGGAGCCACATCTAAAGATTTTAATAATCTGACTCAAAAATTACAGACAAGTTCCAAAGCTTTGGAATTTGGACTATCTGTACTGCACGCCCGAATTCGATTTTTCGAAAGCGTTTTACATCTGGCGTACAAATTACCCGTAAAAAAGTATAGACAAAAGAGATCGGAAGACGAAAAAGAGTTAGAAGCACAAACAAAAAGAAACATTCAAGAAAGATTTCGCGTGGAAACTGGATTGTTGGTAGACATGCCGAAAGCTAATTTCGGCAATACCAATGATGGCAATACAAGTAGGAGATTTTTTGAAAAACCGCATTTGGCTGCTGACATAACAAAAGTTGATTTTAATCTCATCTATAGTTTAAAAGTTATATTGGAAACTATTTCGAGTGGGCATAAAATAGACACCAAGAAATTTGATGAGTATGCTATGGCAACGGCAAGATTGTATTGTGATCTCTACGGGTGGCATCCCATGACTCCGACTATGCATAAAATATTAATACATGGCGCAGAAATTATTGAAAATGCATTATTGCCAATAGGACAGTTGTCGGAGGAAGCAGCCGAAGCACGAAATAAGCATTTTCGGTTATATCGGGAAAATTATGCTAGAAAATTTTCAAGGGAGCATTGCAACCTTGATGTTTACAATAGATTATTGTTGAGTTCAGATCCACTATTAAGTAGCATTAGACAAACAAAAAAAAGCATTAAAGCAAGATCATTTTGTCCAGAAACAATAAATATGCTATTACCAGCTGAACCAAACACAGAGTCTGATATATCAGATGCAGAAAGTGAAGAATAAATAAATAGTTAATAATTATAGGTATGTGCTTTAGCCTAAACCGGATGCGAAAATCGTAAATTATTTGTACTACATTATTATTATTTTGAAATACATACAATAAAAAATGTTATAACTACTTATATAATAAAAATATGGTAATATTCTTAATTTTTGATGAATTTTATTTGCGTATTTGGTCATTAAAAACCTAAAAAAAGCAAAATGCGCTGTAAAATATTTTTGACCGCCTAAATTGCTAAAATCGACTTCTGTGCGGCGACCGTCTCCTTGGCGTCAGACATGTTTTACCTCTTTGAAGAACTCATCAGAATTTATTATTAAAATTGAACACTAGGCACCAGTGCTTTAAAAGTCGATAGCTACTTTTTCCTTCTAGAAGTATAGACTGCGAGGTGAAATCTCTCTCTCAAAACCTTTGAGTTGAGTGTCTCCACTAGAATGAGATCCAAAGACTTTTCAACCAAAAGAGGTTGGTCTCTGTCCGTCACTGGTATAGATTATCCTAATAGTATAAACTTGAAAGTTTGTATGTTTGTTGCTCTTTCACGCAAAAAACTACTGAATGGATTTTGACGAAACTTAACAATAATATAGCTTATATATCAGAATAACACATAGGTACGCTATAATTTATTATCCCGAGAAAATATTTTTATCCCGGATAATTTCGACATTATGTTTTTTCTACAGTCTACGCGGACGGTGTCGCGGGCGTTCACTAGTATTTAAAAAATTAATTCCTTTGACTTCGTTCGTAACATTTGACTTATTACATTGAATCGCTTTGACATAAACAACTAACGTAAACTTTAAAGTTTCACAGCATTCTCTACTCAGTATATAATACTGTAATAATAACCGTTATTATTGTATAATATCATTTGTATATACGTTTATAAACATTTATAATTAAAACAATAATAAATACACCCAAGTAGGTCATATTCTCGGGCTCTAAGTGGAACCAACCAGCTTTGTCGGCACCCAGAGTCCGTTTTATAGTATAACTTCCGTGGATGGTTTGGAAACTAAAAATATTGTATGAAGTGATACAAATAATGTGATCATACACAGAGGAACTAGCGCCATCGTCCAAAGGAAATATTCTGTACTAGTGGACGCCCGCGACTCCGTCCGCGTGGACTACAGAAAAAACAAAATGTCGAAATTATCCGGGATAAAAACATTTTCGCGGGATAAAAAGTAGCCTTTATGTTAAGTGGGACCTGTCACAATATATTCCTGAAAACTGCATCGAAATCGGTTCAGCCGTTGCTGAGATTAGCGTACACAAACGCACAGACAAACCGACAAAAATTCCAAAAATCATCGTTTTAGGTCCTATTGCGTTGATAAAGGTCTCCTATAATATTTTTTCTCATATATCCTCCATGTACAGACAGCGATCCGTTACATTTTTATTATATGTATAGATATAAATAATGCAGTCTCGTTATATATTCTAAGATAACTAATCTGTGGTCGCCATCGCTTCCGTCCGCCATGTTTATTGTTCATTCTAAATCTCGAAACTGCTTTGTACTTAGGACAATGTAGTGCTATCTATGTTTGCTGAGATGCAATAGATACTTACCAATAGGGTTAGTTAGTGAGTAGTATCACGAATAGCCTCTGCAAGCGCTGCCATTGAAAGCGGGAAATAGTTTTTTTATTATTTTTATAAATAAATAAAGATTGACATACACATTAACCTAGATCCCTAAGGATTTGTATCGCATTTACTAAGCAACATGCATATACACACGGCCTGGTTCCCAAAATTGGGAATCCAGAACTGCCAGATCAGAAACATGATCCAAAAGCCACGTTCAGCATAGCAGGAACTGATGAATGTAGGTCAGTGACAAGCTACTATGTAGCTTGTCGCCTGAGAGAATGCCTGAGTTTCCTAGTCGACTCTTACGACTTGCTCGGAAGGAAATGCAGCTGATGTATGTATTCTGTATAAACGGTGACTATGGACAAAACCCCCCCTGTGGCAATAGCCTTGTGGCGTGCCCTGCGGGAGGACTGCAATAGGCTGAAGAAGATGTATTCTAGTAAAATTCCGCATCAGCACAGAAAAATTTTAAAATATGAAAATAGAGGAGAGCCAATTAAAGCTTTTTGTTAAACTCAATAACGTCACATTCTCATTTTGTGTTTTTGTAAGGTACGAGTATACACTTGTCTTGCCCGAGGTGCGATATGAAAGACGTATCATCGTGAAAGGCACGTTGTAATATAGTTAGAAAAATTTGAGAGTGTGGACCATAAACAAAGCTTAATGAACTTAAAGTATAATTTGATCCTGTACATCCGTTTCCTGACAAAACGCTATGCTGGCTGTATACTTATCACTGTCTCTATATAACTGACGTAAGGAAATTACTCGTACTCCTGTCTAGATAAAGGAGTAAGTAATTCATTAAGTTTAAGTAAGTAAAATTGTCGACTAGTTACCACTGAGTTGGTATGGTAACTAAACTCATTAACAGTAAAATTGGAATTAATTCTATGCAGTTTAAGTCTAATCAAAATAATTTTCATAATGATACTCGTGACTAGGGTTGCCAACTCTTATACACAGATTTGCGGGACATCGGGGTTAAATATGCGGGACCAGAGCAAGAAAAACGGGACACCACTATAAATGGCCAATTTCTGTAATTTTTTATAGAGAAATAAAATATTTCGTGATATTCCATTGCAAATGGAGGTTTAATGGTGGCGCATCCGAAATATTTTTTTTGTATTAACTCAACCGATAGTAGGTATAACTATTTTGTTTGTTACTCTTTATCTTGTAGTGCAAACATAGGAACGCGAGCGGAGCGACCGCGAATTTTTTTCACCTTCTTCCAAGGACCTTTATTAAAAAAACATTGTTTTTATTGGGTCAGTATACGTCCTTTGTACGAGTATGATACTTTTACCCATTTAAGATAAACGCGAGAGGGGCAATTTCGACATTTTTTCACCTTCTTCCATGGAACTTTATTTAAAAAAAAACATTGTATTTATTGGGTCAGCATACCTCCTTCGCATGATATTCTTTCGCCTTCTTCCAAGTTAAAAAAAAAGTTTTATTGGGTCAGCATGCGTCCTTTGTCTGATGAATTTTTTCACCTTCTTTCTACCAAAGATATATTATTATTTTTTGAATAAAAAACAACGTTTTTATTAGGTCAGCTTATAAACTTTATTACATAAGAGCAAAAACGCGAGCGAAGCGAGCTCGGGAATATTTGCTTATTTTGAATCCTTGGTAATTTTTTTAGTTTTCCACATTAATAATTTACTTTCATTTATATAAAACAATGCTTCAAAGATGGCGCCTGATAAATCCATAATAGGTATTTGGTTGATTGGTGTTGAATGATTGATACGTACGTAGTAAGCGTGTAAAGAGAAGCAATGAGAATATTTTCTATTTGAAATATATTTCACTAAATACTACTTATAAGCTCTGATGTTTCATTGATGATGAATGAGTAGGTAACAAGTATATTAAACTTAAAGATTTGTGTTCTGATTGAAAATTAAAAGTTCAAGATTTGGGTATGGAATTTTTATCAACTGGGGAGGATTCACCGGAAAGCGGGAAATTTGGCGTCCCGCAGACCCTTAAAACGGGACGCGTTATGACCCTGAAAACGGGACGTACCGCGCCACGCGGGACGGCTGGCAACCCTACTCGTAACTGATTCGATGTTTTCTTGTCATTTTGTGTACATATTCTGAATAAAACAATTATTTAAATTTTAACAAAGGCGCTAATGCTAATTTTTAGTTTAAGTTCTACAACTTAAAACAGTTCTAAACCTGGACACCAGTCAATATACAGTCCCATAATGTGTCAATTACAACGATTCTGACCGTCACACTTACATACCTATATTTAAAATTAGTAATATGTCTGCCCTTCTCCATTTTTATTCTTTATTGTACACAAAACATAACAATAAATACAGAAAAATTTACAAAAGGATTGCATACAAAATTCTTAATTTCAATGACTGTCAAAGAAGGGGATAAATATAAGAAAAAAGAGATACCTTACTTACACACACTTCATGCACATAATTGGTTTTACCCGGAATTAAATCTTAGACCACCTAATTAACCAGTTAGTTATAGAGAATAAAGTGTAATCGAGTTATCGTGGAATCATTCAAGTTTTTGTTTGAGCCCATATATGAACTTGATGGAAAGTGATATATTTATCACCTCTAATGTAAGTAGGTAGGTACCTACCTCTTAGTGAGAGTGAACACGTTTTTGCGATGTACCGATAGGTATACAAGGGAATCTGTAAAATAAACCATACGCTAAATACAAAAGAGTAATGAATGTAATATGTACATGTCTGTTATTTTCTCAAAAAACCATAGGTATGTAACTGTATCCAAAAATATGTAATTTGTAGATACTTACTCTATATTTCACATTGAAAAAATGCCAAAGATACTAATAATAAAATATCTATGTTGATTATCAAACGATATTGGTAATATTTACGTAACTAACTCATCATAACATCATTATAACTTATTTATTTATTTATTTTTATGAGTTAGAAGACAATATATTGAGCATAGTAAACCCAAGCTTACGACTAATATGGCCGTGCTTGGTAATTAGGATCGTAAAGCGTTTGATGTAATGTAAACACTTATAAACAAATAAATACTTAAAATGTAGTAATAATAGTCAGTAGAGGGACAAGACCACCTGTCACTACTAACCGAACTTGTACATCTCAATACAATCAATACAAACAAACTTTAGTGTCATCTATCACTATGGGTGCGCCCACCACCGGGCCCTACACCCTCCACTGACCCTCGGATCTGATAATTCATAACTTCGAAAACAGGCACTTGCACTAACTACACTATCGCCACGAGAAACCAGACCCGAGCACCTAGCATGCAAGACAATACATTGCACTATTCACTACTTCCCACGACACAGTATATCCTAGTGTGGGGCTAGAGAGCAAACTATGTAATGTAAAAATATTATTTTGGCCAAATAAATGAATTATTATAAATGAATTATTATTATTATTAAATCAGAGACGTGAGGGAAATCGTGAACACTGCTATAGAGTTCTATGGTTTGCATACTGGTCACTTTAGAGGTCATTACAACTCCTATCTTTAACTGAAACTTCTGGTTCGATGAGCACCCCTTGTATATACGATAGGGGGCTGAAATTTTTCGTACATAATAAGAGTGGTAGGTCTATTAAATCTTAGGGGTGGCGAAACATATATTGCAAAAAATATTTTTTACTATATGTTTATGGACCACCCTAATGTATATGTATATGTATGTATGTGTTATATGTATATATATACTAACTTACTTGACTGTAAGGATGACTGTACAAGACTTCACAGACAAACTATAAAAATAGTTTTGTGGAGCTAAGACTATCATTTTTTTGTAATCTTTTTATATCAATAAAAAATAATAATAATAATAATTGGTAATTTAGAAAATGTGCTTCGGTCCCACTCCAACCCTAATATTAATAAATGTCCAGTAGAGACGGAGTAACTTTACTCCGAGGTGTAAGGTGACATTTTCATTAGTCTTAAACATCATCATATATTAGGTAATTAGAATTTTAATAAAACAACTAGTGCAGGTGGTCTTAAATATTTACATCCCTGAAACCTTGTTTAATCTAAAACAAAACAATTTCTAGAATTTTTAGATTTCTTTCGAGTAAAACAAACATTTAAATACTCCTCTGCAACTATAACCATAATAATCCCACTCTTGCCTAGTTTATTCCTCAATGAAAATTCGAGATTAAGATCAAAGTCGGCATCGTAACGCATTCGACGCGAACACGAGGCGAATACAAACATTTTCTCTGGTCTGTCGTTTTGATATGGTTACCTAAATTACGATGCGGCAAAAAACTTGTTTTCGGCACCGTCCAAGCACCGTATTTGAAAAAAGCAAAACAAAAAAGCCAAGCTTTTGTTTTCATCGTCATCGGAAGTTCACTGCTGAACTCGCGATGAGGCTCGCAAAAACATTACATCGAAAATATGCAACTTAAATATGCGATTTTAGCCATAATGTCGTTATGAACGTACGAAGACGTTCATGTATGTCGCTTTCATATAGAAACTAATTTATTTCACTAACGCGAAAGAGGTGTGTTTGGAAACGCACTAAATGCAAATCCATATTTATATTTTGTAGTTTCAACCTACCCTTATAGCCTATAGGACTTAAGTGTGGGTTATGCGATAGAAAGAAAAATCGTAAAGGAGGTTGTAAGCAATGGCTGGTAACTTACCGTTCGAGGCCCGTAGAAAATTCATTGGATGCCCCCGTAATTGATGTTGGAAGTTGGGATTCTCCTTTGACTGTTGGCCCCATCCGGCTGAGGGCTTGTTGCATTTTGCCGCATTGCCACCCTGTAGTTTTGGACTGGTCGCGGTTCGGGTGTCGTCGATTTTTAGTAAACAAGCAAGTTGGTCGAAGTTCATGTGCGTTTCAAAAATATAGTTTACGCACCTGGTTGTAGGTATCTATTGATTACAAACCCTGCAAAGTACCTACATAGTAGAGTAACTGGTGTGATAAAGTCATAAGAGCTCTAATTGGCACGTTTGCCGCATCAAAGTGAAATCGTAATAACTACATATAATACTCGTTAAATACAGAATTGGCGGTCACAGGTGGTCTCCTACTAAGGTTGATCATTGTTCACAAAATGGCCCCCATTTAATTTTATGGCGCGAACATAATAAAGGATGCATCCCCAAGGTTGGGTGAGATCACCGCGAAAATATTGTGAGAAAGTGATGAGTGGAGCAAGTAGTAGGAGCTAGCGGGCGTGACAAATAATAATGTGGCTCTGCATTGGTGTAATAAATGACGGAGAAAATAACTAACAATGCTAGGGAAAATGTTGTGAAAATTCCCGTGTTTCTTAGTCGACTCTTACGACATGCACGGAAGGAGATGCAGCTAATGTATTCTAGCAATCAGCAAGAGACACGAGTTAAATTAAAAAGAAGGCCTCAGGGATGACATGTTTCTATGCCGGATTGAAAATACATATTTTTATAACCCTGAAGTAAAATAACCGAAGAAATATGTAGTATAACTTATACCTATTACCGCATTTTACATAAAGATTAGATATATAAATTTTAATGCATCTTTATGTAAAATATATAATATTGCATAGGTTAAGTAGTAATAAAATTTTATATACAACAATAAATGGGGTGGGCATAAACGATGACAATGCGTAATGTCAAATATTGCTAAATAGTAAATTCCTGTCACTTATGCCGCTCTTGCGCAACGCAACGGTTAGACTAGAATAGAATGTCGCTATAGATTTATGATGCACTCTGTACTAATTTTATAGGGGGATTCGTGATGTACGCTGTGACATGTAATAGCTATTTGGCATACTAGGTGAATAATTCAAAGTCGTATGTGATCAGAATTATTTTCGTTATTTTGTCTCGCAAAAACATATTAAAAGTACTTGACCGTAATTCGAAGCTTATAATGAGATAGGCATATCCGTTTCCCGTAGTCTTTTACCATTTTAGTTCTTTTGATGACGTCTTTCCGCTGTCTCAACAGACAGTGGCGCCAACTGTCACTTTTAAAAGAGTCGTGGCGCCATTTTTCCTCATTGGCGTTTTGATTCCCGTAGTGTAAAGGTGTTGCGTTTACGCATATAAATTTTGCATTTAGATAATTTCAGTAAAATAAATTGAGGTAAAAGTGCATTTAACTGTGTAAATAGCGAAATACAGATTGGATTATCCACATTAAAAGTGAGTATAACAATTTGTTATAAATTTTACAATGGTTATTCGAAATAATCCCTACAGCATAAATTCGTAAAAGTATTACGACTATCAATTTTACCTAGCTACTAGCTTGTAGAAAGGTGAGTTAAATATGGAATATGCTCGTAATTCTATAATATATAATTTAAATCAAAACGCAGTGTAATGTTAATTTGTAGCATTGTTAATTATAACAATATTTGAATAGAAGTTACGATTTTTATAACAATATTTGAATAGAAGTTTAACGGTTTTTCCGTTCGAAATTACCTGACGTATGAAAAGTATTTTTGTGTTAGATATATTATTAAAATTCATATTTTTCTAGAATGAATGAAACAAATGTTCCATCGGAGGAAGAGCCTGTAGCTGGTCCTAGCGGGGTGCGCCAAAAGCGTACCCTCAGTACTAGCAGCAGCAGCTCCTCCAGTAGTTCCACTTCGAGCTCATCAGCTCGGAGCTCCAAGCATAAGCGTTCACGCCGGCATCGGAAAAAGAGGAATAAAAGAAGCCGACATTCATTACGGCTATTGAGCAAACAAATATGTGAGTTGCAAAATGTTATTTCTCAACCTTGTGTATATCAGAATGATGAACAAATGGACCAGGTGTCCATCTGTTCAAGAGTTAGTGGAAACCTTTATGAGGACAATAATGTCGAACAATTGCCTTCTGCTCCAGAGACGTTAAATTCAGATTTCACTTTTGAAATTGAGACTAAGTTAAAGGAACCTTCTGTTCCAAAAGCCCCCGATAACTTTGTTAAAATATTAAATGATGTACAGCATTTTGGTAGCACTGATTGGTCTGAGGTAAGGTATGCAGATACCCAAAAACTTTACAACCATACTCCTGGGTTCACAGACCTTGAGGTGAATGGAGAAATTCGACAGTACTATTTAGATTCCCTTAAACACTTAGCTAAATCAGATAAGGCCTACGCTGCTATTACCTTTTGCATTTTGAAACAAAAGGAAGCTTTACAAGATAACATAAGAAAATTAATAGACTGGACTAAATCTGATACTCAGGTAGTAAATTTTAAATCTAAGATTGAAGAATTATTTTTAAACGGGGAATTTCATAAAGTATCGACTGATCTATTGCAGTTAGTTTGTGGCCATAGGGCAGAAGGTATACAAGTAAAAAGAGATGCTATTCTCAAAAATGTTAAAGATCCAGTAGTAAAAATGATTCTTAATAAAATACCTCCTTCGAATACGCATATCTTTGATTCCGACGCTTTTTCATCTGCCCTAGAAAAGGCAGGTGGTGTTCGCAAGGCATTCTGGCCTTCGAAAACGGATAACACCCAAAAGAAGTCTAATAAACCCTTTCGTCAGCCTTTACGAAACACCGGCATTCAAAATTTTGCGGGTCCATCGAGTGGACCCCAAGTGCCTTATTATGCACCGACAGGTAATTTCAGACCTTTGTATGATAATATACCACCCTCGAGGGGTGGAGGCCATAATTTAACATATGATAATCACCAACATAATTTATTTAGTGGTAATATAAGAGGGCCCTTTCAGTACAGAGGTTCGAGACCTCGTGGTGTACAAAGAGGGGGGAGGGGGCGAGCACCTTCCGGTCATGCCTCCAGAGGTCAACCTAGACGTGGCGAACAATGACTCGAGGTCATTCCAAGCCGGACAGTTGGTTCACTTTTACAACAAGTGGAAACAATTGGGAGCCCCAGAAATAATACTAAAATTAATAAAAGGTTACCGCATACCATTTGTCCGCAAGCCTCCATTCCAAATTTAAAGAACATTTTTCAAACTCGTGTCTCCAAGGAAATGACAGAAATAATTCAAAAAATGAAAGGTCAAGGCATTTTACAACCAGTGGATTGGTCTCCCAGTTTCATCTCGCCAATTTTTCTGGTTACAAAGACCGACGGAACTTTCCGTACAATATTCAATCTAAAGGCCTTGAACGAATATGTAAAAACCGAACAGTTTCATCTCATAAACATGTATCGAGTACCCGAGTTTTTGCAGCCACGGGATTGGATGTGCAAGATAGATTTAAGTCAGGCATATTTTCATCTCAAAATTGCCCAAGTACACAGACGTTTTCTCAGGTTGATTTACAACAAAGAATTGCTAGAAATTACTTGTCTTCCGTTCGGGTTAAGTACGGCCCCCAAAATATTCTCTACTCTGACGAATTGGGTGGCTCAAATTTTACGTCAAAGAAATGTACGAATTCTTGTTTATCTAGACGACTTTTTAATTGCGCATCAAGATCCTGTCGTTTTGCGCAAACATGTCCAAATAACCTTGAACATTCTTCAAGAACTCGGATGGTGTGTCAGTCTAGAAAAATCAATAACTATACCCCAGAAGAGCCTCACTTACTTAGGTATCCTATGGCAAACATGGGTCAACCAAAAAATGTTACCACGCGAGAAAATTCTCACTGTCAAAACAAAGGTTCGTCAAATATTAGGTCAAAGAGTTGTTGTATTAAAGGACATTCAAAGCTTAGTGGGAATGTTAAACTTTGCAAGTTTTGTGGTTCCGCGAGGTCGATTGCACCATCGACACCTGCTAAGATTTATGAATACTCTAATAGACATGCCCAAAACAAAATTTGTACTGCCCAAATTAGTCCAAACCGAGTTACAATGGTGGATTCAGAACTGCCACCTTCCAACAGAATTGCATCTTCCGCCACCAGTCCACTTTCTAACAACCGACGCATCCGATTTGGCCTGGGGTGCCCAGTTAGGCAACATACCTCTAAGAGGCAACTGGTCCCAAAAAGAGCAGAATCTCCACTGCAATCAAAAGGAGATGTTGGCCATCTTACATGTTGTCCGAAATCACATACACATATTGAGTCAGAGTTCCGTACTCATACAGTGCGACAACAAAACTGTAGTAGCCCATCTTCAAAAAGAGGGAGGCACCAGATCGATTCGCTTGTTAGAGATAACTCGTCAACTCCTAGAGTTATTCGACAAACACCAAATTTCGTTCACAATTCATTACTTACCGGGCCGTTACAACAATCATGCAGATCACCTGTCCAGGTATCGGCTCCCACCAGAATGGCATCTATTACCGAAAGCCCTGAAACCAATATTCTCCCGATGGGGAATTCCAGTAATAGACCTTTTCGCCTCAATGAGAGCTCACGTAGTCTACAATTATGTATCACTAGATCTCACAGATCCGCAAGCGATATTTCACGATGCGTTCAGCAACATATGGAATTATCCCCTTGCATGGATTTTCCCTCAACCGTTCCTGGTGCCGAAGGTACTATCGCACCTCAATCATGCAACGGGAGTGTTTCTAATAGTAGTGCCTCGGTGGCACAAGGTTTTTTGGAGAGCAGACCTCAAAGCGAGAGCCCTCGAAGCTCCATTCACTTTGAGGAATCTGGCAATCAATCTAATAGATACCTCGACAGGTCTACCGCCCCCCAACATAGAGGACCTGACACTAGAAGTTTGGAGATGTGGGGGTGGTCTGAAGATATAAATGATTGGAGTAGTCATCAGATATCATTATTACAAGATTCCTGGAGGCCCTCTACCAAGAAAACTTATAGAATTGCCTGGAATCGATGGTTATTGTGGGCAAAATCAAAGAAAGTCGATTGTAAACACCCTACAGGGTCCCAGCTGGCCCAGTTTTTAGCGGATTTACATATAGTTCACGGTTTATCGTATAATACCATTTTGTTACACAAGTCGGTCGTTTCCACACTTTGTAATGCTGATGCATCAAGTATTTTAAGCACCCATGTGCTAGTTAAACATATATTAAAATCCATTTCTTTAAAAAACCCAAAGAAAACTAAACCACCAATTTGGGACATTGATAATTTAATTAATTATTTGTCAACTTATAAAATAGATATAAATAATTCATATCAAGTGTCGCGCCACACGGCTATTCTCCTGTTATTATGTTCAGGTCGCCGTGTTCATGACCTAACATTATTAAAAGTAGATCCTGAACATTGTGTTAAATCCGAAAACACTATAATTTTTTGGCCAGAGTTTGGTTCCAAAACTGATAGTTGTGATTATAGGCAGTCTGGTTGGAAATTAATGGCTAATGATGATAATACTCAACTAAACCCCGTAAAGTGGATTGATAGCCTCATATTACTGCTTCATAATCGACGGGAAATTGCGAACTCTTTTAATTTATTTATGACCGTAAGAGGTAATCCTAAGCCGGCCACTCGAACTGTCATTGCAGGGTGGATAAAACATTTATTCAAAGACGCAAACATCCCATTTAGTCCTGGCAGTATACGATCAGCAGTTGCATCAAAGAATTTGTTAAATTACCCTTTAGATGAAATTCTCGCGCGAGGAAACTGGCGCTCCGCTAACACATTTCATAGATTTTACAAACGTGAAATAAAATCGGTATCTAACTCAAATGATATTACACAACTTTTCAACCCTACTGATTAATGTATTTGTATTTATCTAAATAGATCACCTTAGAAGTATAAAGTTAATTTAAGTATCATAATATTAGTATTATAATATGTTATCAATTAATAATGTTATCTATATATATCAAAACCTAGATTGAAGACATTACTTTAATACGAAATCTATGAAAATTTAGTCTGATTATATATGTTAACTAATTTTATTACAAGTTATGTATTATTATATAATTGAATAGAAAATAAAAGAAATTGTTTCACATTGGCGTTTTTTCCTTTATGTAGGTACTTACCTTTCCAACAGTGTCTCACCAGACGAAAACAAACAAATCTCATTATAAGCTTCGAATTACGGTCAAGTACTTTTAATAGCAGCGTTTTCCCTGAAAGAAAACGCATATTAAAATACTTACCTAATTCGAAGCTTACTTTTTAAATCTGCCTGGTGAATAAAAGCCAATTAGGAAAAATGGCGCCACGACTCTTTTAAAAGTGACAGTTGGCGCCACTGTCTGTTGAGACAGCGGAAAGACGTCATCAAAAGAACTAAAATGGTAAAAGACTACGGGAAACGGATATGCCTATCTCATTATAAGCTTCGAATTAGGTAAGTATTTTAATATGCGTTTTCTTTCAGGGAAAACGCTGCTATTTTTGGTACAATTTTATTGCGGCTACAAATGCTGCGTTTTAATAATGTAGAAAACTTACGACTGCAGCAATTTCATTTACTTACCTATCTATGAAAAAACAATTGCCATTTATTTCCTGAATAAATTGTTATAAGATAAATATAAGAGTTAAAGACCTTAGGTATGCTAACATTAATTCATCGTCTTAATAGAATAATACTAATTTAGAATATGATATAGTTTCTAATCACAGTCTTTACTGTAGATACCTGTATTCTCCTAAAACAATTGTGTCTATAATTTGCCTTTTTCTAATAAACATACATCAACACAAAAATGGTAAGACAAGCACAGCTAATGGTAGGTAACACAAAGGAATAATCAACATACTTCCAAATACCAGATTCTGAACGCTAAGAAACTCGGGAGGAATGTAAAGAATATTTTCTACAAACATACCTACCTAGTTATTCGTCGCGACTCCGTACGTGTCACCCTACAGAAAAAAGGAAACCGTAATTTTCTCAAGAATAAATGTTTTAAAAAATGTATCTCTACCTACGTCAGTTTTATAAGTTGCAAAAAAACATAGATTTTGAGACCGCATAGTTGAAAATACATAACTTTAATGGAAGCGAATAGAAATAAAAATAAAACTTTAAAGCGTTGCGTTATTACTAATTTAGCAGTTATTTTTTGTGATTGTTATTTATGATTTAAGTTATTTGGTAGGAGCGTATACCACAATATGAATATTAGAATAGCGCCTTTTGTAATAGTTCAGGAGGACCGTAACGTGTCTTTTACTTCTTTCTCATGTCAATAGCGCACGCGCATCTGTGTCAATACGTAGGTAAACACAGGTCGGACAAGCATACTAATGTTTAAATTTAAGACTGCTTATTTCTCTACCATAGCTTGGGGTCACATTTAAAAAAAACGAAAATATTCATGCTTTAAATAGTTTACTAATAATGGTTAATCTAACATCTATTATGTAGGTAACCTAGTAACTATATAGATATATATGAGGTTAGGTATACTATACTATTATATCTTACCAAATTTTACTTATTTTCTAAAATCTAAAAAAATATTATCTAAAATATCCTAGGTTGGATATTTTTTTTATTTACACTACTTAGTGTATGCATACTTATATAGAAGTGTATGATCTGGCTTCTAGTTTACCTATGTCGCAGAGTAACTCCCTTTTCAGGGCATTTATACAGGGTGTTTTTTCGTTGTCACCCTTAACGAAGGGTACGTACTCTTTACATCAAAAAAAGTAATTTTATGCCAAAAAAAATGCTGGGAAACGATGTAAATTTTTTGTTTTTTTTATTACTTACTTGATCGGGTGAAATTTATAGTATCTAGTATTTATTCCAGTTTTTTCATAGACATATACAGGATGTTTTTTTAGCCACCATTAACGAAGGGTACGTACTCTATACTTCAAATAAGGTAAGTTTATGCCAAAAAAATGTTTGGATGTTTTAAAATTTTTAAATTATTTGATTGGGCGAAATTTATAGTGTCTAGTGTTTATGTTAGTTTTTTTTTTGACAGATATTAATTATTTGTCGTGAAAAAATCTTGCTTCGCGCGTCTATGTGCATTTATGCAGAAAAACGCAGTCTATTTACTCAATTTTGGACCCTAATATTTTGGAAACCAGACACTTCCCAGATATGCTTCCATGGAGAAATATGATCGTGATGATGAGGAGATTCCATAGTTTTCGGGAACGTTTATGACCAATAATCACCTGTATAGGTTGGATATTTTTTTTATTTTACAGTACTAAGTAGGTATATGCATATTTATATAGAAGTGTATAATCTGTCTTCTAGCTTATCTATGTCGCAGAGTAACTACCTTTTGAGGGCATTTACATAGCTGAAAGTAAAAAGAAAAGTGCAAAGAATCTAATCATTATTCAATATGCATAGTTTCTTTAATAATCATTATGCATATAAATGTATGTACGTATATGAACTTTGCCACTGTCTAACTGTTTTTCTAATATCTTAAGAGCTGATTTTTCCAAACGTCAGATAGCCCATCAGAGTACTAAAGTTGATGCTGTCTTTCTCTTACACTTGATCATAATAGAGACAGTAGACATCAACTTAATTCCTTCTGACGTTTGGAAAAATCGAGCCTTAATCAAAAATATTATAACAAAAGAATAGTAAAATCTTATTGAACGGTAAAAGATTTATTATTGTGTCCTCTACATATTATAAGTTTGTAATATAAAATAGCAATGTATGTTATATTATAAAATATTATTATGGTAAATAAAAAAAATACTATGTTAGTCTATAATTTCGATCTATAATTTACGGTAAGTATAGCAAATTGAACGATTGAACGGCCACCAAAGAAAATCATTTACTGGTTGATATACTTGCACTGTATATTCGATTTTGATTTAGATCTTGCAAATCCATGTGACCTAGAAATATAAATAGCCCATAATAAACATGTAAATGGATATATATAAAATCTTTAAATTTATTTTGCACGTCATCTCTAATTAAAATTATCATAATTTGCTTATCCAATAGCTCTGCTATTTATACAGTTTATTTCAGAGCTTTTTGTTCTTATTAGATCTAAAAACAAATCATTTTATTAAACCTGAGAAAAAATATTACGCTCTCATGATTCCTTTTCATATGACTCACATTACATTAGTTTTCTTCTTCTTCTTCAGCCTATTGCAGTCCACTGCTGGACGTAGGCCTCCCCCAGGGCACTTCACAAGGCTACTGTCACGGGGGGTTGTGCCCTTAGTCATCACGCTGGGCAGGCGGGTTGGTGACTGCAGTGTGATTTTCGGACTATGTTGTCAGTACGGGAGGCGCTGCTGCCCACCTCCCGGAAACCCTTAATTGCCTCGTATGTTACCCATGGGTAGGCAGGGGTGGTACAAACTTTATTCTGCCGGCACCACGCGGCTATTTAGTCAATTTTAATTAGAATCTAAACAAAATATTTAGCTAATTTTAAACATTTCTTCATCACTATAATTTAATATATTACCAGTATATTACATAATCATAAGACATATCACATTACAAGGCTTGAGCGATCAATTTTAAAATGGCCACAGTGATCAAACAGGGCCCACGGTTACTAAACTTGGTCAATACAGCGCCCACTTACTAAACATATTGACAGAATCACGAATTAATGCGTTTTCGCACCTCTCAAGGAGTTTATATCAAGTCAAACAAGTGACACATGGAAGGCTACTGTAGTAAAGGCGTGAATACACGTCGTTAGTCGACTTGCCGACTGTATGTAGTCGACTAATTTTGATTTCGAACAGTGTTATCTCAATCATAATGCTTCGTTGTTTCCTATACACACGGGTTATAATAGCAAGCAGATTATTGTTCTTGGGCAAAATATGTTAGCATTATAGGTATATATTTAGGGGATGTTTATTTGTCGCTATATTAATTAATATTTCACAAGCAGACACGTTTGCTAGAATAAATTTCTTTAAGAGATAAGCGCACTCTTGTTGATTAATTTGTAATTATAATTTTTGTATACTATTGAAAAAATAATTTTATAACAAATTAATCAATTGCTTCCAACTGGCCTGCGCAAGCGACGCGACATGTGTGTCCGACGCCATGCCCATAACTCTCAAGCTATAATTCAATTGAACTTTTCGCCTTGACATTAAGTAACCACCTACTTTAAATTCGTTTATCGATTTAAAAACGCATTTTCGTCTACATAAACAAGAATGTATAAACAGCGATTAGCGATTAAATGTCATTTTCGTAAATGACGAATAAAGTAGCCAATTATTGTTTGATTGCCTCCAAAATGTGTTTAGGCGAAATCTGATGTCATGGCGGCTTCTATTTGGATAATAATGATTCCATTCCGATGATTTTCACGTTTGTATCGTAAACTTGTATTCTCTGGCAGAATAATAATTTACTAAGCTATTAAACGTTTAATAATTTCTTGTCGTTTTCAAGAAATTATTATTATATTTTGCAACTAGTGGACGCCCGCGACTCCGTCCGCGTGAACTACAGAAAAAACAAAATGTCGAATTTATCCGGGAACAAAAAAACATTTCCCCGGGATTAAAAGTAGCCTATATGTTAAGTGGGACCTGACACAATATATTCCTGAAAACTGCATCGAAATCGGTTCAGCCGTTTCTGAGATTAGCGTGCACAAACGCACAGACAAACCGACAAACAGACAAAAATTCCAAAAATCATCGTTTTGGGTTCTATTGCGTTGATAAAGGTCTCCTATAATATTTTTTCTCATATATCTTCCATGTACAGACAGCGATCCGTTACATTTTTATTATATGTATAGATGTCATCGTAATGGTCGAGTAAACCTACTTACCCATAGTACTTTTATAAAAATTATGCGGTATTTTTAACCAAAACTCCGAGGATAAAAATGTACTATATATACGCCTCTTTCCAAGAGTGGTAGGCAGAGATCACTAATGTAAATCAAACATTTCCAATAACAGATTTTATTGACGAAATAGGAGCACCATCTAAGATATTTCATCAACATTTCATGTTATTTCTATAATCTTGTAATTTCACAGCCGCAGGAAACATGTGAAGTGCACCGGTATTGCATACCGTACTAGATAAGTTCTGGAGAAGATACGTGTACAGGGAACTAAGTTCATATGTGGTGCTAGTACCACACATAGATCACGGACCCAAAATCACGGATTGCGGTACCACACTCATAGAAAAGCACTACTTACCCCAAACGGTATTTTAATCAAAGTGTAAATTGATAAGTAGGTAATAAATAACAACCCTACCTACTTGACATCTTTCATAAATCTAATCCCTCGGATTCTAGAGAGAGCAAGAAATAAATTTTACACAGGTTAAATAACTTTAAATAATCTCAAATGACGGAATATTTATTAAAGAACTTTGACATGTGAATTTCTAGTTACTTACTAAGGACCGAGTTTTCCAACGGTCAGATATACTATCTAAAGAATAAATTTAATGCTGTCTTTTTCAAACTTGACCAAGATGTAGACGTGTCTAGACATCATCAACGTTATCCGTCGGATAGGCTGTTTGAAAAATCGTATAATTATAATTATGTGACACACACAAGTCTCTGCAACAATTTCTACTTTAAACTAAATCAATTCCACACACACTTCCTAGCCATAGTTAATGTGTTTCACCCCTAATTGGAGGCAATCTCGGGTCCGTCACCGATCGCGGCTGTCATCGCCCGTCATCTGTCATCAGTGACTAATTGCGGGCAGTGACAGCGTGCGCTTGCGTCGCTGTAACACTCAGTTAATGACGGCCCGTAAATTGCTACTCATTTACATTGTGGCCGTCAATGTAGCGTAACAAACAGCTTACTAAGTTAATGCAACGTTGTGAGAAGCTATGTAAATTATGGGGTAGTAAATTTTAACTGATTAACAGTTATTTACGTAATTTTTAATTTGATAAAAAATTATATTCCCCGAAATCAGGCATTATAAAGAAAACGATAGTAATATGCTAAATATCTGTCAAATTAAACTGTCTCCAAATGTTTCTGAGACTATATTGTTATTGTATTAAACAAACATGTTATTATGGCCCCCACATATAAAAACAAGTGTAATAATTAATGTAATATATGTGCAATAATAAAAATAATTTTATATTAGGAATAATTTAAATGCGAATTACATAATAAAAATGTAAATAGGAGTCAAGTTATTTTAATTTGCTTAAAAAAACATAAACGCATGTCCATATACCTATACATTCGCGTGGGATTATTTTTCTTTTCTAATAGTATTGTTACGTTGAGATGACTGACAAAAAAAGTGTACAACGGAAGAGTGGAAGGAAGGGTTGGAATGGGAAGACTTTATCAGACTTTCACCGAACAAATCGGCAAAATTCTAGAGACGGGTCAGGTTAAGAATACCCTAAACCGAAGCGTGCGTTTGAAAGAAATGAAACGAAAGAGGTGTGTCAGGCAGGACCGTACCAATTGGAGTTCCGTGATCTCTGCCTACCCAAAGTTTTATGTGTGGTGGTCCACTTGTGGAAGGATATTCACGAATTTCGCATTTTTCTTACAGCCATTCCGAATGAAATATTTATTGCTAGGTACCATTTGGTTATTTTGTAAAACATATGACATTTAAATAAAATTCCAAAGGAAAATCAAGTTATCTCAAGCAATTAGACAATTTACATCGCGCGAACTGCGAGTTATGCGCGTCTGATTTATACGCATTCTCACAAAATACTTACATAACGCTACTGGCCCACTCTAGACCATGACCCAGAAAATATGACGTCACACCTGTAAGGCAAGCTATCCACCGAAATGGAGATGACCGAAGCGAAACTATGAACATTTCTGTTAATAATCAAAAGAATAAAATGAGATGTGGCTCTCTAGGGCTTGACACAGACCTACGTCACTGGGCGACGTATCCTTAGCTATACCTTTATTTACGTGACTATGTAACATCATGTTATATTGAACTAGCGGTCGCTCATAACTTCGTCCGCGCACCCTTCCCGTATCCCGTTTTTCTCGTTCCCGTAGGAACACGGCAAATCTTTGTTATCGGATACAAAGAACACACTCGCCATGTTTCTCCTAAGATAAACGGTTTCGGCTGTGCATTGTCATTACTTTAGATTTCGTTTAGTTTATTACTTTGCTTATTAGGCCTAAGGTCATGAGCACACGATAGGTGAATCACTCATAGGAAGTGACAATTTTATGACATTAAAAATATGCAATGCTATAATTAGATTGTATAAATGTAGGCATGAATAGAAAGTCTAGGTTTATATTTTAGTGTCTATTATAATTTTACGACTGAAACATTTGCGATAAAAATGGCGTCAGTCCCGGCAGCACTTTCTTTCTGTGAAATATCTCTGACAGTCACAACATACTGAAAAGCGTTCAGTTATTCATAAGAGATATGATTCTGTAATTCTGGATATCCCATTTCGGGTATAAGCCGTATGTAAGTACTAGCAGCCGCCCACGACTTCGTCCGCGTGAGGGGGCGTTGTACCCGTGCGAAGCCGGGCAGGTTGTTGTATAGACTATAGCCTTCCTTGGTAAATGGGCTATCTAACACTGAAAGAATTTTTCAAATCAGACCAGTAGTTCCTGAGATTAGCGCGTTTAAACAAACAAACAAACAAACAAACAAACTCTTCAGCTTTATAATATTAGTATAGATATGTTATGTCGTCGCCGGCGTCGACCATCCAGTCACGTCCAGCCGTCCTCTTTATGTCATCGTTATATGTACGTAAAAAATATATATAAATATTTTAGAAGTGACTTCTATAATTCAAACCTCATTATTATTTTCTCTACCTTTTCGCTTCAGCTCTTTTAAAACATATACATATACATTACTACAGAAGGTTCAATTTATGTTAACATGTAAAAAATTCTTAAGGCAAATAATTTATAGAGTCATATTTAACATAATTCATTCATGATTCATAATTTCCGGAGTTCCACGACCGAGCACCTGCAAAAAAACTACAAAACGCGTCTCGATTACCACCTGTCTCGTTAAGGGCAAGATGTGCTGAAAATTTGGTGGCATAATATACTAAATAGATATTAAATATTTCTAACATGCCTATTTATTATTTTAATAGAATAGGTTACAATTAATGGTAGCACATCACTATTTAATGGTAATGCAATGGGTATTAAAAAATAGCCATTACACTACCGATAGTAGTGATAGTAAAGATTAGGCGATATTGAACTCTAAACGTGGCTGTGGGATCTCTTTTACCGCAGTTCTGGTTACATGTATGTAATATTCATAGAAGTTTGCTATATTCTCTTACTTTTAAACATATTTTCACAATATTAAGAATATCCTCAATTGTCATTTATACATAACCATACATAAAACAAGTTGTTACACTGCAGGTACCTTAAATAGTTTCTTCGTTTTTTATTACCTACGTATTCTATCTTGTTATCTGTCTATGATAAATATTATTAATTATTTACGTTTAGGACCATTAACAACTGCTACCTGTAGGGTAAGCACGAATCTTTTTATGCGGCGACTTGCTAGCAAAATATATGGGAAATGACAGTTTGACGCTAGCGTTACGGACTATCGAGAGGTTCGTGCTTACCCCTCTGGTTTCGCACCGTTTAGTTTCGTCAACATTTATTGAGTTTTTTTAAACAACTTACTCGAATGGAGACCGCGCCTAGGCAAGCATAAGGTTGGATGCCCTCCGGCCAGATGGACCGATGACTTGAAGAGGGCGGCTGATAGTGACTGGACGGCAAAAACGAAAGATCGAGCTTGTAGTGTGCCTTGGGGGAGGCCTACGTCCTGGACTGCAATAGGCTGATGTGATGGTACCTTGCTGGGTACCAGAGGATGAGGTTAGCCCAGGACAGAGTACAATGGCGTAATGAAGAGGAGACCTTTACTCAGCACTGTATTACTTGAATGTTGAATGATATTTAAATAGATATATAGGTTTCGAAGATATTACCAAAACTTTGATGTGTTTAATCCTTATATTCCCATGAGCATTTAATTCTTGCTTGACTCATTTATTAACTGTTGTATCTAAACGCATTTGAGAATCAATGCGTGCGGCATGTTTTATACAAATTGCAGTAAATGCACGGATAATGCATTATTGCGTAAATAGACTTTAGCGCACTGAGGTAGAGTACGATTTTGATCGAATCTGGTAAATCGATCAAATTGATCACCACACCTGCGCCTGAGCGTGCAGTGGTTACCAATTTAGTATTTATTTACACCGATTTATGTATATGCATTATAATAATACTTAGGTCGGTAATCAATAAAATTTATATTTCAGTCACTATCACTCATTCTGTCATACACTCGTTTTTTCATAATATTTATACAACAAAACTCTGGAATAGACTTTATAATAAAAAAGTTTAATCTTTAATATCTTAATTTCTATATCTTAAGTTTAATTTTATATCCAGGTACCTATAAGGTCAAAATAATATAATATATAAATGTTGAACTATTAATTAGAAGATTTATACTTCATTAATTATTCATTAGTGTGCCTAATAAAATAATTTGCATATACTAATATATTTTTCATTTTAGTATTTTAAGTTTAAATGCCTAAATTGATGCCTTTACAATGACTAGGCTAAATTTTGTAGGCAATGTACTAATATAACTCTATTTATTTACACCGATTTATGTATATGCATTATAATAATACTTAGGTCGGTAATCAATAAAATTTATATTTCAGTCACTATCACTCATTCTGTCATACACTCGTTTTTTCATAATATTTATACAACAAAACTCTGGAATAGACTTTATAATAAAAAAGTTTAATCTTTAATATCTTAATTTCTATATCTTAAGTTTAATTTTATATCCAGGTACCTATAAGGTCAAAATAATATAATATATAAATGTTGAACTATTAATTAGAAGATTTATACTTCATTAATTATTCATTAGTGTGCCTAATAAAATAATTTGCATATACTAATATATTTTTCATTTTAGTATTTTAAGTTTAAATGCCTAAATTGATGCCTTTACAATGACTAGGCTAAATTTTGTAGGCAATGTACTAATATAACTCTATTAAGTAGGTATATAGTTTTTTTCAATAGATATGTGGGTACCTATATTCTGAAGTTATATTATTATAACATTATTATTATTACTTGATTAATACAACTAAAAAACTAATGAACATAACTAAAAAACCTATTACAGATATAAAGTAAATATTACAGTAAAGGTCTCGTTCGGTGTAACAAGATCCCATTTTAATAGATTGCGTACGCGCACGTGTTAGTAGAGCAAAAAATCTTTCGCCCTTTTTTTAATTACCTTAATGTCTCGCGCAACCTGACACTAACTTGATCTTGCGCGTATTTACTGAAAATTGGACCTTAATTCTCCTATATAAGAGTCGACGCAGATTTTTTAACATCTCAGTTTTGGTAAAATACGCATATTTTAAGTATTCCATTCGCGTTATTATGATGCTACCAACAATAGATCTTTTTACGCGATTACGTGTGCCCAAATCTATTAAAATATGACAAAGACGTGACACAATATTTTTTTTGCTGATTTTTTGTCCAAAGTTCGACATCCTTTTGTGTAAATATTGAATAGTCCTGGTTTTTGCTGTCATTTATATAGAATATGCTGTCATTAATATAAAAACGGTGTCAGTAAACTTCCGAAACTATTTAATTTTGTAGATGGGCTTTTGGAACATCAGTTTGTGTGTAACACACCTTTATAAAACCAAGTTTGGCCTTTTGTTGTATCCTTTTAATTTGTATTTCTTTAGAGTACTAAAGTCGAATTGTATCTTGGAAACTAAAGAGACTAGGGTCAATGTAATTTTTAAAAGCAAAAAGAAGTATAGTAGGTGACTAGTGGACGCCCGCGACTCCGTCCGCGTGGACTACGGAAAAAACAAAATGTCGAAATTATCCGGGATAAAAACATTTTCCCGGGATAAAAAGTAGCCTATATGTTAAGTGGGACCTATCACAATATATTCCTGAAAACTGCATCGAAATCGGTTCAGCCGTTTCTGAGATTAGCGTGTACAAACGCACAGACAAACAGACAAACCGACAAACAGACAAAAATGTCAAAAATCATTGTTTTGGGTACTATTGCGTTGATAAAGGTCTTCTATAATATTTTTTCTCATTTATCTTCCATGTACAGACAGCGACCTGTTACATTTTTATTATATGTATAGATTGTGAAATTATACCTATACCCCAATACTAACTTTTTAAATCTATTCACCATTTTCGCCATTTTCAAAGGCTTCAGCACTGCTCTAAAGGGGTGACACACCGCTGAAATGTGACTGATACAGGATTGTCACTCAATTTATAATCGTTTACATAATGACAATAATTTACGATAATGACACTCTCATAACTACATTTTGTATGATATAAGATAAAAATGACATTTTTACATTGAATTTAGTTTATCTAGAGAATAGTGTTTAGAATTTTTACATTTGCATAAAAGCGAGCAAATATGCGGAGCTTCTTAAAAAAGAGCATGGTTTTAATATGTACAGCAAACGGCTACTTTTTCTCGTCTCCAACGATACTGAGCTCAAGAACGAAACTGTCGGAGTCTGACTATAAATACGACTTTAGAATCTATAAATACACAATTGATTTCCACTAAATCGCCAATGTCACTTAAACCTAACTGTAGAGGTACCTACTCACTTGCGTCAACAGGTGACTAAGTTAGATAAACTTAATAGTCCTAGATTCTTGAATACCAGTACACGTTGAATACTGCATAACACGAGTTGAATGTGACTAACAGACAATATTTACCATAGATTAATAGCCGGGGAATACTAAGAATAATGTATTAGATTAGCTGATCGCTTATCGGGTTTGCGATATTGAAGAGCTCTTCAAAACCTTTAACTTTGACAATCGTTTCGAGTGAGATTTAGCTCATGGGAATCAACTAAACGATCTATATTATTAAATTTATTTTATTACACATCTAAGTAATGTTTATTTTACGCCAAAACTACTGAACCGATTTAAATGAAATTTAGTAGGTATACCTACAGGTAGTCTAGAGCAAAAGTTCCCAAACTTATTCTGTCTACTGCCTACTTTGAGAATAAATTATTTTTAGCACCCCCATTTTTTCACCTACTTAAACTACTATAACTCTCCAAGCTTCTACACAACGCCCCAATTTTTGCAGCGCCCATAAGGGGGCGTTATCAGCCACTTTGGGAAAGGCTGATCTAGAGCCTAAGAAAGGACATAGGCTATATTTTATCCCGGATAATTTCCAAAATTTTGCTTAATTTCTGCAATCTACGGACGTCCACTAGTATTAAGTAATTAAAATCAATGTGATAGGTGACAAAATGATGAAATAAAACTTGTAAATTTGTTTGAAATTTGGAGACCCTTGAGAAGAGTAGGTGAGGTGAAAACCTTTAGTGACTAAGGCCGGATCCACACTATAAGGTCGATCACGGTTCGTTCGCGGTCCGATCTCGGTCTGGTAACATCTAATTATGTTCACATTAGACAATCTGACTTAGTTCACGATTCAGTCTTGAACCATAATCGAAGTCGGATGTATTTGGCTCATAATTAATAACAAAATAAAAGTTAAAGTATTTAAGTGCTTGTAATATTCGCGGCAGAAAAATGTCACTGAACTTTTCGATTGAAGAATTAGCTGTTATATCTTTTATTCTTGACGAAGAAGATAATATTATCAATGCAAGAAGAGAACATGAAACAAGGAGAAGAATGTGGGTGCATCCAAGTTTACTTCAACGAAAAACGGAAGGAGAATACTACACTCTCTATCGTCATTTAATTAATGATGAAGAAAAATTTTTACAATACTGTCGAATGGATTGGAGTACGTTTGAAATGATTTTAAAGAAAATCACCCCAAAAATAGTAAAAAAAAACACAAGATTTCGTGAAGCGATTTCTCCACGAGAAAAATTCATTGTATGTTTGAGGTAAGCATCATTTATTGCAATTAAACATTCATCAAAGTTATTAATTATTCATTGCTATTATAAAGTAATCAAAGTATTTATTTGCATTTGTAAAAGTTAAATTCTTAATATTAATTTCACTCAATTTTTCTTTGAGATATTGTTTTGTTCAATACGGTTCTTTACGCTCCTGATGTTGTCCCATTGTCGATGAATATTGGACTTGCAAGTTATTGTCAGTGAGCACTGTTGACACAGGTACATTTGACGCAGTAGACCTTTGCAATCCTGATGAGCTATCGTAGTATGTGGCAGGTGGTATTGGTGGAATGACATTTCTGTGAGAAAAGTTATAAGATTGTACATTAACTGGCTGTTGTTGTATATAAGTATGTTGTGATGATGGTGTTGGGCAATCACGTGATGAATCATGAGCACTGGATTGACTAATGTCCAAATAATTGAATGTTGATGACGAATCTGACGATGGACCAGGTGATATTTGACTGTGATGAGTAGATGCTGGTGGTAAAATTATTGGAGCAGGTACCAAATATTTTTCCTCTATTTTATTTATAAGTGAAAATACTTGAGTTTTTGCTACATGCTGGTCAAGCGTAGAAAATTTTTTCACAGTTGTAGCCATTAATGAGAAAAACTGATCGATTGAATCCACTGGACGTTCTGATTTTTTATTTTCTAAAATATACTTCATCAATGTTGATGATGCACTCTCCGGATTGACATTAGTTCGCTTCATTTTCTTTGTTTGGGTTGTTGGTAAATTATTGGTAGATGCACTTGTCGATTGATGAACTGAATGGTTACAATCATTGGCGGATATCATTTCTTCGTTATCATCGCTTTCTCTCAATGAAGTCGCCTGCACAACTACCCTCTCGTTATTTATGGAGTCATTACTTTCGTGGTCCGTTTCCTCATCTGCAATCGACGATATTCGTGGTCTATCAGCAGTAAGATGATCATTGAGAAATTGCATTTGATCACAGTATCGCCATTTAGTAATTTTCTTTGCGGCTTGGCCACTTTTTGTTTTCAATTTTGCAAGATACTTTCTATATTGAGCTCGTAGTGATTCCCATCGCGTTTTTGCTTCTGTAAGGAAATATGTTAAATTAATTGAAAATTTATAAAGTCATAATACATTATGAAAAATGTCAGAATTATTATTATCTTTTTTTCCAGATTTTTGGCTACAGGCGATTCTTATAAAACAATTGCTTTTAGCTACCGCCTTGGACATTCGACAGTACAAAGTATTGTTATCGAAGTATGTACGGCAATAAATGAAACTTTAATAGCAGAATTTATTCCAACGCCTTCTCGAGAAAAGTGGTTACAAATAGCTAATGACATGTGGACGATGTGGAATTTTCCCAATTGCTTAGGAGCTCTAGATGGGAAACATGTCGTAATAAATGCTCCATCCAATAGTGGATCTTTATATTTTAATTATAAGAAAACATTTTCCATAGTACTGTTGGCATTAGTTGATTCTAATTACAAATT
This sequence comes from Carposina sasakii, assembly GCA_014607495.2. Lineage (NCBI taxonomy): Eukaryota > Metazoa > Arthropoda > Insecta > Lepidoptera > Carposinidae > Carposina > Carposina sasakii. The sequence continues at coordinate 13,699,450 of CP053153.1, forward strand.
CATAGCCGTAGACATTGGGTCTTATGGGAAAAATAGCGATGGAGGTGTTTTGGCTAATTCAGCAATTGGAAAAAGATTTGAAGATGGAACACTAAATATTCCTGAAAACTTTCCACTCCCAGGAACAAACGTCTTGGCTCCATATGTAATATTGGGGGATGAAGCTTTTCCTTTAAAAACATATATGATGCGGCCTTACGCAAGATCAAGTGTTGACGACGATGAAAAAAGAATATTTAATTACCGGTTATGTCGAGGAAGACGAGTAGTTGAATGTGCATTCGGAATTTTGTCACAAACTTTCAGAGTATATTGCAGAAGACTCATAGCTGATCCTCAAAATGCAACCTCAATTATATTAACAACATGTATTTTGCATAATATTATTAGAAATACCAGAATTATCAACACAGAAAGTAATGTAGACAGTGCCAATAATAGAAATAACAATATGCAGAATTTAAGAAGACAAGGAGGAAATGCACAGAGGCAGGCATTTGAAATGAGGGAAATTTTCAAGGATTTTTTTAATTCTGCAGAAGGCTCAGTGCCATGGCAGAGAAATATAATAGCCTGATAGCAATTACAAAAAAAAAAACGCAATTTTTATAATCATCATTTTTGAATACACTTACCAGTTGCCTCTACTATTTGTTCAATTTCATTCCACATTTTCTTCTTATAATTATTATCACTATAATGAGGTGATTGCAAATCGTATAAACCTGGTTTACTTTTAACCAGTTCAATAAGTAATTCATCTGAAAAAAATTAATAATAATTCCTTTTATAAAAATAATCATTTATTAAATTTGTATCATTTGCAACTGTAATAAAATTCTGTTAATACTACTATTCTTATGTTATTTGTAATTATCATTTTTTAAAACAATTATTTGTGTATAAATTACCTTTTTCAAAAGTCCACACTGGTTTAGACATCGTGAGTATTGTCGCTTTGACGGGCAATAGCGGACTGAACCCGAAACAAAAAAGCATTCATACTATCGATTCATGTCATGACAAGTTCGATCTCGCTCAAACAAAATTGCTTCAAGACTGATCGCGACTGGAATGGGATTCGACCGGAACGTGACTGTTACGGATAGTATGAATACACACATTGTTTTTCATTTAATGATATTTTATCAGACCGAGATCGGACCGCGAACGAACCGTGATCGACCTTATAGTGTGGATCCGGCCTAATACGGCATGATTCAAGTATCGAGAACTTGATTTTGTATGATTGTAAGCACATCTGTATTGGAACAAATGCGTGACTTGACTTAATTATATTATTAGGTCATTTGTAGATGCTTGTGACTCAGATGATGGTGCAACATAAAAATACTTACCAGGATGTACCTAGGTAAAATGCAATTTGTTTCATTTATATTTATTGGCAAATGAAAACAGTTTATTTTATAACAGCTGCACGCGTATGATGAATTTTGTGAGCGCGAGATGTCTCACTTTTAAACGTCAAATCCACAGAGCTAAGTAATTACATGACAAGGCAAGTGTTTCTACTTGGTGTATAAAAAGGGATTGCAAACCACTTCTATCAGCCCTAATTCACTCAGTTATGGCTTGAGAACGAGTGTCTATTCTAATTTCTAATTCTTAAGTCTATTTTTACATGCAAAGTACATACACTTAGTTTATCTAGTTATTAATAGCTCTGTGACTTTGACGTTTAAAAGTGAGACATCTCGCTCTCACCAAATTCATCATACCGATGCTGAAATAGGCAAGATTATTCATTCGTTCGGAACGTTCAAGCGAAAAGTTTCGCATAAACTGAATTGGAAAAGGGGTCTTTTTAAACGATCCTATACACACCTAAAGCGAAAATACTTGATCATGTCCTCAATTTTATTATGGACCGTTGATTTGGATCAGTTTAATAATAAACCATTAGTATTTCCTGTATCTATATGAAGTGTTCATAAATACTATACAGTCAGGGCTGTCACTGTTCATTTGTCTAAGACTCTGCTGAAGATCCCCTTCGTGAATCTACAGTTCTGGCTACACAGATTTGGGAACAGCCGTACTATGTATGTATTCTTTTTTATTTTTTAACACTCACACGTGTAAATTTTAGTATTACTTTCACTGTTATTCAACATCAGAAGTGGCACCATGTGGTTCTATTGGAACTTGGTGCTCTGCCTACCTCGTGAGGGGATAAAGGCGTAATTATATGTATGTATGTTAATCAACATAAAATTAAATTAACCACTGACGCAATGTGCAATATCTTTATATTACCACTGATTCAATAGTACCATAGATAATAACATAATAAAACCATTAAAATGAAAATTTAATTCCTATTATAGGACATGTGACATTTTAATTACAAAATCAACTGTTGGATACGTAGTAAATATCAATCAAGTAAAGCAATCGAAACCCAGGTGCTTATTTCTATGAGTAAAGTGACACCCCTAAGTGCGGCCTACTAAATTGTAAGCACGGGTGCATTATTTCTGCCTGATGCAATGCAGGGATGCGCCGGAGTGCATTCCCTTTGATCTTGTACTTAATCAGATGCCGTTATCTGAGAGACTGGATTGTCAAAGGTATATTTAGTACTTGTTGACCCTATTATACAAATTTTTACAAAATAATAATTATCAATCGATAGAATTTTCAAAATACATAGATATTTATTTATTTATTTTATTTGGAAACAAGCAGATTCAACATTAATTCGTTCGGATTTAGAATTTTAGGACAGTATAATTATTTAATATTAATATTCATGAAACATAACGAAGGGTCTGCACAGTCGATTGAACAACGATGGATGACGTCATATAAAAGTGATGATATAGAAAATATCATTATGACATGTGTTTGACACAGTGTTTATCACAAACTTATGCGATCACAATATATCACACATAGATCGACGCGTAAAATTAGATGAACGATTTATTAATAGATAAGTCAGATTCATTCTTTTATCGACTCGAGAATCATAGACATAATAAATAATCAGATCATGATCGAGCTTTACTGAGATTGTATCAGATTATAAGAATAATAGTGACATACCTACTTAACAATAAGACTATACATTAATAAAGATCCTCTATTAACATAAGTAACTACCTATGTACTCAGGTATACCATAATGTAAGTATCATCAATTATTTGCACCATTCATATGTAGCATATACCTACTTTTACTTTAAAAGCGGTGATAGCCCAGTGGTAAAGACGTGCACCTTCCAAACGGGAGGTGTAAGTTCGATCCCAGTCAAGGACCTGTACCAATGAATTTATTTCATGTACAGATTTTAATGTTGTAGAATTGTCACTTAGCTCGTGCCTCAGAAAGCACGTAAAACCGTCTGATCCCTCTCCGGTCGTGTCGGCTTTCCGTCCCATCGGACTATGAGAGTAACGGAATAGAGAGTGCATCTGTGTTTGCGCACACACTTGTGCACTAAAATATCTCCTGCGTACCTGGCCAATCTCCGTAGAGATTGGTCGCCTTGGACGATATACGATCGGAGATCATCATACCTACTTATCTGTAATTTATCTACATCAATTGAACTAATATTTTTAATTATGTATTAACACAAAAAACTGATCAGCGCTAAACAGTCAACCAAATCATTCATTGAATCACAAGCAATCAATCAAAGATGTAAAGTGACGTCAGCTGTCACCGCGCGAATGAATGGAACATTGAATGACACGGTAATGATCTGCTCGATTACACTGTTCATTCATCTTTTAAATGAACACATGTCAGGCTCGTCAAATTAAGCGCATCTTGATAAACTCTTCGAAAATCGCTTGTTGAACTGATTGGTCTGAACTTTACAGACAGTTTATGATAGCATTCTTTGAATTCGGTAGTAACTTAATCAGTCATTGTGTGGTTAATTTGCATACGTAATACCTACCACAAGTACAGAAAGTGCATTGTAAGTGTATGTAAAGTTCGAATAAATAAGGCATATGTACGAAACTGTCTGTACGTAACCCATATACATAGTTTAGATTTCCTGGCATGGTACTTCATTCATTTTCCTTGTTGCTATGAAAAGTACGAGTACATTTTGTTTAAGCGCCAGTTATCTTTCCAACTTTTCACTTACTGAGTTCAGGAAAGTGAGTTTTATAAGAATAGTGCAAACCGTTTTTGTTTTTGTTACGATTTTTTTTTTCTGAATTTTAACACTTGAAATGACTCTCCTTTAAAGTTTACAAAATGTCGCTTAAGACAAATAGCCTTTCTCGATACGATCATTAAATCATTAACATCTCTAGTTTATTATGTTTATATTTTGTAAGAGATGACAGCAAGAATTTTCATACCAGCCATTTGCAAACTTGTCTTATCATAAAGTAATTTAATTAAGCCCAAAGTAAAAGGTAACCCAGTAAGTAAGAACCATGGAGCAAATACATAGGTGAGATGTACTTACGACTTTTTATGATGGCCATAGCTGTGGGTGAGAGTAAAACCCTTCAAAAGTAAAAGGAACAATTCCTTTACGCTGGGGCAACACTATCGGGCGAAGTTTGGTGTCATTCATTGCATACCGCTATAACATGTACATAATAATGATGATCTCCGACCGTATTTCGGTCAAGGCGATCAATCTCTACGGAGATTGGCCAGGTACGCAGGAGATATTATAGTGCACAAGTGTGTGCGCAAACACAGATGCACTCTCTATTCCGTCACTCTCATAGTCCGATGTGACGGAAAGCCGTCCCACATGTACATATAATATACATAACAAAATTATAATATTCATACTGCGTATTAGATCTTCTGGTGCATTACTTAGGTAAGTGAGTTTCACCAAATAGTTGCATTGAACGATGACGCTAATGCTCTCTGTAACACACAGAGGTGATGCATAAATATTGGAATATGTATTTGGATTAGGTATTTTTAAACACTAGTCGGTACCTAATACAATAGGATTCTAATGATATTGTAGTATTTTTGCTAAATAACAAAATTGAAACTTATAGTCTAAGCCTTGCGTTTGATTTCTCTTAATGAGATGATATTTAATGCGATACCTAATACAACGTATTAGGTACCGACTAGTATTGAAAAATACCTAATCCACATACCTATTCCAATATTTATGCCTCACCCCTAGCGTTCACTCGGCTAGACTGGGCCAACATGTATTGCAGGCTTAAGCCATAGAAAGTCCACTGCTGAACATAGGCATCAATCTAACTACACCAATGTATCATACAGGGTGTGAGTGACATACAGATAAATACTGAAATCAGGAAGAAGAAACATTGTGTGCAATAAGAAAAAAGTAGGAAAATTTTGGAATTTTCCTTTTTTCAATTCGGTATCGTGCTCAGAAGTCATCATATTAACATTTGCTTGGCTGTCCCATGCCCGGGAGTTATTCCATGAAATGGACTATAAATTGATGTACCACATGTCCCCAGTGTATGTACTTTATGGTAACTTGTACACACGCACGAGCGAGTCCGTTCGTTAGTGAAGTTATCAGACATCAGTCGTAATTCGACCGGTCACAGAAATAACCCGGCCCGAGTGGACACCGTTACGGATTGTCGTTTTGGGCTTAATTTTGAAAGGGGAATTTGTCATTTACAATAGGACGTGTGTACGTACATATTGAAAATGTTGATTAATTATTTTGTAATACATGTAGACTTTAATTAGAATGCAAATTCGGTCTAAAATTATCGTTACATGATAATTTAGTAGAGCCAAATATGCTAATGTTATCTACTTAGATGCGCTTTAGATAATACGCGTACAAAGATATGACTTCAATATTCAGACATTTAATAAGGACTACTACTAACTAGATATTTTGTAATATAATCAGATATACCTATACCTACTTACAAGTAATCGTTGCATTTCCCGGGATATTCTTGATGTTTGGGCAATACCATTCGATCAGAAAACATCCATAGATATTCGACCTGCTCTTTGAAGTTTGATTTCTAAACTTTATTCTTCGATCTTATTTTTAGACTATCCTATATTGATGCGGAGTTTCACTATAATACATCAGTTATAACTCCTTCCGTACATGTTACAAGAGTCGAATAAGGAACTCCGGGGTATACCTACATTTAGACGATGAGCTGCACAAGTAGCATGACCTGCGAAACACGATATGATAAACCGATTTATCGACATTTAGCCATGTTGAATTTTGTAATAGAGACGATACGATATCGTACGATACGATATCCACGATGCGTGGTCACGCTAAAGGGGCTGAGCTAGCTTGCAGTGACAGATATCTATGATCAATGATAATTTGCTACGAGTATATCGTAAGTCGGTAGCTATTTATAACGTGTAAATATATAGAATAATATAGATATTTTAGATTATATATGAATTTTAAGACTATGGATATAAATCGTTTTTGATTGATAGGAACGTGTGAAGCAAAATACATTAAGCTCTAATTAGAAAATAGAACCACATATGTACTTTGTAAAAATACTAATCATTAATGAGGGCTTCAAAATGAAGCTAAATAAAAAAAAGTTGGCATTATTTTAATCCTGGTTAAAGCTTCGAGATTTTCGAAAGCGTTAATACCAACCAACATAACTCAATTCAATATGTCGTGTTCCACCACCAAGGATTTTACGAAACTCTCGATCTGATAACACTCACTTTCTCTGTAAAGGTGAACCGAAAATAACTTTATTATTGTAAAGCATTTCAAAAAGATTTTGCAATCGAACTGTCTTTTGCTTTATTTTCAGGGTGTTTCGCGTTGAGTAACAGTGTAGGGTGACCATCATTTTACATGCATACATAACAACACATAGCCGCGTGTTGCCGGCAGAGTAGAGTTTGTACAACCCCTACCTGCCTGCCCGTGGGTATCGTACGAGGCGTAAGGGTTTCCTAGGATGCGGGCAGGGGCGCCTCCCGTGCTGACAACATAGTCCAAAAATCACACTTCGGTCATCAACCCGCCTGCCCAGCGTGGGCAAAACCCCCCTGTGGCAGTAGCCTTGTGGCGTGCCCTGGGGGAGGCCTACGTCCAGCAGTGGACTGCAATAGGCTGAAGACGAAGACATAAGACACATGGCTGTGTTCCCTAAATGGGGTAGCCAGAAAAGCAGGATCGTAAAGGAGAATCCACAAATGTTTATGATGAGTGACAAGTTGCTAGGTCGCTTGAGAGAGTAGAGTACAGGTAGACCATAATGTTAGCTATATTTTCAAATTATTTTTAATCTATGTGAATTTTAAAGCGCTTGGCCCAGAAGTGGGGCATCTAATACAAGGTACAACAATTTGAAGTGAAAATAATACTTCGTAAAATACATCTGGTGCTAAGAATGTAGGGTGACCATAATTTGAAAACATTAAAATAAAAATGTAAATATGATATAAAATAAAAACATAAGTACACAGATAAAATACTCATTAGAGCCAACATACGCCTATTATTATTTATAAATATGGAGATGAACAATTAATCTCCTGGCCAATTTTGGACTTTGTAGGTAATTTACTAAATTTACTTATTGAAGGTTTCCTTGCTCAGGGTTAGACCATAGGCGTGAGTTTGAGGCCATTCAAACTGCATTATTTTTGGTATAATTCTAACCTTTGACCGACAAAGAACTACGGCCACAAAATATTAATAACTAGTGGACGCCCGCGAATCCGCGTGGACTTCAGAAAAAATAAAATGTCGATATTATCCGGGATAAAAACATTTTCCCGAGATAAAAGTAGCCTATATGTTAAGTGGGATCTGTCACAACATATTCCTGGAAACTGCATCGAAATCTGTTCAGCCGTTTCTGAGATTAACGAGCACAAATATGGATCCATTGCAATTTTATAATATGTATAGATATAGACTAGCGACCCGCCCCGGATTCGCACTGGTATAGTTCTAATACTATAAATATAAACATTTCTCTTGAATCACTCTATCTTTAAAAAACGCCTAAAAATCTTTTGCGTAGTTTGAAAGTTGCATACATAGGGACAGACAGACAGCGGGAAGCGATTTGTTTTATAATTATGTAGTGATAGTAATGTCTTTATTAAATCCAAGTAATGGAAATGGTAGCTTGATAATCCTTGATTTGAAAAATGTATCTTTCGTTGTAGACATAATTTTCTAACGATTTATATGGAGAAAGAGTACAGTAGTTAATTAGTACGGAAAATTTAAACTCTGGTTAATCCATTAGTTAATTTAAAACATACAAATATAGGTCAGTTGTTCTTGCATAAATTATCATAATAATTACTGCACCATGTTCCACCAGTCCCAGAGATAGCGAACAAGTATGCAGGTAATTAAAGCGTGCCGTACCATCTTGGCTCAGAGTTATTAAGGCGTAGCCGTACCGTTTGCCCTTTTGCTCTCATTAAAGGGACACTACACGCGCCTATAAATTAAATTTGATTGATAATACCGTGTCGTTATCTCCGAGCCGGTTGCAGTAACTTGAGTACAGTTAAAATGCCCACTTAGAGAATGTACAACACGTTCTTGTACATTTCAATAAGATGTTACGGTGACGATCAAGTTTTTCTTTTCAATGTCACTTGACATAGTAGCTATTTATAATTATCTCGTTACTAGCAGTGACTCTATTAGAAAAATTATAATTGTGAGACATTTGTTTAGAAGAATACTAATTTTATGCGCTTTTCAACGAAAGACAAGAATTAAAGTTAAAATAACATATTATCTTAGACATGTCTTAGCCTTAAAGATTTACTAGATGACCATTTAATATAAAAATATTCATATAATAAAATCATGAATTAGTGTACCTAACAAGCCTACTTACCTATATTAGATAACTGAGTATTTCTATAAAAGCGGATGATTTCCATATCTAATTCGCGAGGGCCCAATCTACTCTAACGGTACCGCAGTCGTGAGCCAATGCGGAAGGACGCGCAGTCTGTAACGCCCTTAACACATTTAAGCGCGGTTTTTATTTGTGCGATTATACAATAGTTTGATACAGAAAATTGAGATGCTACTGTATTTGGCGCGCTAAAGCTATCATTAACTTTATTTTAATTTTTATATAAGACATTTATTGAATCATAAACTGATATGTAGCCAAAACAAACATTTAGATAAAATATTTAATTATTTAATATCATTTTACGTATCCCTCTCACTACATTCATAACAGTAAAATTAAAAAAAAAACGCTTAAACCAAACCATGTAGCCAAAACAAACATTTAGATAAAATATTTGATTATTTAATATCATTTTACGTGTCCCTCTCACTACATTCATAACAGTAAAATTAAAAAAAAACGCTTAAACCAAACCGCACCTAGATAATGACTACGTTTAACTTAATGCGCGAACACGGCACATGTCGACGTCCAGGATACCTGCATTAAGTACTAGATACTATATATATGTTCATATATAGTAAGCTTTAGAAGATCCTGTATACTTATACTTAGCTTAACCTATACTTTATGACTCCCTTCGATATTTATTGCACCGCCCTAGCTTTGCTCTGCCGAAATAAGTATACCTTACGTTATCATAAATCATACATACTCGTACATACAGGATGTTTTTTCGTTGCCACCCTTAACGAAGGGTAGGTACGTACTCTATACATCAAATAAAGTAAGTTTATGCAAAAAAACATGCTGGGAAGCGATGTACTTTTTTTATGTTGTACCTAATTACTCGATCTGGCGAAATTTATAGTGCCAAGTGTTAATGCTAGTTTTTTTCATAGACAGATATTAATTATTTCTCGTGAAAAAATCTTGTTACATGCGTCAACGCAGTCTATTTACTCAACTTTGGATCCTAATATTTTGGAAACCAGACACTTCCCAGGTATACTTCCATAGAGAAAAATGATCGTGATGATGAGGAGATTCTGTAGTTTTCGGGAACGTTGACGACCAAAAATCACCATAAAAATCACAATAAAAATCTTCATAAAATCACACACGGCATTGCTGATGCGGGGTTCCACTAGAATACATCAGCTGCATCTCCTTCCGTGTATGTCGTTAGGAACTCGGCCATTCTCCTCGGCGATAGGTTAGCAACTTATCACTGATCATTAACATCTGCTCTCTGTGGGCTCTCCCTCATGATCCGTCAGTTCTGGCCACCCCATTTCGGGAACACAGCCGTGACATCTATGCATGTATATATATATATATATATATATATATATACATGCAAAGTTGAGTAAATAGACTGCGTTTTTCTGCATAAATGCACATAGACGCATGTAGCAAGATTTTCTCACGAGAAATAATTTATATCTGTCTATAAAAAAAAACTAACATAAATACTAGACACTATAAATTTAGCCCGATCAAGTAATTAAAAATTTTTGTCAAAAAAAAATGAAAAAAATTCCAAGCATTATTTTTGGCATAAACTTACTTTATTTGATGTATAGAGTACGTACCCCTCGACTATAAAGCATTAAAACTAACAGAAAAACAGAATGTGAAGTATGAAAATAGGTATGCTTAATATTATATTAAGCACTGACTGACAATATTATTACAATTGGAACATACGGATACTTTATGTTACCTATGAGTTATTATGCCAATAATAAGCGTGACAAAATTCTTTGAAGGCACGAAAATTGTGCTGAGATGAGATAAGGTCATAATGATAAATCAGTCTGGAGACAGATTCAATAGAATTTAATATTTGATTACGGGCATTAGACCAAAGTCCACATTCCCAAAGAATGTGATGGGAAGTTTAATGTACGGGACAATTGTTGGCGAATGAACAGTCACAGTAAGGTGTTGGAACTAATTTAAAGGTAGTTAGTTAAAATAGTTTACTCTTAAAATTACCATGTCCAGTGAGAAACTGCGCTGTGGGGTGATCAACCTCAATCCAAGGCATTTTCAAACGTTGGGATACAGACGGGAAAAAATTGTACAAGTCTCTGCCTTTAGTTGACGAGTCCCACCTAGACTGCCACTCATCAACTAAAGTATCCTCAATGTTTATATTTTTATCAAATAATGTGTTTATTCTAAGCCTATCACGGAGTTTAACGAAGTCGTTGTTAATATTATTATTTCTGAAATAGTTCGATGCCCTACGCTGCAGTTCCAGATCGACAGGCAATACACCCGCAAGAACTGGCAAGACAGAAGTACAGCTGATAATTACTTTCACATTTATTTAAGTTCGTTTGGATAGAAATTCCTTTGAATTAGGTGTCCATCGCGTGACTCTACTAATGAAGACACCGCCAAGCGGATAGACAATTATCCAGACTATGCGGATAATACATAATTGGATCCTTCTTATTATAACGGCATTTAGATCATCTGTTATAAAACCACACTAAATTTATTTTCACCCCTGTCAATGAACTAGTGCTGTGGTAAACGGGCTGTTACTTTTGATTTCGACAGATTCGTTTATACCTTACATACAATGTATGTAACATTTATATATGACGTTGTTCTCAAAATGGGGTATTTTTAAAAACAACGTCCTATATAAATGTATGGAAGAATGTATAAACGAATCTCTCGAAATCAAAAACTTTTTCATCATCATCTTCCTGCCTTTACGTATCTCACTATTTAAGGGGTCTCGCTGCAAAATGTTTTTTATAACTAAATATTTTCCAGCTAAAACCGTTAATATTTCCACAAATGCCCTGTTTAATGAATATCTGATATTCATTATTTATATGATACTTGTACGACGGCAACTAATTAAAATATTGTTAACTTTTTCATCCCATTGCGTGATCATTGATAATGATGACGATCACTAATAAATCAAATTTCACTTTTCAGGTAATTGACCGGGCTGCTGCTTTACAATAATAAACTTCTATTCAGGTATTTAGTTTCACTGAAAAGAATAATATGATATCACGAACATCATGTCATGATAATATTATTTCTCCGCGATATCATGAGTGTAGAGGAAGCGAAAGATGTCACCTTAGCATCTGGAATCTCTGCCTACCCCTCCAGGAAAGTGGCGTGAAAATGGTGGTCCGTGATGTATGTCGTCTCTCTGGGAAAGATGCATAAAAAATAAAGCGAAAATTGTCACATTGTCTAACCCCCAATGAGCATACATAACAAGCAACATTGCACATGGGTGGTCTTAAAGATTAACTACTAATAGTAGTACATATTATTAGCGGTTATTCCCTGTAATTAGCTCAGTTTTCACAAGTGATTTGCACAAGACACTGATAGAACACATCTCGACCGCGCCGGCATTATTGAGGCTACTGCAAACTAGGTCGGACTTAGCCCTACTCACGACTAAACAAACATTTGGTGCAGACGAGCGACTATTAGCCGCATGCCTTAGAAAAAGGATAAGTTATTGGTGAGCTGATAATATTTTATTTGGCAGTTTAGTCCATATAACTTGACTTTAATTAAGTTATAATCTACAGTAACTGTACCAGAGTTCGAAAATATATTCTTTGAAGCTTGAAAACTGATAAAGCATTGTGGCAAAAATTACGTGATTACACATTTTTTAAGTTATAGCAACTTTATAAGCAACTTAGATAGAGCAACTTGTTTATTTTTTTCGAATAAGTGACCAGTCTTGCTTCTGATGCCTAGATATACATATATAATATAAATAATCTCACTCGGGTGAATTCTTTTTTCATTTTCTTAATAATATTTATAACAGGTATATAAATTTTATGTAGCAAGCCAGCTTTTTTCAACAGTGCAGACTTTACCTGCTAATAAGTATTATATGGTAGGTATTATGACTTCTAAATTGTAAAACATACAATAACCATAAATTAACTAATCAAAATATAGCTCCTATAACATTAGCATAAATTAAAACTATACCTACTTGCAATTTTATTACATGACCATACCGTAATACTAATTACTGTAATATCAATTTATAGACATTTGTATAATCCTTTTGATATAATTTATTCTTTCTTTATTCTTTATTCTTTATTGCACATACACAAAAAGAAATATGGCATACAACATTAAAGAAGAGATGCATGTACAATGGCAAGCTTATCTCTACCAGAGATCTCTTCCAGCAAGCCAAGCAAGTAAAGAGAAATTGTTAACAACAGGGTAACATGTGCAATTAAACAAATTCTAAGAAACTACAAAACTACATTAAGAAAAAAAAGGAGAAAAACAAATGACAGCATATTCATATAATGGACAGGTAGTGATCCTTCAGCTTTTCCCTAAATGTGCCAACAGTGTGACAATCTCTAACCGTGTGGGGTAATTCATTCCAGAGCTTAACCGCCCGAACCGAGAAAGAATACCCAAAAGCCCCAGAATTAAATCGGGGAGTTTGTAGCAGTGATGCCGTATTGGATCGGAGAGGCCGATCTCTTGAAAAGAGATATTTAAAGCGCTCACTGAGATATAACGGAGAAAAACGATAATTTAAAATTTTATAAAGGAGTGTTAATAGATGAGTATTCCGGCGAAAACGAATCGGGAGCCATTTTAACTCTTTACGAAAGTGAGATACGTGATCAAATTTACGTAGTCCGTATATAAATCGGATACCTAAATTCTGTAATTTATGTTTATTTTCTGCTCAATTTGTATGGGTTTCTTGACCTTTGGCCACATATCTAAGTATATTAATAGGTTGATCACAAATAAGTAGGTACTCATCAACAAAAATAGGTACTTATCAAAATTAAAAGTTAAAAAAACATCATGATGTTTAGTTTAGTAATTTTGCATATAAATGTAGCAAAATGCCTAAATTAAGATGTTAGTTATGGTATTTTACGGTGAAATATATTATGTAATTTCAATAGTCTTTACCCGACTGCGCGACGCAAATGAGTGTTATTGTGTTTAACAGCCTATGTATGTATGTATGTATGTTCCTTTGAAGCACTACACAGACCAAACGCCTCGGCCGATTTTTATGATTCATACGTCAATCGATTCCTCTTAGTTCGGGGAGTGTCACTATGTGCGACTACTGGATGTCATTTTATGAAAATGAAAAAAAATTAAGTCAACAAACTATATCGAGTGGGGTATTGTTGAATAGGTATTTAAAAATCATTATTAGGTTTTTTACAACATTTTTCGATTCAATCAACCATTTAGGATCTATGTCGATTGAAAGTTGCGTAACAACCATTCTCACATATAAAGTTTTTAGACAGCAGCAAGACGAAAACTTCTTGCTGCCGAGCATGTTGAGCATGTTTCTTGAAGCTAGGTACTCATAACAAAAAAGTATAGAATAAAAAAAACAATTTGAAAAATCCAAAACCCCGACTGCTTAAAAAAGAACCAAATAATGTACATAATGAAAAAACTGAAAAGAAAAAACAAGCACTTAGATGTCCGGTGGTCTAGAATTCTATCATATTATTATGGTATGAATACTATTGAAGAACATAAAATATTTTCTAATGATCGTAACATAACAACTGAACAGTCGGGATCCATTATGCGACAGCCAAGCTAATATTTCAATGGATCCTGGCTGTTCAGTTGTTATGTTCCGCATTAATTTATATTTATTATTCTGACTCGTCTGCTCTTGCTTTAATACGCGACTGCAACCTTGCTAATTGTCTGTTACTCACTTGCTAATTACCAACTGTATGCTTCGACGGTTTATTGTATTATTTGCATATAAATATTTAAACAGTACTAAACTTTTTTATGGAAAAATATTTAAAGTCAAATATTCAGGCGTTGAGGTACCCATCATAAAATAAATATTAACCATATAGATTTTACGTAAACCGAAAGAAAATTATGAATTAAGAACATAGACCGATATCTGCATTTCGAGCCTATCTTGTAGGTACCAACTATAAAAATGCAGACAACAAAAGATATGCAAGGCCTAATCTAGTCCATATTGATATACATCAATGTAGATAGCCCAATCGATGAATTTAATGATAATGCGACTGGCAAATTCATGCCTGTTACGAAGCGAAATAAGCGCCACTAATAAAATGGTGTAACAGCCTGAGTCAGCCAAACGCAAGTTGAATTCGCATAAAGAGGTAATAATCTACTTAGGTTTTCCTGTAATTGTAGTGTAAGGAAGCACAGGAACGGAAAATTTTAATTTATGCGGTGCAGCCCCTAGTCTCAATTCATACCTCCATATATCTCATAACCGCAATTGGACAATAGGGATAATTTTTCCCATTCATCCTAAATGGTGACAAAACAGTGGGGGTGACAGAGAATTGAAGAATTCGGACCTGTTATTTAAATTAACAAAAACTTATTCTGTAGGAAGAACACGTCATCCTACAATTTAGTTTAGAGATTGAGTACATTTTTCTCGGAGCGTCCATTATTCTCTCGTAATATGTAGATTGTTGTAAAAATATAAGGCCAGATAGCAGTGAGAGGTAATGCAGGGCTATCTGATAAGATTATATTATCTCCTTCCACTGACATCAAATTGATATGTTCCATTATATAACAATAAAACTTGTGCAATCGGAACATTACATTTCTTCCTGATGATAACGATAAATTACGCATATTCGATACCTATATTTTCTACCGAACTATAGAATCTATGTATCTAAAAGTTTGGGATAATTAACTTCCTAAGTGTTCTAAAACCTAGTAATATCTATGCTTAACTTAAAGGTGTCGTTGATTAAAATATTAAAACTAAACTAATATCTACGTAAGATTTTTCTGTCATCAAACATAACATAGGAAATAATAGGAAATAAGTCTCTAGCTTGCAATATACTACACCATAAAAATAATTAATCATTGATAATATTTGGTAGATTACCTACATATTATCAGAATCATACGTTATTTTACCTAAAACATTTGCATACAATAATTCACGCTCCAATTCTAATATTCAATATTATCCATATTAACACACTAATATTATGGAATCAAGATAAATAATATTAAGAACCTTGCAAGATCGATATCTTTTTAAAACTATAAGTATTGAAAAGAACAAGACGACATGAGGTTTAGACTTGGTACATAAGATATTTACTTTTTATTACTAAGAAATCACAAATGTCACTTCGAAATACCTTAACATTTCGTACATCATCATCATCATCATTTACAGCCCTGAGAAGTCCACTGTTGGACATAGGCCTCCCCCAACAACCTCCATTCCGACCGGTCGGAAGCAGCCTGCATCCAACCGACGCCCGCAACCTTGGCCAGGTCATCCGTCCACCTCGCGGGTGGCCTTCCCACGCTGCGCTTGCCGATACGTGGTATCCACTCTAGAACTTTCCGACTCCATCGGCCATCAGTTCTTCGAGCTATGTGCCCTGCCCATTGCCACTTCAGCTTGCTGGACCGTTCAGCTATGTCGGTGATCTTTGTACGTCTGCGGATCTCCTCATTTCTGATTCGATCACGCAGAGAGATCCCAAGCATAGCTCTCTCCATCGCTCGCTGTGCGATCCTGAGCTTTTTTATGAGGCACATAGTTAGAGACCACGTCTCGGCACCGTAGGTCATCACCGGCATTTCGTACATACCCGTGATTAAATCAATCTTGCTAGTGGGAACGTCATAAAATTTAATTTAATGCCTTCTTTTATATGAGTATAGTAGTATTGCGGTCAAGGGTTTCAACGAGAGACACGAATCTTTACGAAAACGACTTAAAACTTATCTTGATAAATTGAAGTTGCAAGTATTTACATACTATTAGTTCTATGCGCGATATAAGATCTTTGTGACATTTCTCACTTGTCAGGATCGTATAAAATACCAATCCTATGAAAACTAGAGTACTAGAGGCGCGATGTAAGAAGGCCTTAAATTAAATAAATAAACATTATATAGGAGTGTACAAATTATAAAGGTCAATTCCAATTAAGAACATGCCGCAGCTGTTTCAGGATTTTTCATACTATTTTGAAAAATCAACATCATAATTGTCAAATTTTTTGGATAGGTCCTTTATAGTGGGCTATTTTCATAGCGTTTTTCTTAACATACGCGTTTGTTACAACTGTATATACGGTCCACTGGTACCTCGGAGGCTATGTTACCGCTTATCCACGAATAATGTATCATATACATAATAATTAAAAGGACAATTGAATCGATAATATATTAATGCAGCAACTGGCGTTTAGAGTTATTAAATACCTACTACCTATTTTGTGATGAATCTAAAAGGAATTTTAGTTTAAATATTTAAACATAAAAACTAGTAAAGCCAGTTATAAATATCACTGTAATGTCTGTACTGTTTGACTGGTCCTAATACAAGAACGTCATCAAATTGTGAATTATGTTCTGACCCTCATCACATTGGAAGTCGAAGTAGTATCGCATTGCTGAAATGCAGAAAAAGTGAAGGCAGAATACGGATCTTTTGAAATTATGACAGCTCAGAAGTTTACATACCTACTATCACATTACAATATACCTATCAATAAAGGTATTTATCATATAAGTACCTACCAATATATATGTAGGTACTTAACGTCTCTCTATTTCGAGAGTTAATTAGTTAATTCTAAATTAAACTTGCGCAATGACCAGGTTACCGCTATTCTTACCAATGTCTTGATTTGAAACAAAGTCTATAGAAATACTTTTACAAGTGTGTGTTTGTCTATTACTAAATAACTAATAAACTAGTAAAATAGTTGTGAAAATACCGTAAGGGATAAAGGCGTGATTATATATATGTATGTAATGTATGTTAAATAACGTCTGCAATCAAAATTCTTAAAATGGGATCTATGCAATCGAAGATTCAACATAATTTAAATAAGGAGTCTAGACATCTGCGCTGTGAAACAAACAAACAAACCTGATTCAAAACTTTGTTAAAAATATAATATAAATAAATGTCTGCTGTTTCCGACGAGATAAATAAATTATAATAAAGCCATTTACATAAAGGAACTAGGCTGTATACTTCTGTTATCCCAATTTTATATATACGAATACTAATCCATTAGGTACCTATCATCATCATCAGCCTATTGCAGTCCACTGCTGGACGTAGCCTCCCCCCCCCCTAGGGCACGCCACAAGACTGCCATGGGGGGTACTTGCCCATAGTCACCACGCTGGGCAGGCGGGTTGGTGACCGCAGTTTGTATTTCGGACTATGTTATCAGCACGGGAGCCGCTGCCCACCCCCCGGAAACCCTTAATCGCTTTGTACGATACCCACGGGCAGACATAGGGTGGTACGAATTCTACTCTGCCGGCACCACGCGGCCATACCTAGGTACCTATATGTGCGCATAATTCGCAATGTAAGGCCAGTAAAAATCGATTTTCTTATCTAAAACTGCGGTGTTTGTACGCATATTATTTTATTCAGTTCCATTCACATAGATTGCCATAGCGACTCGTTGTTCGAATCCAATTTGAATACATATATTTTGTGGAGAAATTCTGATATCATCATCCGTTTGAATATTATTAGTAGCAAAATACTCTAATTTCCTGATATATAGAATATCTGACTTGAATATAGCATAATGATGATCTCCGACCGTATTTCGGCCAAGGCGACCAATCTCTACGGAGATTGGCCAGGCACGCAGGAGATATTATAGTGCACAAGTGTTAGCGCAAACACGGACGCAGTCTCTATTCCCTCACTCTCATAGTCCGATGGGACGGAAAGCCGGCACGACCGGAGAGAGATCAGGCGCAGGACCAACGGTTTTACGTGCTTTCCGAGGCACGAGCTAAGTGACAATTTTGCAACATTAAAATCTGTAAATGAAATAAATTCATTGATACAGGCTCGTGACTGGGATCGAACTTACGCCTCCCGCTTGGAAGGTGCACGTCTTAACCACTGGGCTATCACCGCTTATATATATATAGCATAATATTTTATGAAGTAAGTACCTATCTACAAAAATGGAATAGGCAAATAAAATAAGCAATAGACGAATTAGATTCTCATAAACTCTAAAAGCAATATTATTTCTATAGTGTACGTGAGATGTCGTTCTAAACTGCTGCGGTCTCGCTTTCACATTGGTAGTTTTACTATAGTAGTTTAACACAGCATAAAGGTTAAAGTATACTATGTATAATACCTATAATAACCTAGCAGGAACAATGCACCGTTGTGCTATCTTACCATCTGGCCACGGCTGGAGAGTAGCATTCAGGCCTTTCACCATGGAAATAGATATAATGTTTATTTCTTGAGCTACAAACTGAAACCTTAAAGTACGTTGAAAAGAGAATGCTTAAAAGTCATAAGTTAACGCTACAAAAAAACTTGAAAATTTGGTAAGACAAATATGTTTTAGAGAATAATTTCGCCTTACACACATAAAGTTACAAAGTAAGCTAGACTTACTCTATTTACTAGTGGACCACCCGCGACTCCGTCTGCGTGGACTGCAGAAAAAACAAAATGTCGAAATCATCCGGGTTAAAAAGTAGAATATATGTTAAGTGGGACATATCACAATATATACCTGAAAACTGCATCGAAATCGGTCCAGCCGTTTCTGAGATTAGCGTGCACAAACATCGATCCGTTACAATTTTATTATATGTATTATATATGATTTATATCTATTACTTTGCCAATTTTCAAGGAATAAATGCAAACCTCAATCAAAATTCAGAAAATTACCAAATCGATTAGTCAACAAAACTAATATTGCACCGGATATGTGTAGTAAACGTTATAATACTAACTAGCAGAACGAATGTCCGCAGGTTGTGCAATAGCAGAGCTGGGTGGGTGGATGACTGGCTAGTAGTCTACGTGTCCACCACCCACCAACACATTGGCACTCTTTGATTATGAATCACACTTAATACCAATACTACCCTCTTCTGTCTCTTTTGAAAACCAGCGCTGCTTGAATGGTAGCGATATCCTCAAGCAGCATTCAGCTGAAAGGGGACCTGATTAGCAGTTACACATATGCATGCACGGTAGGGGACTGACTAAGCGTATCCCATACTTCTTTGTATCATCTTTATGTATTTGTCATTTGCCTGTACCTTCTTACTGTTATAATCTCATTGTTGTCTTATATTATCTTTTACCTATTTTTTTTTCTTGATTTGTGTTGTCTATATATGTGGATTGTATAGGTGTACATGCCAAAAGCCAAATAAACGATCTATCTATCTATCTACCCTGTGCTGATGAGGGGCTTCACTAGAATACATCAGCTGCATCTCCTTCCGTGCGTGTCGTAAGAGTCGACTAAAGAACTCGGGCATTCTCTCTGGTGGTAATGTAGCAACTTGTCCCTAGTCAGTTACATCTGTCCCCACTACGCTAAACGTGGCTGTGGGATCACTATTATGATCCTGCAGTTCTGCTGCCCCATTTCGGAAACGGTAACACAACCGTGTCTATATGTCCACAGCCGTCCACAGTCGTCATTATTTGACAGCATCTATGTTAATTTAACTACAAAACCACTTCGTATTTGGCCCACGTGCATAATAAATATTTCAAAGACAAGATAAGTGCTTAAAGTTTTTAAGTTATGAAGCTTACAAGTAAACCTTCCTATCTAATCCTCTAAAAAAAGCACAATAACTCGTATGAGACTTTACGATGAATGGAAAATACTTCTTTTTGCATTCCACTAAAACAAACAACCTTTGACTATATTTGTTTAGCCCCTATCAATGCAAAACTAACTTTCAGGTATTCACTTTAAGCTTTCTTTTCAACCATCATTCGACGACCTTTAACCGAGACGTTCCAAAAATGCAAAAGAGAGAATGCAAAATCATGACACGGGTTTGCATTCGGCTGATAATAGAGGGACAATGAGTTATCGGTTTTTATTGGAATTTTAATTTATTATAAAATTATTGCTTTGACTATTTTTAGGAATGAATATACCTATATTAAGCTTTAAACTTTAACTTTACGGCAATGTCAAATTAAGTACGATTTTGTTAAGTAACTATCGTCGTCTTTAAAAGGTATAGCGTTTCTGTATTTGCCTGACTGCTACTTACACTCTATGTAGTCGTAAAATTCTTTATATTTGTGATATCAATTTTGAATTGAACTTTAACAATGAAGTAACTTTAGCCTAAAATTAAGGCCATCTCAAAATTAGGCAGGCTTTTAACCTCTTTAATTAGTTTCATTATGTTAGTCCAGGTTTACAATCCGCTAAAAGAAATAATAAACTCTGGCCGAGATACGTGTACCTACTTAGACTTTTGAGTAAATTTTAAAAAGTAGTTTTTCCTTGTGGTGCAATATGCTTTATGCATTTTGTTATGCACTTACTTATAAGCCATTTCACGTGATAAATAATTAATATTACTTAAAAATAGGAAAGCATTTAAGTCTGTGTTTTTTTATTTATTTATTTATTTCATACCTTACTGCTATCTTTACAGGTTTAACCTACCACGATATAGTAGTAACTTATTTTGTAATGACTACACATAACATTGGCGAGGTAATTAATTATAATCAAATGAAATTTACGATGCAGGAACAAATTTTTGTTAACATGATTTACGTATGCAATTTACTTAGAGAATATGTATTACAAAAAAATTGCCAGCTTTGATGACATTTCTTTAATGTCATATAAGGTTCATGTACTAAAACTTCGTAAATCAGGTAAAGTTAGATTTAGTGCACCATTTACTGAACAAAATAATATTTTAAACAGCAGAACTTAGGCTATCAAAAAAAAAATTACTGTACCTATCTTTTAATTGTGCGCAGCCTGGTGTGAATCGCGGATATGAGCTCATACTCATAAAATTACTTTGTTTAGACATACAAAGGTTCTAGAAGTGTCAACATGTCATCATGACTTACCTAAAGTGATTCAAATTCGCATTCCAATGTAAATTCTACAAGGCTATCGAATAATGCTGTCATAGGTAAAAACAGAATGAATCGGATACGTGGTGCATGCATAAATTTGAATACGACGATCTTATTAGATATCTAATGATAGAATCATAATAATAATAGAAATTAAGCGAGTATCAAACCTATTATCATTATTGCACGACTTCCAATGCTGGTCAAATGATAATCATAACTCTTTTAATCCGTATGGTTTTCCTTGTTGCGTTTGGCCAATAATTGAGCTTTTGCTTTAGGTTTTGACACTTAGTGTTTATGGATTCTTTAGGCGCTTCTCAAACTAACGCGCATCATTTTCTCTTTTCTTCCCGCTTTTCATATATCCAGGTAATAAACTTCATTATCAATTTTTCAACGTTTTATTCCTGTCAGGTAATCCCTAATGCATTGTTTTACCACGATAAATCAATAAACACATCGAGAGTGTAATATGGTCCATAATAAATGATGTAATGATTTGATTAATAAGCATGTCATACTCGTAATCCAGTTAGGTATCGTTAGCGACAATTTTCTCACGTAACTACAGAAACATCTGGGAGCGTTAGGTATTCATTTATCTAGGCCGAGGACGAAGCTTTTTATATAAAAAAAATAGGTCATATTTTATGTCATCGGCAAAAACATTCATATTTTTTTGACAAATATTAAATTATATTTTCACGGCATGTAGTTTTATTTTGATTAAGCATGGAATAATTAGTTAACAGGAAAACACTTTCAATACATTGATTTTCGCAAGACTTTTATGATACTCATTGTAGCTCTCTCTTGCATCTTCATACATATCGATACTTTCCCAATAACCTGTACCCTTCTTCAATTGGTTGACATATCCATTTGTGTTGCTGTCCGTTAGTAATACTGCGTTTTAACGACCACCCACTGATAGAATTGTTATTGAAGACAGTCACGAGCTGACATCATGTCATTCATTTACTAATCGTAAATTAAATAGAGCAAATTCCTGGCGCTCTGTAAATTTGCGGAATAATGGGTATGTTGGTTGTTTACCTAGTGGTAAGTGAGACCATGTTTTAAAAGTTTTATAGGATCATCAAAATTGTTATTATGTAGGTATATTTTATATAGGTACACACTTTTATGCAATGTTTGTGTTAATAATTAATTAATTAATCATACTTGAAGAGTGAAGTTATAAAAATATCGGCAAATGAATTATGTAATTGGGTAAATACAGAAAAAAAACTTAAATCTAAAACATATTTACAAATAGAAAATTGCCTGCAACTCCTCCACCGCTGGCAACGTGGCCAAAAGGCTGGCCGCATTACCCCGCTGGATTCTGCGAAAACAGGCACTTGCACTAACTACAATCGCCACGAGAAACCAGACCCGAGCACCTAGCATGCAAGACAATACATTGCACTATTCCGAAATCAAAAACTAGATAAATAATCTACATATGTTTCGCCAACAACCGTGACATCCTCAGGATTATAGAAATTAGTAAATTAGTAAATCACTAATTATTATGAAATAGGTTGTATATAGGTTGGCTTTTAGAGTTTCATAATAATTAGTGGTTTACTAATTTACTAATTTCTATAATGTAGTTAGTGCAAGTGCCTGTTTTCGCAGTTATGAGTTATCAGATCCGAGGGTCAGTGGAGGGTGTAGGGCACGGTGGTGGGCGCAACCCATATTGAATATTTGTATAAGTTGAATTTTCCTCCAATTTACAACTCTGTGACTAAAATGGGTAGGTACATAATCTATAATATAAAAATGAATCCTTATTTTTGTTGGTAAGCGCGGATCTCGAGGATGACTGAGCCGATTTCGCTAATTCTTTTTTAGAGTATTCCTTGAAGTATAGGGATGGTTCTAACGGAGAGAATTTTTTTTTAAATGCGTAAAAAAGTCTTAAAACAACCCTTTTCTATACTTCCATACAAACAATTTGTTCGAAATTTGAAAGTTCGAATATTAGTAAAGATATTCCGGGAAGGCATAACAAATTGAGTGACGTTAGTTAAAAGGCGTGAGACAGGACAACGTCTGTCAGGTCCGCTAGTTTAATATAAGTATAAAAAATTTTGTTATCAAACTCCTCCGAAAAGGCTTGACTGATTTTATGATTTTTTATATTAGCTACTAACACGATATGCAGAGGTCGTGGGTTCGATTCCCACTCAGGTGAGGAATTTTTTCCATTTCTTTATTAAAAAATTTATGATTTTTTATATGTATAACCGGTAGGTCTGTGAATAGGTCGTACTTACAGTATTTTTTATAACCCTTCCACGCAATAAGCGACATCCACGTGAGCGAAGTCCTGGGCAATAGCTAGTACTTTTAGAATAAAAATAAATTCATTAATAGATTTTTGCGGAATACATATAGTCACGCCTTTATCCCTTACGAGGTAGGCAGAGCACACAGAACACCAAGGGCCGATAGAACCACATAGTGCCACTTCTGACTAATTTTGAGAGTATAGTTGAGATGCACAAGTTCGGTTAGTAGTGACAGTTGGTCAGCCCATCGCCTACAAAATACCCTCTACTGACTTGTACCTATACAGTATGCCCGGTAAGAGAAGCAGCTGTAGTATTATACTTTATTTTTCATTCACAGAGCAGCATAGAAGAATTTCACTGCCAGGGCAGCATAGAAGAACGGTTTTTTGCGGAATATAGGTACCTAACTTTGTTTTTCATAAACAAAAAACTACCGTAACTAGAATAAAGCAAAGTGAAATGGGAGAATTATAGTCACCCTAAAGATAAGACAATCGTGAATTGCAAGCAATTGAAACAAAAATACTGATTCGTGACCTTGAAGTCGATCATTCTGATATTAATGTAATTGAATAAGATTAGGTAGAATATACGATTCGGTATGGTATATTCAGTTGGTTACTATCCTTTTCTGAGCTTCTTCCTACATCTACCTATATACTAGTTTGGAACTGATTCTTTATAATAATTCCAGTGTAATTTAATAAAAATCTAATTATGTGGCACCCCGGGAACGCAAACGAAGATACAGGAATTCGCCAGTATAGGTTTTTATTTGTTTAATACTCAGAAGATCAATTTATCCAGTGCATAAATTACTCCGACGTAAAGGTCGATTTTCTGGGCCGGGTGACGTAATGTACGACCAAAATTATCTTTATTAATGTTCTCGATCGATGAATAATGATCTTTATTGGCGATGTTTTAATAATGACATCTCATTGAGACGCTTATCACTTATTTCTTTTCCTTTTCTGTCGCACAAAAAGTCTATGGCCAAAATGTTGTTTGCTCTTTCTATCTCATTGAAATGTCAGATTGTTTAGTGCCTTCGTTCACTGGAATGTTTATCGGTGTGGCACATGCAACCTTAATAAGAATCGATGGCTAGACATTCATATTTATTAAAAGAACAAATTAGTGGCAATTTGTAACGAATGCCATTTCTGTATGCGTGTGTTTTATAACAACTAATCGGACGTTGATAAATAAACACTGCTAATGATGACAAAAAGGTCGGAGGAGCGTCTATTAAAATAGACGAGAAAAAAGGAGCTTGTGTTTGTATGTTGTGACAGGCTATTAGCTTAGCAGTCTGAAGATTAAGACTACTTTAAGTACTACCGTGTACATAGAATCAAATCTGAAGCAGCTGGTTTATAACACACAGTGGTGAATGTTGTAGACTAATAAAATAACTGTGATATATGACACTGCCTTGTGGTCACCCTACACAAATTGTAGTATTTGTAATTTTGAATATATAAGTCCATTTTAGAATTATATATACATAAAATCTTAAGCGTGGCTGTAGGTTTTCTTTCGTGACCCTACAGTTCAGGCTACCTTTTTTGTGAATACAGTCGGTATATGTATTATATGTATATTTGTACATTAAAATCTTTGTATATCTTCACGACAGAATTTATGTGAGTGTACAGGTAGGTAGGTACACAATGTGCTCTAGTCAAACCGCTTAATTTTTATTAGAACCAGTCATGCGATTCTGGTTACACCTAATATGGACATTGGACACTTTTACAGTTTGGTTAACATGAAAGCAAGATATATTCTCATGCTCACACATACGAATCGGGTTTTCGGCTCGCAGCACCAACTAATATTAGACAATGTGGTCGGTTCTGACCACCACACATAAACCTAAACCTAAAATCAGTCCTACCTGTCCCTTTCTGTCTCAGCCATTTATGGAAAGAATGGAGAGGGACAGATTTGACAAATTTTGAGTTTAGCTTTTGTTCAGAATAATGCCATTTTAAAAGCAATATCTCATCTGCATCTCAATATATTATGTACGTAGTAGAGGGTATAGCCACGTTCAACCTGTCCGTACTAATTTCTTACTTTTTTTTTATTCTTGTATGATACACTGATGATAGTCTGAAGGCGCACAACCGAATGGTTTAAACCTACGCGACCAGATACAGCTGGGGCTTTGTCGTTTGGGGGGCTAAATTTCTTACTACTGAACAATAAAAGTGATTATGTCTTTAAAATGAGAGTATTTAAAAATATAAATCACAATCCAAAATTCGTAAAAACAATCATGGCAGAAACACAAAACCAATAGTTGAATTGCATATAATAGCAGTAAAACAATACCTTCCAATTACACCAACTGAATTTCCATGAAAACGTTATATCTACATACAATTAAACCAAATAAAACATGGCCAAGTTAAATGCATGCAATGGCGTCAGTGTATTTCGTATATATACTATCATAGTACTAGAAGAATAGTAGAATAGATACGTGCATACATGCGTAGTGGCATCACGTGTGTCTCTCGTATTGCCTATTGTTAAGCCCAACTCGTTCAGTAATAATACATCTTTATGAACGAAAAATAATGCAATTATGGATTATTTCATTCATTCTATAGATGACGTAAAATTCATAATAATACCTGTCTAGTGTTTCCATTAATATCACGATAATAGCTAGCTGAGCATATTTCCTACAAAGAAAAAGGTCGCCATTCTCCTATAAGCCCTCAATGGAAGATGCAGCTAAATAATGTCTGCCTATGCTAATGCTCTTAGATATAGCTTAGTAAAAAATTTATAACATTAAAATACGTACAGGAAATAAATTCAGTTGCACAAAATTATGGCTGAGATCGAAACTGCGACGCGACGTTCGACTGGAAGCCGCACGTAGAACATTGAACACCTATCGCCTCCATCATTCTATTACCTTTCTTTAACTATGGTATGATCGTTTGTCGCCTGAAATAACCGAATACGAGTATATAGGTAAACCGATACCTCACCGTCACATCGAGGTGTTTATGTAGCACTGACGCAACCTTCCGTACCGACATTACAGTTTACGGCCGCGTTAAAATAAAACCGCGTAATACATTATACATAGCCCTTGCGAAGGTCGGCGAAACCCGGATGTATGCGATTTTATGTTTCGAAGGTTCCAGTAATAAAATATTGTCAAATATTTGGAAAACAAGCGAAAAAATTGGTTTTCGGTAGCGCCTTGTGAGGCGCCGGCACCGCAGCAACGAACTCGGCACAAATGTGATAGATAAACTAGGATTTAAATGTGCAATTTTGTAAAGAGCTACCGCCATATCTACGATATGACAGTAAGTATTTACTGGATTTTTTTCCTTTAATCAATGATCAGACAAAGCAGGAGTCAGATAGATGTTTAAATTATTCGAAATTAGATTATTGGGAAATAACATTAAAATAAACTATCCTACACCTACAATTACATACTTACATTATACATATACGAGGGATTTTAAATTATTCGCGATTAGATAATGGGATATTAATATTAAAATAACCAATCCTAGTATTTACATTTATACATATTACATGTAATTCTATGAATCACGTTACATGGACAAGTTTACGAGTGAGTTACTGGAATAAAATCATTACTCCACGATACCCAATTGCACTGCGTGTTAGATGCATTTGGCTGAGGTTTCACCAGAAATATGTATTACGTACAGGTGCTGCAGCCGCTGCAGGTCTTTCACTCATATCAAACAAATTTCTAAAGGAATATAATATTTGGCTGCATGATTGTGAAGTTTGTGGAAGCGAGATGTCACTCTACTTTTCACAATGGGAAAAATGCTGCTTTATTAAAGAGTTCTATTCTATTCTTATGCTTTATTGTATACAGTAAAGTTTTCACAAATAAAGTTTATAACAAGTTCATAGCAAATTTGAATCCAATTTGTACAAGAAATATACATACATAGGTATAGTTCAGCTATTCTTAGATCTGCATTCTTATCTTTACGTACTATAGATACATCTAAACTTTCTTTAAACCCTTTCACTACATATGTAAACAAATATATTTTTGTAGAGATAAATTTTGTATCTCCCAGGCTCACTCTCAGACAACCTAAGTAAGTACTTCGAAAAACTGTCTCAAGCACCTTATCACAAACCCGACTACGTCCTAACATTTCCAACTGGGGTGCTTGCCAAAATAGAGAGATAACGACGAGACGGTACTCCACATGGGATAATCCGCATATAAAAGGCAACAAACTGGGTATAAGTACGTTATTTATTATCTGGAAGAGTAATCTAAACGGTCTGTCAGTCGAGCACACGTTACGGCTCGAGTGTGCTCCACTGTTCTTTGAACCCATCTCAAGTGCATTACGATGCACCTCGCTGCACTTGAGCCATGACTCGACTGAGAAGAGATTTGGTTGTTTTCAAATTGTGTCTTAAAAACTCCGGTGGGTAAACTAGGTCAGATTGCATTTCTGGAAGATAGCGAAAGATAAGAGAGGAACATGGTGCAGTGGGAGCTGATGAGTAGCTTATATTTACACAACCAACATACTATAGGAAAAACCCTACAGGCTACCTTCATAAATAATCCAAAATAAAGATAGAGTTAAAGATTCTAATGCTAAAAAACATGTTAAATCTTGCCAATATCCTGTAAAAGAATTGACTGACTTTAAGAAACAAAGGGTTATTATCTAAACGTATTTTATCCACTGCTTGGTTAAAATGTATAGCTTTAGGTGTAAACATAAAAAAAAAATGATATACGTAACAATCAAACAACTAGGTACATGTCTTCAAAACTGTAAAAGGTAAATTGATAAGCTCGCTTTTAATTTCTATCGCATTACGGGGTTCCAGAATTTGTCGACAAAGTTATATCGAACACAGCTGCAATTTTCTTACCTCCTTGACTACAATTCCAACATTGTAATAAAGAGAACGCACTCAAACGCAAGCACTGCCGTAAATACGCCATATTTAGATTACGAACCGATTGTAAAGTGCTCGATATAAATCACGGTGATACGATCGATAGCTTTGTCACTTCAAATAGTTTGCCTACTGTTCTGTCAATAATAACGAAAATAACTTTATGAAAATATGTAAAGGCTCCTGGGCATGATCAGTAGGAGTGTCCATCTTTGGGCGTGAGGTAATGGGTCAGTAAAAGCCTTCGGGAATCACTCAATCACTTTTATGTACAACAATTATAATTTAATTACACTTCTTAACAATCTTCAATTTAAATTAGGTAAGTATAACGTATTACCGAGCACGTGGTTGTGAGCGTGTCGAACGATATTAAAAACATGTGGTCGTGAACCAGACGCTTAGGTTAGGTGCCTCCGCAACGAGGACTGTCAACTGACTGACTGAACCGAGCCACTGCCTACCCCACCTTTTTATATCTGACGGCCACCTCCCCAGTGCTCGGTGCTACGTTCAGAAATAATAATTTAGTTCGCGTAACAATTTTCAGATGGCGCTGCCGTCGCGCCGTCACGGCCAACCCTGACTTTAGCACGACCTCGTGCGTTATTAATTTCCTTCATTGACGGTGTCTGAAAAAGACAATGTATTGTGATCAGCTCGTCCATACCTGACAAAATCGCACCTAGTCAACAGAATGGCTCGGGCGTACTTGGCCCTTTCAACCATTGTAACACGTCACGGTTTCAGTCATACGACTCGGGCATACGAGGCCCCTTCAGCCTGAAAGTTTCCCGGCGGCGTGGTCCGGGCATACGAGGCCCTCACAACCAGCTGCAGTCACGATTGGCGTGGACCGGGCATACAGGGCCCTTTCGACCAGCCGTCCCTTCGTCCTTCATCACATATTGCGGGCGCAGCTCGGGCATACTGGGCCCTTTCAACTGGCCGAACCAACTAACACAAGTCTCACAACTAAATCATTTACTCACATTCATGATGTACATCAACCACATGTTCCCGCAACTCGTGACCTTGATCCACTGATGAAGCGGTTAGAGTATCAGACGCTGCCGATAGCGTTCCGTCACTTGAGACCGACAGTGTATCACTATCATCATCAAGCGGGCATCCAGGGTCTATTCCCTCCCCAATATTGACCGCCGTCTCGGCCTCCTCATCAGTGATCAAGTTTGTACTTATTTGAACTAAACCTTCGTATCCCCTGGGTACTGCACGCAAACTTTCGTGAGAGTACTTGTATAACCGATTGGACCTATTGATGCTTTTCAACTCGTAACGGTCGTTGTCAAGGACTGCGACAACTTGGAAAGGCCCCTTGAATTTAGGCGACAGCTTCGTTTGATTACGCTCACTACATTTCAGGAAAACATAATCACCCACCACAAACGGTTTAACTGTTGCTTTGCCTTGATCAAATCGAGCTTTATCTACTTTCGCGTTTTTCCGTATATTTAAAGATGCATCTGACCTAATAGACTCTAAATTAGCGCGCGGAGAATTATCGGAACATTGAGAAATTCTGGATAAGCCAAGTGACTGTGCTTTAATACCGAACATAAGCTCAGTGGGCGTATATCCAGTAACACGTGATCGTGTGCTGTTTAATGCTAACTGTACATCTCCTAGTTCGTCGCGCCATACTTTACTACTGTCATTTTCTATAATGGTTAATAGAGTCTTGAGGGTACGCATGACCCTTTCTACTTGTCCGTTTGCTCTTGGAGAACCAGTAGCGATTAAATGGAGCTCTATGTTATTTGTCTTACAAAAGTCTTTAAACTCCGCACTGATGTAACACCTACCTTGATCCGAGATAATTCTTTTGGGACTACCAAAAAGAGAAACTGCCCGTTTTAGTGCTTTAATTGCGCATGCTGAATCTAGCGACTGGGTATATTCGAGAAGCACGTATTTCGTAAAAGCATCTATAATGACTGACGCGTACTCCTTCCTATCGCTTTTTCCGCTTAATTTTCCGGTAAGATCAATATGGATGGTATACCACGGTACCTCTACTTTGGGGATGGGATGAAGCCTAATTTGCTGCGCTCCTGATGGACCTTTAGAAGCCCTACAGACAATACATGACTCTACAAATTTGCGGACATGTTTTGACATTTGAGGGAACCAATACTGCTCGTAAATTTTGTCAAGTGTCTTCTCGGCTCCTAGATGCTGTATTTCGATATGTACATGATTAATTAATGTCCAGATAAGGGAACGCGGCACAATTGGTAACCAGGAGCTAGCCTTATTGCGATCTACTTTCCTGTATAAAATTCCGTCCCTAACGTCATAAGTATGAGCGACGGACTCGGGGAGTTCTCCACTATCATGCTTTTGAATAATGTCTTGAACTTCTGGGTCTCTTTGCTGCTCAACCTTTAACCAGCTATCATGAAGTTCTACAAACTGCACTATTCTACGAGAGCTCTGAGGCTCATCGTGTTGGGAAAGATCTGAAACCATCGGAGTACACGGCAGGGGATTTCTCGATAGGAAATCAGCATGACTCATATTGCGTCCCTCTTTGTAGATAATATCGAAATCGTACGCCTGAAGGAAAGCCCACCACCGGTGAACTCGAGGAGACAGGTCAACTTTAGATTTGGATGCTTTCAGGGAGTTACAGTCGGTATAAACTGTGAAGTGCTGGCCATAAAGGTAGTGACGAAAGTTCTCTACTGCGCGCACCACTGCCAAAGTCTCCAGTTCATACGAATGGTATCTGGATTCTATTTCAGTAGTGCGTCGGCTGAAATATGCGACGACGTGTGGGATCTTATTAATTCGTTGAATGAGGATAGCACCATACCCGTTAGCACTTGCATCTGTGTGTAACTCTATAGGGATTGCGGGATTGAATATAGTGAGAACTGGTTCGGACGTAAGGATATGTACTATTCGCTTGTGGGCTTCATCGTGTTCTTTAGTCCAAATTATGGGTCCCTTTAGTTTGGTCAGTGGATATAAGGGGGCAACAATATTAACAAAGTTCGGTACAAACCGGCGGAAATATGACGCGAGCCCGAGAAATTGTCTAACCTGAGTTGCAGTTCCTGGGACAGGGGCCTCAACTAATGCCTGAATTTTTAAAGGGTTAGGTCTCACCTCACCAGCTCGAATGACATGGCCCAAATAGTTGATTTCAGTTTTCATGAATTTACATTTACGGATGTTGAATGAGAATCCAGCCTCCGATAAAGCTGAGAGAACCATATCTAAACGTTCCAGACCATCGGAAACATTTTCTGAAAAACACAGGACATCGTCCATATAGGCAGACGAAATAGTGTCCTTCAAAGTCTTAAGGGCCCGGTTGATACATCTTTGGTACACGGAAGCTGCGTTACGTAACCCAAACGGCATGGCCCTATATTCGTACTGCCCGTCTGGTGTTACAAAAGCAGTTTTCTCGATTGATTCTGGATGTACGTTAATCTGATGATAGCCAGAGGCCATGTCTAAACAAGAAAAGAAGTGGGCACCGTTCAGACGATCAATCTGTTCGTCTATCCGGGGAAGTGGATAGCGTTCGGGACGAGTATTCGCATTTAACTCCCTAAAATCGACGCACATCCTGTCAGTGCCATCTTTCTTCTTCACTAGTAGGATGGGGCTCGCAAATGGTGAAGAGCTTTCGCGAATAACTCCTGCCTCTAAAAGAGATTGAACTTTCTCCCTAACGATTTCTTTTTCAACAGGAGACAAACGGTAGGGTCGTCTATGAACTATCTTATGAGGGTCGATAAGATCGATTTTCATTTCACCTGTCTTAACCCTACGCGTAGGAACCCCATCAATAAAGTACGAGTTATATTTCTTTAATATCGAAATTAAAGCATTCCTATCCATGCCTACTAGGTCAGTTTCTATGCCGCTAAAGTCAAAATTGATTGTATCACAAGTATTGATTTGTTTACGCTCCGTGAATTGAATATTGTTACAATTTATCTCTACATGGACCCCTTCTGTAAGGATATCGCGACCCACCAGTACGTTCTCTGACATTAAATTATCTGCCACTACATGAAACAGTATTGACATAGGAATATTTTGAATTTTAACCGAACAAAGTATTTGAGTCCTACATTCGATATTTTCCCCACCTATTCCCGTTAAATATACTAAGTCGTTACGTTCAGTACCCATGAGCTTTGTAGTTATACTATGTTTTACTAGTGAGCAAGCTGAACCACTATCAAAAAGAAATGGAATAACCTCACCGGATGATGTTGATAGTGTACTCCGCGGCAGCTTGCATTCACAGAAGTGAACCTCTCTCTTCGATGACGGCTCGGCTGCGGTCGTCTTATTGGGGCAGGTAGTACTTAGATGTCCGGACTGCCCACAGGCGAAACAGGTAACATTCTTCCCATTTTCCGGTAGTTTCGCCTTGGCGTTGTTTTCGCGTCGCTTGCGACAATCCTCTAGTTTATGTCCTCGGTTGCCACAGTAATGACAAGATCCAGCGAAGCGAGTATCACTTGTTCGGATTCGTTTGTAATCCACAGTACCGCTGTCGTTATCTTCTAGTTTTCTTTTAAGCGAAACACCTGCTAGCACTCGACATAGTTGCGCTCGAGTGGTTATCACATTTGAGTTGAGTTCACGGCGAATTAACGGATCTCGTTGGCACAGTATAGAAATAGCGAACCCCGTAATCACTTCTTCGGCCAATTCAACTTTCGGCACGCGTTCAATCAGACTCCATAAACGCATGGCTGCTTCTGATGCAGTTTCTTTATTGGATAGTTGGAATCTTATAATGTCATCAAAGTAGTCTTGCATCAACTTCGGTTTGTTAAATTTGGCGGTTAACAATTCTTTTATAGCCGGCCATTTTATTTCTGCAGTGTTAAGTTTAGTAAGACACATGGCTGCGCGACCTTTGAGCGCACGTGTCAGAGCTAGTAACAAGTCTGGACCCTCCAACTTTCTACTGTTCACAATAATTTCTGTCACTTTGCACCAACCTTCTAAGTCCGCCTCTGTATCATCCGGGTCGAAGTTGATGAGTTGCGTATTGGAGCTCGTATTATTTGACATGGAGGCAACAGTGGCGTTTTGTACAGCTGCGGTGTTTGCAGAAAGTAGTCGCGTCAAGAAGGCCTCCATTCCACTCCATAAATTCTCTGGTGGTTTTTCAGGGCACGTTCCGGGTAGTTGGGTAGTCGCATTATCCGTTTCATTGTTTGAAGTCGACCCATTTGATCCCACAAATGATAAAGGCTCCTGGGCATGATCAGTAGGAGTGTCCATCTTTGGGCGTGAGGTAATGGGTCAGTAAAAGCCTTCGGGAATCACTCAATCACTTTTATGTACAACAATTATAATTTAATTACACTTCTTAACAATCTTCAATTTAAATTAGGTAAGTATAACGTATTACCGAGCACGTGGTTGTGAGCGTGTCGAACGATATTAAAAACATGTGGTCGTGAACCAGACGCTTAGGTTAGGTGCCTCCGCAACGAGGACTGTCAACTGACTGACTGAACCGAGCCACTGCCTACCCCACCTTTTTATATCTGACGGCCACCTCCCCAGTGCTCGGTGCTACGTTCAGAAATAATAATTTAGTTCGCGTAACAATTTTCAGATGGCGCTGCCGTCGCGCCGTCATATGCAAAATAAAGAACATAGACACATAGGTTGATAGGTACATAAAGACTATAAGGACTGACAATGTTCCGAAAGAAGCTTATTACTGTTACTGACTTCCTTTACCTAAGTTTACTTCCACTGTAGGTAAACTTTTCTTCTTTTTTCGACATTTCACTCAAATTATTCTTAGATTTCAGTGAACACTTAAGTATTGTAGTTTTTTTTTTAAATGTCCTTCCGGTTAAATTAAAATTATTTTGCATATATCATCCCATAATCTATAAATTATCGTAATGCAGCGTCACCACAGACTGAGGAATCTCTCTATTTTCCAAACACGTATAACACAAACACCATAAGATATGTACGCAAATACAACCATAACACAATACCACAAACACGGTGAAACGTATAGCCACTTGACTATGGATGAGTCTGCTGTAAACAGACACCACGCAGTGATTTCCAATCGAATTGCTGCTATTTCTCAAGGCATAGTCTTTTATAAAATTCCAATAAGTTTGTCAATTTTGAATTTTAGACTATAGTATTATAATCTATGAAAGCTGAGAACAATGATATCTTCATATAAAATTAGAATATACATACACTACTGTGATCACAAAATGGGGTAGTCAAAACTGTAGGATCATTAAAAAGATCCTTCAGCCAGGTTTAGCGTAGCGTGCCCTGATGTAAACGATCAGTGATAATCAACGCTCAGTGACAATAAACTATCAGTGACAATAAACTATCAGTGACAATAAACTATCAGTGACAATAAACTATCAGTGACAATCAACGCTCAGTGACAATAAACTATCAATGACAATAAACTATCAGTGACAATTAACGATCAGTGACAATAAACTATCAATGACAATAAACTATCAGTGACAATCAACGATCAGTGACAATAGTAGCTTGTCTCTATGCCCAGGGGCACAGGAGTTCCTTGATGACTCTTACGTCATGCACGGAAGGAGATGCAGATGTATTCTATTGAGACCCTATTAGCACAGAACATAAAAGTTATATGACAAAAACAGTTAATTTATAACTAGAGGGAGTTCATGAATGATGCATGATCTACGTGTGTACACAAATCAGACCAATATAAAACCCATAAAAAGTTTTTATGTTACCAGTCGCCTACCACATCATTACCCGGGGCAAACATTTCGCAAAAATTAGATTTGATAAATAACTCCAACAATCATCCCACTGTCCTGCGTCAGACCTGTAACTGTAAACCTTTTGGTATTTTATCTAATCAAACTTCAGTACTTTCCTATACTTCTGAGCTTCCCTATTTTGCCTTCAACCATCCTAAGAACATTGAATAAAGCTTGACCCGTTAAAGGAAAATCAACGTTATAAGTAACGTTATGAACGGGACCGTTTACGTTAAAGTCAAATATAAATAATATCTATTATTGATAATGATCCTACCACAGTCTGACGTGGACTATTTCGGTGTAGTTCGATGCGCGTGGTTGCACCTGCGGTTTGGATGATCCTAAATATTACGTTACATAGGCTTAATACAGTCCACTTGATCTTAATTCAAGGTCTGTACCCTATTCCATTAGTTGTTTAATGTTTATAATAGTTATTCTCTGACGAAGGTACCTGCTTAGAAGTTTCACATTTTAAGCTATATTTCTAAAGCGATTGCATTGCACTTTATCTGTTACGAGTATTAATCCTTCCTAGCCATTAGAATAGGCAATAAAAGTGATTGGCCCACTTTACTTTAAATCGATAAACAAAGTAATATCACTTATAAAACTCGATAATTACCTAATTATAACGAAAATCGCATTATAAAATAATAGATTAAATGGCGATACCTGCTAACTTTACCTACCTCCACACATAATGATCTCTAAAATGTTAACGACGCGGGCGCGAAGTATATAAATCACCAGTACCTACACTCCAGGGTCGGAGAAAACCCACTTCCATTTCATAGTCACGCGAACCTGAGAGAAATGGCCGCATAATGGTCTACTCACATATGATTTATTGCTCAAACGCTCAGTCAAATGGGTATATATCTCTATATTCCGCGATCAGCTCTCAAAATGTAACTTTGTCATAGATTCTCAAAGTTATTGTAAATTCTTGAAGAAGAAGAAAGCAATGCGAAAGCTTTTTCTTTCAATTTTGAACGCTATAATAAGCCGTGTCTACATGTATACGTATTATGTAAAGAAGAAACATACACAAGCTGTATCTGTAAAATATAACAAAATAGACATGAGACAGAGAAAAGCTTATCTGATGTAAACAGACGACGATGCACTTAGAACAGTAGTGAACCCCCCAGAGAGTTTCAAGTGTCTCATGGGCTTCTCTTTGAGAACCACAGACCTAAAAGATAACACTGCTAGGGTAGACATGCGATTACATGTAATTGAATGTTGTAGATAATGCAAACAATCAATTATGTTACCTTAGTCGATAATGTCTGGCATACTTCTTCTACCTACACGACACACTTTTACTTGCCAGTATTATAAATATAATGCCCAGAAAAATTTTACAGGGATATTTTCAAAACCTCCCAGTTTTTTCTGTTCGGTATTATAACTAGGGCAAGGCCTTAAGATTATTACCTGACTATTATTTAATTTATTCTCTGTGACGAAAGTGATGTCTAAA
The DNA here is from genome assembly GCA_014607495.2 of Carposina sasakii. Classification (NCBI taxonomy): domain Eukaryota; kingdom Metazoa; phylum Arthropoda; class Insecta; order Lepidoptera; family Carposinidae; genus Carposina; species Carposina sasakii. The sequence goes on from CP053153.1 coordinate 13,736,836, forward strand.
AATAATTAATAAACGTGAAAGTTTGTAAGAACGGATATTTTTTTAATCTGTCACCAGTCTTGTATACTTATCATGCAAAAACTATCGAACGGATTTTAATGAAATTTGGCAATTATGTACAGTTTACATTAGAATAACACTAAAGGCTATACTACCCCGTATGTTGAAGTCGCGGGCGTGTATTAGGTAGAGTTCTATGAAAAGAGTATAGAAAACATCAACCACACCATGCATTAGATTAGCAGTAAAATACACTGTATCTATACTGGTAGGTACTTCCATACTCGTGCAAAATCGTTTATTAGAAACGTCGAGATTCGACTGCAGCCTCTATTTCCTACGATCCAAAGATGGTTTTAGTAGCATTTAAATAGTACACGGTATCATCAAAGCTCTAAAAGGAAATGCTAATTTCACGCTAATATTATGTACATTATAACTGGGAAGTTAGCTCACTTGCATGTATATTGAATTTGCCTTATTCTGCACGATACGATATGGGAACGACTTTAAAAAACCCAAGAAATGAAACAACAGATTTAAATGAAATTGTATTAGGCGTTACAATTCGGAAGTTCAAACATTCACTATGGGTGCGCCCACCACCGGGCCCTACACCCTCCACTGACCCTAAAGATTTAGCTTGCTCCAAAAAAATCTTAAGTGAAAATCTAGCCTAGACAGAGTAGCGATATTTGTTGTTGTTGAATTCATATTTTAAACAAAATGTCGTTCTGGTTATCTACGCACATTATTTCAGTGAATTTCATCTCAGGCTACAATACACCGGAACTGGATATAATGACAATTCGCGGATGTCCGATAAATCCGGCAATCTTACCTATTTCGATATTTATTTTCAAACCATTTAGACTCCGTCAGAAAGTAACTAACACTGTAAGTAGCTTGAGAAAGCTATAACATAAACTATCCAACTAGTTAAACAGTTTCAAGTAGAGTAAATCTCACTTTCTTATCGTTATTTAAGTCCTATCTTTGTCTTGTGGGCTGGATATTAACAGCCTATAGGCGTCCTAAAACAAAATGGCCGAACCCACTATTTACCAACATCAGATTTAACAATCATTGGCCCAAAGCATTGGTCTCACGGATTTAGGCCAGCTTAGAAAGTCTAGCTCAAAGAGATATCTAGATTTAGGACGTAAAAGTGTTTTAAACTGCAACTGGAACAGTCGTGTAGGTGTTAATAGCAGGTGCTAAAGGAATCTAATTATTAATTTATATAGCACAGAACGATCACTAGATTATTCTAAAATATGATGATCAAAGGCGTTATAATTGTGCCCTAAATAAATTATTAAGATTACCTACGCCCGCGTCTGCATCCATTCTATCTTGTAATGGAAATGCATGTTAGAATACTTTTAGCTATTCGAAATAGAGTATGAAACGCACATCACGACTACGCTTAAATAACCATGGGCATTGCCATTAAATAAATTCACTACACTGCCTAAATACCTCTATCATGATATCATAATATTTTTCAATTACACTGTGATTTTTTAGATTATTTTGACGAATGGATGCAGGCCGCCACCGACAAGACGCGGTAGAGGTCATGTTCATGGACTTCCTGAGGCTGAAATGATGATAATAACTTAACTGTAACCTAGCTATATTACATAATTTTGTATTTACATAAATAAATATATATTATCAGTGAAAATTTGCTAGCTTATCGCCTGGGAGAATGCCCGAAGTTCCTTAGTCCACTCTCACGACATGCACAAAAGGAGATGCAGCTGATGTATTTTCGTGAAACCCCATATTATCTACCTCATACATGGGACTAGTAAAAATAATGTTTCTTCTTCTACTAAGTTTGTGTATTAATTTGTAAACAATGAACATTGTCGATTTAACTGCAACAGTTACAGGTGACAGATTTAGATGGACTTCTGCTATTGGTCTGCCTCTGTTTATTACCTATTCTCTACACGTTAATGTTTCCTGTAATGCTTTCTAGAATTATTGTTATCCTAGTATTCATATTTTGGTTTTCCGTCGATATTATTAGTCTGCATTATCCCACAGTCCCACTGCTGGACTAATCCCTGAGCTCATCACTAAATATTTAATTACATTTCTTAAAATAGAACTTCGTTATTATTTCACTAATGATTTTTAATACCCAAAGGATCAAAGAAATGTTTAAAGAACAGTTCAGTAGTTCCCTGCAGAAGTATGTTTTTTTAGATAATTTATGGGCATCTTGTTTAATTAATTATTAGTCATAGGAGCTCCTATTACCTTGCTCCATTTAAATTAATTAGACCCTGTGAAAAAATACTAGTCGCTATAAAATTCAATGACCAAATTATTAATACCATAGAGTTATATTTAAATTATGACTCCTGTCCTTACGTATTTATGAGACAATTGAGTAATTTGTTATATTATGAGACCGTGAACACTCTTGACATAGATATAAGGAAGACTGGAAGAATCGTAAAACTGTTACCATTGTAAGTTTTAATTCAAAACAAAAGTTAGGTCATGAAATGTGAGATAGAGTAGTAACTACATTATACCAAATTGGTGCTAAAGAAAGGTATGTATTTAAAACGTGTGAAGCGAAAGATTTTTTACAGCCTACCCCTCCGGGAAAGAGGCGTGATTATTATGTATGTATGTATAATGATTTTCAGAATTCTCAATAGTAAAAAAACTAATAAGTTTTTATTTAAATTTGTTTCAGATATTAAAATGCTACATCCAACAACGTCCCGGAACACTTTCAGTTGATATTCATTTAATTTTGAGTGAAACTTCAGTGAGTGTGTGTAGTGCTAGTGTGAAGACAATATTCAAAATGGAAGCTTTAGAACGGAGAGGAAAGTCACTGGCCATCGCCGCCATTATCTTCATCGTGTTTTGTTTAAATTGTAAGTATTTTTCTATACTAATATTGTAAAATTAAATAGTTAAAATTAAGACGAAGGTCCAACGAAGCTGCACATCCTGATTTTAGGCATAATATATTAATTTGGCGATGTAAAAGAAAAATACTGATTATTTTCTACCTCGAATGGTCTATTTATATTTTTGAATATTTTCACTAGGTATTCTATTCATCTACTAAAAATAAACCAAATAGATTTATGTTTATGTATATCTCTTCCGCCTTTCGTTCTTTTAGTATTTACCTAATAAAAAGGGGAATAATTTATTCATAATTAAAATAAACAATTATCTACAATAACATTTTCGAACCATTTATGGAATGAAATATGGCACATCAATCACAATTCAATGGCATTTTGTCCCGCTTTGGGCATCGCATTTATAACGCCAACTCTGTCTACTAGATCTAGAAGTATGTAATTAAACCACATCCAAGTTATATATAATTATGTATGTAAATAACTTAATTGTTTATAATTGCTAATGGTTATTGGTATTATTATTTGATTTAACGATGACTGCAATAGGGTTATAATAAAACTCATTGATTGACGCAATAGAATTTATTTTGTATGTAAAAACAAATTTTTAACCAATCATATTTAGGGCCCGGTGGTGGGCGCACCCATAGTGAATGTTTGAACTTCCGAATTGTAACGCCTAATACAATTTCATTTATAATCATATTTTCACCTAAATTAAAGCCTTTGTATGTAATATCATTACCAGCTATAGCTATCACGCAGACAATATCGCAGCTGGGTGTTAGTATAAAATAATCCCTTTATTCAATAATCATGCATCCGAATGAAATGTCTCAGATTTTGGAAAGTTTAATGTTAAAAAAACATTGTAAATCCGAAATTGTCGACAATGTATTGTAACCCCAACTCTACCTACACCCAAGCGGATGATATCATACTATTTGTCCAGGTGTCCTATCTTTACAAATCGAGGCATACATTAGTCAAACAAAAAACCTCTCGAAGTCTAGAAATTTAAATTAGTCTGCATTACATCCTTGAAAATAATAGAGCCGGTGTCTGCATAAAAATTTACGTAATTTAATTTAGGGCCGATTTTTCCAAACGTCAGATAGCCTTTCAGAGGAATAAAGTTGATACTGTCTCTATTATGATCAAGTTTTAGAGAAAGACACCATCAACTTTATTCCTCTGATGGGCTATCTGACGTATGGAAAAATCGGCCCTTACGGAAATAGTAACATTTACCTATACCTAGTAGGTATGTCTATTACGTTTAAAGTTATTACTTATTCTAAAAATTTTGTCTTAGAATAATTGTGGCAGGTGTTTTTAGTAATTTTATGTCTGGTTTAGTATTTATTTTTATACATCCACATTATTAATAAAACAAAGTCGCTTCCCTACGTCTGTCTCTATGTAAACTTAGATCTTTAAAAACTAAGTAATGGATTTTGATGCGGTTGTTTTAATACGTAGAATGATTTAGGAGGAACGTTTATGTGTATACTAGAAACCCGCCCTACCATCACACGAGTGCAATGCTGACGCGAAATTCCCCTTTACGTGAACGAAGTTCCATAAAATATCTTCTGACACCTGCCTATACATACTATACAATCCAAATTTCTCTTAACAAACGACATCAATGGTCTTCTTTAATAATGTAGACTATTGTAATAATACCATGTTTTCTGCATTGTATTGTATTATTAGCTTTTTAACCTGTTATGTCTACCTCCCACTACTTGAGATTGAGTCACTCTGTAGGTATGTCTATAGTTGAATAGCAAAAATCCAAATAAATTATTAGCCAATCAGACTATTTTAAGTCAATGATGCATTATCTATCAACGAAAATCATGGGACATATGTTTGTCCGTAGAAAAAGTACATTCACAAAAGTCTCGTTTTAAAAAAAAAAATAACCGCATACGACAAAAAAAGCCATCATAATATATATCCGTCAGTCTGCATTTTATACATAAAGCTGCCTCTCCATCAGAGATGTGCTATGCTACATTTAGATGCATGTGATATCAACCAATTAAATTCATTGAACCAACCAACGAATATTAATTTGTAAATAGCATACGCATCCGTAGCAACAGCCATCATCCCCCAAAGAGGTTGGGCAAAAATGTGCAAATTATGCACCCACTTTTCACCAGTTCTGTTAGCCTATTAAGTCCCATCATAGAGGAGAATAACTTGAGTCTCATTAAGGGGTGAGCCTACCACCCCATAGCACATATCTGGTGGAAAGGCAGCCTAACCTACGGTGGGCAAGCTCAGTCTTATCCCTTTAAGTTTCCAGGATATTAAAATAACTCTGTCGACAGGTAAAAGTGTGGAAGCAGTAAGGAACTCCACGAAGATGTCATACGTATGCCCCCCTCAGTTCCTGAGGCTCGGCCACAGCTGCTACTACTTCAGCGACACCAAGTCCACGTGGCAAAACGCACTCTTCGCTTGTAAGGTTAGTAATCACTTTAAAAACACTGAAATAAGTGGTTTTATTATAATATTTACTAAATACATACAAACATAAATTAAAATTGAAACTAATAAAATTTAAAGAAAATAAATAAACGATCAATTTTTTTATCAAACATAGGTCAAACTTAATTCTTACTTTGATTGCCAATACCGAAAAGAAAAATTTTTCTTCTTATATTTTTTTACCTCCAGGTTAACATATTTATATTTTTTTATATCGTAAGACGTCCATTAAACAAAGCTGGCAACATAAAACAGTGACATAAGTAGATACACAATTTCGTCCACAAAGACCATTCGTGTTTATTGCAAGTCGTAAAATAAAACGAAATGTCCTTTACATTGCGATATTTTTCAAATAATGTCCTGTCTGATTGAGATTTATTTATTTCAACTAGTCGTCACAGTAATAAACTAACTAAATTAGGAGCGACATTAATATGATAAAATGCGCTTGATTCATTATTTCACTGTTGCAATTGGTGTTTAAATGGCGTTTTATTATCTCACTCTGTCAATCAATGAGGAATCAGATACCAAGTCAAATACAACAAAAATACCACCTAAATTATATTTTTATATTTTATTTATATTATTTAAATTAATAATAATATAAAATAATATAATTTAAATTTATTTATATTATATTATTTAAATTATATTATTAGTATTTTTTGGTATTCAATGTATGAAATCACTTAAAACTAAACAACAAACATGTGACGGTAGGTCAGTGGAGAATAGAGCCAATTTATTTTAGTATTGCTTCTCATTCGCAGATTGTTTTATATAACACGTTATACGGATTATAGGTAACAAGTTTATTTCATCTAAGATTATATTAGCAGCATCGACGTCTGCACGTGTGTACTTATTACGTGCGATTTAGATCAATGTCAAACTCACGCAATTTTCATTCTGAACACAAACGACACTTAGCTACTATCACCGAATCTTTGCCATCACAATGGCGTAGATAAGCCTCATTTAAATTCTATTTGACGACTAAATTAGACGTACACGATTTGCAAACTGACAAATGAGTTGGTTATATTTGCCGTAAACAAACTTTCATTCACTAGACTAGATCCACCAAAAGATGAGCAAACCTATATTCAAACAGAGAGATAGTTATACAATAATAACATGATAACTTAACTAAAGTTAGGGCTCCAAATTGTTCGTGTAATAAATATTACACATATTGCTGCTAGCCAGTTCTGTTAGCCTAAACTTGGCTGTAATGCTACCGCGTGTCTAGATCTAAGAAACACCTCACTGTACCTATATAAGTATACAATCTATAGACTAAACAATTCTAAGCAGAAATCTCCATAAGAATAGACAAGCCCAGACGGTATACGAATGTGTAATTCGATGCAAATCGTCTCATTTCACGGTTCTTAGAAGTTACTCGTATTTGGTAACGTATGCCGGCCGGGTTTCGACGTGTCGACGATGTTTGCCTAATGGAATGCTTGCACCTTGACGTTTGAAATTGGCTTCGTAGCCAATAACTTTCATATGCAGGGTTACTGCGATTCTGCTTTTGTTGTTATGTATAAGGTACAATAAAATTAACTACCTTCGCTAAAACGAAGCTAGCTAGGTACACATCGCACACAAGATTCTATGAAGAGACGAAGCATTTTTTCATTGACAAGTATTCTATTTATTGTAAGAACCTAATCCCCGTCATTTATAAAAATCCATCGTATATTTGTAAAATTTCACGTCTAAGTCATTGAATAACTACTACGTGCTATTTAATATTCCTCAAAGTAACAAAACACAAAATGGAAAACCCATAAGAAAAACATGGTACACGGTCGTCCCACCATTTATATTTAAATAAATAGGTAGGTACCTATTATAACAGTGTTAAAGATATAACAGCTGAAGATTAAATGAAAAGTTTAATTCTAAACGGTCTTCACATTTTAGCGAAATAACCTCTCCCGTTTATAAATCAGCGCTAATGGTTCATTTACTAAACATTTCACAATAATGTTAGAAATTAGATTTACGAGAACATTTTTATAACATTTTGCTTGAATATCAAATATTATATTTCTTTTAGTAACAGCCATTGACCTACAATTTATACCATAGAATCATGAATCATTTTCATTAAAACAAAAAAATAGAACAATTTTCCGATAAAACACCCTTGCCATGTACTTAGCATGTTCGTAGACCACAGGCTATCTCATTTGAAAAGTTAATTCGATAAAAAGCAAATCTATTTATACTTTCGTTACATACCTCAGTCATACCATTGAACTCTTTAATATAGACTAGAATAAATCTATTTTAATTAGGGTTGCGCACGCGCCGTTTCTTTTCTACGAAACATACGTTGGTGTTCGCGGTTATCATCTTCCTGTCCTGTTCCCATTAATTTCAATTCGTACCTTGTCCCTGATCGGATCAAGTTTCAAATTTTATCTCTTACTCATTCCTTATATTCTCTTGTTACTCCGCAACATTCGCATCTCGCTTACCTACATGCAGTTGATTTTCATTCATCATACGTCTACATACAAGTCGACATGTAGAATAACGGTCTTGTACACCTTACACCTTGCCCTTTAACTATAGTGTTAGTGTGTAAGTAAGTGAAAATATTAATACTACTCGTATTTCTTTCCTTCTTTTTAATCCTTGCATTTTATTTGTTTTTTTTTTACTTAAAATTTATTTTGACTCCCAGATGTCTATTTGCCGTAAGTAACAAAAAGCTCTTTTCTTACATTCAGCATTTATGCCAGCCCTGATACTCGTACATAGACCACCAAAGTGGAGCGTGGGCATACCGTACATTATTTGTTATTCTTTTCTCTATTGCTATTCTTTACTGTTAATGTTATTTCAGCCAGGATTCCTGTATAGGTGGAGAGAGATATAATGAACTATTTATCAGTTTTAACTGCTGCATAATTGATTTTTCCATTGTCCATGATTCCTTTGCTTTTTTCATACAGAGTAGAGTAGGTTAGTATCAAGTGTGTTAGTAACTATTTTCCATTAAAACATATATTAGGATTTCAGCATTAGATGAATCTTATTGACATGTGATCTCTTATTTAATTGTGACTTTGATTACAGGTTTAAAGATAACTTAATGTTATCATCTTTGCAAAGATTAGGGAAAATTATTATTGTATGTTCTTAAAACGAATGTACAAAAATATTGTATATAAAATTGTTTGAAATTGGCGTATTAGGTTGTGTAAAACTTTGGTACCTAACTATCGGACATTTTGTCCCGGACATGAAGTATAACGGACAAGACCTGACGCTAAAAATTTAGATTGACTATTGTCATTTCATATTATGAAACATTTCCTAATGAATTTACCATTGGGTACCAATGGTTATAAATTTTTTAATTTTTTCAATACATGATAAGCTAGGTCTAGAATAGTCTATCTCAAACAATTATTACTAAAACAGCCAGTGGACATTCCAAAATACTTGAACAAAATATTCGCCTACACGACCCGCAGTAATTAGAACAAAGCGAATTCACAACGAATTTAGCTAATCGCTGTGTAATTCGCTTTTGATCTGGTTTACATCGCGCAGGAAGACAATTCATAAACTTTTTACGATGCAGTTTAGGTACAATGGTGGAGTTGGCAAAGTCAGTATCCGCTTGTCATATAGTCACGCCTATAATTCCTAAATAAATAGGGCAGAAATGTGCTAATTGCACACCCATTTTTCACCTATTCAAAACGAAACGGAAACGGTCTTTTAATCGACTTCAAAAAAGAGTGGTTATCGACACTCTAATGACTGACAAATGAATCCAATATTTCCGAGTCATATAGAATAATAAGTACCTACTTAGGTTGTCTTCAGAAAAGTTCTTCGGGGTTTTCACTATACGTATAGTTTTTGTAATGTAATGCAGATTTGAGGAGCTAAGCATTTTCTTTAGCAATAAATATTATCTTGGCCGTATACAGGATGATTTTTGGTCGTCAACGTTCCCGAAAACTACGGAATCTCCTCATCATCACGATCATTTTTCTCCATGGAAGCATACCTGGGAAGTGTCTGGTTTCCAAAATATTAGGGTCCAAAGTTGAGTAAATAGACTGCGTTTTTCTGCATAAATGCACATAGACGCGCATAGCAGGATTTTTTCACGAAAAATAATTAATATCTGTCTATAAAAAAACTAACATAAACACTAGACACTATAAATTTCGCACGATCAAGGAATTTAAATTTTTTTTTTTTTTTTTTTAATTTTTTTCCCAGCATTTTTTTTGGCATAAACTTACTTTATTTCATGTATAGAATACGTACCCTTCGTTAAAGGTGGCCACAAAAAAACATCCTGTATATGTAGTTCGTTTAATCGTATTCAGATTTCTATAGATAAGATACTATTGAATAGTAACTATTCGATAAACTTAAGGTATTAGTAAATGCTAGAGACCTTATAGAAATACATACTTACGATACTGTCCTCTGACTAATTCAATAATTTATTACCTTAACCACATATTTATTACTTTACCACAACATAAAGTAAAGAAAAATAATACATATACCTAGAGCAGATCCCACAGTAACAGTTGATGTGACAAATAACTTTTTTTACACACTTCACAACGCATTAACTTAGTCCCACATTATAATCCATAAGGTCTTGTATCGTGGGTACTAAGCAACAGTATATTAATACATAGATAAGTAGTATAGAAACATCCATGACTCGTAAACAAACATCAATATTCATCATATCAATATTTGCACCTACCGGGATTCGAACCCAGGACCTATTGCGCAGCAAGCAGGGCCACTACCAACTACACCAATCGGCCGGCAGAAACTTTGAAACTCTGCTGTATAAATTAGTTACTCCATTTAAAAAAGACAAACCTCCAAGTCAAATAGGTTCCCACTAATTACTAGCCAGATATATGGCAGACACTGAAAAATCGCTAAAATGACTAATGTCACCGATTTACCTGTTCAGTTACTGTACCAGATCTCGTAATGTGGGGCAGTCGTAAACACACATACGCTAATGTTACTCGTAACCATGAAAGAAGGGCAAAAAGGAGGTCCGATACTCTGCAGCGATGCAAGGGCTTTAGCCTGTGCAGCGCAGTATACAAAGGGTACTTAGTACTGGATAACGCTTATACCCATAGCATTAGTACTTACCTCAAACTTCTATCACACTCAACCATAAAAAAAAACTTATGTCAAAGAAAACGATGTTCTAGTATCATGTCTACCCGAGTATGATGAAGCAAGGGAAAAATTACCACTAAAAATAGGTACCTACACCAGGTTGACCATATAAACAGGTTTAATCTAAGGCAAAGATTGCCAACCGGTCGATTGCAATTATTGATTTAGTTAATCGTGACAAAGCATATACCTACCAAATAAAAGTTACTGAACTATAGTGATTGTTAAAATTTCTAGAAGTAATTTGTAAGATCGCACAGGGTGTCACCATTAAACAAACAGTACATCTTGGGTTCAGTTGGCCACCACTGATCTATGGACTAAATTAGCTTAGCTCTCCCGTCATAGTACACACTATTTACGAATAGGTACTGTCATTAGCCGCGTGGTGCTGGCAGAGTAGAGTTTGTACCACCCCTGCCTGCCCGTGGGTATCGTACAAGGCGATTAAGGGTTTCCGGGAGGTGGGCAGCGGTTCCCGTGCTGATAACATAGTCCGAAAATCACACTGCGGTCACCAACCCGCCTGCCCAGCGTGGTGACTATGGGCAAACCACCCCTGTGGCAGTGGCCTTGTGGCGTGCCCTGGGGGAGGCCTACGTCCAGTAGTGGACTGCAATAGGCTGACGACGAATGTCTTTATGCCATCTCCTGTTAGTGCTTCCTTCATGCTCGTCACCACCTTGACGAACACGTGAAAATCGTAATGCGAGTTATTGTATACGAGTATTGTGGTACTCTTGTCGTACAACAAAATTATATAGATATTAGTGCTGTTTCTAGATATTGCTACAAAATCTTTTAGAAGATAACCTAATTGTCTTTGGTATTACTGAGTGAGAAATTTCTCAGTTAAAAATAATTTTATTAATATGAATCCAGGAGTACAGCAGATTCAAACACAACTCTAAATTTTTAGCAAAGAATCTAAAACAGAAATTACCGTCTAAAATCTGTCTACCAGACTAGTAGAGCAAAGAGGTAAGAGAGTAATAACTAAGAACCATTTTGCTATAGTTAATATTAATAAGAACATCAATTTATATTAGATAGACTACTAATCATAATGTTATCCAATAGATATCCAAAAATATCTAATACCTACTCGTATATCTATTCCTTATCTAATTAATTCCTTTCGGAAATAAATTCCGCAAAAAAAAAAAAAAAAAATACACAGGTAAATAAAATTGCTTAATATTTCGCAATACAGAAGCTCAAAAATTATATTCATCTTGCACATTCCGTAGACTATTCTCAGTCGATCTTGACCTTGGAGTTGATTGAAATAAACAATTTGAAACTAAATGCACATTATTTAAACGAGCACTGAAAGTCTGACACCATTATGGTACGTTCACACTAGACTATTTATTTCTAAGCAGGGGGGCAAACATATGTGGGTCTGTATCAAGTTCATTTATCCTTAATATTTCGAACGAGGTTCTAGAGTCTGGAGCTTACAGCTTGTAATAAGTTATAACCGCTATATACCTACCTAAGTTTTATATATTTTTATATATAAAATCTTATCATTGCTGTTGGGGGCATACATTAAAAAAAGATATCTAGAATGACTAGAAACATTTGCTAAGGAATTTATTACCGGTTGCTTGATTGATGGAGTATTTGTGCCCGAAAAGCGGTGTAAGGTGACCCTTACTTACCATATGAAGCTTTATAATGTCATTATGCCTCTTTTTATTTTTATTACAAGATCATAAATACATAATAGACACGACTATGTTCCCGTAATCGGGTAACCAGCATTGTTAACCAGGATTATAAAGGAGATCGCTCAACCAAGATTAGCATAGCGGGGATAGATGTAAATTATCAGTGACAAGTTGCTAACTTTTCGCCTGTGACTACCGGCTCCCTGATTATGTAAAAGCAATAGCAAAGCCGAAGCCGCGCGATCGCGATTATGTGCGTGCGCGCAACGAGCGCTCGGCGTCCTCCCGCGCCCCGCACCTCGCCCCGCGCACACACACACTCTCAATTATAGCAATCGCGCGGCTTCGGCTTTGCTATTGGTTTTACGTAATCAGGGGGCCGAAGCCGCGCGAATGCGATAATTGAGAGTGTACGCAGTTTACGTAATAAGGGGGAGCTCCTCAGTCTTACGAAATGCACAGTATGTATGTTTTAAATAAAGATTCGTTACAACGCTAAGCTCTAATGTGTATACATCTTAACATTCAAACCTAGGCACACTGTATGCCTACGTCTACGCCATTAGGAAGAGATACAAACAGCCTGTTACTAAGGTCTTTGAAGTATTCGGTATGCTATTTCTTTGTTTATGTAAATCTTTATTTCTTAGGCTATTCTCATGTCACGTGAGAGATGGAAACTGGTAGCAGCTGCTTAGACAATTTCCCGTTTATTCCAAAAAAATATAATGCCTAATGAATGAAAGCTTCTGAGAATTAATGTTTGGATATGTGTTTCACATAAAAACTACTAAGTTAGACCAAATTGCAATACATATATCTCGAACGAATCAATATAGGTTCGACATCGAAAAGTTTCGCTCATTTTCGCTCGTTTGTGAAATCACGTGCTGAACTCGGTGGGAGTTTGACGACAATCAACGTTAATGCGAAACGATGCTAAATTGTCTAAGTACACTGAACGGATTTTCATGAAATTTGAATAAGTTTAGTTTCAATTTGGGCGAATTTAAAAACAATACATTTCCGTATCTAGTAATTGACATTTTAGAATACGCATATTTTGAAGATATCTTATTAGGACACGTCGATCGAAATGTCAAACATAGATTCTCAAACTATTACTGACTATTATTGTTATTAAATAAAATTAAATAATAGACTGTTCTAAAGTGCCTGAAGAAAGGAAATACTCCAAGTCAGTATTCTTTTAAGTTTGTTTAAAATTACAGAATGAAATGGAGATTTCTTCAGTGACAGCAATGATGTGATTTTAGGTTGGCGCGGGGTCGCAAACTTTTAGGACCCAACATTTTGACTTTAATTTTGCGCAATCACCATAAGACTTGACTTTGCTTGTATCAAAATATGATAATTAATGGGGCATTACATATAAGGATTTATTTTAAGTCTACTAATAATTTTCATCTAAGGTTAAACCTCCTCTAGCTTCGTTTGTCCTTTATTATCAACTAATCAACGACCACGACGACACACCGAAAAAGCCCACCCGTGGGTCAATATACCCTAGATTGAGAACCAAGCTAATAAAACTCTGCAGGTTATTCACCAATCAGGTTACATCATAATAAACCTGTTTTAAAAATAAATTTTAGTTTGCACCAATTATGTTCATCCTTGGATTTTTTGTTTTGCCAATCAAGGTAGTAGGTACCTATATAAATAAAAATTCTATCCTATTTTTATCGTAGAATAAAGTCCAAATTTTAAGTTGGTGCTTAAGACGTAAAGCTCAGAGATGAACAACTAAATTACATTAATTTAAATTACTTCTCTTGGCTGATATTAGCTCTACATATACCTTTTCTTGGCCGCGTGGTGCCGGCAGAGTAGAATTCGTACCACACCATGTCTGCCCGTGGGTATCGTACAAGGCGATTAAGGGTTCCGGGAGGTGGGCAGCAGCGCCTCCCGTGTTGACAATATAGTCCAATATACAGACTGCGGTCACCAACCCGTCTGCCCAGCGTGGTGACTATTGGCAAATACCCCCATGGCAGTCTTGTGGCGTGCCCTGATGATGATGATGATGATGATGACATCTATGAAAATCAGTTCTCGGTGAATTATAATGTTAAGCATTGTAATCATTCCCAAAGTACAAAATACACACCCACTTTTCACCTGTAAGCTAATTTCACTGTCGCCGCCATGGCAGATTAATATAAAATCAGTCTAGTACAAACCGACACATTGGGAACTAAGAAATGATATTTCACGGAAATACAGGCATCTAGGTAAAATAGTAACCGTAGGTATATGTATTAACCTAATATACCTACCTACGTTTAACTATATCACAATTATATACAATCAATCTGATTAAAATAAAGACAACCCCAATAATGAGAAAGACCTTGGTATTGCCAGATACATCCTGCAAAACAATTGGGTCAAGTTGAGAATTCGAGCCAATTGGACCACTTGCGAAATTTAATTGGATTCACCTAGATTCAAGGACCTCACACATGGGATGGCGGTGTGGTTTCAATGTTCTATAATTATTATTTATTATAAAATTATTAATAAAGAAATGGAAAAAATTCTTCACCCGAGTGGGAATCGAACCCACGACCACTGCATACCGTGCTAGTTGCTCTAACCACTGAGCTACCGGGTCAATTACTCGGATGACGAATTTTACCATCTCTTTTCTAAATTACATATTGGCAACGTTATTTTTCATTCCGATAGCTATACATTAGCCAAATCTCGGCAAACAAAGCTGAATCCCTCAGCACAATGTTTAAAGATGAAACAATCAACCATATCCTAACGGATTATATTAATGGAGAAGTGTTTTTATAAATTTATCTTAATCAAGATATTATATATTATAAAATTATTCATAAAGAAATTGAAAAAATTCTTCACCCGAGTGGGAATCGAACCCACGACCACTGCATACCGTGCTAGTTGCTCTAACCACTGAGCTACCGGGTCAATTTATTATTTACATAAATAATCCTTCGTAACACTGCTGGCCAAAAGCCCCACCCACTGTTCCCTTCTACTCTATTTTGTGTTTTGCCCGACTGCTCTAGAAGGACGGTCATGTTTTTCTAGTGTATGTTTATTTCTTTGGCACGCTCTAGAGCTAAACGGCCTCCTGATTACCTAATTTGCAATAGCAAAGCCGAAGCAAATCGATAGCGAAAATTGTACAATATTCGCCTTGAAATGTCAAAGTTCCTTTGAAATTCATTTTACGTAATACGAATTTGACAACCAATCAGCGATTTTTGTACAATTTTCGCTATCGCTTTGCGTTTGCTAGTTAGGTAATAAGGGGGCGGCTTATCGCATTTGAGCTAGAAAGGTAGATATCATTAGATTCATTTTGGTCGTGAGAGTGACGTTGCGTAGGTAGATACATCCAAAGTTTAAGTATTAACCTATTTCCTTTATCTATGCACTGTAAACGCGGGTTTGGCGTCAATACTCTGACCAATCACAAAAACGACGATGTTCCCATTAGGAGCTCGTTATACAGGATGATTTTTGGTCGTCAACGTTCCCGAAAACTACGGAATCTCCTCATCATTACGACCATTTTTCTCCATGGAAGCATACCTGGGAAGTGTCTGGTTTCCAAAATATTAGGGTCCAAAGTTGAGTAAATAGACTGCGTTTTTCTGCATAAATGCACATAGACGCGCGTAGCAGGATTTTTTCACGAAAAATAATTAATATCGGTCTATAAAAAAACTAACATAAACACTAGACACTATAAATTTCGCACGATCAAGGAATTTAAAATTAAAAAAAAATTCCCAGCATTTTTTTTGTCATAAACTTACTTTATTTCATGTATAGAATACGTACCCTTCGTTAAAGGTGGCCACAAAAAAACATCCTGTATAATAAAAGTATACCTCATTCTCTATAGTATACCTACATACATACCAGCCGCGTGGTGCCGGCAGAGTAGAATTCGTACCACCCCATGTCTGTCCGTGGGTATCGTACGAGGCGATTAAGGGTTTCCGGGAGGTGGGCAGCAGCGCCTCCCGTATTGACAACATAGTCTAAAATACAAACTGCGGTCACCAACCCGCCTACCCAGCGTGGTTACTACGGGCAAATACCCCCATGACAGTCTTGTGGGGTGCCCTGGGGGAGGCCTACGTCCAGCAGTGGACTGCAATAGGCTGATGATGATGATGATGATGACATACATACTAGTCTACCCAAGACTTTACCTACATCTAACTAGGTCTTTCATGATTTAAATTAGGTCAACTAAAGATTGAGTTCACAAACAAGCTTACTCATTCATTTTAAAAATCCGCTATCACTCAATCTTCGCATAAATAAAAACTAAACACTATAAATAAAGCGGATGGCACATTTTATTGCTAAATGGATCATAGCCATTACGATTCCTATTATGTCGGCAATGAGTAACGGGCAGTTACGCCTAACTTGTATTGTGATGGCCCAATTTGTAGACATTTTTACTGACTGCCGAAGTGGCAGTTAAACCGAGAGTAATGTGCGAAAATAAACATTTGGAAAAGTGTATTTACTACTTGTGGTTCAACTGAAAATAAAAATTTCCTTAACTCCTATTTAACAACGTAGTTGTGGGTTTGATGTGAATGATGTTGTTTGGAATCATTTCTCAAGTAGTAGTACGTACTCGTATCTATTTCTAGTCGGGCTGTAGATATTTAATTTTGATAGAGTGTCAGCAGAGCCCAAATATTTCAATAAATAGGATGAGGAAACTATTGATCGCTAAACATTGTTACGGACAGTTAATATACGGCCATTGTAATAAAAATTGATATCAAATTCGAGGATTCGTAAACTAAATCTTAAGTTTTTAGAATCAAAATTGTTATTGCATAAAAAAATCAGACTAAAAATCTAGCGAGAGTGGTGCGATACTGTTAGATAAGCTCGGCTTTTACGCTGTACATATTATAGCTAGATACTGAAAACGGATAGGCATGAGATTTAGATTTCGTGAACATGCGTCCTAATCTCACCTAATCCAATTATTCATCAAATACTTCAGGAACGCGTGTCGCCTGCTATCTCGCACATTTCAATCATCGTCGCTGGCCAACAATAGCTCTAATACTCGGTACAGCGTGACTAATGAAGCGATTGCGGTACAACTCAAATGCTTTCAGAATAGATGCTTTTACTGGAACCATGGAGTATGCAACTACTTAATGACAAATCTAGAAGTTAATATGGAAATATGAATTTGCAATGCATTACATATGCAAATTCCCAATCACTGCAACCGTGAGAAAAAGTATACTGCGTATATGAATAGCAGACTAAAATTTTGCCAAGATAGATTAAGTTAGGTGGTCAAGGGTGGTCAGATCACCAGTCATTTCGACTCAAAGATCTACCGATAAGTAACAGAGCAATATTAATATAATACGCTTTAAATCTACGAGTATTACTATTGTGTTTGTTCGCGGCCCGTTAGCGATCGCATATATAAATAACGTTATAAAGTGGCATACAATGAGAGAGTGTGGAGTAATCTGCATCTGCGGACATAACTCCTCGTTGGTGCAGTCGAATCCAACATAATACGTGTATGGTGCAAGTGATAGAAACTACCGGGATTCACTAAAAGCGGTCACAGAGTAACCGATTCCATTCTGGGCGTCGAAAGGTCCACCGAAATTGTTGGCAATTTTAGTGCGTTAACAAGAAGTTGGCAACTTTTGGTCGGTGGAGAGGTATATCAAAATATGGGGTAGGTAAGGGAAACATGAGTACATAGTTCCGTTATGTAATTTTTTAGGTTAAGCACGTAACTTTAAAATATACCACTAGGTTGCCATAAAACTATTTACCTTTTACTTATGCTTAGAGGTGTCTTGTTTGATACTATTTACAAGATATAATTAAGTACACTACAAAACGCTGGTATATGCCTTTTGAGCCACACTACCTTCTTAGAAGCGAACCGTACTCTGCCAGCAAACATCAGGATGACCGATAGCAATTGGACGCTAAATGAGATGTCTTCTCTCATCTGCTGAGATATGTTCTGCGCCTGCCCATTACATTAGTGTTATTGATACTAAGAATCTACGATTTAGGGAAAGTTACACGTCTTTGGAATCTCTTTGACAGAAGCAGGGTATGTGCTGCTGACCTAATTAAAGCAACAAAATTTCTAAGAATTTGACGTTCGTTGTCGCAACACCCCACCATAGCGGTTAGAATTTATCACAAATGAAATGAAGGCTTTCTATTGGAAAAAACGTGTCGGTGACTAACCGATTCCTTCGCGAAATAATGTTACTTTGTCTAACACCCCTATTCGTATACATCTACACATTATAACATTAGTAAGCCTAGGATATACGATTTCGGGAACATAATTATTTCCTAGAGCGACCCTTGAATGAGCTTTAACCTCAGCAAGCAATATCTCCGGAATGTCAGTTATTATGGTGTAGGTTACTGCAATAAACATCCCGAGTATGTAATTTAAGATTATATACGATCTATTAGCATGACTTCGTGAAATAGAAAATTTATTTAGTTATTTACCTTCTTAAACCCCTCAACTGAAACAACGTAAATTCTTAAGTGGATAATTTTCAAACCTACATACGCTACTTTCTCTTTATCTGCATATTAGGCAAGGTTTTCTATTTCAGATAATATTATAACTAAGGAACTGGGGCATTTCTCTTAGGCTAAAGCAACTTGTCGCTGATAATTTTTTCTTGCCCTACTATGATAAACGTGGCTTGAGGATCTTCATCGTGATCCTGCAGTTCTGGCTAACCCAGTTTGGGAACACAGTCGTGTATATATGTATGTATTTTATTTTTAATTCAGCTATGTCCAGTGCATAGACCATGCATCGTGTCTCTGCATCCTTTTTCTAGGGCTAGTCAGCTTTAGAGTTTTTGTAGTGCATATAGATTAAAACCGTTAAAGGCCGCGTGGTGCCGGCAGAGTAGAATTCGTACCAACCTATGTCTGCCCGTGTAGGTATCGTACGAGGCGATTAAGGGTTGCCGGGAGGTGGGCAGCAGCGCCTCCCGTGTTGGCAAGAGAGTCCAAAATATAAACTGCGGTCACCAACCCGCCTGCCCCAGCGTGGTGACTATGGGCAAATACCCCCATGGCAGTCTTGTGGCGTGCCCTGGGGGAGGCCTACGGCCAGCAGTGGACTGCAATAGGCTGATGATGATGATAGATTAAAACATGGTTTACCTCTTATCTATGATAGAAAACTAAGATATGGAGTAGTGAAATAAAGTGATATTACGATTTTCTTTCACGAATTCGTATCTGAAGTTTATGAATTTGTACATGACATGTAAAGAATGCAAAATGTTCACATTAGACTATTATAAGCAAGTCAAAACTAAAAGCCCTGAAAGTTATGAAATACCTGCCGGTCTCCAAAACAATTCTATTAATATGAGAGATTTAACTGTCGAACATAAACCTACAAATCATTATAGTTCTTTGAACCGGTTCTATTATATTAGTTCATATCGTCGGTACTAATTGTGGGCAGAATATTATTAGATGTTGTTTTATTTGTAGAACCTGCGAGTGGCGCTTGTAAGGACGTTCACCTCTATTTTTTGTTTTATCGGCATTGATTTTAAATTATGTAACGATCGTGATATAAACATGACTTACTTGCCTGTGCTGATGCGGAGTTTTACTAGAATCACATCAGCTGCACCTGCTTTCGTACATGTCGTAAGAGTCGACTAAGGAACTCAGGGGTGTCCTCTTAAGCGAAGAGCTAGTACCCTAACTAATCATTAACATCTGACCCTGCTATGCTAAACATAGCTCTAAGGAAATCCTTCGTGATTCTGTAGCTCTAGCTACCCCTGTTAAATGACTTACGAATATACGTTTCATGGTACTACCTATATTTTAATTTTAGAATAACACATAAGGTTGTGAGTTAACTTGTTGTCAATTCTGTTTTAACACGTTAATTCTGAAATAGAGGCAACAAATATTTATCATCATCCAAGTTCTCAGGGTTAACTATACCTAAGCATCTTAATCTTAATTATCTTGATTAAATATTCCAACAGATTAACTGCTTAATTACAACTTGTGTACTTAACGAAGTTTCTGTCAAATCAATCCCACTTAACGCTAAATGGATTATCTGACGCCCAAAAACGCCATCATTTACTGTTAAGTAAGTATATTAGTTTGAAAGAAGAAGGATGTGCTCATAGTCTTATTAATTTGAAGTAACAACTTATTCGTACAAGTTTTTCAGTTTTTTGCTTTACGTTTTTGCTGTTTTAAGCTAAGAACAAATTTTACTAAAAATCCACTCTATTGTGTGTAGGTACATACAAACAGCCATCAGGTTTATTTTGCTAAGTATTAATTAACGAAAAACTAAATAAAGAAGTAATCATTTAATTAAAATTAATCAATATCACTTAAAATTGGGAGGCCTGGGGATTTTCTTAGTTTAGATACCATTTGATTCTAACATACCTATTCTATTAAATTACTCTTACGACCAGCTTACGACATTATGTAACAGCTCACAGATTGGCCGTGATCTTGATCTCATTGGTATTCGATTACATTGTCAATGGCGATCGCGTGTATCGATATTATCGATTGATCGCTCGCCACGCGTGACAGCGCCGTGAATCATGAATACAATATGGTTATGTCATTTTCTTATTCCAGCATTGGGCGTTTTTCTACTAGACGGCACGACCACGACCCCAACACGGCTTCTTTGAAAGCAAAAATGTATCAAATAGTACTCGTATGGCTCGTTTTTCCACAAGAAGACTCGACCACGACATGGCCTCCCATATTAGGTGACAAAATTTAGTGATCGTGTCGTCTAGTGGGAAACGCCCATTCTTGACTGCGATGTTAAGGAAGATTGCCAAAAATGGAATGCGTAGGATGGCAGATTGTACTCGTATGTACAACTGATCTATAGTCACATACACACAAACTAGTTTAAAAAATTTCAACCATTATTGTTAAGTTCACTATTCTGCAAAATGGACATTATTTACCAAGTCAAGTATTCCAGTATTCTATAACAGTATTATACTAGTCATGTTTGTCAACATTTAAGGGATAAGTAGATAGATAAACTGTTATTTCCTACTCCTTCATCCTTCCTTGTGTTTGTATTCTCCCTCAACATCACTCTACCCTCGACATAATGTTTGAATATCAAAGCATCGTCGGCATCACCCATTCATCTCAAATTTAAATTTCTAATCGCGAGCTAGCGTCCGCTATATTTTAATTTATAATCTGTAATGGCTGAGGTGTGTCTGTCATTCAGCCTTGTCTGCTATTATCTGAATATTAATACAATAGAAATTATAATTTGTCACTTACGCATGGCTTGTAGATCTGCCAAGATTTTTTGTGGGTAATAAAGTATAATGAATGTTAGTGTCACGCGTTATTCTGAGCCGGCGGAAGTGAGAACCTTATGTCTCTTTTATACACTGTCGTTTTAGATTAATAATTTCTTCATAAGTTGTGGTAGTTAGTGGTAATTATTCTCTAAGTAATGTTATTGATTTCAAAAAAATGCTCTATCTCTATAGACTAAGCGGCGCCGCTTGGTGTCGTAAGTAAATAATATAGGTTCAATTTTAAATGAAAATTCTCTTAATTAAATTGAAATCTGATATTGCACAAAAAAATATACACTTTAAATTTGAAACCAGATTTAATTAAAAGCTTTCGCTTTCATTTTAAATGTTGCATCAGGATTTAAAACAGAAAGTAAAGCAATCTAGCTTTCATGTTAATACCTACCAAACATGGGCGAGCTTAATCCCTCTATGTAACATAAACCTAAATAAATGTAAAGTAACATTTAAAAGATTTGTCACAACTGTGAAACTATCAAGTTGCCTGAGGCTTTGTCTGTCAGCAACTAATTGAGCGTGTAAGCTTTGAAATTAAGACCAGTAATCAGACAGTTGAAATGTTATTACTAGTACGAGTGTAGGGGAGAGTTGGCTATACATATTATTGTACCACATAATTTCTATGCAAAATTCTTTGTCAAAAAACTATGAGAGTTTTTCTTATATTTATTTGTTTAATATTCAATTTAGTTACTCAAATTTACTATACCGCAATCATTTTTTTAAATTAAATGGGTATTTTATTTCCTGTAGTATCTTTGAAAAAAGTAGCTATCGGTACGATTTCGGGACCCCTATGGTAAATCGTACTACTAGGTCCACTAAATCGTACTATGAGATTTTCCATACAAATTACTAGTTTAATTAAAGTTTCTTGTTTGGCGTATTTATTGTATTTAAAGATCAACCAAAAGGCGCAGTGTTCTTTTTCCATTATTGTCTTTATTGTAGTTAAGGCCTAATTTAGTTAAAACCGCAAATTGAATAAGTTATTACATTATCCATTTGGTAGCATTTAGAAACCGGTACATTTAATTTGTGCAAATATATAAATTAACAGGTTTAAATAATTAGATATATACATTGATATGTTTTACATAATATATAGGTACATACCTTACATGATAAAAAATACGTGATAATTTCAATAAACTAAATTCAACAGTTCGTTTAATTATATCGGTACGATAAAAAAAACTATGACCCATTACGATTTACAAAATAACCCATAACAAAAAAAACAATTTTTCGTTTTATAACCTCAAACAATTGCGTTGGTTGATTTCTACAGATGAAAAGTAAACTTTCCAAGAATCTGGGTAATCAAATAGCGAATTTCTAAAAGCTCACCGTTTGTTCGGTATATCTTAGGTTTTCCAACCCAAAATTAGTATTTTTGGGTTGGTAAACCTAGATAGACTTCATGAAAAGGTATTTTATTCGATGTAAACTACAGTCTCTTGGATAGCAATTTCACAAACTGTCATTGTTTCTTATGCAATGTTAGGTAAGTATAATTTAGTGTTGCCGGAATAAAAGAAAACCTACGTTTAATGCAAAATATATGGGTGGTACGATTTATCTTCTGGTACAATATAGCCAACTCTCCCCTATAAGGATAACAGCTTTACTCCTTTCTTTAAGAATTTTATTTGCTTATAATTGCGCCAACTCCCTTTAATTTTAATTGACGTGTATTTCTGTTGTTTAAAGTAAGATGTGTGGGGATCAAAATGCAATCTATTTTATTAGATAAGATAAGATAAATCTTTATTGCAAATAGTAAATTAAGATGTCACATATTATGGCATATATTGCCAGTATTTTGTTAATATCTTCTTGCTCTACAATCATTTTTAAAAACTTTAAAGGAGGTAAACCCCTGTTGGTCTAATCTCTTACTTCTCTTTAGATTTCTAATGGAGAGTTAAGACATAATTTAATTTACACTTACAATTTTTTATGAAACTAATCATCCCTTTTACAAATCTTAGATTTTGTGCGCACCTTTATAGGTAAATGTCAAATGGATGCAAAGAGACCAGATTATCAGAACTATAAATATATTAATTTATCTAACAAAATACAACCGTAGCCTCGTTATAACAACGCTGTATAGAAAAACAATAAACTGCAAAGTTTATGTTGCCAATTATAATAACTTGCTAATGTAGACTTCTTAAACATGGCTTGTTAATAAGTGCAAAAAATTTAAACTTGAGAAAGGTGTGCCTCGTAATAATAGCAACTTTTGCCTTTACACATTATATTTTTACTGTTCTGTTATAAACTTGTGTTAGGTTAATAATCCCTCAGTTCACTTTATTTAATATTTGGAACTAGTATTTTTATTATTATTGTCCCCAAGTTTATGATTTCGGCCCTTATTGTGTTGCGGAATGACAAGCTTTACTTTATGCATTTATAAGAGATTTGACTGATTTGTTTATACTAGTTGTTTAAACTAGTGGTTCGTCAAGCTTCAATCAATGAATGTCGAAATCGACTTATTCTATTATTCGGAGAAGCTACGATCTGACTTCGTAAGATATAAGTAGGCACCACATAGTACCAAGCTGATTTTAGTAGTTCATCATCTTCCTGCCATGTTCCCATTTATTTGGGGTCGGCGCAATGTACTTTTCTTCCACTCATCCATATTATCCGTCATCTCATCGCTCACTACCAGTACACGCATATCCTCTCTCGCACAGTCTATCCAACAAGCTGCTTTTAGCAGTTATGTCTTTAAAAATGTTAAATGGTTTAAGATCTCTTTTCCATTTACGACATAGTATGGATGTCCGATAACATTTTAACATGCATTAACAAGATTATGCTAAACATGAGGTTAAACTGGGGTGACGTCACGGATCACGTCAGCTAAATAATTGTAGTGTATGGTGTAATCGGCCCTTGAAATTATGTAACCTATGGATAAAGGATATGTAGGTACGATGACAATTTTTCTCGTGGTACAAGTAAAAAAATACTTTTCCAATCTAGAGGGCATCATAACAGCTTTAGGTACTTAATTATAGGAAATGCGTTTTGTTCTAAACTGGAAATTCTGAGATTATACAGGTGATTTTTGGTCGTCAACGTTCCCGAAAACTACGGAATCATCACGATCATTTTTCTCCATGGAAGCATACCTGGGAAGTGTCTGGTTTCGAAAATATTAGGGTCCAAGTTGAGTAAAAAGAATGCGTTTTTCTGCATATATGCACACTGACGCGTGTAGCAAGATTTTTTCACGAGAAATAATCAATATCTGTCTATGAAAAAACTAGCATAAACACTAGACATCATAAATTTCGCCCGATCAAGTAATTTAAAAAATATATATTACATCATTCCCCAGCATTTTTTTGCCATAAACTTACTTCATTTAATGTATACAGTAGGTCCGTACATTTACGGGTGGCAACGAAAAAACATCCTGTATAATAAATAACTAAACAAGTACCTAGGAAGGTAAGTATTTCTTTGTGTCACTACTTTCACAAAATGCAGTCTTATTTTCAGCGTCGTAAATTACACATGACGTCTCCTTCAAATTATTTCAATAAAGCCAAGACTGTATGTATGCTAATCCGCGAATAATTTACATCTAGGTTTAAAAAACTACTTGGTGCTCAGTGCGCAGGTACCTATGTGTAGTAATAACGTCATATAAACAGCACATACATACATAGGCACATATAAAATAGTGTAGCCAGAACTGCAAGAGATCCCACAGCAATTATAATAGCGTGGCCAGTATTCTTAGATACTGTAACATTATTTGGTATCACAAGACTTCTACCAATAGAGGCGAGACTTCAACGCGCGACTTGAACGCGCGACAATGAAGGCTTCCTATTAAAACAAACGCTCGATCGAATAATGTTATTTTATCAAAGGTCCCTTATGTAACAATGTTCAACGGTAATTTAAATAAAATCAGTCTATGTCCCAAAATCGCTTTATCCTCTTAACTTAAAGCCTAGAAACTAGGCTACAATAGAGCGTCTATGAGGCGCCATAGTTGACGCCATCGACTCTTATCGTAAATTAGAGAAATACGAGCGTAGGTACTGGTACTGATGGAGCGAAATAGGTCAAACATTTATGAGAGTTCTAGGTCTCAATGTAATTGTGACTGAAAAGCAAGGCGAAGGCCTGAAACTGATACGTACTTGATATCATCAGTTCATTATGGTGAATTTTGGAATGTAACTGTGATGTATGCGGGTAGGAATTAATAACTACCCGCGTTGGAATTAATAAAAGTCAGTCTCGAACTGGTCGTTTCATTTGTACATCTCTGCATATTTATTACAGCAACGTAGAATTACTTTTTTTAGAACGAAATATCACATCTTCTTGCATCTTCTAGCATCCTAGCTAAGTGCCTATACCTACCTACATATTACTATTATTATGTCAAAAATAATACGTAATAAACCTAAGGACATAAGGACTATATTGACCAAAACATTTAAGATAGAAATACAAAGTATGTATATTGTGATCAATAGTAATCATCGAGTACTGAAATAGGCCGGTCCGATTTCTCCCACCCAACCACACAATTCTAAGCATGCAGACCTAATCTGATATTTAGGTTTCGTTAGGTGTGAACAAACGAAAATCTTTTCGGCAATTACCTATATGTAAGTACGCCAAGTTATGCTAACGTAATATTTAAAAAAGTTAAGTTTAAAAAAGTATTATCTAGTTCATCTTATACGTTAAATCATGCTAACAGATATATTTAAAGTTCTACCGAATCTAATATAATTTAAAATGCTGAAATGCTAAGTATTTTCTCAGATTTCTTAAATCCAGAAGACGTGAATGTATTACATGGTTGGAGTCAGGCAAGTAGTCGGCCTTAAAAACCAACGCCAAATACTTTAGCAAATATAAGTTTCGGAAGAAACTACGACTGCGCAGACCCCATAAATAATGGAATAAGGGAAGATGATAACAATGAACACAACTCTACGACACGATGTAAAACAGGAAAAATTCGAATGAATTCGATTCGTAAACATCAGAATAACGCTACCGAAGAGAGTGCGCATTCCGCACATAGATAGACATGCGTGCGGACATCGCGCTCTATCTAGTCTAGATAGCCAGACTATTCTAGACTTGTCAGCTATTTCAACAGCGCGTCCTTCAAACTGTGGACATAGCTATAGTAATAGCTATTGGATGAACACACGACTGCAATTAATCTACTTTAAAAAAACCGTCGTTTATTTTTTCCGTACGTATAACAAGTAACTTTGTAAAGAAGCGAGTTCTGTCAGTGGGTATGGTAGAGCACAAGGCCAAAAACCGTCCAAAAACATTATAAACGCTGATATTACTACAACAATTCCACGTATCTTAGTTTTAGCAAGTTAAAGAAATATAGACAGTTTTTAATTTTCTAATACATGCTACGATATCATATTTTATAGAGCTCTAACTTTTCACCAAGTAATTTTCACTACTTTGTCATCTACAATACATGCAACGTCCATCTCTACGTAGCAACGCGAAAAATTGTTATTATTCGAAGTAACCTAGTTGGCAAGGCGTATTTGAAAGCTGTCACGATTTATAACTGGCTAATTTATAGTTTCCCACGCTGAAATTCTGTAAACATTCCCTAAAATAACCTCTGAAAACTTCAGCAGTTTCAACCTTACACCAACGGCATAGGAACCCTGTACTATACACGATTATGAATATGATATCACTATTCGAGGATGAACCAATATGATTACTCCACGAATTTTGGGAATCGATATTTTTATCTGACAGTAATCGAAACATTTTTTCACTTGATACAGCACTATTTAGAGAATTGGCTGCATACATTTATACTTCCATAGCTTTTAATGGCAGATACACAAATGATAGCAGATACATAAATAAATTACATTATACAAAAAACCTGAGATGAGAATAACTGGAATGGCGCCAACTTATAACTGTCACTCAAAGAAACAAAAACTATTAGGTTTTACATTAAATTGATCCCAAATTCGCACGTTTGCCAAACATACATATCAAATACTCTATCTAGGACATTTGGTAAAAATAGTTAATGCACCGCATTTAGGAAGTTAACTGATTTCTTCTTATTTCTAGTAATTCTGCATGGTGTCACTCAAGAATGTCTTCGGTAAATTTGTACTTTTATTATATTATAAACGCGAAAATTTGTAAGTAATAGATGGATGGATGTTTGTTACTCTTTCACGTAAAAACGGCTGGAGCGATTTTAATAAAATTTGGTATGGAGTTAGCTGACACCCTGGATTAACACATAGGCTACTTTTTATCCCGGATAATGTCGACATTTTGTTTGTTCTGCAGTCCACGTGGACGAAGTCGCGGGCGTCCACTAGTCTTGAATAAAATTTTATACTATTTTCTTAAGAGTCGCTCTTTCAAAACTTTGGTATTATGCAAGTTCCAATAAAGTAAGCCCACACTTGCAGATAGGTTGGTTTGCCGGACAGATCGGGCTGCTATCTGATACATTTGTCTAAATTGCCAGACTATTTAGATCTTTATCTCATCTCACCTGATTAAATATTAAAATAGAATATAGGCCAAATTTCTTAATATAGCTAATTTAATTGAGTTTCTGACCTATATTTTCTGATATTAGTGAATGTCTAGGAGACACCGGCCCCCTTATTACCAAAAACTAGCAATAACATCGCAAAAATCGCTGATTGCTTGTCAAATTCGTATTACGTAAAATGAATTTCAAAGGAAGTTTGACTAGCGAACATTAGCATAGGTCTTATTCTGCCAAATAACCAATATAACTGTTAAGTTTAATCAAAATCCATTCAACCGTTTGTGCGTGAAAGAGTAACAAACATTTTGACATTTTTACAAACTTTCACGTTTATAATATTAGAGCATTATTATAGCTCGCAAGTTTCTATCTTTCATGATTTTATCCAACAAAAATATGAGACTTTTTCTCGTACAAGTTTCAACTATTATAAAAATAATTGTTCATCGTAATTATATATTGTTTATTATATTTGTACACGCACGTCTCGCGTCCGCCAAATAGCGTTGTATGCGATGTGCGCGAAACCAAAACATATGAATTACTCGTACTTCTCAAAATAACGCACTCATTTTAGTTCCTTGATGAATCACTGCTTGTATTATTGACAAGTTTAAAAAGGTCATGTCGCGTATTCGATGTCCTCATAATGATCTCTGTATCTATTTAATGCTTTCTCCACATTTGTTTACAATTACCTTTAGCTTACACCCTGTATATCTAATGGAATATGAGATTCAACCATTTGCTAATAGACCTACGTAATGAAATAAAATAAGTACGTACATTTTTGCATGTAATAGCCAAGAGAAAAGTTCTTAGTTCTTTAGTCTAATTTATTGTAGTGAAATTGTAGTTAATCAAAATGCAGTTAGGTAGATATCATATTGTACATTATGTAAATGTTTTATTTTATTCTTTGTTATGTTTCTGTCTAAAATAAAGCTTTTATTCATTCATATCTCTAGGATCTCCCTTACATACAACCTTTTACTCCATAATAACGATAGATCAAAATACTATGGGCATTATTGAACTTTTTATACATATGACCACAGTGACGTGAGCACACGTTGCATTCCGCTCTGCCCTTGACACAAAACTGCACAGCAACATTTAAATTATCATTATAATTGCAGATCAAACTGTCTACAAACTGGCTCCCGTTAAAACTGAGTTATTGCCAATTTTTGCTCGAGCGCAATTAGGTTAGTGCAAACGTAATTATGGGAACCGTTAGTCTAGACTAGACACATAAGTGCATGTTTGCTGCAATTCTGTTTTTGAACTAGTTTTAATTACACTATTAAATGCTGATCCAATTTCGGAAATATTTTTTTTATATTTGGGTATAATTTAGTATAATATAGTGATCCATTAAGCAGTATGGAGGAATAGAGATTTTTTTTTCATTTACTTAGGTTAAATATTGTTATTTAAATATTACTAATATCTTCATCAAAAACAATAGCAACTTTTAAAAGCTATGCCCAAAAATATATGAAACGGTCACCGTCTCCTTTGTCATGAATTGTGGGCCAACGTTCGCGCAGCTCTAGTCAGAAAGGCTTAAGTCACACATATCACATACTGTTTTCTCCATCCGGTAATTTACTCACAAGAATACCAGAAACGTTGGGAGTTTTAATATCTTCATTATTGCGGTCACAAAGATTTCCCTCGTCTGGCATTGTTTACAAAAACCACAAACTGCTTCTTAGAGACGTTTTGTTCGCATTCCGTGACATCCGCAGGTACCGGAAAACTAATCTTTGCATCCATCAGTACCATTATGTTTTTTTAATATATATATAATTAATAGGCT
The DNA here is from genome assembly GCA_014607495.2 of Carposina sasakii. NCBI lineage: Eukaryota > Metazoa > Arthropoda > Insecta > Lepidoptera > Carposinidae > Carposina > Carposina sasakii. The sequence goes on from CP053153.1 coordinate 13,766,964, forward strand.
TACGCTTGACCACGACGCGCCTGATGGTAAGCACCGTTGCAGTCTAAGATGGAGCGCGCTTGCGTAAAAGAAACCAGTTCACTCTCGCCTTGAAGACCGCAAGATTATAGTTCACGGGGAACAGGGATTCAGTCAGGAAGTTCCACAGCTTGGCCGTTCGCACTATGAATGTAGAAGCAAAACGCTTAGTACGAGTTGTCGGCACTTCAACTGTGAACCGGTGTCGCTTTGACGTTTCAGTGGTCGTCCGGTGGTAGAAGGGTGCTGGGGGAATTAGGTCGTGAAGTCCCAACGCACACTCCCCGAAATGTAACCTGTAGAATACCGATAGACTTGCAACTTTACGTCGATGCTCAAGGCTTTGCAATCTAGCTTTGCACAGTAAGTCATTGCTGATCAGCCTTTTCGGCTCGATAGCTTCCAATGCCTCAAGCTGGTATTTGGTCGATTCATCCCAAAGGTGCGAACAGTACTCCATACAGGACCGAACTTGCGCTTTATACAAGGCTAGTAGCTGTTCCGGTGTGAAGTACCTTCGCACCTTCGAGAGAATACCCAGCTTTTTGGCAGCTAGTAGGGCCTTCGACTCAATGTAGGAGCCAAAGTTGAGTGTTGGAGACAAGCTCACGCCGAGCAAGTCCAGGTGATCGGAGATTTCTATGGTTACATCCCAGAAAGTAGGAGCCAATTGAAATGGCCTCTTTTTTGCAGAAAATAGACGCCTGCGTTTTAGCTGCATTAAACTTTACCAGATTCGCATCGCCCCAATCGGAAACTGCATCGAAGGCAAAGTTTAATCGCCTAATCATTGCTTCTCTGCTCGACTGGATTTCGGCTGCAGTGGCTTTTGCTTTTTTTTTGTGCGTTTTGTGCTATGTTATAATTGAGAATGTGAGTATTTTCGCAGTCATATACATAGTCATAAACATAGAGATACAGCATCCAATTAACATTTAAAGATAGGGTAAATAAAATATATGGTAAGAAAGTAAAACTATCAGGGAACTAAGGCTATACCATATAAACTTTTCTACCTAGATAGATAATGTAGGATTCGAGAATATAGTCCGATGGAAGCAGAAATAAATCCTTGCATGAAAACAAGAAGCTGAAAACATGAACGTTATGAGGAAGGTGTGATGTGAGCATAATTTCGTTAATACATACTCGTATTATAAATACTATTAAGAAAATGAAAAAAAAAATTCACCCGAGTGAGATTTGAACTCACGACCTCTCGCAAACCGTGCTTTTGCTCTAACCAACTGAGCTGGGTATACCGCACCTACTAAATATATGAATAAAAGTTATATACTAAAGTAGCACCTAGTGTTCACCACGAGTAATTTTAAATCAAAATCCGGCAATAAAACTTTTATTACGCATTTGCGGATCCACAAGACGGTTAATCTGAAATATAATCATATTCGCATTGACTTGGTAATATAGTGTAGTGTAGTTCATTCATATGTATAGCCAGACTTGACAATTCTAAAACGACATAAAGCTATCCGACCCTACATCTATTTCCGGAATGGCGACCGTGCGCACACGCAGTTTTCTCCAATACCGAGATTTATTGCCGTTTTGACGTCATGAATAGTTTCCATATTACAACATTCCCTAAAATACGACAATTTCATAGTAATGTTTATATTATTATATGTATTGGGTAATGATAATGAAGGTACTTTTACTACACTACTGGTAGATTTACCTATTTTAAATTCTAACCAAGACGTAACCGAAAGTCAATGCGTAAGTAGTTTTCATTTTCTACGAATGCTTTTTCCAAAAACGCAGCCGAAACTGAATCGAAATTCATAATTAATTTTAGATTGATACTGTTGATACTCCATTTCGTGAACACGTTAAAGTGTTAAGTAGTGCACATTTGTGGAGAATTTCCTATCTATACTATTACATACATACATACATACATAGTATACACACGGCTGTGTTCCCGAAATCGAGTTGCCAGAACTGCGGAATCATAAAGGAGATCCAACAGCCACACACGTAAATGATCAGTGACAAGTTTGCTAGCTTATCACCTGAGAGAATGCCCGAGTCACCTACTTCGTCGACTCTTACGATATGCACAGAAGGAGATGCTGCTGATGTATCTAGTAAAGCCCATACTATACAGGAGGATTACACGGTCAGGGGTCGATTAATCGCAGTTAGTAAATATTTACATACCTATTTAATAAACTATTTGAATAGTAACAAAAAGCGGCACAATTACAAATGCAAATATTAACACAACTGGGCCAATTGCCAATGACGACCGCCACGATGACTTCACCCGATTTCGTCCCATCAACGGTGATAATAGCAATCTCACTACATTATGCTGATTCCGCGTATTGATCATTCAGTAAATACAATTGATTTGACTCTATTGCTATTAGCGGCCGACGCATCTTTGTGACATGAATCGTAATTTGATCTTAATCAGTTGCATTTGCATGTAGCGTAAATGGTTTGAAACCAGGATAGTCCTTGGTTTGAAACTAAGTACCACTATTTAAATGCTTAATAAACTATAGCCAGCAAATCCAATACAGTAATAAATCTTATCCGGATAGAATGACAACGGTCTATGTATTGCCCAATCAATAAATACTGTACATACTTAATGGAAAAGGTTTAAGTTTGACCCTAAGAGCTCGTGCTACGAGCGAAATAAAACAACCTACTTAATATGCTTTTATAATTTCTTTTTATCAATTTTTCTCATTTCAAAACAAACTACATATAAGTGATAAAATATGGGTATTGGAGCCAGTATTAAGAATAAGCATAAGGACCTTTCGTACATGCACTGAACTTTCGTTGGTGCAGCAATGCAAAAATACTTTTTTTAACAATGCGTTAAATCATTACTTTCCCTAACTACGAGTACCATACAAAGACGGTTGAGACATCACTTTCTAGAAATTATCCGCCATTGTAACCATTATACCTTACATGTAAAATATTAACAATACGAGTATAGTTACACACACAGTTACGTAGTCTTATGAAAACTGTCATAAATAAACATTGTTTTCAAGCTATTGTATTTCAAATAATATGGTTATTTATATGTAACGCTTTTGTCTTAAAGGTGGTTCCACACATGTTGGTCAACTGTCTGATATTACGTCACTCTCTCTTTCTTTGATCAACATTTTGACGTTTCAAGGTTGTGCATAATCATTTTCATATTACACACACATGGCTATGTTCCCAAAAGAGAGTAGCCAGTATTGCAAGATCGCGAAGGGGATCATTCAGTCACGTTTAGCACAGCACATATTATGCAAAAAGATAGTTTTAGGTATCTATACATTTCTCATCACTCATATGACGGAAATAACATAATAATACCTATATATATTATTATATGTATAGATTATACACGAGTAAACTTAATTATTAATTCTATTCTGGCATTAAAATAAAATATAACTATTTGTATTGTGGTTTAGGTATACTTACTCAATGTTTGCAGAAGTGCCCTTTTGCATGTAAATTATTGTAAACTCTATGTAATGTGACGACCTAGGACAATCATTCTGCATAATAAGCTCAAATACATTTCTCTCGAAAGTAATATTGCAAAAGTTTTGGCAAATGTTTTATGGCAGCCGGCCAACTCTGCCAATATCGAAATGCATACATTTCAATCAATGGAAAATGAGTGAAATATTGTTCTGTTACCTCATTCGTTTCCTGACCATGAAATATAATTACAAAATAATTCTATTTCAGTCGTATTTAAACCTTCCTAAAATGTAATGTATGAAACGTTCCCTGATAGCGGAAAATATATTTAATTCATAATGGGTCCAGGAGCCCACAACCTTTTTAAGAATATTTCGAAAAGGTTGGTCGAGGCATCTCATGACCAGAGGGCTGGCTCATTTTTTGGACAGCGAGTAAGCCTTGCTATCCAGCGGGGCAACGCTGCCCAGCCTTTTGGGCACATTGCCAGCGGTGGAGGACTTGCAAGGAGTCTTCTATTTGTAAATTTTATTTTATTTTGTAGCTCTAGTTTTTTTTTTACGTAGGTTTAGTTATTATTGCAAATAATTTTAGTTCGTAGGTTATTTAGATGTGGAGTGCATTCATAATTAATACATAATATTTTAAATATTCTGTTTCTTCATTTGTCGGTGGCACTGAAGTACCCTCCTAATAGTTTTAAAGTGAATTTTTCATCAATTAAACGTCGATTGCTATCGTAATACATTATGTGATTCACCATACATAGTAGTTCCCGTAGGTACAATTTAGTGGGCTAGCTGCTAGTAGTCTGATACGGTTCTTATCTGCATGTGCTATTTGCACTTTTTCTTCATATTTAAGTTCTCCATATTATACTCATAAAACACTTCTATCCTCAATGAAGTACTCGTAAGTCTTTACTCTATTGGCAACAGTACAAAGCTGAATATTTCATTAATGGATAAATCAGCAATGAAAATTAAACATTAACGGCTGTCGTCGTCGTAGGTATATATCGCAATTCTTGGTTAGTATATTTTTTCCTCACAGAGGTTTTATTTTTGCCCCCAGGACCGAGACAGTAACCTCAGCGTACCAGCCCGGTGGGAGGACAGGAACCTACGAAACTTCCTCAACTCTAATAACGGTATGTAGCTAAGTACTTCATTATTATTTCACATGGTTCCGTTTTTCTACAGCCGTGTCCCTAGACAGGAATATACTGGATTGTTAAAGTGGATATGCAATGGATACAGTCATTTTAATATAGGAGTCCCTTCTCTTCTCAAGACATGTCAATTTAAACCTCATTTGACAGTACATTGCTCGTTAACTACTTTAAAACGTTGAAACGATAATAATAAACTAAGCAATGATTTAAGTTGTTTTGTTAGTACAAGAAATATCGACACCTACCGTCAATCTCTCGCATCTTTTTCTCTTATGTCTTGGGAACATGCTAGAATGAGATAACAAACCAATAGTAATGTTTGCATAAGAATCAAAGTATGACATCACATACATTGTCGTCGAGCCTATACACAAGCCTTGAGACAATTCTCGCAAATGCTGAGATAGTCATAAAAGATAAACAGTAGATTTACTGGCCATTTCCGTTTTAATACTTTAGATAATTCTGTTACAATGACATCATGATTATTAACATTGTTGTAATGATAGATGAATTTCTAGAATAAATATTAAAGCACGAGTGCTCAGCTACTTATTTTACTTCACCTTCAAATTTACTGCAAAGTACCAACTGATTACGTACGTAGTAAGTGAACGGCTCCCCGCAGAAGTTTATCGGAAATTATATTTTTTAACTTTAGGTTTAAATTCAAGAGAACCATTGCGATAAGATCTCAATTTCGAGTCACCATCAAAGTTGGAAACATATGTAAGAACGAAGGTAAAAACATACGAATAGCCTAATAAAGGAATTCCATGCCATATGCCACATAAGTGCATAAGTTACAAGTAGTAAATGTGCACTCATCTCGAATTTACTGAACAAAGTGATTTTCAGCATTCTTCCCAAATGCTTAGTATATAGTATAATTCCTTATAACTTTGAACTTTCCAGATAAAGCCAGCCGCTGGATCGGCGGCGTGTACGACTACGGCGCACGCTCATGGAAGTGGGGAGGAGAGCTTCGACGCATGCAGTACCAGTCCTTCTCCAAAATGAAGAAGCTCACGCCCGAGGAGCTGCAGTGGCACTGCATTGCCATGATGCCCGAGCTGATCTATAGGTCAGTATTTTCTTTTAGCCATCCGTTATTGAAGGCCTACTTAGAGAAATTTTGCAGAAGATAAAGTTTATTCGTCAATATAATCTTATTCTTATTTTTTATTGTACTTACAAAAATGAAAAAATTATCATGATCTTTTTTGTGTAGCAGAGATCCTATACCTTCTTCCTTCAACCATTAAGCCATTTTAGACCTGTGTCGATAAAGTTCAATTAAATTCGATACAATTAAGCCTAAGCTGAATAGGTATTTCTTCTTTCAGCATTTCAGATTCCTTGGACTGCTTGAACTTAAACATTTCCAGACAGCCTGATTTGTGTTTTAATTTATTACCCTGCTTTTAGCTTACACCATTCAACATTTCTCAAAATAACCAACTCTTCAATACTCAAATGCCATAGACATCATAAATCAAACAATAGACATAACAAATTCGTCCTCATGCTCATAATTCGCCACAGTTATGGGTTACGGGACACTGAATGTGGTATTCGTGACCAAATGAGCGAGGGGTCGAGCTGTAGGGGCCGACCAGCGTGACAGACGGGACCCAAACGAAGTCTGGACCCTAAAACGGTTAACAATTTAAACATGAGCGAATCGAGATTTAAGTCTACTCCTACGCTATACTACTTCAACGTCGCATAAACATTTACGCTATATATCTTTCTTGGGTCCTGAAGTTTTGAAGTGAACTTCCTACTGGACTATAGAATATAAGGCGATATTGCGATATACCGATCAATATTGCAAATCTAATACAAACGCTTTATAGTTTTCCGGAATACAATCACCCATTGAAAGAACCCCTAAATTCCAAGCTTAGTGTGTGATCTGAAATGTATTTTTAGGATTATCGATAAATAAATTTATATTTATGACATTGCCTTTAATAGGCCGTAAATTTTACAGCTGGCAACGATTTCTATTGGCCTACTTTGTGCAGGTTTTCCAATCTACTTCTTTGTATATAAAATTAACTGGAAACGTGTCCAATGAAGTTCTTATGACTATAATAATACCTACATATACTCGTACATACATATATACATAGACGTTGATATTATCTACATAGAATATACACACGACTGTGTACCCGGAATGGGGTAGCCGAAACTGCAAGATCATAAGGGAGATTCTATAGCCACGGTTAGCAATGTTTCGATATTTAATGAAAGTTAGAATTCAATTATTTCTAACCCTAAGTAGTTTTTAGGTTATAGAAAATTCTACCCTTCTGCAAATATTTAATGTTAGTTGTTTGGTAATAAATTTATTATTTCTTATAGTCTTTAACGTAGTTACAACTTCTAGTAATTTCTTTAAAGTTTGGTACCACATATAAAGTATTTAAGACACTGTCACCTTTTTTTATATAACACATACATACATACATATAAATATATAAACACGCCTTTATCCCTTACGCGGTAGGCAGAGCACCAAGGGCCGATAGAACCACGTGGTGCCACTTCTGACCAATTTTGAGGGTATAGTTGAGATTTTTATATAAATTGCAAATAAAGTGAACGATACCTCTCAGATGATAAGAACCAATGCTTTAGCCGGTTTTTCTCTGTACACGGCACATATCTAGTTAAAAACGTAATTGTGGTTCATATGTTGTAGGTAAAACTCTAGAAGACCAAATTTAGAAATTGTATGAGGAAAACCTTTTTGAATTATTAATATGGTGATAAAAACACCTACGTTCACACTATCCCTTTCATTATTTCGCAACAATATTAGAAGAAACCTATGGCCCTTCGTCCCAAACTGTTATTTTGTCATTCTTTGACCTATTGTCATGCGTGTCGACAAGATTTAGTTTCGTTGACACCAAACAAAACACCCACGGCTGACTGTCAAATGTATCCGACTTAGAGACGAAATAAATGAACTAGACAGGCTAAAAATACATATTGTGTCCACCCCATTCTCCATGGTCCACCCGATTGCGTAGTAGTATAAAAAAATTAAGATCCTACTTACTACCGCTACAATGATATACAATATACATATACGCTATTAGTAAATATCGTCAAAATATATACGTTTTCCTCTGAAATAAACAAATATTTTACTAGGACTTTATTAGAAAATTTACTGAAACTTCCAGATCTTAAATTCATAATTGTTTCTTATTTCTTATCTATTTCTCAATCTCTATCTAGTTGACAATCTGCATTATGTTACTCTCTATTCAGTATTATATCACTTGAAAAGAATTGAAAATAAAGAACTATACTTATATTGGTATCTAAAACTACATAAGTAAAAATAAATGGCCTTTCATTAATTTTTATTGCGTCTTAGTTCCAAACTCCCATTGTTTGTACACAAGAGTGACGTAAGACGATGTTAATAATCTTTTGGCTCAAATTACTTACTATTCGCTTATCAGAAACGAATATCAACCAAGCAGTTATTAAAATAAATAATATGAAAATAATAACAGTGTGAAACTGTGATTCTTAACTTTACTACATAACGGCAAACATTGAACATTAAAATTGTAGAAAAATTTTTAAAGTGCGCCAATGTGCGCTAAATAGATATTAGGAAGGCTAAGACTTTTGTAATGGTCAGATAGCCTATCTGAAGGATAAAGTTAATGCTGTCTCTCCCTACCTTGATCAAGATTTAGAGAAAGACTGTATGAAATTTAAATATTGAGTATATTACTAAATTATACCCAATATTATGTATTGACGATCAAACTTCTCATTTACATTCAAATATACAATTTTACTTGGAATTGCAGATGGGCACCCCGAAGCTGCGTGGAACCTCGCCAATACATCTGCCAGACCAAACTGCGGAAACTGCCCAAATCCAACGTGGAAGCGCTCAAGAAAACCATGGGCAACATCAACGAGATCACCGCGCCCAGCGTCAGCCGCGAGATCAACGACCCGAGGAACAACGAGGCGGTCACCATCACCCCGATCCTCAATCCGAAGTCCTTCGACCTCCGCCCAAGCCCTCTCAGAGCGTGGAACCGAAACCCGGCGCGAAGAAACCCGAATCGAAACCACTCGAAGCCGTACGGCTCGAGGCGGAACGATATTACGAAGCGCTCTCGACCGACGGAGCAGAGGCGGCTGACGTCACCATTCCCTGGGTAAGATTTACCTTTCATTCATCATGAGTTCGAACCTTAGTACCAGAAGCTTATAAATAAATAACATACTTGGCAACATATTAACCTAGTTCCACGACACGATTCCTAAGGTCTTGTGTCGTGGTGTCTTCTCTAACTCCAAAAAACTTGAGCATTCAATATTTGCTCCTAACGGGACTCAAAGCTAGGACCAATGATGCAGTAGGCTGCGTCACCACCAACTGCGCCCATCGGTCGTCACATAATATCTAGGCCGACCTAATATCACACATAAAAATATACAGCAAAACTTAAACTCAATTCAATTTAAAAACCTAGAGACATGACTTCCACTTAACAAGTCGCATTATCCTCATTCCAGCTACAAATGGAACCGGCGGGACCCTGACGGCTCATTCCGCTACAACAAGGCGCTCCTCCTCTCCGGCACCACAGGCCTGAGCAGGCAGCAGGTCAAATCGCACTTAGCCCGCCTCCAGCACCTCAGAGACAAGCAGATCTCCCGCCGTCGACGCACGCGCACCCGCAACCAAGGCGATTGGCTCATCAACGACACCCGGCGGACTCTCGCGCAAACTCATGCCAGGACCTACACGGTGGACAATAACATCAGCGCCCTCTACCCTAAAACTGTGGTTGAAGAGTTCAACATGCCTCTTCCACAGTACCCTATGTCTAGTGCTGGCTAGTCTTCGAAGGTTCTCTTGTAAATAGTTTGCTAGTTTTAGAAGGGGTGCTTTCTAACTAATTTGAAAATATTGTGGTAATGATGGTAACTTGTGATTGTGACGTCACAAACAAAACCTATTACTTGCTGTTGTTTTATAGATCGATTGTTGAACTTGGTATCTGAAGTTATCAGCATTATGATGCATTATAATTGCGTCTTGTCATGTCATTTGATATCCGGTGCAAGAGAGAGCTAGCTTACTTTACCAGCTACAGTAAAGTGTCACAAACTTATTTTGTGCTCGTTACTGGTTTAGGAATATTTGGCGAACAAGTATAGATTCATTATCGTTACGTAGCTAATTAGTAAAATCGAAAATCATACAATTTTCGCTCTCGCAATTGCAATTGCATGACACGTATCATCCTACTATGCAATACCAATGGATAAGTCATGACATTTGGTTCCTAATTAGTTTTCTGGAATGACGTATTTATTCTGGATATAGTAGAAAGTATTTTCCTTTATCCATTAAAGTTAGGAAGTCCCCTGCCCCAGTGAAATTATATATTTATTAAGTCTCAATTCCATATTCTGATATGGGAATCTCACTCTTATGCTTCGGAAATCTACGTCTAAGTAGAAAAGGATGATTCTCAGACTTCTTAGATGGCTCCTTATTGCTTAATATTATTGTCTATGCTAAAACTACATAGCTATACTCTGTACTCTAGTTATAGGTATTGCCGCTGGGCTAGGTCTTCACCCATTTGAGGATGTTTGCCTTTATTTTGGCGCTGGTCAATTTTAAATGTATGTGATTCGATATTTATAACTTAATGTTTATTATTTTCTACCGATCGTATTTCGACCACAGTAGCTAATCTCGACAAATATATAATATTATAGCACTCTCTATTCCCTCACTCTCCTAATCCGTGGGACGACCGACAGGCACAGATCCAAACTTTACGTGCTTTCTGGAATAGTTTACGTCTGACACATTATTCGATCTGCACATAAAATAATGATGACGATGATGATTTAAACTTGACCAGTACCTAAAATAAATATAGGACCTATGCTACTTGAAAATATTCGACGGTTAAGTGCTACAATATCAAATTTCCACATTTAAGCACTTCGTTCTTCTTCTCTTAGCTTGTAGAGTAGCCAGAACGTCTTTTCTTATTTCTTTAGCACATAAGTTTCGATCGACTCTTGCTGTGTGTAAAGTTTAAACATTCTTTATACATTGTAATATAAACGGATTAAGTTAAAAGCAATAAAAATAGCCCACTATAAAAAACCTATCCTAGCTATTTTTATAGTTTTTCGCTTATTATAATATCCCTTCTGTTACATCCTGTATAAGTTTAAAATAAGTAACCTTTTATTTTACATGTAGTATGTAATTTATGAACAATATTTTGATGAAATAATTCCCAGTGTGAAATAGATTTATCTTAAAATGATTGATTTGCTAGTTGTAGTTAAATGCACATTAACTTAAGTGCACCATACAAACCACCTTCGTAATTAAAGAGAAATGTGTTCTAATTTTTCTATGTATTTATTAAAACTAGTCAATAAGTAAGTATATATTAAAATATGTATAATTATTAAATACATCAACCTATTAAAGGTATTACATAATTAAGATTATCTTTAGGATCACGGATGATTAATTTTATTCTATTTTGTTGTGTTTTTTGCTAAGTTAAGAACATATTTTACTGCTGTTATTAATAAAACCTCATTTATACCTTCTACGTATTTCTCACTGTTTTACCTAATTTTAAAATTGTGTCGTACTTCATTTTGGCATTTCATTTAATCTGTATAGATATGAGTATAGATATCTAATTAATAAAATTACTTTATTTTAGAAAATATAAAGATCATGTTCCAATTATAGTAGTGTTAATAAACTTACTTATATGATTAATTCGCATTTACCTAAATTAATATACTTAAGTTGTGCTTACAGTCAAATTATTTTTAAAATATAATATAAACTAAATTGGAACTGTTTGTTTTTATTCACTTTGGCTCGGATACTACTAACGCCATCTAGTGACCAGTAGCGAAACTAAATAACTTGAGAAAAGGTCTACCTGCATTGGTCTTTCAATGAAAAACTGGCACCTTAGTCCGAGCATACTCTGATTTTAAAACGCAAATTTCCCCGTACACAATATTACTTCATATCTTCGTATGCGTACTCTACCTTCACTCTTCACGATCTTGTTTGACTTCGAATACATGACATTTTTTATGAATAATGTTGATGGTTTTGTTAGTGACGATTGGAACCTGTCCACGAAATTTGTACTTATCTACAATTTAAGTTCAGCAGTTCTTTGGCTGAAATGCATAAATGTACCTACATAGACACGCGTAGCAAGATTTTTTCACGGCAATTAATTAATATCTGTCTATGAAAAAACTAGCATAAACACTGGACACTATAAATTTTGCACGATCGAGCAATTAAAAAAAAAATTTCAAAAAAAAATACATCATTACCAGCATTTTTTTGGCATAAACTTACTTTATTTGACGTATAGAGTACGTACCCTTTGTTAAGGGTGGCAACGAAAAAACATCCTGTATAGAGAAGTGGCATTATATTCGTGAATAATAGATGCACAAGTACAGAGATATTGAGATGATGGAGTGGACTAGGCTGGAGCGAAAGTATGTAGAGTTGGGGAACTTAAACAAGGCAAAACTTTTATTTGCCATAACCTGTTAACATTCAGATATAGCATGTAGATTAGACTATCCTAGTAAAGCTAATAAGCTGCACGCCGCTAAAACTGAAATAAATCGAAAGATCAATGACCGCATCCACGAAAGCACGAGATGCCTCGATACGGTCGCCAAGGCAACGCGTCACAAACACCACACCGCGATAGGGGTGGTTGCAGGGTGGAAATGTACGCATTTCTACGGGGAAATAATGTTCTCTCCATTCTGAAGAACCGAATGATATTTTGATATTTCTTTCGCCAATTTCATGTTTAAAGAATTTCATGGAGAATTTCACGGAATCTTCATTAAGAAAATTTAAGGTCGTAAAACAATACCAAATCCGTGGCAACCTGAGCTTTAGAAATATATATATTGCGCCGAACCCTTAGAATAAAAGTAAACTATGGCTGAACAGGGCCGAACCCCATAAATTATGAGATAAGGGCAGAGAGGACGATGACATTTTCTGGAATAGGTTCATTCATATCATAATGAAATAAAATACTCGTATCATGTATTCACATCTAACGATCTTCTGAAAATCATCAACATCTTAGCTATGTCAGTCAACTGCTGAACATACATTACAGGACTCTTCAGGTGCTTACTTCTGAAAATGATGTACCTACTGCTAATAGAAATACATTAAGATGGGATAAGACAGTATAAAACAATCCACACTCTTCCCCAGCTCCGGAAAGTGCTCATAACTTTACCTTTCATGCGACAAAAGATAGCAAACGACATGTTCTACAGACATTCCCTCTATTTCTGCAGCAGTTTGCATAAGTAGGCCTTTTCGCTGACCTTATCGGACTCAGTTATATAGGTCTGACCCAAATACAGGTAATTACTACGTCGTTAGAAATGTTTGTAAGGGAAAGTTAGAAATAGGAAAGGCGAGGCGACGTTGAATATGGCAAATGTTGTAAGTACTTATTTTGAAGTGACTCATTGGACTGTAGGTACTACATTTTACAAGGTAATACTTATAAATATTATGAAGAAATGAAAAAAAAATCACCCGAGTGAGACTTGAACTCACGACCTCTCGCACACCGTGCTTTTGCTCTAACCAACTGAGCTACCGGGTCAATTAACTCGGATGACGAATTTAATACTTGTCATGGGTGATCATGTACATCTGGCCCCGATACACTAAACTGTGAGATCTTCTTCGTGATCCTGCAGTTCTGGATTCCAAATTATGGCAGTACATCCGTATGCATGTAAATGTAGGTCGAGTATCTGTGGAGGATCTAGTTAATCTAACCTTGTGGGTAGGCCTAATTGGCCACATGGAAAAAGAATATTTAGGTTATCTTAATATTAGGTAATTTAAAATGACGTGGAGCTAACCAAATACGTAATAACGCTAGTGTAAAAACAAACTGAAATTACAAAATATAATAAATAAACTGTGATTCTATCTAAACGAATTTATTTCTTCCGAGCATGAAAAGTTTTCTTTTACTTTTATACTCTTCTAGCACGCATGCCTACATCATTTCAAGTCGAAATTTGAAAGCTCTACACGTTCTACTGACCCAGCGGAAATTAACAGAAACTCTAAACCACACTATAAATTAATCGTCAATTGATTCGATACAACGTTAACAGTAGCGACATGGGCAGGGTCAGGTAAACTTGTAACTTGATTGACTTGACCTTATGACCTAACTCGAGCTATTAGCCTTAACACTAGGCTGTAAACACTATCAGAACTGTACGACCTGGATACATGGTTAGATTGATCGATACGACTGACCGGTGCTTGAAACATGGCTTATTTTTTCTAGAAACGCAGGCAAAACCCCCGTATCCCGTAGGTATCTCTTGTCCAACAAAATTCATGATAGATGGTTCATTGACTGATCTCTGATTTCGAAAAAATCAGTTAGGTATTTTTTAATGAGAACCACGCACTGATTAAGTACTAAAAACACCTGAAAACGCACAACTATACCTACAGGTTCAAGATTGATATCACTAGTGAAACGGACTATTAATTAACTCTTTTTCAATTTAATCTTACCTATCAACATTAACCTAAAAGAAGGCTAAGCATATACCATCCAACAATAAATAAAATGTCGTTGCAAACCTTCCCTGCTCGCTATGACATCATATTAAAACAATTTGAGAATTATTTTTATTTACCGTTAAATGCCTAGGAAGGTGCCTAGCCACTACCTCAATTCCTCACACGAGCCAAGTCCAAGGAAATCAAGTACTTATACTTCAGTTCAATGGTATTTACGGCACGCAACATGTTTAAGTATGCACGGGGTACAAACCACCCTTATCGGTGGCAAACGCCCAATAAGACGTCCACATAGATTCATATGAAAAACTAGTCGAGTGGCTGGGTTTTGCTTATTAGCTTTAAGCATCAATAATATACTGTAGACTAACTTACTCTACATCAAATAACTTTATTTTATAGTATACATACCGTTTTGTATACGTTTGCAACCAAAAACACTCTTTATACGACTCAATCCCGCTGTGCTTGATGTCGCTCTGTCTGTGATCACCTTTATGATCATGCATTTTTGGCTAGCTAAGGAACACAGCCGTATGTAGGTATATATGTATGTATGTAATATCGGTCAAGAGTACCCCAAACCGACGAACGTGCATAAAGAATATCATGAAAGTAGATGAAGCGAAAGAGGTGAGTCAGGATCGTAGCAAATGGAGATCCGTGATCTCTGCCTACCCCTACGGGAAAGAGGTGTGATTTTTAAGTATGTAATATCTCTATATTTTCATGTAAATTCGCTGTCACTTATTCTTCCCACAACTTGGTGTAGTTTGGAAAAGCACAATGGCGAAAGTTCTCCTTTCTGGAACGTTTCATTAAGTAGGTATAAGTATGTTTTTTTCTTTACTCTTGGTCCAATACCGAAATAAAGTGATTTAGCAATATCAATTCATAATATTGCACGACCACAATGACAAACAACATGACAAAAGTCTTAATTTCTCCTATAGGTAGATGATTTTAGAATTTCTACAAATCTGAAGTCGTTTACCTTGTGATATTGAACTTAAATACGAAGTTCGTGAACCGAAAACTTTCCGTTTCTGTAAAGCTTATTAATTACGTATACTGGACGTAAATTTTATTATTAAATTAATGGAGGGTCGTTTACATCACCTGTAAACTATAAAAACTAAATGGCAAAATATATTTTATTATAAATGATATTGCTTTATTTAGGTAGATAAGTATAGGTAGTATAACGAAAAGTTGGTAGGTATAGTTAATATTTATTTTAGTAAACAAGTACATGATGATGATGATGATCTCCGACCGTATTTCGGCCAAGGCGACCAATCTCTACAGAGATTGGCCAGATACGCAGGAGATATTATAGTGCACAAGTGTGTGCGCAAACACAGATGCACTCTCTATTCCCTCCACTCTCATAGTCCGATGGGACGGAAAGCCGACACGACCGGAGAGAGATCAGGCGCAGGACCAACGATTTTACGCTTTCCGAGGCATATATATTAATACTCTATGAAATATAGACTCTCGTCTAGTCTGTGCTGATGACCCAATGTGTTTCATTTAATAATTTTAAAAGTATTTTACAATCCATGTTGCATAGTTAACATTAGGTACAGCACATCTATACTTTAATATATCTTCTAGATCACGCACATACCCACTTACTAGATAATAATATAGTTTTAGGGGCCACAAAATATTAAAACTACAGCCATTTAGAAATTCGCCAATAAACGGAAATTCAGGGCCGAGTTTTACGTAATATCGATTTTAATATAAACTGCAACTAGAAGGACAACTTTATTTTGAATCAAATCACTTCAACCCTTTGTGCTTTCGAAGGACGCCATTCGCATTTAGCTATTTACAATGTAATAATAGAAATATACAATGACTTTTGGAACCTATTATATTATATGACTAGGGAGGACGTAGTAATAGTAGTAGATGTAGGTAAGTAGATACGAGTAGGTATGTATAACTTTTAGATGATGTTCCTTGATTCGGAGCTGCGAATGTAAGTTTAGGCAAGTAATTACTCATACACATAGGTTATCGTCATAATCACATAATATAGCTAAATAGCGTACCTAAATAGATATCTAACAAGCTAACCTTTTCATAACAATAATAAACTACGTCATCAGCCATACAATAAAAACTTCGCATAAGTTTTCACTTAAAATTAACCAAACAACTTGACCCATCGGAAATGTACTGGTTGATGAATTCGTAATCACTAAGTTGGGGTGACGGAGCTCTTTGACAAATGGTTACTACGACTTCGACTTGTGTTACATACAATAATAACTGCCGTAGATATAGTAATGGAAAGAAAAGACAAATGAGGAATCAGAAGACCCGAATTAGGATTAAAATATTACAAAAATGTGTGTCTCTCAACTTACGACACTGCCTACTGGAGCTGTACCTATAGGTCCGGTTTCGAATCACATTGCATACATAAAATCACGCCTCATTACCGGAGAGGTAGGCAGAGATCACGGAGATCACTTGCTAAGGTCCTGACACACCTATTTCGCTTCATCTACTTTCATCGAATCACGTAGGAGTATGTTATGGTAAATATGGGTATACTAACTATGGTTATGGGTTTTTTTGCTAGTTGATTGTGTTGTATTTACCTTTTACTAAAGGAAATGATCCGAAAAATGGTGATGAAATACGAAAAAACTTACAAGTCATTTAACTGGAAACAATCTACTTAAACCTATCTCTACTATCAGACGGAGCCTGAATCAGTGAAAAGAATTAACCAATAAGTACATTTCTCTATCACCACTGAAACTGAAAGCCATATCCAGCTAACCATCACATCGGTGGCTCTGACCCGCATGGGGCGACCACTGGTCAGTCCTCGCCTAACCGCCGGCCGGTCACACCGTGATGTCACCATGGCCGATGATATTCCAGGTGATTATCGACAGGGGAATAACTAACCTGATCAAAAGCTGATGCTAAACAGCTGACGTTTACTGGATCAATGTGTAACGAAAGTTAATAAAGTGATTACTGATTAGTGACAAACTTATGGGATACTTAGCTGAAACAAAATGGGGCACGGTCTACAGAAATATTACTTTTGTGTACACAACAGGCACTTCACTTTGCCTATTTTCTATAATCGTTGAAGTTTATTTTATGATAAGGTTCTTGTGACCTATTTTGTGCGTTGGAATCTAGTGGTTTGCGTTGTTAGTAATTAAAATATATACCGGAATATAATTCTTGATTAAAGTTATTTTGAATAGTGATCAATATCATAAGTATTAGGGAAGTTTCAACCTTGGGCTTACTTCATTTTACATAGGACTAGCCGCCGTCCGCGACTTCGTCCGCGTGAATTTTACAACCTGTGCGTTATTCTCGTGTATAAGCTATTTACCTGGCGAATTTCATCAAAATCTGACAACAAACTTCCTCACAAACTATTGCATTTTAAGAGGACTAGTAGGATAGGATAGTGGAATAGAATTATAACCTATAGAAAGTGTGTTCCAACCAAACGCAAGGCGAAAAAATAGGCATAAAATATCGACTTGACGTATGCATGACATAAAATTAATGTTGCCTTAGTAGGATAGGATGCTAGTATACTGATTTGCACACTCTTGGCATAAATATATGAGGATTTCATCATTGGTGCAAAAGTGTGACAAAAAACTACAAATTCTGTTAAAAAGTCCCTCTGAATAATTTGTCATTATGTCAACAAAGCTGTGAGGCCATTCTCCGATAATTTTTCTACGAAGTAACAATATGTGTCGGTTTCAGGTAATTTAATAGTAGTTGCAGTAGGGTAAATTTCACACCTACCTAAACCTAAAAAGAAAGCTGTGATAGCTGAAAGAGAGGCGTTTACAAGATTTACCTTGTAGGTACAGGTGTACCTAACGATCACAGCCGGAACATTTAGATCATGCACAGCGTTGCCAGATGCACGATAAAAACACGATAATTTTGCAATAAATATGACATGACATAATTTCGCAATGTACGATCTGGCAACACTGATCATGCATACGATTACGGCCCTTGGTGCTCTGCCTACCCCGTAAGGGATAGAAGCGTGATTATATGTATGTATGTATACGATTATATTAGTATAGACAATATTAAACCCAGCTTTGCTAAACACATGCATACATGTCATGAATCATGTAATATTACCCTTATTAAAATGTCAAATGCAGAGCGTGTTTTATTTTCACATTACACGGTGCATTAAAAGAGCATTAGCAACACGTAATGCATACAGTATGTAAATATTGAACATACCTACATGGTGCATCAGCTCTACAGTGCTGTGTCCTTTACTACTACTACTACAGTACTTAATAAACATACATAAGGCGAAAAATAAGTAAGAGGATACTAGATACGTATAAATAAAGCTGCACATAGAAGTATGTTTGTTTCCATTCACGTTCATAAAAGAAAAGTGTTTTTCTCGTATCGCTCTACCATCGATTTTGAAACAAGTTTGTTTATTATGTAAGACGGTAATATTTAATTTCCGGTCTTATTCTGACTTGCAACCTTTAAATTAACCAAATTACGGATCGAGGGATTAGTTTTTATGTAACAGAAAGGGTATGTTAAGCGAAAAGCTATGTAAATAGCCCACTATAGAGAACCTATTTCCAAAATTTGAGACTCGAAATCACATTTTTATTTTTCAAGATTGTATGAAAATTCCTGAGATATTTAAAAATTCTCCATACTATCGGGAAAAATAAACATGTGATTTCAGGTCACAAAGATAGGCAGTGGGCTATTTACATAGCTTTTCACTTAACATACCCTTTTTATTACACCCTGTATACGTACCTACCTACATCTACGTCTACGGTTTATTAACGAAGTCCAACTAAACTTAACTTTTACGGGTCAAACTAATTCTGTCTAAGTGTCTCTGTGTTTAAAATCATTTATTTTAGTAAAAAGGACGTATAAATTGTACCTAATAAAAATTGGAATTGTAAGAAAATTGCATTAGCATATAATTAGCATTTTATATGTCTATATAACAATAAAAATGGTAATGTTAGTTTCGCATGCCGCATGCCGGTAGTAAACCGGTGACCGGACCGGCTACACTAACAGGTTAATGCCATTCTGTATTTAACCACGATATAAACAATAAAACTAAAAACGTTGGACAGAAGTGTGCAAATTTCACACCCACTTTTCACCAGTTAGCCTGGCCACGATATTATTGTTCTAAAATGTGTTTACAACAGTGAAAAGATGATTCTGTTTGGTTAGAGATTTATATGACGGCAAAATAAACCGACACGGTCGTCGGTCGGTATGTAGGGACCGCAAAAGTTCTATGTATGTAGTTGTTGGGCAGAAATAATATGTGTCTGAACAGTAGAGCAAGCACGAACTTCTTGATAATCCGTAACGCAACCGTCACGCAAGCAATATCCCATGATATTCGAAAATGTGACGATAACATTACGAACCGTCAAAAAATTTGCGTTACGAACATTACAATATTTCTACGCGACTTGATGACTACGCGCTACTACGGGTCGTAGCACTGCGTAGCACGCCCCGTAGCACCATGTCTGTCCACCCAAGAGGTATAGATCTTTCCGGAAAACGGATTTTACTACATGCTCGGGTGTAAATCGTGGAGCTATAGACACCATACATAACGCTCTTAGACTAAGTAATCATTATACTATAATCGAAGATAACGCTTATAGGTCCCAAAAATGCAAAGCGTCTAGATTTGTTCTTGATTAATGGCGTCTACCAACGAACTACATGAATATTTCGTGTTTTCCACTTATTTTTATGACGCATGTCACTAATACGAGTAGGAGTGTAGGCACAAACTTAAGAACCTACAGATGGGTAAATATTAGTCTTTCTATATAAAATTATACGAGTAGAATAGACTTGTGTGTATATACAGGTGTTTTTTTGTGGCCACCTTTAACGAAGGTACTCACATAAAATAAACTTAAGACTTGATCTGGCGAAATTAATAGTGTCTAGTGTTTATGTTAGTTTTTTTATAGACAGATATTAATTATTTCTCGTGAAACAGATCTTGCTACGCGCGTCTATGTAAATATTGCAGAAAAACGCAGTCTTTCTATTTATACTTTGGACCCTAAATTGGAAACCAGAAACTTGTATGCTTCCATGGAGAAAATGATTGTGATGATGAGGAGACGTAGAACTTGTGACGTAGTATATAATTAGTACGTTTTTATTCAAATAAGTATTCTGAAATATTTTGTTTTCAGACAAGATACACTGAAATGATACTCTCATATTCATATCTAACTAAGGACAAAGACCATTGGATAGGTTTAACATGTACGATAGGACATACATAATAAGTAACAGAACCTAAAAAAGAAAAGAAAATAGCCTAGGTACATACATTTATTGTTCTTTCAGCTTCTTCTAAGTATAAGTCACACAGAAATGTTAATGTTTTAAAATGTTCTACACAATACACGCACACATAACACTTTTACTACGAAAATTATAAAATGTTTTTTGATTTACATATAAACAAGATTTTATTCACCTTCACGAAAAAAGCTGCGCGTGAGCACAAAATTTTCCAAAATGGCGACACGCCTTCTTTTGCATTTATCGACTAGAGACATAATTAATTTTTATTCGGTCAGCCACATCTCGGTATTCCAAATTTATTTATGTCTAGTTAGTTAGTTTAGTTTATGACTAGCCTTACCACCTACCTATATTTTCTTCTACTTCATTTTTCATATTTCTTCCTATTATGTTCTCGTATTATTCTGGATATTTCCGCGTACCTTATGGTAGGTACATTAAGGTAATTTCGCCCTAGCTCCACCTGAACTAATTCAGGCCACACTACCCTTTAACATTAAAAGAACTTAGGACCATTAATCGGACATGATACACATCTCGGATGACCTTACCAGAACCTTGCGAAAGGTCACCGGAAGCCGCCGAAAGCAACCTCTTTTACATTTCTTCGAAAATTACCTACCTCTTGATAAAGCAGTGGCCTGTAATTTGGGTACGCGTGACGTCATCGAGGCGAATATGCTTATGAATATGTAACGCACTTTTCGAAGAAGGAATTTAATGAATCATATGGTTCGTTAGTGGTTCTTATTACTGGTGAAAAAAAGTAGCTACCTAATAATGAATCTCGAAGACTATACACTACACTACACTACTATACAGCCAGGGCCAGATTTAGAGGAGGGCAACTGGGGCAACAGCCACAAAAGACTTGTAAAAAACAAACTTCACATTTAGGGCAAGGAGGCCATCCACACTTGTTGCCCCGAGACCTCTAAATTCGGTACTGCAGTTCACTGCGACTCTATCTTTATCGGAGTTTTCTAAATCGAAGGTTTATTATAACGCATACCGTTTTTTAAAAGCCTCTGAGCATAAGGCATCATAGAGCTTTTATAATTTTGCGTTTAGCTATCAAAGTTTAGTTCAACCGCAGTTACCGTTCAATACTGACGGCCGATTGGTGTATTTGGTAGTGGCCCTGCCTGCGACGCCATAGATCCTGGGTTCGAATCCCGGTAGGTGCAAACATTGATATGATGAATATTGATGTTTGTTTCCGAGTCATGGATGTTTGTTTGATATACTGGTGCTTAGTACCCACGACACAAGGCCTCAGGGATCTTAATGTGGAACTAGGTCAATGTGTTGTGAAGTGTGTGAATATTTATTTATTTATTAATAATTGCAAGATATTACAGTTTTTACCCGACTGCGCCAGAAGTCGTCATTATGTTTTTTTAAAGGTATCATTAGATTCGTCGTGAGAGGGCACTGGGTCAAAATTAAAGCTGTAACAATTCGTTACTGAGTAACGGGTACTCCATCCAGTACCGAGTAACGAAACGTTACACAGGAATTCGTCTCGTTACTCGCATATTTCGTATCATGGGTATTTTTCGTATAATACACTGTTTTATATCCCTCATTTCAAAGAACGATGTTAAGGTTTGTTTAAAGTACAATTTTTTTTAAAAAATCGTCATAGTTTTTTACTGTTTTGTACTATTCTTAGTACATTATGGTAAAAAATTTCTAAATAGTAAATCCATTGCAAATTTGGTAGATTACGTCGACAGTTCACATCGATTCGACTCGTTAGCATAATACACACTATACCATATGCGGTATCAGAAGTAACGAGTAACGTAACGATAAGATAGTAACGAGTACTAATGGTCAAAGTAACGAATACATATGGGTACGCTTTTTTCGTTACTTTTACACCTCTAGTCAAAATAATTATGCAGTCGTCGGGGTTTTTCTTTAAATAATTAAATTATGTTCTAATACCTACTTCCAGAATCTGGTGCCGTGTTCACATTCGGCAAGTCGCACTTCGCCGACAACGAGCCGAGCCACTTCTTCATCAAGAGTGACCCTGTGGTCGCCATTTCTTGTGGTGATGAGCACAGCGCTGTCATCTGTCGTGAGTTGTGCTCTAGCTCGTTCTTATAATATAAACATACGAGTAGAAAGAAAGGTGGGCGGAAGGCGATGAAACATAAGAGACATTGGCAAGAAACTTCCTAACCGATTCATATTGTTGAGATATACAATGTAGACTTATACAAAGTAGACTTTTTATGTCAGGCACCTCTGCAATTTCAACACTGTTTCATATATGTACACTGTTATTTACATACCTACATATCACGAAGGATCACTCACGTTTAGCATAGGTACTCGTATCCCGATGTGATCAGTTTGACTAGCATTGCTAGTAAAACTACCTAGTATTGCTAGCTCATCGCCTGTGAGAATGCCCATAATTTCCTTAGTCAGCTCTTACGACATGCAAGGAAGGAGATGCAGCTGATGTATTCTAGTGAAGCCCCGCATCAGCACAGGAACACACACTTTTATTTATACTTATTCCGCAAAAAAAATCTATGAGTAAAAGGACCTTAATCGTCTATCCTTTTTCCAGAAAACGGACGCGTTTTCGTGTTCGGTGGTAACTCGTGGGGACAGCTGGGATTGGGGCACAAAGACGTGGTGACGCGCCCCAGCTGTGTCAAATGGCTGAAGCCGCATCGCGCCATGTTCGTGGCCTGCGGACGGGCACACACTGTCTTCGTCACCGGTATACATAACTACATAGATACATATAATCGCACCCATTATCCCTCAGAGATTGGGCACAAGTGTGCGCAGTCCAGCATACGTCCTAAGGTCTCATAATATTTATTTTTCCTCGGGATAACCTAATTTATTCTCGAGATAAAAAGTGGCCTAAGTAAGATACATCGATTATGCAGATTTTAAAGGTGTATCTATGTAAGCTATGTTACAAAACACATCTTCTTTACAAAGCCTATTAGTGTGAGCAAGGAGAGAGAGAAGAAAAGAGAGGACAAAGAGCAGATTTGTCGGTTAGGAGGAAAGTGCTAAGATGCAATGTAGGTACAAAAATACATCTGTGGGGAGGAGCACAGAGCCTAATTTTATATCATCAATCACCTCTCATGGAAGTGAAACTACGCTATCGTTATAGACAACAACGCGATCTACTCCGTGGGCTGCAACGATGAAGGGCAGCTGGGTACCGGCGACCTGGAGCACCACACCGTGCCGCAGTACGTGGAGCTGGAGGCCGAGGGGCCCATCCGCCAGGTCTCGGCCGGCAGCAACCATACTGCCTTACTCACTGGTAAGGACTTACTCTTCACCTCTTTATATATACCTACACTTGCCGATGTTCGTAAAGTTCGTCCGCGTGGACTAGGTATAGAATGTAGGCTATGCCCGTCGCAACTACCTACCAGCTATAGCCATTAAGTTCACTACTGAACAGAGGGAAGAATAAAGTTGATGCTGTCCATGGAAAAGGTATAAAAGAGGAGGTGGTACTATGAACTGAGTCGTGTGGCAATCGTGAGGCCATGACGTCATGATAGAGGCGGAGCTTCAGGGCCAATGTGTGTAACGCAGTAGCTGTGACCACACGCTTATGCAAGTAGTTTGGATAGTCACTACAAGGTGGTTTCTATGTAAATGGGCAGGGCTACGATGTTAGGATGCTCCCCTCGTCCGATACTTCACCACCGCTCAGCGGCACACTATTTTTGTATGAAAATATACTTAGCTGCTGCTCCTCTTTTATTTCTTCTCCATGCTGCTGTCTCAATCTTGATCAGTTTTAGAGAAAGACAGCATCCTTCGGGTAGACTATCTGACCGTTGGAAAAATCTCTATCTGCCATAGCTGTATCTATCATGATCAAAATCGGCCCTAAAAGTGGGCCCATTGAACGAACACTTCTTACCTACTGCCTTGTCTTCAGCCGAAGGTCGTGTATTCGTGTGCGGCTCCAACTCGGAGGGCCAGCTCGGGCTGGGCGAGGACCAGCGCTCCTGCGTCAAGTTTACAGAGCTCACCTTCATGGAGAAGATAGTGTTCGTCGAGTGCGGATACTATCATACAGTCTTCATTACATGTATGTAATAGATGCTAACTAATCCAGCCTAGATAAAAGCTATGTACTCACTGATTTTATTAAAAACTAGTGGAATGTCGAAATTATCCGGGATAAAAAGTAGCCTATATGTTATGTGGGACCAATATATTCTTGAAAACTGCATCGAAATCGGTTCAGCCGTTTCTGAGATTAGCGTGCACAAACGCACAGACAAACCGACAAACAGACAAAAATTCCAAAAATCATCGTTTTGGGTTCTATTGCGTTGATAAAGGTCTTCTATATCTTCCATGTACAGACAGCGATCCGTTACATTTTATTATATGTATAGATTTTATCAGCCGTTGCATGCATGCAGGAATGCGAGAGGTTGTGAGTTCAAATCTCACTCGGGTGATTTTTTTTTTTCATTTTCTTATTAATATTTATAATATACTTATTAGCAGTGATCCTGCATGTGACCACATAGCTCCTGGCTACGAATCTCGGTAGGAAATGATGAATATCGATGTTATTGTTCATAGATCTACAATTTCTATGTATTACGCCGTTGCTCCCACGACACAAGACCTTAGATATCTTAGTGTGGATTATGTAAAGTTTGTGAATATTTACATACATTGACTTACATACATACAGCAGTGTTTCCGATATGAGGTAGCCAGAACGGAGATCATAAAGGAGATCCGACAGCCATGTTTGGCATTGCTGGGTTGCTAGCTCATCGCCGGAGAGAATACCCGAGTTACTTAGCCGACTCTTACGACACGCACGGAAGATGCAACTGATGTATTAATATAAATTCGCTAGTGAATCTCCGGTTGAATATTTATTTAGGTGAACATGGAAAAGTTTGTGCCTACCTAATTATTATTTTCCAGCTAAAGGGGCAGTGTTCGTAACTGGCGACAACGAGAATCGAAAACTCGGCATTCAAAGCATGAACACAACCGTATTCGTACCTGAAGTGTTGCCATTGGATATCGCAATAAAGAGTGCGTGCTGCGGAGCTAATCACACGTTCCTACTGTCCATGGACGAGACCAAGATCCTCGCTTTTGGTTCCAACGAGAAAGGGCAGCTGGGCATGTCAAAAGATGTGGACAACGTGACAGCGCCAATCGAAATCGATATGGAGAAGATGTTCGACGGGTTTCAGCTGAAACTGGTTGCATGTGGAGCCATGCATACCGCGTTTGTGACAGGTACGTCTTTCTCCTATATTTCCATGATAGTTTTATACTCATATAGTTACAAATTAGTGGTATAATTACCAGATTTTTTATTAACCTTAGGTGCCCTTCCTATAAATATTACCCTTATGAACTACACTACTAAGCTCAAAATGTAAAGTTAAAGTTTTAACTGGTTTCAACCCTTAGAAACCCACGGATTTTTCCAAGCCGTGTTTATTATATTTTACAGCCACATAAAGCACACTACAATTACCTGGTAGTGGACAAGGTTGTCACAATAACTCAGTATCACTTTACAACCCGTACGGGGTAATCGTGTTTAAAGGTGTACTTTATTGTCGCAGATAACGGACTCCTCTACACCTGTGGCGAGTCGCGACACAATAAACTTTGCGTGGAAGAAATCGACGACGCCGACAATACAAATGAGGCTATCCCCAATCAATACGCCCCAAAGCGGGTCACAGCTATGAATGGATACATCGTAGACAATGTGGCTTGCGGCGGGTGCCACACTTTACTGACGGCCACCAAAGGATCAAATGCAGACTTCACCAACAACGATTTCAGTGTCGTAAATCAGGAAAACAGACAAATAAGCCTTACGGAACTGCCTCCTCTACAAAAAGTGCCGATGATGACGAAAACTGAAGAGACGGACAATATCGACGCAACAAATTCCAACATAAATGCCGACCCAAACACCAATAACGTCAATGGAAACATGAACGACGAAACTGGATCGATAGATTCATTAGAAGCCAATGTGAGCGGCTCTCACATCGTAAACATAAACGACCTTGAAAACGACTCTGCTAGCACGCACGACGTTCCCGATATAAATAAAGATGACTTTGAAGAATTAACTAACGCATTACAAGAAACTGGCAATGATTTGGTCAAAAATGTGCAAACAGCAGTTGATAATACTGAAAAAAATATGAACAGCTATCTTGAAGAGACTAAAAATAATATAAACTTATTAGCTGAAGATGCAAAAGAGAAAGTAAATGATGCAATAGAGCATGCTACTGATAAAGCGAAGGAGCCAGCCCGAGTAGTAGAAGAAAGTATCCACAAGGCCCAATCTTTACTGCCTGATCCCCGAAGTGGTGTGAATAAAGTTCTAGGAATCCCAGATAAAATGGTTGAAGTCGCAAACTCACCACCCCCAAAGTCGCCTATTGTTCAAAACTTGTTGCACATTTCAGACATTGCGCAAATGAGTCCAGTCCTAAGTAAACACAGCGATGATGGTCAAAAAAGTGAAGCTGGCCAATCAGAAAATGAGACAATTCCTTGCGGGTCTGACAAGTCGAGTCCTCATACAGGTAAAACCAAAACTCAGGCAGTTTTGCCAATAGTGCGAAGTGAAGATCACATAGATAGTGACGACATGGCCGGCAATGAGGAAAGTGAAGTGGTCGTAAATAAGCTCGAAGAAAAGGGTCGGTTTGCTCGAATGTTTGACTCTATACGTGATAAGGAGAACTCCTGCATGGGTAAAGGAAAAGTTATTGAAGACAAAGTTGTTGGTAAGTTAACTAACTTTTATTTTGGCCTGACGTAACATTGGCATATCTTTTCGCGAAGGACAGAGCCGATAACTGATAAATTTCCTAGCGACAGAATCTTTGGCTTTTTTGGGCTTGTTATAGATTGAACTTCTAATATTATCAAAGTAAGAGTTTGTGAGAATGGATGGGTGTTAGTCTATCACATAAACAATACCGAAAGGAATTTGATGAAACTTATCAGTAGGTATAATAACACAGAGAGTAAGACACGCAAACGAACACCTCCCAATTTTCCGTCACATTCTACACTTTTGTTAAACAGAAGACAGAAATACCTCTACACCTCTAAACAAACTGTTATTTTTATTACAGAAACCATTCACAAAGGCATAGACAACACAGAAGAAACCGTACACCGAGTAGAAGAGAGTGTGGAAACCGAAATCAGGAACCAGACAAACTCTCGAACGTGCACTATATTATAAGCCTGTATAATATCTACTTTCAGTCTTCAAATGTATTGTTAAATAAAGTTTTTATTATTATCATTATAATCACTGGTTCATTCTCCTAAGACAGGTGATACTAATTTATTAATACCGAGTGCTCACTTAACGCCACATTACAGGTATGCTGAGTTGAGCTAAATAATTTACAATTTTGAAGAGAACTTGAAGTTTAGGCGATTTATTGCAAATATTCATTCAAGTGTCATAAATAGGCTGTTTAAGTGAGCTAAATAAAATTCACAAACTAGATTTAAGCGTAAACCAGAAGTCCAATGTTCATTCCTTTAAGGCCAATAATGGACAGAATCTGGAGTATAAGTTTTATGCTGGCTTTAAGTTAAATCAAGATATTAACAGAAGAAAGTTATCTTTCAGACAAGTTTTACCAAATTATTAAAAACCTACCATTTGTAACAGAAATGTTATCAAAATATACAGTCATAAATACTCGTACTTCATAATTCCCATGGCAAAAAAAAAAAACAATAATAGACAAATGTATTTGTGCTTTTTTATAAAAGATCAAAA
The DNA here is from genome assembly GCA_014607495.2 of Carposina sasakii. Lineage (NCBI taxonomy): Eukaryota > Metazoa > Arthropoda > Insecta > Lepidoptera > Carposinidae > Carposina > Carposina sasakii. The sequence continues at coordinate 13,795,521 of CP053153.1, forward strand.
TCATAGACTAACTGACACAAAAATACCAATAATTTTGAAATAATGCAAATACCTTATATCCTATGAATTATTTAGATTGTGTTTCGGTGTTAAAGCATTACAAGAACATTATACAGAATTATTCTGTTATGCAAAAATAGCTTATTGTTACATATAAAAGTTTAAACTATATAAATTTCTCTTCAGTGTGGCCAACGTCATGTAAACCATTACAATCTTACATCTATGTGACCATAACAACAAACATACCCAAGCACAGCTTCAGTATACTCAGACTTCATTTTAATTCATAACAATCTACATTATGAACTAAGATGTTAATGAGAAAAGAAATAAACTCGAGCCTAAAATGAACTAATTCAGTTAAATAGAAACTTAGTACAAATGCTACAACAGTTTGAGGGAAAACTATTTGATATAGGCTCAGTGTAAATATCAAAATACAACCTACCAAGTTGACCTAAATTTCATTGGTCTTAAGATAAATACTTTTTTCTTCAAGTTAAAATGGCAGGTTTATAATGTGTCATCTCCTTGGCTAGAATACTGTAGAAAAACCCAAAAGGGACTATTATAGCAAAAAAGGTGACAGACTTTTACAATTTATAGATCAAAATTGTGTTATGACAGACATTCACTATTTTCATACTAAAGTCTACTTAGATTGCCCATGTACATAGCACAGTTTCAATCCAAAAGACTGGAAGCCTGTATATCAACCAAATAATCACCCCACACTCCCATTGTTATGTTAAAATAATTAGTAACTCACTACACTGTGTAAAGATTTTTAGTGGCTGAACTATGTTTAACCATGGTGTCTCGGTGCACTTGGAAGCCAATCTTGCCATGGATTCCGAGTTGATCCTTCAGTTTTCTCCCAATCTCAATGTTGGCATGCTGTTTGGTAGCGTCTGCAGTCCAGATTCCTGAAAACAAAGGTGTACACATCAGCTTCACTTCCTCAATATGATATGCCAATAACAGCAATATACATAAATATGATGGAAAAAAGAGATAAATAAATAAGGAATAGAAGTGGAATTTCCTAATTTCATTTAAAGTATACCTACTTAAAAAGAATGCTAAAGGTCATATTGTATAATGGGCATTAGTCATAAATGCAATTAGCAATAAAGGAAGCAGATAGTTGTTTGCATGATAGATAATGTATTTTGAGTAATGAGGTGCTTAGGTAATTTCAAATTTTTACCATATTTAACAATTAGACTGTAATAATTAACAACATTTTATTGTATTTAGTACTAAATAAATTTTAGTTGACTTGATATTGTAGTTGTTAAATATGGAAAATTGTAGAAATTATCTGAGCACTTCAAAAAACATTATCATAACCTACATATTATAAAACAGTCACTTCCTGCTGTAGGTCTGTCCCCATGTATGGTTAGATCTTTTAAACTTAGCATCGGATGTTGATGCAGTTTGTTTTAAATAGATAGAGTGGTTCATGAGGAAGGTTTATATGTATAGTATCAGCATTGCACCCGTACAAAGCCAGGGCCAGTTGCTAGTCTATCATGTTAAGAATATAGGTCACTTACCAATTTTGTCTAGTTTTGGCCTAACATTTACAACAGCTCCACAAATTTCTTCAGGATTCTCAAAGCTTTCACCAATTAGGAGAAGAACCTGAAAGAAAAGTAACAAAGTAAAAATTACCACTATACTGACTGAATTTATTTTTTTATTTAATATGGTTATGTCTTCTCTTGTATTAAAGAAATAAGCTAATATGAAGTCAAATATTCAGTATTATAGGTACATACCACATCTAACCAGAACCGGTCAAGGTCCGAGTTACGTTGTTTCTTCTCCAGACTGATCAACCAGCGGCCCCCCATTTTGTTGGCATCATCTTCCCACATAGGCCGGATTCCTTGTTTAAAAACTGCATAGTCGTGTCCTTGACGCAGCTCAGAAGGTAGCTTAATGTGGTGGTAAAGCCTGCATAAATAATAATATTTCATACATACAATAAACAACAGTTTATCATCACGAACTACACTAATTTTTATCTCAATTTATTACCTCCAGAAGTCCTCAACAGTATCAAATGTAGTCAGCTCAATCAGATTCTCTTCCCAAGTCTTGTTTCTGTCATTGTCATAGAACCAAAGACTCCAAGTGTTCTGCAGCGGATGCTTTATAAGGAATTCCGGCGGCACCTCAGCATTTGTAGTCGTTTTAGTATCAGTAGTTGCCACAGTAGATCCCTTGAATACACAAGTCATTTTAAACACTAAATCCTAACCTCTAACTATAAATTATTGTAACTCGAGTATGAATCTAATGCTGATTATATAACGTAAAAAGCGTCCAAAAATTAGATAAATAATAGAATTTGCGGGGAAATACACGAAAAAACAGGTGACAAGAAACAAAAGCTGAGTGAAAGTTAGTGTAGCCACATCACCAGCCGTTAGCGAAATAAAATAAAGATAACGTTAGATAATAAAACTTTCGGGTAAATGAACATATTTACTCCCTTCTATTTTATTTCTACCCACCTCTACTTCTTCTGTACTATTGCCAGCCATGTCACAAGAATTCTCTCTTGAACACAATTTTTCACCGAAAAGACAGATGCTATTTTGGTGTTGCCAGCCCTAAAAATATTTTTATTTCTATTTAAAAAACGCTCTTATTTTATTTTACATCGCTCGTTATTTTATATCCAGCCATGAAAAAGTTTTTGCGAAAACCACTGCTTGAAAAAGTGAATAAAAGCTTTGGGTCGTTATTTATGAAAGATTCTAATTATAGAATCTTGCAGATTAAGGTTTCAATCAAATGGAAAAGTTTTGTATTTGCAGAGTTTAAGAAATCATGGCATTTCGTCATAGCAGTACAGATGCAAGTCACATGCAAGCATAGCATGCAAGTGAGGACACAAGGCAAGTGTACTAAAAGTTGTGTATCGCTTACAACGCTGACATTACTTGTCATACTTTGTATGACAACACAATCTCACTGCAACACACACATTGATGCTGCTCACACGCACAACTCGAATAAAAAATATAATGAATAAAATATTTTTAAATCTACTAAACTTAAGAAAAAGTCAAGTTGCCAATCTTACGCCGTCATCGCAGGTTCACTGCACGACACGATTTCATTGGCAATTACTGAAGTCTCTAACGAGTTTAAGAGATAACGTAAACACTGTAAACAGTAAAATAAAAAATGTCTATGGAATAGATTCGGCGGGAAAAGCTAGAAAGAGCAGGTGCAATTTTCTTGGGAAAATCTAAATTTATTTGTAAATGGCTTGCTTGTATCCGTAAAGTGATGTTTTCTGTTAGATAAGTTATATTTTGTTTACTTGTGATGTGAATCTAGTGATTGTGCATGGTTTTATATGCGGGTAATCTAAGTAAAACTTTAGTCGGAATACGATCTCTTCATGGGCTCATGTAAGTTGTTTCTGCAATTCTTTTAGACCTTTACTAATTTTACATCCATTCTTGAGGATTTTCCCGACGTTTCCATTCATCATCAATATCATCTATCATAAATTCAAAAATCATTTACTGAAGACAATGGCTGTATGGGCTTAGTTCCCCTTGCCTTTCCTTCGGGATAAACTATACAAAAAAATGTCTATGGAATAATATGTCCATGGAGAAAATTAAAAGAGGAGCAGGGGCTAAGAATATTTTCATACAAAATAGTGTGCAGCTGAGCGGGGTTGAAGAATGGGACGAGAGGAGCATGCTAACACTGTAGCCCTGCCCATTTACATTGAAAACCAAAGCAGCCAAACTCCTTGCATAAGCGAGTGGTTACAGCTTCATGTCCATGGCCTCACGATTGCTACACGACTCAGTTGACTTCCGCTAGGAGTAATTATGTTCTGTGGTTGACTTAGGGATGGTGCGTATTTACGCGACCTGGTTTTAAAACCAGATTTTTACTTGGAAGTACGTAAACCAGGTACGGACCGAAATACGCGGAAGACTTTGCAGGTATTTGCCTTGCAAGTATCGTAGTGATAGTTTGAATCCAAAATTAAACCTTAGGCTATATCTATTAAGGTGTATAATCGCGCTATGTGAAAGAAAATACTTTCAAAGTAAAAAAGTATTTTTTGCCAGCGGGATTATATTATCACGCAGCCTTATTGAAATAAGGACTATTTTTCTATGAAATACTTTATTAGGCATCGGCGGCGCCCTGCAATACCTGCAACCAGGTACGGGCCGAAATACCTGGAAGACTGAAAGTATTTACGTTGCAAGTATCGTAGAGATAAATTAAACCTTAGGCTATATCTATTAAGGTGTATAATCGCGCTAACTGAAAGAAAATACTTTCAAAGTAAAAAAGAATTTTTTTTTGCCAGCGGCATTATAAAACGCAGCCTTATTGAAATAAGGACTATTATCTCTGAAATACTTTAGTACCTAGGCATCGGCGCCCGGCAACCCGTGGAATACTTGAAGGTATTTATTTATTTTGTAGCACGATTATGTTCTTTATGTCTAAGAAAACTAGGATAATATTTCTATAAAAACCTTATTAACAACTTGGTACAAGTTGTTTGTTCACAGTACATACTTTGTACAGCGGACTCTAAATAGTATGAAGCACGACTATACGTGAGCAAGCTCCTGCTGACAGCGCCAAAGCTGCGGCGCTGGAGTTTCAAAAGTGTGCAAAAGTAGGCAGTCTAATGGAAATTCTGTGCCCGCTGCTGCTGACGGCGCCGGAGCTGTACCCGATTTGGACCTCCAAAAGTGTGCAAAAGTGGGCAGTCTAATGGATGTGCTGTGCTTGCTTCTGCTGACGGCGCCGGAGCTGTCCCCGTTTTGGACCTCCAAAAGTGTGCAAAAGTGGGTAGTCTAAAGGATGTGCTGTGCCCGCTTCTGCTGATGACTCAGGAGCTGTACCCGGTATGGACCTCCAAAAGTGTGCAGGAGTAGGAAGTCTCGTGGACGTGCTGTATACTGTGAAACTCTTTTTTGGTACATACATACATAGGTACATACTGTAATTAAAACTTCCTACAACTCTCTACACAAGAATTGTATTTAAAGGCTATACTTATTACAGTCAGATAAGATACGTGTAAATTTGGAAAAGTATGATTCGTCCTGTCCATCGTTCATGCTATAATGTTCCTGAATATCAGTAGTCAGTCACGATAAGGTCCATTAATCTTTCCTACGTAGTTAAAAAACTTAAACTTTAAAGTAAATGGCTGGATAAACCTGGTTTTTAGCCCTGGTACGAATTGATGGACGTACTTTGAAGTCCTGGTACGCAAATCGTCAAGTACGACCCATGTCTACTCAGTTTATAGTCCCACCTCCTCTTTTATACCTTCTCCTGAGTGGATCATGGATGTCAGTCAGAAGATTTCAGTTTGGTGTCACGGATGTCAGACTTTTGAATTTCTTTCTATGAAGCGATCGCTGTTTAATATTGCCGGTCCAGTCCATTGAAATTTTTTGAAATAATTATTTTACATGTGAATGTTAAATTTGTAAATATTAAATTATGTCTGTTCAAACAATACTCCTAGATTTCTCACTTGACCCTGCTCGTTTGGCTGATGAAAATGGTCAAAAATCGGTATTTAGTCAACTGGAGACTGTGCTGAAAGAATATGTCCCAAATCTCTTATTATGTGCTGAAGTAAAAGTAGATGGAGGTTCTTTGAAACTCCTAACAGGAAAGAAAGGTACTTCAGTCTCTGTGCGGCTATATGATCGCGGCCTGGTAACTGTAAATATTGAATATTACAAGGAGGAAAATGAGGAGCCACTCATTGATTTTAAGGTAATTTTGTGTCAAAACTTTGGTATACTGTATTGTACCAACTGCATTGTTGGTATAGTGTTATTATTAAACTGGATAGGTATTAAAATTAAGAAGTTTTACATTTTGGGTTAAGTAAGGGTCTTAATTTTTTTTATAAATTTTTGTGAGCTTATAAAATTACTGAGATAATAAAGAACAAATATTTGTACCCAAAATGGATTACAATATGACTCATGGAGCTGATTCTGTAGCATTATTACTAGTTAAGGTTGAGCGTACAACTAATTTTATTTTCTAGTGTTCTAAAATACTGGAAAGTTCAATAAGAATGTCAATGGAATGCCTAAGACTCAAACTGTTGCCAACTATCAAACGTGGCCAAAAATATGATGTTTATCTCACTAGCTCAGGTTAGCCTATGTTACTGAATATTTCTCACTCTTTGATTGCTTCCACTTAAGGTAATTTAAAATGTTTTGAGTCACCCTGGAGTTACATGCAATTTTCTTTACATTTATTTTGTATGTAGACAAATTATAATATATTCTGAGGGTTAGTGAAGGTTTATTTGAACATCTTTAAGAAGCTAGCTTAAAGAATCTTGTATTTGATTTGCCAATTTTTTGTGTAATCCATGGGAACACTAAAATAAACAAATAGAATATATTTGTCCTGAAATAAGTACAATAACATACAACATACAACAAATTAATATATTTGTATAATAATTTTAAACAAAAGTAGGTACTTACTCAAAAGGAATTTATGGGTAAACAAATACTTGTTATGCTATAAGCAAACAGGGTGTAATGGGGCTTAACATACCCCTTTTCTTACACCACTTCTGTATAAGTAATTGTGAGATAGAACCCTGGGTTAAAAAGACACTTTTTATTATTACTGGCATGTACCCTTGGCTTTTTGTATATTAATTTGCATATCTAGTTTATGGAACACTTAAATACTTATACACATTTTCTGAGTACTTTTCTTACACATACCAATTTGACATTCAATTCCAATACCTAAAATATGTTGTTAATGCAGCCTTTCAGGTTGCAGTAGTCACATAGGAGACAAAAAAAAAGGGCCTAATCATGTCATTCATAGAAAACTGTCACCATTGTGCATGTGACAGGCGTCAGAGTAACCTGTGATTAACGTATAATTTTTTTATACTGCACTAGATAAAGCTCATTGATTGTTGACACTTTGATTAGGCCCTCGTCTCCTCTAAATTCCTCCATAGTGGCTGTCTAAGAATTACATTGTATGTACATGCTGAATAAAGCTTGTTTAACATTTCTATTTCGTTCATATTTCAAAGTTGTAAATCGCTCAACCTTATTTTTATTTATAAAATTGTAATTAATTTTTATTCTCTTGCATGTAAATTACCTGCATTTATTATTTTTACTTCTGATAGTCATCAAAAGAATTGGAAAGCAAGCTGAAAAAGTATGCGACAGCCTTTAAATCACAAGCCTACCCGCCTCTAAAGAGGTGCCTATTTAGCAGATACTTCCCAACTTCAGGTAAGCGAATCTAAATTATTTTCCGATGCTGTATAGGTATGATTATCATTTTATGATCTCATTAATCATCTGGTGATTACTTCTCTTTCCTTTTTGTATATCTATCTTTATCAGTGGATTATGTAAATTTAAAGTTATAAAACAGCCCTGTTATAGTTAAATATATGTAAAGTCAGTAATATACTTACAATAATAATATATAAACATTTATAATGTATAAACATTTATTATTCGAAGAAAAGTACATTCCATCCCCAATCTAAAATTAAAAAACACAAATGACCTTATTCAAATCCACACAAACTTTTCCGAAAACTATTTCTCCTAGGCTTCCATGTTTAAAGGTCACAATACCACCTGCTTTGTTTGCAGACGAGAGACTTCTCGAATACGACATTGACGAGCTTCTATTCGACGAACAGTCGAGTTTCCAACGAGTGCAGATCGTGCACTCCAAAACCCTGGGTAACATGTTGGTGCTAGATGAATTGCAAAGTGAGTAAAAGTAAAAAAGGTTTATTTCCTAAAATACATTAAACAATATTTAGATTTTACTGGGAATCCTACGCTAGGAGAACCTGTATCGTTCCAACTAAGAGTAACTAGCTGATAAGACAATGTTAGATCGTTCGGCATCGACGTTCGTTGTCTCAACACTCGCACCAGTAGCGGTTAGAATTTATCACGTGACTTGACGAACGCGGGAAAATGACCTAGAGTTTATTTTTCAGATATTTCAGAGGCTGACCTTATTTACACTGAAACTTTGATGCAAAGAGGCGAAGACGACTACGAGGGAAAGGAAATAGTTATTTTGGGTAAGCACTAACACCTGCTATCCTATGGTCTGTGTATTATTCTGATATGTAAGCTATATTATTGTGAAGGTTCATCAAAATCCATTTAGTAGCTTTTGCGTGAAAGAGCAACAAACATCCTTACAACATACATACATCCTCACAAACTTTTGCGTTTATAATATTTATTAGTAGGATTAAACGGTATGCATGTAGTCGGTTGGATTAACACCGGTGACATGTTTATTTTTGGTGGTAATACGTAAATAGTTTAACATACGTCCTTGCTCTAAATAGCTCGCTATACCGCCACAGAAGTCACTTATACTATATGTACCTAAATAGAATATTGCTATTCTGCGGTAACTCTTACCTTACGACCTGTATGTTTATAAATATGTATACAAAAATGTATATGTACCAATGTACTCGTATGTAGGTACCTATATGTAAAAAGGCTAGTAAATTTTATGCTACAAGAAGGTATGAAACATATATCTAGCTTTGATATTAGCAAAGGAGGCCCTGCATCACAATTTTACTGTGGACGTCCATTGTTAGCTACCATTGTTGTTACCAATAAAAATTGCCCATATGCCTATTACATTTCATATACTTACCGTCACTGATATAATAATTCCCTTAATTTTTCCATTGTGGAAATGAGATGTCGCTCACGCTCTGCATTAATAGCGTCATCTGGCAATAAAAGCTCAATAGGTTTTCTTAATCATGGAAGCTTCTATAGGTGGCGGCGACGGCGCCCTATTATACGAACTGCTGAAAGAGAAGCCGAAGTTCGTGTGGGTGCTGGAGATAGACGAAGTGGTAATGCAGGCGTGCAACAAGTACCTGCGCTCCATCTGCGGAGACGTGCTGGAACGCAGGAAGGCTCCCAACTACGAGGTAATCAATACTTTCAAGTGCATCAGCCTATTGCAGTCCACTGCTGGACATGGGCCTCCCCCAAAGCTCGATCTCCTGTCTTCGTCATCCAGCCACTACCAGCCGCCCTCTTCAAGTCATCGGTCCATGTAGCTAGCCGGAGGGCGTACAACGGATTTATTAACCTTTACGTCGATTGATTAAGGGATGATCTCCATTCGTAAACACTTTGAGACTAAATAAAATAAGTCAAATATAAAAAAAATCTGGGTAAGTACTTATATAAGTATAAGAGGAAGATCCTAGCAAACTCAAATTATCGAAATTATGTTATATGTATGTTGCCATGTTATGTTTTTTATAAGTTTATATTGAACATCAATTCTAATTAACTTCAACAGATAATCGTAGAAGACTGCATGCTGACCCTAAACAAGTTTATAAAGGAGAACAAGAAGGTTGACTACATATTCGGAGACCTCACCGACATTCCCATCTCGGATACGGCTACGGGGGAGCTGTGGGAGTTCATGATCACCATACTTAATGCCTCCTTCAAGATACTGAAGCCTAGCGGGAAGTTTATGACGCATGTGAGTAAAGCTGGCCTTGTCATCATTTTCAGGTCCTCGGAGAAGGGCCTCCCCCAATATATAAACCCCCGCTTTGTCTTTGTCATACAAAATAGGTATTTGTGGACTACTCATTCTAACTAGGGCTGTTTGTTAGAGATAGAGGTGTATTGTCGTCTTACTAGAATAATTCTAGAAAGATAAACAGTAGTGCAACAATATAATGAGTGGAGTGAAGATTCAATTATCACCAAGAATTTATTGTCTGGATTTTCCGCAACACTGCCAAGTCATAGCTTTTATATAAGGTATCTATCGCGTCAATATATCTCTTACATCCCATGATATAACATCAAATCTTGACTCGTTTGTGTACTTGTACCTTCATACAATGTAGTTTGGAGGTACAAAGCCCAAGACAAATTAAATATGTGTAAAATGTAAAATGGTAATGGTAAAATGTAACTCAGTGCAAAATGGTAATAAATAATAGATAAATTACTTGCAGGGAAATGGTGCTACATCCACAGATTCACTGGTGCTTTACGAGCAAGAACTCAAAAAACTGAAGCCATCAGTGACCTACACCAAGACCAAAGCCTTTGTTCCATCCTTCCTTGAGGACTGGATCTTCTACCAAATCTCATTCAGTAACTCCGACAATGGAGATGCTTAACAACTGCCTTTTACCAAAGACACTAATTGTTCCTTTACTGCAATCACAAAACTAAGTCAATATGCCATATTTGTAGATAACACTGTATTACTAAAGCGTGTGACGCTTGTCTCGAGTAAGAATGTGCCCCATGATGTGGAGAGAACCAATGACGCTCCACACTGTGTGATTATAGGTTGCTATTTAGATTCTATAGATGGTAAGGAAAAATGTGCAACAGTATTTCTTGTATTATTGGACCTAGTTCATAGTTTGTTAGAAACATTAGTTATAATTTGTGCTTGTTTTTGTATTTGCTTTATGTTTATTAAAAGTATTACAGTAAAAAATACCCAGTTTTTTTTCGTAAACAAGTATCCTATGTTTTATAGCTAAGCTTCTATCTGCATCCATTGCTTGCAGTTTGCAATAATTTATAGAAGTTTATTAATGATTGCAAACTGCTAAGCTTCTAATTTATACAAAATAAATCAAGCTATTCTTAACCATATGTTATAATTACATTAACTTTTTTTAATACATATATTACAAAAGTATAAAGTTGCAACCAGCTTGTGACTATTTTGTTGTGTGAAACATTTAAAGCAAAATAAGCTCTCAAATAATTTTTCAGCAGATATTTAAATGGTATAAAACATTATTGTTTGTATCTATAAAATACTAAGTTCAATTCAATATTCATTTTGGAATATTTAAAGTACACTTCTAAAGTATCACATTGTAGTACTTCTGCACAACAACTCCTTAAATATAATTTATCAGGGAAACCTCAGCATCACTAGGGAATCAAAACACATGGGAATAAAATTCGGTCCGGGGGGTTCAGACTTAATATTGTGTAATAGTGTGAGACAACAGCGGACACAACATTTTTTTTGGCATACAAAAGGCTGTTAAGTCCTGCTTCATTATTTACTCTACCTATCTGATAACCTATCAGAAGGATAAATTAGATGCTCTGTTCTCTAAAATTTGCTCTCTAAAACTCGATTCAAGATAGAGACAGCATTAACTTTATTATACAGAGAAGCTATCTGACAGTTGGGAAAATCGGCCCTGACCTGACCCAAAAATACATGACACATACCACTTCCATTTCTTTCAGTGATCATCCATCACTATGAACAGCCAAAAAAGATACACAATATCAAGTGCTGGTTTGAGCATATCAAAAGACATCCCCTAGTGAATATGAGGCTGCTGATCTGTACATATCACCTGCCTGTTGGTGTAGTTGGTAGTGACCCTGTCTGCGACGCCATAGGTCCTGGGTTCGAATCCCGGTAGGTGCAAACATTGATATGATGAATATTGATGTTTGTTTTCGAGTCATGGATGTTTCTATATTTATCTATATATTTGTATACTGTTGCTTAGTACCCACGACACATGACCTTAGGGATCTTAGTGTGGGACTAGGTCAATGTGTTGTGAAGTGTGAATATTTATTTATTTTATTTATATAAAGTTACTCTGCTTGTCGTAACCGCGCCAGTCTCTGTGTAAGCTCATCCTGCTCCTGTGAAACAACTGTGGTGGCTCCAACTGATGTGCTCGGGATTCCCGTGGGCAGCTCCATGTTCAGCTCCAAGCTAATAAAAAGAAGAATTATCAGATAATATAGTCAGCTTGCTTATTTTTCCACTTGTGAGCAAAAGGTTCAGTAACATTGCTAAAGACTGACTAGAAAAATTAAAGGCTAAAAGTGAAAGAAGGCAAAAAATGAAGCAAGCTTGACTCGAAAAGAGATTCCTTCCAGAAACATAAAATTAGTAACATACCCTGCTTCGTCAGCCACTTGCTGCAGCAGTGTGTCTACATCTCCTTGTGGCACAGTGGTGGTGGTGGTCTGGGACATTGCATTTTCCATGTATGAGGACTGGACATCCAAATCTTCAAATTGACTTTCAAACTTATCCATCAAAGTAGAAATCTTTTCCAAGTTCATGGACTTCATGGCTGCATCCATTGCTTTAACCACTCCTGCCATAGAATTAGTCACCTGAAAATCACATGAAATACATAAATTAATTAAATTAAGAAAACATGAGTTGATGTCTTTACTTAGCTAGCTGTCAACACAAGTGGAATGCTTGACAAAATTAGGTTTAGAGTGTGTATCACCAAATAGTTCATTTGAATGATGGTGCTAGATAGATACTATGTGTAAAACTACATTATCTGTGTTACTGCATACTAAAAATCAGATCTATACATATAATAAAAATGTAACGGATCGCTGTCTGTACATGGAAGATATATGAGAAAAAATATATAGGAGACCTTTATCAACACAATAGAACCCAAAAGTGATGAATTTTTGTCTGTTTGTCGGTTTGTTTGTGCATGCTAATCTCAGAATACGGCTGAACCGTTTTCAACACAGTTTTCAGGAATATATTGTGACAGGTCTTACTTAACATATAGGCTACTTTTTATCCCGGGAGAATATTTTTATCTCGGATAATTTCGATATTTTGTTTTTTTTCTCTGTAGTCCACGCGGACGGAGTCACGGGCGTCCACTAGTCTTATAATATAAGTACCAAATAAAAGAGTGGAAATACTTAAAAGTAGGAACCATGAAACCAACTAGTATACTGCTGTACATCTGGTTTTGGTATGTCTCCAAGTAAACAGAATTAAATTTATTTTACCAACAGAACAAAAGTAAATGAGCATAAATAGATAATATAATTATGGGTATCAGGAGAGAAGTTCTGTATCAACTGAGTGGATGGTGGTTGGTTGAATTGTATTGAACTATTTTTGGTTACTGATATCATATGGATATCAGGAGATAGTTATTGCACATTTGAAATATGTACCAATGAAAATACGTATTTGTTTACCTTCCTAGTTGTAAGTGCAGTTTGGACCCTACTGGAAACAGCATCTACCCTGGCTGACATCCTAAGGTAGTTTAGTGCCTGATTCTTCTGCCTGATCGCATTTTCAGCATGTATTCTGGCTCCTTCCATGTTTCCCTTCTGTATGGCCTTTTTGGCTTTCTCCTTTTCCTGTTTCTCTTCTTTTTCACATTTCTTTGAATTTCTTTCCAGCTCTTTCACAGCAAATTTCAAGTTGAACATATGCTCTATATCCATGAGTTAAGGTCACATTGTCAGATTTCCACTACCTAACCACATGCTAGTAGCACATATAAGAATATCTGAACACTGTTGTTATTATACATACTTTGGCCTTTTTCCCTTCCTCTAAATACCTACTACTTTTAACCAAATCCGTCCAGCAGCTTTGTCGTGAACAACAAACTCATGGCTTCTAATAATTAGAATTGATAACACTAGTTTATTTTGCAAATACATACTAGTTTGGTCGTCGTGATTCATCGTAATTTGACGAAATACCTAGGTAATTAATTTTAAAAAGGATACTTTCCATTACAGATGTTGACATCTCGTTTCCCATTGTCGTATGTCCTCTACAAATATTGTTTAAAATTTGTAGAATAATTCAATAGCACTTGTTAATTATTTCAATTTTTGTCAATTTGTATAGAAATCAAGAAAATGAGTCATTTGTATTAAATTATGTTTAGCAATTTATTTACTTTATTTGACATTTAACTTACACTATTTGACAGCTGTCACTTTCTTTTTACTTTATTGTTAATGTTATGTTGGTAGCTGTGAAAACAAAATGTTGCCATTTTATATAGGTAAATATTTTATTACTTTATTAGATGGCTAACAGCAGAGACCTTACATTATTGCATTTAATATTTGTAAATGGCTTGCTTGTGTCCATAAAGTGATGTTTTCTGGTAGATAAGTTATATTTTGATTACTTGTGATGTGAATCTAGTGCGTGTGCATGGTTTTATACGCAGGTAAGCTGAGTAAAACTTTAGCCGGAATACGATCTCTTCATGGGCCCATGTAAGTTGTTTCTGCAATTATTTTTAATTTTGACTAACTTTACACTTGTTTTTGAGGATTTTCCCGACGTTTCCATTCATCATCATCATTATCATCCATCATAAATTCAGAAATCATTTACTAAAGACAATGGCTGTATGGGCTTAGTTCCCCTTGCCTTTCCTTCGGGATAAACTAAACAAACAAAAAATTACATTATTGCATTAACACAGCTTTTCATAAAATTTAAAATAACTCATATCAAAGACTAGCGGCCGCCCACGACTTCGGCCGCGTGAGGGGGCATTGCACCCATGCGAAACCGGAGCGGGTCCCTAGTAAACCTTCCTCTTGTCAAGAGTCTTGAATCACTCTATTAAAAAAGTCACATCAAAATCCGGTGCGTAGTTTTAAAGATCTAAGCATATATAGGGACAGACAGGCAGCAGGAAGCGACTTTGTTTTATAATAATAATAATAAGACGAAGAAGTAGTAAACTTAAGACACATTTTTTCGCTTTGATTTTTTTTTAATAATGTTAAGGGCCCAGTCAAGGCTCAGTTGTTTGATAAGTAGCCTAGCTTACCTCTTACCTACCTAATGTGATTAAATAAAACTACTCTTTGGATTTAGGATTATTTGGTCGTTTTATATTGTGGTATAGACATCCAAATCTAGTCAAATTGTACGTAATATTGGGTCGCGTGAAAGAGATTAGCTTAAAAATAAAATTACCATAGACATTTTTTTTTAAATGACTTTATCCCGAAGGAAAGGTAAGGGGAACTATGCCCATACAGCCATTGTCTTTAGTAAATGATTTGTGAATTTATGATGGATGATAAATGATAATGATGAATGGAAACGTCGTATTAGTAGAAATCAAAAATAATTGCAGAAACAACTTACATGAGCCCATGAAGAGATCGACACATGCAAGCTATTTACAAATAAATTTTGATTTTCACAAGAAAATTACACCCGCTCCCTTCCAGCTTTTCCCGCCGAATCCTCAGAGTAAAGGTTTGAAATTTTTCATTATTCCTAAAAAAAAAACCACAGCTGTCAATGTCAAATTGAATTGACATTCGAAAAGAAAAATTGGAGATATCCGTTTACAACAGGGATTTGGTATCTCCTCTTAGGATGGATTCCAAGCTCTGAACAAGAAATTGAAACATGAAAAAATGACAGCTTCCCCCCCTTGTTTTCCCACAAGGGATCCCTTACACAGCAAAAAAATACCCTATAATGTAAGTAAAGACGTTGAAAAAGGCATAAATATAATATTATCATGAAAAACTTACGTTTTGAAAATGTTTACATATTTAATAGAGTAATGAAATGTATTTAATGTAATTTGTATTATAAATAAAGTGTACATAATATAGTAAAACAAACCTTCGCGGTAGCAAAAATTCCGTATTTTAAGGAATGTTCTGTTGCTATGTAATGGTATCCCTGGGTAGCACATGACAATTTTGTCAAATCATGTCAAGTCGATTTGTTTGAATCGCTTCGCATATTTGTGTGGACTAAATAAGATATTTTGGTGGTATTGATATAAATACAGTAGTGAAATGTATTGTTCGTGGTTGCAGAAGCGTGTGGCATCCAGGATCCAACTTATTATATCACTCGTAAGTACAAAATTGAATTTCCAAACTATGGCCCTAGGCAAAAACTTAAACGGCAAATTTTAGGCAATATTCACTCTTGCTTTTTTAAATATTTGTCACAAAACTTTATTTAGTTAGTTGCTTATCCTCATAATCCCAATATTTGCTTCTGAAGCTACTTTTTAAACATTTTCTGTGTATTGTATATTTTTGAGTAGGGTGCACATACTTTTCCATAACAAGAGACCGACCCTACAATGAATTTATTTTGAAATGTTATACTTTTTATTATCATATATAACATTATAAATGTGAAAGTAACTCTGTCTGTCTCGCTTTTACGACTACTGCCGCCATTTACTGAGCGGATTAATTTTAGTGATAATTTTCTCTGCGTAGCTTTGGGTGGACCCAGAAAAGGTTTAAACGCCTAGCTTGGTGGCGCCTGTCACTGTAACATTTTGTAATCACTAGTTAGTATAGGTGCTAAAATTTAAATTTTCAGATAATCAAGGAAACCCACGTATGGATTATAGTAACGTTACAGCTACCGAAATATTATATCACTGGATCAATTACTGGCAGATAGAGCACAAAACATTTGTCGTTCATTACAAAAATATTTATCGTTCTTATGCTCAGCTTGAAAGAACGATGGAAAAACTTGTGCAAATAAAATAAAAGATATTTAATGGTTATTTATTTAATAGTTGTTAAATCCCTTTAATCTAAATAAGACACTAAAGCACTTAAAACAACGTTTCTTATTTGTACGTATGCAATAGTGGTACGAAATATAAGTATTCATAAATGTATCGTAAATATACCAATTTACATTCCAGGTCTTTAGGATCACGGACAATATCACAATGGCTAAGACCATCCTTTTTTATTTTGTAAATGTGTAATGTAAATTGTGCAAATTTTATGTTACCTATTTTTAGGCCAATACAAATTCCATTGGGTTCTCTGCAATTATTCCTACTTTTCTTTAGAAAGATAATCTAATCTTTACTTATTAATTATTATGTATCCACCATAAAATTAGCTGTTTAAATGAACTCAGTTGACCTTCATGCAAGCATTACAGATTCACGTTTATGCTACTTACAATATAGGCATTTCCTTACTAGTTAAAAGTGCTATTTTAAAACAGCCCAAAGCTGTAGAATGGAATTACGCTGCATTATAATAGCACAAATGCTATTATGCAGCATTACATTATCCTATTTAAAAATGCTCCCTTCCAGCTTTTCCCGCCGAATCCTCAGAGTAAAGGTTTGCATTACAAAATCATTTTGATATGCCATTATTCTTATAAAGTGTATGGTTTCAAAACGCTCATATAAAGCATCAAAAAAAAAAACCACAGCTGTCAATGTCAAATTGAATTGACATTCGAAAAGAAAAATTGGAGATATCCGTTTACAATCGTAGAAAGAGTTTTACAATACAATACAAAACAATACAATACATCTGAGCGCCGAATCCTTACCATAGACTAATTTTAAATTTCTACATGTTGGCAGCACAAATTAGCAAACTGCTCAAACTTCACACCACTTCGATACTTCACAACCAACTTCAATCAAACAAATGTCAAATTGTCAAACTCAAAATCAGACAAAGTGAAAAAGTTGCTGCTGAATTTTTGGAATTGAATTGAATAGCGTTTATTTATCAGTAATATTTGAAGAAATCCTCTAAAATAAGTGATTAGTTGTTGATAAAGATAAATTGTTGTGGTTATTATTACACTGTTTCAATTATATTTATTAGTTTTAACTATTTTGCGGCAGAAATTTGAATAGTCATTTCTAGTACCTAATAGACGTTCGCTGGGCGTAAAAAGAAAATGGCGTGTGCTACTCTGAAAAGAAATTTAGACTGGGAGTCCATGTCTCAGATGCCTGCGAAAAGGCGAAGATGTGCTCCATTGGCTGCAAGTTCAAGCACAAGTCCTGGAATCCGTGTATCTGAAAGTAGACCTTCCTTTTTTGGAGAGACTGTTAGTGCACCTGCAAAATTAACACCAGGTTTGTTTATTTTTTCTATCACATAACTTAAGTGCATTTTGTAAATCATATTTGGTTATCCTAGAACTATTAAGTATTTGAATATCAAACTAATTGCTATGCTAATTAATTACTTATCATGTAATATCATTTATCGCCATTGTTATTTTTTTCGTTTTCGTCATAAATACTTTAATCGAGCGCGAGTGAGACAGCCAGCTGATGCGTGAAGAATCCGTTGAGCTGATATTTTTTGTTTTCATTTCTTTCTTATTTTCCTTTTCCTAGTCTCATAGTTGTTGTTGATAAAAAAAGATGAATGACTGAGCAAGTTGCTGTTTGCTGTCATTGCAACTTTGCTGAAGAAAGTCCTTTGTCAGCAGTTTTAAATTTTCATATTTATGTATATTTACCTTGTTTAGCATTTAGTATTTGAATTTAGAGCCCGGTTTAAATACAACTGGCAGACTCCCGCAACTTACGCGAACTATGAGTTTTTCTGATGTTTGGTATACAGGATGTAGAAAAAAGAGCACTAATACTTAAAGGTATTATAGACCTAGTGATGTGTAATCTATCAACACAATTTGAGTCCTGAAAGAAAACACATGTTTATTTTTCTAGATACACAGTAGGGAGAAATACCTAAACAACTCAGGAATGTTCATATACAGTTTTGATGCTCCTTTTTTCTACCCCCTATATGTATTGAATATAACACCAAGTTTCATCCCAATCTGTTCAGCAGTTTTTGTGTGAAAGTCTATCTAAAATCCAAATATTTTTACAGACTCACATTTTATAAATGAAATTGTATTATACATTTAAGAAATAGTATAGACTCACATTTATAAAACCTATTTGTAGAATATTATCATATCAATATTAAAATTTTAAAATAATGATTAACCATCATAACCATATAGGCGGCAGAGGTCATGGTGTTATTTTGTTAGTGGAAAGCATTTGTGCTAAATAACAATATATTTAAAAAAATTATTAATAAAGAAATGGAAAAAATTCTTCTATATATTTAATGTTTTAACATAATGTTTTGGTTATGCTTTATCTTTGATTTGGCTGGAAACAGTTGTTTAGACATTTTTTTATGTCTTTCTTTTGCCTTCAATGTTGCCAAAATTTTGTGCAATAGTAGTAGTAGTATAACATGACATAACATTTTAAGTTTTGGTGGTTGTTTTAGTGTTGGTAAATATGTTTAAAAGTGGTGTTAATTTTTGATAGTAAAATAGTGTTGATTTTTGGTAATTGTTCTCCTTACTTGCACTGAAATTAAATATAAAATTCCAGAACGCATGGCACAAGAGATATGTGACGAGATCAAGCGCTTGCAACGCCGCAGACAATTGCGCATGGTGTCCGGAGCCGCTGCTTCCTGCTCATCCTCCAGCGGCAGTGAAGGCGACACATCGCCGCCACATCGCTCACAGCACAACGCACCCAAAATTCACAGCCGTGCACTCTTCACTTTCAAACAGGTTAGAGATTGATTTGTATGTATTAATTTCTTTTGCAATGTTTAAGACAAGCCTGATTTCTTCTATGCTGCTCTGGGAGTGAAAAAAAAACGATAATATTATTATATGTATGTAAACAGGCAGGCAGTTGAGGCAACTGATTTTGCCTGTATCTGAATGTTCTCTTAGGTTTTTCTATGTTCTTTAATGTGTTTGTCCAGTTTGTTTTTGAAATTATTGACACTTGGTGCCGAAACCACTTCTTCTGGTAGTTTGTTCCAAGGGTTCACCACCCTGTTGGTAATAAAGTTTTTGCGGGGATTGCTATGTGAGATGCCTGTGCTAAGTTTTAAATTATGACCTCGTAGGTTTGTGTTTTTATTACGCTCAAACATTCCATGAAAATCTTGTAAGTCATATCTCTGTGTTAGAATTTTGTATGTTTCAATATCATCAATAATACTACAGCTGCTTCTCTTCCCGGGCATACTGTACAAGTCAGTAGAGGGACAAGAGGGTCTTGGTGTTTTGTAGGCTGACCACCTGTCACTACTAACCGAACTTGTACATCTCAAAATTGGTCAGAAGTGACACCATGTGGTTCTATCAGCCCTTGGTGCTCTGCCTACCCCGTAAGGAATAAAGGCGTGATTATATGTATGTAAGACAAGCCTGAAGCACTTTGTCTAAAGTAAGTTTTCTTTGAGTACTTATACTAAGTGATTTTTTTATTGTAGACCTATAATTTTATGCATTTAATGGAAAAGAGACACTACATGTCTGTATGTTATTTAGTTGTTTTGTTTTAAAACAAATGGTTTAATTACTCAGACATTGAGTTGTAGAGAACAGCTGGAACATTACTTACTCAATGCCTTATTATAATTTAAAATCTATATTCAAGAATTTACGCTAAGTCTTAAGCAGATAGCTATTGTGATTCCTGTCTATAATCAACCTATCATAGAAAAAAAATCTTAAACTCATAGTATTTTTTTTTACAATTACTAGCACTTGACACATTTTGTGAGGTGAGGAAGGAACTGCCTTTATTACACATCCTATTTTGAAATTAGATACCTATCTAATCAAATATTATGGGCGATTCCGGCAGTCACACTTAAACCTAAACATAAAATTCGTCCTACCTGTCCTTTTCTCCCTCAGCTATTTATGTTAAGGACGGAGAGAGATAGACCTGCCAGAATCAGCCCTATTGTGTGATTCCTTTGTATTTATTGTGTAAATTAAACTTTTATTGTGTCATGATAAACTGTAATCATATTTACTGTTTAAGGAATTTAGTGACTACTGTATGTATGCAGAATGTACATTAAAATAATAACTCATTAGATAACAATACATAGATATGAATTTAGCCTATTGCCACCAGACCAATCTAATCACATGGAATATTTATTAAAATATTTTATACATACGTAATCTATTTTTAAATTTGACTATTCTAGTATTCATTATCCGTGTGCTCTCAGTCAGTAATTGAGTAATGAAAGAGAGTTAGTTTTCTTTCGTCCTGATAACTCTCAGCAAGGGCACAAGTATGGATATACATTAAGTAATAATATTCCAACATTATTACCTACGTTTATTGCTTAAACTGGACCAAATTGTGGGCTCCAATAGGCTGATGATGACTACTAAGTAATAAACGTGTTAACGCCGTGCGCCAGTAATGTATTGTAAAATAACACGTGTGTCGTTAGCTATAACATAACCTTACCCGCGTGGCGGCAGGTGCGCATGATCTGCGAGCGGATGCTGCGCGAGCAGGAGGCGGCGCTGCGCGCGGAGTACGAGGGCGCGCTCAGCACCAAGCTGGCGGAGCAGTACGACGCCTTCGTGCGCTTCAACTTGGATCAGGTACGGTGCAACTTCACGCCGGAGTATAGAGTATCCAGAGAGTTTAGTTCCAATGAATGATGGTGCTAGCTAGCTATGTGTGTGACCACATTTTCTGTTTCACTGCATATGTTCTGAAATCCGGGTGGTGGCACTAGCTTCTATGTGTACGACCACATTTTCTGTCTGAAGGAATTATTCAAGAAATGTATTTATATCAGCAGCAGAGGAAGTAGCACTCTATGAGGCTATATGACTGATTTAACGCCCACAGGTTGGCTGGAGCTGTAAGTGAACCCATATCAAGATTTAAGCTTTAATATGGGATGAGATCCCACTAAATGAATTAATGGGCTTATTAATGTGAAGTATTACTTCAGTGGAAGAACAAAAACTAAACAACTATATTAGCCCCAGGCATCAGTCAACCTTCCTATAAAAATGTGCCAAACATATGGCTGGGTAAATTTAGTTATATGGCTTTAGAAACCATTAGGGTCGATTCTGGCAATCACACTTAAACCTAACTTTATTTATTTATTTATTTTAGCCCTTCCTCTGAATGAATTTACTTATATATTTTACAATTAATGATTACTCTTCTTTGTCAGCTTGCCCTTTGGGCCTCCCCCAGAATTTCCACTTCTTCCTGTCCATGGCAATCTCCTCCAAGTGTCCCGCTACCTTTCTCATTTCATCCTCCCATCTTACTCTTTGTCTCCCTTTGTTCCGTTTTCCATCCCGGGGATACCACATTGTTATTCAGTGTCTTTCTGACTCCTTATCAAGTCCATTTCCACTTTAGTTTGTTTACTGCCCAAAACATTTATTAATTTAGTTTTCTCTCTTATGTCTGTCACTTAAGTTTATATTAGCATACTTCTCCCATGTTGTTTTGGCATTTGCTTGCTGGTAAGGGCCCAGTGGCAACCTTGGCAAGATAGAGATATTAAATACTTTTCTTTTATCTCTTAATGAATGTGTGGGTTTTTCATGTGCCAAACGGGTTTATGGCTGGGTAAATTTAGTTATATGGCTTTAGAAACCATTAGGGTCGATTCTGGCAGTCACACTTAAACCTAATCTTAGTCAGGTCTATCTCTCTCCGTCCTTAACATAAATGGCTGAGAGAAAAGGACAGGTAGGACTAATTTTACGTTTAGGTTTAAGTGTGACTGCCGGAATCGACCATATTGTGTGCTTTAGTTTAACTACTATACATGTTTTATGCTCATTTGAAATGATAAGTCTATTTTAATTAGGTTTTATCTCTATCTTATCCTTTTTAAACATGTGTTTATGTAATGACAGATTTAGATACTATCTAAACACCTTGTGATGCATTCAGTATGGCATTCAAAAATAATAAAGGTAATTGAACATGTTTGATTGCAGGTACAACGCCGACCTCCTGCAGCTACTTGCATGCCATTGGGCATGGATGCAGAACATCACATGCATCAGGATCTAGTACCAAGTTGTAAGTATAAAAGTAGATAGATTTATATGTTGCCTAGCTCATTGCAATCTCATACTTTTAAAGATTAGGAAAGCTTGGGTTTATATAGATGATATAGTGGCCGAGATAATAATAATTTTATTCCAAACAAAATATTTACACTTCATCCTTACCTAACACAGTGAGAATCAAAGAACACTTAAAATAATAAAAAGAGAGCAAAGTTTAATAGTGGTCCCCACACTAGGTCAAGCCTGTATCAGAGGGGCCAGGAAAAACATTTGCATCTAAAAAGGAACAAACTTATGTTGAACTATAGTAATATAATGGATAAAATATATATTTCAGTTACAAGGATATGTAGTTCTAGTTTAATAAGTACAATCTTACAACTTAGATGGAACTGCTCTCTTGTTGGTACCTTAAAGAGGTCTGTTTTTATGCTTGTATGACCGCAATATGACCTCACCACTACTCTAGTACCATAGTTTTGGTGTCTATCTTTAGGTGCCTTATTACTTTGTTAGTCTAATTAATACTCTGTCTTGTTATTAATGTGATTATCTCTTTATTTTTACAGATCTGTCCTAATGACGAGGGAGAGGTGTAAGCAGTATATAACTTACTGCAATATATCAAGACAAACATATTTTGGTATATGTGAATAATTATATGCGGGAGGTATCCTACATGAATCAAGACATTGTGATTGCAAGTGGAATATAGCCAAGAACAATATTGTGGCACATAACATACATAGTACATATACTGCAGTATTATATGCGTATTCTTTTTCAATTATAGTCCTATAGATTTTGTTAAGTTCTTTAAACAAACATGCTTCCAGTAGATCTGAAATAAGTAATTAACAAGCACAATATTGACTAGGCTAGTTTCACTGTGCACTTTGTTCATGCCACATGCAAATAAATTAGCTTATAATGCTTTAGGTAAGGTTTGCTGATAATTGTGTTCATAGACTGAGTATCGACAAAATGTATGGATTATATAGCTGGCTTGGTTTTGTTCAGCCGGTTTTAACACAGGTTCCCTGCAGTTTTGACTTTTACAAATACCACGCGTATTGTCTACTCGTATTTTGTATATTTTCTAATATTAATACTACGAAGGATACTTTAGTACATAGATACATAACACAAACATTAAATTCATGCAGAGTGCCTGTAATAAATCATCTTACTCAACAGTTTGCAATTTAGCCATAATTTTGATTGGTAAATTTATTTTTATTTACTTTATAGTGATGTCGAATTTAGTTGTAATTTAAATTATATCTTTTCCTTGTCAATGCATAGTAGTTTTTCACTGTATGGAATAAATACATGCTTATGACAAGAAGGCCTCTTGTATCAGATATCTTTATGCTGTTCTTTAGTACTCTATGATCTTTAATCCATTTTTATTATTAAGTACTTCCCTTTATTTACTCTGATACAAATATGGCTTAGGAGTTGATTTTAAGTAGCTTTATTTAAATTTTATAAGTTATTTTTCTCAATAATGTTGTATTTACTCACTCACATGTTGATGTGTTTAATTAACGTTTAAGCATTATTGAGATGTTTTGTATAACAAGTTTAGTTAATTACTTTTTATTGAATACAAAAAGGATATAATTTGTTACCAAGCATTATTCAATGAAAATTAGGTTAGTACTTTTTTTAAATTGTATTATCAGCTCATTATTGTAGGCTATTGGCGTTTAAGAACTGAAAATAAATTAGCTAAACACCCACATTATTTATTTTATTACTCAGAGCTAAGTAAATTATTTTGGTATTTTTTTTGCATTGGGAAATGGCAAGGATTGTTTTACGGAACCCACTACGCGCCGCCAGCCACATCTATATGGAACTAGCTCTATCTTGCCCTGGGGTGCGTTCGTGTAAGCCGGTTAATACATTTAAACATTGACTAAATAACAGACTCAAACACGTTCAAGCACTCCGCGAGGGAAAAATACACTGTCAAATTTTTCCGACCCTTGCAGGTGGAATAGGTGGTAACTTGTGCTAACATAATAAAAGCCGCAGCATGTTAGCCAACTTCAAGCAAACAGAACACGGGCGTGCAGTACCGTGTGAAATATTTGCTGATTCGCGCTTGATTATACCTTTCTAAATCTGTGTATTGAAAACATAGATAACACGAGTGAGCCAAATGTATATGTCGTGGCCATGGATCATGTAGAATTGATCATTTCATGAAATGTTGTCGAGCATTTCATGAAAGGGGCAGAATGATTTCGCATTTCATGAAAAGTTGCCAATTATTGGCCAACATGATATGGTTTGGGCAGATCGATGATAAAAATTCGATATGGGCAACTAAACGCCCGATCATTTCATGAAGTGGTCAAGATTATTGATCATACGTAAAATAGTTACATGAATCACCGGTAGAGGCGCTGCGCGCGTTTTATTTATGTGTGAAGATGGCGGATTTTTCTTTTTAGGTTATAAAACAAATTAAAGAGAGTAGGGTGACTATGCAGAAGAAGTTCACGGATAGTGTGTTATATTGTATAATGTATATTAGACTTAATGGTGGTTTATAATAATATTGTTAAACAAAAACCTTAGATTCGATAGGTTAGGTTAGACTATGACAAATGACGCACGAGCCGAGCGAGCGGAGCGAGCGTATGTGCCAGATGCGAATCGCTTTTGTAAAGTCTTTTATGTTTTTAAATATTATATTGTGAAAATATCACATAAATAATAGCAAAAAAAATCATACCATATAGTTAGACGAGGGCTGTTTGATAAGTCCTTTTAAAAACTATTTGTAAAACCTTTTTCCTGGTAAATGGCGTTAACACTGGCAGGCACAATCTTTCAAATGAAGACTGTCAAAAATTGCAATAAAAAACAAGTTTTTGTCAGTATAAATTGTTTAACTGTGATTGTAAATATTCAACAACTATGGAAAAAACTGAATTTCGTGTTATAAAACATTTTTTTATGAAGGGTTGCAGTGCTGCCACAATAAAAACTGAACTTAATTCTGTTCATGGCACTAACGCACCAATGCAGACTGTTTATAACTGGATAAATGATTTTAAACGTGGTCGGTCAGGCACATCTGATGCTCCACGCTCTGGTCGCCCAATCAAAGTCACTACTGAGGATGTTGTTGAAGAAGTCCATAATATTGTACTCGACGACCGCCGAGTGAAGGTGCGTGGCTGAGAACACAGGCATCTCCTCAGGATTTTATGTACTGAGCGAGTACATAAAATCCTGCATGAAGATTTGGGTATGAAAAAGCTGTCTGCACGATGGGTGCCACGTTTGTTGACTATCGAACAAAAACACGAAAGAAAGCGAATTTCAAAACTGTGTTTGGATATGATGAAGCGTAATCCTCGGAAAGTCGATTTGTCACTGTGGACGAAACTTGGGTCCATCATTTACACCTGAATCAAAACAGCAATCAAAACAATGGATGGCGACTGGTGAACGTGCCCCAAAGAAGGCCAAACTGTTTTGTCGGCTGGAGGTCATGGCGAAGTCTTCTGGGATGGCGAAGGAATCATTATGATTGATTACTTGGAAAAGGGAAAGACTATCACTGGCCGTTATTACGCAGAGTTATTGGACCGAATGCCGAATTGTTGGAAAAACTACCAAAATTGTGAAAGTCCTCTTTCATCAAGACAATGCCCCAGTGCACACGTCAACTATTGCAATGGCCAAAATCCACGAGTTGGGCACTGGTTCCGCATGCTCCGTATTCGCCGGATCTAGCTCCGTGCGATTATTACCTATTCCCAAATCTGAAAAGATGGCTTGGAGGGCAAAAATTTTTGACATGAACTGCACTGGTGTTAACGCCTATTTTGAAGACCTCGACAAAACGTATTTTTTGGAGGGGATAAAAAAATTGGAAACTCGCTGGAACAAGTGTTTGGCCCTCAAAGGAGACTATGTTGAGAAATAAATGTAAATTGTTTAAAATATAAAAAAAAAAATACTTTTTAAAACGACTTATCAAACAGCCCTCGTATATGGTGTACGGTATATATTATTTATAAAAGCTCTTACCACATTCGGATTTTATGGACACCCTGTTAATACGATTTGGCCAAACGTGGATGACAAAATCGTGAAATGTAGACGATTTAACGATCTGGTCAAATTGAATTGGCCACTTCATGAAATGCGACCACTTCATGAAATGCTCGACCATTTCATGAAATGATCAATTTTACTAAGCCAAATGGAGTATCTGTTGCTGCCTCAGATTAATGATATGTACTGCCGGTTGCTGCATACAATAAATCATAAAAATGTACATTTTGGGAAAAAAATGTCCATTTTGCGTAGGTGAACATGGAGACCACTCAACATTTTTTTTAGAATAGTGGACGTTATAGACGAGATAATAGGATGAATGGAAGAATAGGTAGTACATATTGCGCCGACCCCAAATAAATGGGAACAGGGCAGAAGATGATGTTATAGACGAGATACATACACAGCCGATCCCACTGACTTCGATTGGTATGGTTCAACTCATCGGAAGCGAAATTGCCAATCAAATTCTATCGTCCAACGCCAGTGATTATCTTCTCCAGCTAAGATGGATGAATGACAGTGACAGATTAAGTAAACCCATAGTCAAAGAAGTAAACTGTCAATTCGAGTCATTTCATATTTTCGTTTTCATCAATATTTTATTATTCCTTCCTTCGATCGCATAATAAAAGCTTTTATTGCTTGCTTGCCATTGTGTAATATAAAAATGAGTTTCGATACTTCAAGTAATAATTCAAGTGTTAAAGAGGAACGTAAATCATATGATCGTAACAAATCCGAAGATTTACAAATATCCAGAACAGACATGAACATGTTGATAATGAACTACCTCGTCACTGGTTTGTATTAACAATAAATCCATCGATGCTTGCTTTGGAGAAATATTCTATTGATTTAAATCATTATTTATCCTACAGAAGGCTTCAAAGAAGCAGCATTGAAATTTCAACAAGAGGCTGGTTTACAAGAGCCTGCCCTTTGTAGTTCGTTAGACGAAAGAATAATGATACGTGAAGCTGTACAGACTGGTCGCATTCCTGAAGCCATTGCAATGGTTAATGCACTACATCCAGAACTTCTAGATAATGATAGATATTTGTATTTCCATTTACAGGTAAATAAAATACCATTATTAATCTAGAACATTTTCTGTTTGTATGTTTAATATTACTATGATATCGACTTTAATACATATTACTTAATTTCAAGCAACTACAACTATTGGAGTTAATCAGAGGAGGTCGTGCTGAGGAAGCTCTAGCATTCGCCAGTGCTACACTAGCAGAGGCGGGAGCTAATGATCGCACTGCATTGACCGAGTTAGAGAGGTCATTGGCCTTATTGGCATTCCCAGATCCACATGCTTCTCCATTTGCAGATTTATTACTGCCTTCTTATAGCCAAAAGGTAATTTCATTGTTAAAAATTTTAATTGCAAGCACACAAAGGTATCTAGATCAAATTTCTTTATTTACTTATGTTTAAAGTTTTTCTAAGCTATTGTTCTTTTTCCAGATTGCCAGTGAACTAAATGCAGCTATTTTGAAAATGGAGAACCAGGAGTACACAAACCCTAAACTATGCAGTCTGCTCCGTATGATACTGTGGTCACAGAGTGAACTTGACAAACATAACATAAAATATCCAAAGATGACTGACCTTGCTAGTGCTACTATAGAGCAACCAAAGTGAATTTATTGTATCTAAGGAAATTATTACATCTTTGTTTTATAAGACATTAACAAGTGACAAGGATCAAAATTTCCTGTAGTAATAATAATAAATCATGATGATACTTCTCAGTTTTGCTGCTTTGTTTTGATGATTTGGTAAAATGTTCCAAATATTTATCCAAAACTAGCAAAACAATGATAATCATGATAAAATTGTCAAATAATCTTATGACAACTGTATTATTGATAATAAAGGCAAAGGCATATATTTCTGTTGCTTTCTGATTTGTATTAATTGTACTGCCCTTTTACATTGCATTATCGCAAAAAAAAATACACGTGTACAAATTTGTTCAAACAAATATTAAAATTCCTAATTCAAAATAAAATACTTTTGACTAACTTTACAAAAACAATACTTAAACTAGAAACTAGAGAAATACCGTCTTTTGAAAATACAGATAATAATATGTCATCATCTGCTGAAATCAGTTCCAAAAAAGTTATAGTGATAAGGAATACTTATTTTTTCAAGATGTATCCATCGTTAGAATCAGACATATATTGTGCGAACTTTCAAATCCTGCCCAAAGGTTTTTAGGCAGTTATATTCAATCCATGGTTTAAAGAGAATAATGAATCTTGACTCCGATATTTTTTTTGTTTACTACCTTAAAAGCCAAAAAACTTATGAGACTGTATTCCAACTCATTAAATCAGTCTTTCCTGACTGGAAGCCATTGAAAGCAACAATTCGAAACGGCTGCAATTGGTCAAAGTATATAAAGGCCGAAGTTAAAGGATGCTATTTTCATTACAATAGATGCCTATTTCGAAAGGCTAAAAAATTAAAAAACACCTGTTAAACAACGGCACGTGTCACGATGTGCTGGAATTGCCCGTTTGCCACCGGAACTAGATTATGTAATGGGTAAGAGTCCGTCTGGTGGCTTATTTTAAAACGCAATGGCTACAGAAAACTGACTTCAACAAAATTTGCTGTTTACGAACCACAAATAATGTTGAAGGATGGCACAGCCGAATCAATCGTTACATCGGAAAAAAAGACACGACAATTGCAAATTTATTGGATGTATTGATCAAAGAGACGTAAAAAAACGAAAATCTAGAAATTGACCAAGAAATTAATAATGCACTTAACGACATAAGCTTAATAACTGTGGGCCACTGCGTTGAGCTAATTTCCCCTTATTCGTTTAAATTTTGAGATCAATTATTAGGATAATTTAAGTTTATTAGGTTAATAAAGAGGATATTTTAAGTTAATTTGTGAACAATTTTTACTTGCTAACTTAGAACAGAAATAGATATATTCGAGTTTTTACTTTATAGTTGTTTGATTTATTGCTAATATACCTACTATATTAATGGTTTTAAATGGGTTGACTTTTAATCAATTTTCACGTAATTGCGGTTCAAGGCAAGTTCAAGCGTGGCCATACATATTACAATTCAGACTGCACTTTGGTTCCGTTCACGGCTGATGGAGTACGATGATTACTCGATCAGAACCAGTTCCGTACAAATAATTTAAAAGCCGCGATCGGAACCAGTTCCGTACAAGTAATTTAAAAGCCGCGATCGGAACCAGTTCTGAAACTCCGGTTCTGTAGACGGCCGAAGGGATAACAATGGCTTAAAAATAATTTAATATGCTTTAAACTTGAAAAACTCTCCACAAATGAGAAATGCACATAATAACTATTAGGATAGATGAAAGTCCTGTGAGCTGAAGGGTATACACTCTGTCCCTGTATTGCAATATGGTGATGACCATTGCTACTTCACAGATGAGTTAGAGGATCTATAATTAATTATCTATATATATTTAGACAGTGCACGAAGAATATCATGAAAGTAGATGAAGCAAAAGAGGTGTGTCAGGATCGTAGCAAATGGAGATCTGCAATCTCTACCTACCCCTCCGGGAAAGAGGTATGATTTTTATGATGTATTTAGACAGTCTTGACAAAAGTCCATCACATACCACATTCTGTGTGTAATGTAATATAACTGTTTTAAACCTTACCTTTCAGGAGATGTTATTCCAGGGCTGGTCATAATTCTTGGAGGATCTCTGCAGTCAACTACTCCAACCATCACACCAGGGAGAACTTGACGACCACTTAGGGCCAATGCTCTCTCTTTTTCGGCTCTTGTGGCATATCTAATGTGCTCCCAATTACCTTGTGTAGGATATTGTTTATCTATGGTAATCAGACATTGTTTTATTAGCTTGAATCCTCTGCCTTTAATAAGCTTAATTGAAGTTTGTGAATTAATTATTAAAAACAATAACAGAGTACAATGTGTAGTCACATATTTTCTCAAGGTCAACATAAATGCTGAAACAGCTTTCAGTGGGACCCAACTAGATCAACGAGACAGTTTCAAAAGATCATCACTATGTGAGTGAGGAGATACAATGGTACTTAATTAACTTACCAAGAATGGCACCACAATTGCTGAACCTGGCAAGAACTGTGTTTGCAGCATTTGGTGGGAACCCGAACACAGTTACCCAATACTCTTCCTGTTCCTGATCATGGCTTCCCTCTTGCCATGGATTTGTAATTGATTGGTTGTTTGCAGTTCCATTATAGTTGTTTGCATACGAGTTTTGTAATAATGAGTTGTTGTTACTATAACCAAGGTAGCTGTTATCTTGGAATGTAGACCTGTTCATTGAAGGTTCATTACTTTTAATTGTATCAAATAAGTCTTCTATAGGTGGACCATTGGGTTTACTTGAATAAGAGACATTTGGTGATGTAGGGATGTTACTAAACATGCTCTGCTGATTGTACATGGCTTGTTGGTGCATTGATACATTTTGGCGATACACTTTTTGATCAGGCGTTGATGTTCTTCCTGGACTAGTTGAAGAACCTGGAAAAATAGTTAATGCTTACAGCTTTTACTGAGTACTCAGTACCTCAAAGGTATCATAATCTCATATCTCTGTCATTCAATACAATAAAATGGCCACAGGCATTGTTCACTCACTGAAAGCTAAGTTTCTGCCTTTTGTAGGAGATAAACTGTTTGTTCGAGGAGTTGCAGGTGGAGCCTTGGCATTAGGGCTTGGAATGTGTAGGACTTCCCTCGTTCCTACTACCAAGGTGAAAAGATTCGTTTTGGTAAACGGATCAAAACTTCGAATGTCAATTCAATTTGGACAGCTCTACACCAGGACTACTGGACCGGTTAGAGGACCTGGATGTAGGGAACGATATTCAAACCGAAAACCGCTATACAGCTTCGGGGTTCATTCCGGATTTTTACGTGAATTTTTGTATGAAGTTATAGATGTTCATTATGCGAGGAAGCACTAAATATTCCCACGCCAACCACTACCTGGGCGACCCCGCACTAGGAACGGATTTTCCCACGACGGGTGCGCGATACTTTTTAATTAGGGTTTTTTTGATTCGTTTTGTATTGTATTAACGGGAATTAAATTTTTTTACTAAACGCTGTACATGTTAAAATCGGAGACTGCAGGGAAACCTAAGAATTTTTCTGCACGCTAATTTTTTTTTCGACTTACCGGGAAAATGTTTTTATCCCGGATAATTTCAATTCTGTAGTCCAGACTGTGGTTTTTTTTTTGTTGGAATAATGAATAATTTCAAACCTTTACTCTGAGGATTCTGCGGGAAAAGCTGGAAGGGCGCGGGTGTAATTTTCTTGTGAAAATCAAAATTTATTTGTAAATGGCTTGCATGTGTCCGTAAAGTGATGTTTTCTGGTAGATAAGTAATATTTTGTTCACTTTTTATGTGAATCTAGTGCGTGTGTATGGTTTTATATGCAGGTAAGCCGAGTAAAACTTTAGTCGGAATACGATCTCTTCATGGGCTTATGTTAGTTCTTTCTGCAATTATTTTTGTTTTTTACTAATTATCATCCATCATAAATCCAGAATTCATTTTTACTAAAGACAATGGCTGTATGGGTTTAGTTCCCCTTGCCTTTCCTTAGGGACAAACAATAAAAAAAAACCTTTACTCTGAGTTTCCAACTCATTTTTTTTTACTACTATTTATAAGTGCTATATATCTTGGTTCTACTTCTAAATATAGGGCCTGTATAAAATTAAAGGTGGTGGGTTGGTGAGGCGAAATCTTTTCGTCACGCACGGTACCACTTAAGTACATTCCGAGCTCCCGAACGTTAAACAGCCAACCAATGAAAATATTATGTTATGTAATAAAAGCTAATAAAGTGAGAACAATGGCAAATAGTTAACGTTAACAATTCGAAAACTCACACTAAGTTGAAGCCCACACACTACACTAGTGATGCTACTCACTCATTGTAATTTCCACCAATCATATGACATAAACTTTAGAATTCCCGTTCACGTGGGAATTTAGGGAATAGCCTAAGTTATTCCTATTTCATTAACTATCTCCACTCCAAATTGGTCCAGCCGTTTCAGAGATTAGTTAGCCAGAACCATAGATTACCTCCTAAAGATACCGTTTCCAAAGATTTTAGTATGAACTCTAGTTCACTGAATTTGGCGGAATGCAAAGAAGTGCGGGACGTAACACTGCACTATGATTGGCTATTTCAAGGTCGCATTGAAAATGGCGAGGGAAATAGTGATGCGACAAAGTAGAACGAAACTATCTAAGTATCGATATTTATTCACTTTAAGCGATTTTTATTTTATCGATATCATTTTATTTACATACATACATATTCACACTTCTGTTCAATTCAGATTAATTTAGAAGGTCTCTGCGATTAAATTCATGTTTGCTTGAGTTGACAGAATTTTATTCCAATAACATTATGTAAGAAAACAACCACTATGGGTGCGCCCACCACCGGGCCCTACACCCTCCACTGACCCTCGGATCTGATAACTCATAATTGCGACAACAGGCACTTGCACTAACTACAATCGCCATGAGAAACCAGACCCGAGCACCTAGCATGCAAGACGATACATTGCACCATTCCGAAATCAAAAACTTGATAAATAATCTACATATGTTTCGCCAACAACCGTGGCATCCTCAGGATTATAGAAATTAATAAATTAGTAAACCACTAATTATTATAAACCTCTAAAACCCAACACATTACTTACACAGAATTAACTACCCTCTACTAAGTATTAAAAAATATATAAATAATTACCCACCATTATTTATATGTCAAATAAATATATACTATTTGTGCACACAAACCAAATAGTATTGGGTGAATTAATTAAATTTAAATGAAAAAATTCAAAAATTCACCAAAATATTGATAAATTAGTAAAGAAAAACAAGGATGTATGCAACAACATATTCCATTGCCTACAAAAACAAAAATTGTTATTGACATTGACAAGCCACTACATTCTAAGGTTACTGTTTATTTATTTATTCTAGCCAATGAGTTTAATAGCGGAGACGAAAATTCAACCTGTTCATTTAAAAGGTTTACACCAGAATATTTGGCTTTCAAAATCTCCAACTGTTCCAAAATAGATAGACGAATGCCCTTTTCACACGTATACAGACTAACAAAACTGTGGTCATCTGGAATTTTATGATTTGAAACTAACAAGTGTTTGGCAAAATGTGATTTTTCAGGGAAATTGTTCCTATAAGCTGCCAAATGTTCTTGGTATCTAATCTTGAAGTTACGACCCGTTTGACCTATATACAATTTCATTTAAGAAAACAACTACAAACTTCAATAAATTTCAGTACGAAATTTGATTCGTACCGTTTTACAGTACACAATGTTTGCTATTATTTTTACCCAGCTGCGGCAAGACCAAAAAGGTATAATAATTTTAGCAGACTATGTATGTATCTAAATTTATAGGTGTGTTCTACAGCGGCTAAACTAATAAATTATTTTTTGTAAATGAGGTGTTAATCGATTTTTTACTATGATCCGGGTGACAGACTACATTTTCTAGTAAAAATATATATACGTATATACAAATGTATATTACGGAATTTACAGCCAAAAATTAGGATGTTAAATGAAAGCAAATCCTGAGTTTAAAAATATAATAATAACACAATCAATATTAATGCGTAAAGCGAAAACGTTGTGCACTAGAAATACTTTTTATTAAATAATATATCGAAATACTCTAATATGGCCAAACGACCATGAGGTGACCACTTGAATCCGTTTCATAAAATAGCTCGTATGCATGGTTTGGGAATTAACATTTTTTGTATGCAGTTACACAGTTAATGTATTCGGAAGTTCAAATCTCTGCAAACGGTGTTCGCCCACCACCGGTTTCTAGACCCTCCACTGACCCTCGAATCTGACGACTAATGATTGCGATCACAGGCAACTACAGTTGCGATAAGAAACCATCCCAGCACCTCGCATAAGAATACGTAGGTACATAGCTGATACTCCGAAAAACACTAGGATATAGTGAGTTTTTAACTATTTTCTGCACTGTTTTGCCAGCACCTTCGTTGCTTCGGATTCGGGACATTTCTTTGTTATTCGGCTATCCTCGGTAAATATTGTGCTACGCTTGCTATAGAAAACATGGTATAGAAAATCTAATCTGAAGCAATAACCTATTACGCTCGATAACTAGTTACTATAGCTGTCGATATTGTATAAAGATTATTGCCCTAATAATTGGTTACTGTAACTTATTACAATTTGCAAATACCTAGAACTACGTCAATGCAACGTACATTCGGATATGTAGACTTTGGTGGTGAAATTAAAACAGATTTCACTGACGAATACACCGGACCTGGAAAAGAACAATTTTTATTATGACAACTATACACATCATCATCATCATTACAGCCCTGAGACGTCCACTGTTGGACATAGGCCTCCCCCAACCCCCAACTATACACATAAACGAAGTTTATAAAATTTACAAAAAAAAAATAGGTAATCAATATTTTCTCATACTATTTTGAGACTAGTGTAGACTATTACGTCACATGTCACGACGTTTTAGTATTGAGAGCCGGTTACTCCATAACTGCTTTGTCATCGAAACTACTAAATTACTATAAAATAAAATATTTTATTCTATTGTTATCGATACAAGTCGATTACGTTATACATTCACTTCACTAGCTCACGACGTACTATTACTGTTGACAGTGACAGTGACGTTGACATATGTAAGACAGTGACAACAATAGTGATTAATGTGTTGAGGAAAAGAGACGACATATTGTAATGCGATTATTGACCAGTATAAACTGATCTCCGAGTCCATTGAAAAAAACATAAATAAGAAAATTTAATTTACTTACCGGTGAAATGTTATGCCATCTTTTTTGTAACTTGACGTCTTAGCGTTCTTTCCACACCATTTCACGGAGCAAGAACCCATGATGACACGGTTATTTAATGAAAAGTAATAAGTTTTTAAATAAAAACAATGCAATTTACACGCACGTGCGCACGGGTCATTAACTTGGTAACTGACTGGGGCTAGCTTTCCGAGCGCGGAATTATATACAACCCAGAGACAGTATGAGTGGCGCGCGTATTTTATCCTGTATGAGGTATCTTTAGGAGGTAATCTATAGCGCAATACACACTGAGCCCGCCGGGCCGCCGACCTATGTCGGCAACTTTTTGTCGGCGGGCTAGTTGGCGGCTTCACTAATTGCAAGTCGGAAAATTTTGTCGGCGGCTTGAGATGACAAATTACAAAATACTAGCACGTCGCTACGGGTCCAGAGTCGCCGGGCAAGAGCGCAGGCGTACGCAAGCCGCCAACATGTCGGCGGGCAACACGCGCTGGCTCATGTTGCCGACATGATTCTTTACATATAGGCCGCCGGGTTGTGTCGGCGGGCTGTGTCGGCGGCCCGGCGGGCTCAGTGTGTATTGCGCTTATGGCCAGAACAGACAAAAGTTGTAAAAAAATATTTTGGTACATACCTACATATTACAAACAATATACTCAAACTATACATATCTTCTATCTATACATTTAATAAAATTGTAACAGATCGATGTTTGTGCACGCTAATCTCAGAAACGGCTGGACCGATTTCAATGCAGTTTTCAGGAATATATTATGACAGGTACTACTTAACATATTGGCTACTTTTTATCCCGGATAATATCGACATTTTGTTTTTTCTGCAGTCCACGCGGACGGAGTCGCGGGCATCCACTAGTTTGATTTATTTTAAGGTGGAAAAAAAAAACAGAAAATGCACCCTTTGTTGTATAAAGGTATCAAAATGTACATTGTAACATAATGTGATTTATTTTATCTTATTATATTTATGTGATATCTCCACCACAGCATTAAACATGTCACATTTACAGTAAATATTAAATTATTACATTTATATTTTTCTTCAGGATGATCTGAATGTCTAATTAACTAAGGACATATAATTCAGTTTTCGCTAGTAAACTGGGGTCTGTGACAACATTGTAATCCTTAACTATTCAATTATGTGGTTATGAGGCTACATGTGTGGTAAGTTTACATTATTTTCATCAATATAATATGGTGTATGATATTTTATACAAAAAGGTATTTACATAAAACAACTTTTCATGTGTTATTTTATAAATTAAAAATATTAAATAAATAGAATAAGCCATTTCTATTAGGTCACAATGTAAAAAAATTGTCTTCACTCTCAGTATTGTTCTCTAATGGTATTGTTCGAGTTTGACCTTGTTCATCCAAAAGGCAATCATAACATAATCTATCAATATCATCCCAAGACATTTTGTTGAACTTATCTTCTATAATCTTTAATAGACGTTTTGCAGCACTTGTAGCTTCTCCCTCAGTCATGCCTGCCTTCTTAAATTCTTTAATTGATACTTCATAGAGGCCATCAGGCTTTTTAACAACAAGATTTAATCTAGTTCCATCTTTTATTGTGCTGTATGACTGTAATGTTTGCTCATCTGTTAATGCTCTACCCAGAAGGAGGAGTTTTTGTTGTTCTATGGGAATTCCAAGCCTTTTAGTAATATTTTGTTTTAATTCTATTATAGTAGTTGTCGCTTCCACCTGTAATAATAAGGAATTTTATCAAGACACTTATCATCATGAATGATACACGTTCTATGTTAACAGTTGTATTAAATTAAAATATTCAATACCTATCAGTTGGTACCAACCTCTAAAACACATTCTGCACCTTGTAGTTGTTTCACTATTATTTTCATTTTAATTGTGAATTAATATTATTATACATCTAAAGAAACAATGAAAAGTGATCGGAAATGATTGGAAAATAGGAAATATGTAGGTAAATGTTGATATTTTTTGACAATTTTGCAGCCAGCTGACGACCAAAGACAATTTTTTTTGCTTAAAAAGTAATGGGGTCTACTATGAAAGTGATTAATGTGTTTGATCCTGGTTTGACCATTATCATATCTGTAGTTTGGCTATGAGTTTGCCCAACTTGCTCAAGTTTCTTGTCGCTCGCTCAGCAAGCATAGCAAACAAAAAATAATGCACCTCACTGAATGAAGTTTTTGAGATCAACAAAGTCCACAGAATCTGTCGAAAATGGATTCAAGAAAAAAATACGTAATTAATAAAAATGAGCTGGATAAAACCAATATTAATGCAATTAAATGCTTCCCAGACAACAACAGCAACATTGTTCATAAATTGTTTTATAGAGAGGTCAGTTATTCTAAAGATATGTATGTTTTTACTGGCTCTATCTTGAGCTTCTATTTTTGTAGCTTTTTTTACTGTTTTTAAACCGAACCTACTTTGTAAATTATTGCAAATAATTTCTTAGACTTTTCAGTTTTTAAAATATTACATAAAATAGGTATAATTTTATATACACTGCAAGATTTTTATATTCAATGTTCACAGGGACAAAATGACACCCACATCTATAATGAGCTAGGAATAGTTTATTTTTCATACTTCAAATTTTTTGGCATTAACCCTGTGCTTCATTAAATTTCATGAGAAGGTAAATTAGTTATTTTAACTTTCAGATATATGGATATACATCAAAAAAGTCAAATGAAAGGCATCGAAAGATATTTGAGAAAATTCCACCGAGGCTGCGGTTTTGTCTGATGGACATAGTACCCATGTCATACTTACGGGAGCATGTCTTTATGGGGTTCTCTCAATGTGGGCAATTTCTTCTTAGTTTCACTTACACATGTAATACGCAAGTCTACTTCAGAGAAAGCTCTAGATACACGTAAGTTTCCATGATCAAGGAAGTTAATATAAATTCTTTACACAGGATTATTTCCATTGTGAAAGCTAGGTCACAAGGCACTGCATTTTTTTATTTATTTGAAATTTGCAGTTAATGGTGGCTTTATCAATTAAAAGCTAAATAATAATTTTGACCATTCATTCTTTAAATTGATTTGTCATTTAATGTATTTTCTTTAGTGTTTATAGGACATTAAAAATGCTGTGCAATTTGGTAAACACAATTGTGTTGTATAATCATTTTCACTGTTTGTTACTGCAAAAAAATTACTGAATCCTTACTAATATTATAATTGTGAAAGTAAGTTTGTCTGTTTGTTTAATACTTTATTTAGTCAACCTATCTTCTTAAAATTTTGCATACAGTTGGGAGAACCAAGGAGGAGACAGGCTTCATTCTCTACTACCATGAGGAACCATGAGGTTCCCATGGGAATTTTGGGTAATCCTTTCTTATCACCATACAAAGAACACACCCTTCTAGTTTTTAGGTCTCTCTAAAATCAGCAGTATAGGCTGTGTGTTGATTCTAAGTAATTCAGGATGCATTGCAAGCATTTTATATGTATGAATAACTTCAATTGGGGACACCCATGGACTGCAGAAAAAACTGAATGTGAAACTTTTCAGAATAAGAAGTAGCCTGATGTAGTTTCTGAAGCTCTAGGATACTTGTGTATCAAATTTCTTAAAATAATTTCGGTGTGAAAGCCGGCCTTACACACAAAGTTATTTTCACATATACCTATATACAATAGTAATACCTGTGTATAATAGCAAGTTAGTAAGGATGGATGTAGTATAAGGTTTTTTTCTAAATACTAAAATTAGCAAACCCTTTTGAGGGCCGGTATAATCAAGCAGATAAATATTTTACAGATGATTTTCATATGTTTCATATTGCCTGTGCTAATGCAGCTTAAGGGCTTCATGCTAGTAGACAGTTCTAGCATTTTGGAAACATAGCGTATGTGTATATGTCGTCCATATTGTTAAATTGATCATTTCATGAAATGGTGCATTTCATGAAGTGGTGCATTTCATGAAGTGCCAATTCAATTTGACCAATGTATCGTTTCTCACGATTTTGTAACGTTTGGCCAAATGTATTAAATTTCCGAAGGGGGCTTATATAAATAATATATACCGTACACCATATATAAATCATAAGGTATGATGGTATGATTTTTTTGCTATTATTTAGGATATTTTCACAATATAATATTTAAAAAATAAAAGACTTTACAAAACATTCGCATCTGGCAATCGCCGGACGCTGCCTGGGCACGCTCGCTCCGCTTGCTCGGCTCGTGCGTCATTTGTTGTCTAACCTCATTGATAGGTTTTTTATACAATATTATTATAAACCACCATTGTCTAATATACATTATACAATATAACCCTCCGTGAACTTCTTCTGCTAACCCTACTCTCTTTAATTTGTTTTATAACTAAAAAGAAAAATCCGCCATCTTCAACATAAATAAAACGCGCGCATCACCTTCATGTAACTATTTTACGATATTATCAATAATCTTGACCACTTCTCGGGCGTTTAGTTGCCCATATCGAGAAAGACATCTGCCCCCCATGTGGCTAATATTTGAACTTTTCATGAAACATGAAATGCTCGACCATTTCATGAAATGATATGATATGGCCACGACATATACATGCGAACGGTTAAGGAGTGGAATAGGCACTTTCTAGGCAAACATGTACCACCGCAACTTGCTTAACATCAGGCACGATGGCGGTCAAATGTTTGCCTGACTAATAGTAAAAAAAAAGAAAATATGTTTGTGGTTAACTGCTAGATTTAAAATATGCTATCTATCTCCTAAAAACATGTTCGTGTATGGTTACCAGCCTGCACTACCTGTCGTGGGTGCCGGGGCGCGCGGTGCGGCCGGTGCACAGCGTGCCGCTGTTCGGAGAGGACTCAGTGGACAGCAAGGTCACCATCTCTATGGCGCAGTGGCGGCACAACCCTGCCGTGCTCGTCGTCTACGGGATCGCGTAAGTGTGGCGGGTTGTGGGCATTGAATGCGGGTTAGATGTAGCGTAGGTTGAAACTAGCGCAGGCTAGAAGTTGTGCAAGTTAGAGGTAGCGCGGGTCAGTAGCAGCGCAGGTCAGAAACAGCACAGGTCAGAAGCAGCACAGGTCAGAAGCAGCACAGGTCAGAAGCAGCGCAGGTCAGAAGCAGTACGGGATTTGGCACTCTGAACGCAGGTCAGATGCACAGAAGTAGCGCATGACAGAAAACAGCGCGAGTCAGAAGTAGCACTGCTGTTCTATGCTATATGTATGTACCTATGTATGTATTTATTTATCATTTACTATATGTACTACATAGAATTTTCTTTACGAGTTTTACTAACAGATTTTTTACGATTCCGCTGTTCGTATTCTATTTTACACCTTTTTTTCCAGTGATTCATGTTCAGAAAGATCCTACCTCAGTATCGTGGGAGTACCTCGATTAGGCTGTAAACAATGTTCCAAATATTCAGGAGAAGAAGGAGGTAAGTCCACATGATATCCACATAGTCGTTCTACAGCTAGTTAGTTATGTTATACAGGTGTAACAAAAGGGGTATGTTAAGCGAAAAGCTATGTAAATAGCCCACTAAAAAGAACCCATCCACAAAATTTGAGACTCTTAATCACATGTTTATTTTTCAAGATTGTATGAACATTCCTGAGTTGTTTAGGAATTCTCCATACTATTTGGAAAATTAAACATGTGATTTCGAGTCTGAAATTTTGTGGATAGGTTCTTTTTAGTGGGCTATTTACATAGCTTTTCGCTTAACATACCCTTTCTGTTACACCCTATATAGTCCTCTCCTGTGTTGATGGGGACTTCACTTGAATACATTAGCGGCATCTCCTTCCGTGCATGTCGTAAGAGTCGACACCATGGAAATCGGGCATTCTGTCACGCGATAAGCTAGCAACTTGTCACTCATCATTTACATCTATTTATCTATGATAAATGTGAGCCTCTTTTATGATGCTACTGTTTTGGCTACCCCATTTCGAGAATACTATTAGTAACTACATTATGTATTTTGTGTTTTAATCTGCGTAGTCGGTTGGCTTAATCCAGTTGGTTTAGATTGCAGTGTAAAGATCTTATTAAAACAAACAAAATTCTAACACAGAGATATGACTTACAAGATTTTCTTGAAATATTCGAACGTAATAAAAATACAAACCTACGAGGTCATACTTTAAAACTTAGCACAGGCATCTCACACAGCAATCCCCACAAAAACTTTATTATTAACAGGGTACACAACCCTTGGAACAAACTACCAGAAGAAGTGGTTTCGGCACCAAGTGTCAATATTTCAAAACACAAACTAGAAAAACGTAAGAAGAGAACATTCAGATACAGGCAAAATCAGTTGCCTCAACTACCTGCCTGTTTAACATATATAATAATAATAAAGATGAAAAAAGCACGTTTTGCTTTACATGTACATCTTTCTATACTCATATCGTATCTTTTTCTCATTCGACATTACGTGTCGACTAATAATATATTTAATAACTTACGTTGCAGATGATCTCAGCTGGGGCAAGAGATGTTTAGAGCACAATTTCGCGATCCACACGAAATTCTTCTGCACGTCCGACTCCAGCGTATACGAGCCGGTCGTCCAGCTCGCTTACAACAACCAAATTATCATTTACACAGACTTTATACACATATTAGAGATCGACTTTGTCAAACCGGTGCAGGAAAAAAGTGACTCGACCGAAGATAAATACTCTTCGTTAGATAGGGAGGACTCGAATTCTCTTCACGCGTACACTAACCCTAGTACGCCGGCGTCGGACGGTTCCGCGGCTTTCCAGTCTCCTAAATACCAGAACAACGAAGTGCAGAATATTCTAGCAGATTTCTCCGATTTAGAAGTGGATCCTTATCAGTTCTCGCGGCCGGTGCAGGTTCCAGACGTGATGGGGCAGGAGTTGTGTATACAGGCGTCGTCTATTTCGCATAATTTGGTGGAAGAATGGGAGGGTCCCTCGCCCTCCATTAGAACGTTAATCAGCCCCCCCTTAAGGTCGCCCAGACGACGCCCCGCGGAAGGAATGTCGAGGTTCAACGAGACGCACAGGATCAACGCCGAGAAAGCGTACGAGTTTGTCGAGGAAGCGGAAACTAAATGCGAAAAACTGAGCATGTTCCGAAAGCGACGGCTCGCGGATAAGAAATACGAGTTCTCGGAGGACAACAACGAAAATATAGTGCCGTTTAGGGTGTTGCGGAGTAATCGGAAGTATTTTATAGGTTCTAACAAGGGGGCGGCCAAGCGGGCGAAGTCCCCGCCGGTAGAGAGCGTGGTGCTGAGAGCTCACAATCAAATTAACAGGCCGCCTTCGCCGGTCCTCACTTCGGATCTGAAAAACTCAAGTTTAGGGTCTCTAGATACGGATCAGAACAGCGAATCAGAGTATAGAGTGATGGAAATGTTGGACGATGGGTCTTTGAAGACGGTGGCGGTACACGACAACACTTCCAAGACGTTGTCTGACTGTCCGGTGGACGCGCAGGATCCTTACCTAGTGCATTCGGAGAATTCAAAGTGTAGCAAATTCTTTACTAGGTACTTTGTGGAGAGCGACGATGAAATCACGTCTATTATCACGGATTCTGAAGGTGAGCATGGTTTTTAGATTGCTAAGATATAAAGATGCATGCATATAATTTATTTTTTTAAATATGATTAATTTGTGGCAGCTTTTGTATGAATAGTATTAGATTTAATCTCTAAATGTTATTAATGAAATTATCTTCATGATTTTTACTGACACTGATTAATCCATATAATTAGGCTGCGAATGCCGGGCTGGCCGGAATCTTGTTTTGTGCCTCGAGGCTCGATAAGATTATATCCCTAAGTAATAAAAACATCTAGACTCTTAAACGGTTGGTCGAATCGAAAAATGTAGTTGAATGTACGAGAGAAACCTAAAAATGATTTTTAAATACCTATTCAACGATACTCGATACAGTTTGTCGACTTTAATTTTTTAATTTTTATAAAATGGCGTCCAGTAGTCGCCATATTGGATTTTCACTAACGTCATGTCTTTAGTGACACTCGCTGGACTAAGAGGAATCGATTGACGTATGAATCATAAAAATCGGCCGAGGCGTTTGGTCTGTGTAGTGCTTCAAAGGAACATACTTACATAGGCTGTTAAACACAATACCACTCTTTTGCGTCGCGCAGTCGGGTAAAAAGAAACTTATATAATTAAAGAACGGTCGTGAACGCAAAGCAAGCAACCTACCTGCGCGCTAGTTGTTTTAGGAAGCCTGTATCAGTCTAT
Organism: Carposina sasakii; assembly: GCA_014607495.2. NCBI lineage: Eukaryota > Metazoa > Arthropoda > Insecta > Lepidoptera > Carposinidae > Carposina > Carposina sasakii. The sequence continues at coordinate 13,839,394 of CP053153.1, forward strand.
GTCAATCCACTCCTGAACGTAGGCCTCTCACAGCGCACAAGGCTACTGCCACAGTGGGGTTTTCGGTCATACGTTTTTACCTAGTGGCATAGAGGAATAAGCCAGTGGGCAGGCGGATCGGTAACCGCAGTGTGATTTTTGGACTACTCGTATGTGTCACCACATCTCCTTCCGGAAACCCTTAATCGCCTCTTACGATAGGAACTCAAAGGCGGATTTGGGGCTTGAGACCAGCTAAGGCAATGTTACAATTATACGAGCGACAGCAAAGTTTGTAAAGTTATCGAATTATGTCCGCGCCCTGACTCTACGTCTGGATCCGTTCTTGTATGAATGATACATAAGATAACCGCGCATTCCAGCTCAGAGCAAAGAATCTTTCCTCATTGCATTCCAGACGACTGCATATCGGGCTACCACGTAGCGCTACACCTGACGGCGCACGGCGCGGGCTACGCGCCCCTGCAGGCCGTGTCGGCGCATGCGTACGAGCGCATCTGCCAGAGCAGCGCGCCCGGGCTCACGGCGCGCGCGCAGCAGCGCTCGCTCGACACCGAGCTGCTGTGCAACGAGGTGTGCGGGCGGCTGTGCAACATTAGCGGGAAGAAGTTTATCTATTGCTTCGACTGGGGCTGCCATGTTATCGATGTGTGCCAGTCGAGCGGCTGTCTGTCTGGGGTGAGTATGAGTTGTCAATCTTGTTCTAGTCTAGCCCTTGATTTATATGTTTTACATGTAATAATAAATAGGGTGTTTTGGTTTTTCAAATGTAAACACGTATTCATTTCAAATGTTTTTTAAGTTCTTGGCTTGGGTACAACTTTGTCCCGAATTTTGCAAGTGAATTTTAAAATAGTAAAACTGTAACAAACCGTATGTATTCGTTACTGAGTAACGGGTACTGCATCTTTTTCGTATAATACACTGTTTCGGATCGCAAGTGGTGTATTGATACGTTTGTTTTTGATCGTATGTTCTACTAATGCGCGTGATGCGGGATGCGGTTCATTTAAATCGCTTATTTCAAAGAACGGTGATTAGGTTTGTTTAAAGTAGGTACTTATAAGTAATAAAAAAAATAGTCAATGTTTTTTACTATTCTTTGTAATATAATTTGTGGTTTAAATTTTCTAAATAGTAAATCCATTGCAAATTTGGTATATTACGTCGACAGTTCACGTCGATTCGACTCGTTACCATAGTATCATAAGTAACGAGTTCGGTAACGATATCATAGTAACGAGTACTCATGGTCAAAGTAACGAATACGTACGGGTTCGCCTTTATTCGTTACTTTTACACCTCTATAAAATAGACTAAGCATTTTGCGATACGGACTACCGGAGAGGTTCGTGCTTGCCCCACTGAAGTTCTTATCTGATTATAGGAGTTTAACTAGAGTTTTATCTCACGTTTTGTAGTTGTGTGCAATGTGGCTGTGGGCGAGCGCGGGCGCGGGCGCGGCGGAGTGCGCGGCCTGCAAGGACGTGAGCGCGGGTTGTCTGCCGCACAGGCGACAGTACGCCGCAGAGGTGACTACACTATGTAGAACGTATTACAGCTGTGTGCAATGCGGCCTGCAAGCAAATCTTGCTTCAACAAAGTGATGCTAATTAAAATCGAACTAGTACCGGATCGAGCTTCAAAGTTGTCAACGGGCCTTTTGAACTTTGTGAGGGCATAGAGGAAATTCCTTTATAGTTAGGTTGAGAAGTTCGGTTTTTGCACGGTAGCCTGCTAGAATTATAATATGTACCTGGAATAATACGTCATTGTGATCAGACCACAATGACCAAGCTGTCTTACATACAGTACCTACTAGCGATAAGTATTATATACGATCGAAATTAACATATATAAATATGTTGCAGTGTTTGTTCGTGTGGGACCTCGTAAGCGGTGTGTACAGGACTGATCGCGTCTCTATGACGGAGGACGATACGCAGGATTGTAACAGAGGTCAGTTATTTATTTATATAAGTACTTAGTGCGTTTGTTCAAGTTTAGATTATTTACGAAAGTGTTTTGATTTGCTTCGTTCCATAAGGTCAACGTTTTAGAAACAAAATGGACATGCGAGATGGGGAAACTGCTTAAAATCTAAGTAAAGTGTACTGTGGTGGGAAACACCTTCTAGTAAATAAGGAATATCGTTTATTATAATAATACATTTTCGGTTGTGTTATCTAACAGTTAATCACATACTTATCATTACTCAATAACGCAATAGTTTAGTAAGATGTATTATCTATCATATCTGTGGTTAGATTGATTGATTGGACATATTTAGTTTATATCCATAAATATGGATCAACTAGTGGACGCTCGTGACTCCGTCCGCGTGGTTGCAGAAAAACCAAAATGTCGAAAATCCGGGATAAAAATATTTTTATAAAATATTAATAAGAAAATGAAAAAATTCTTCACCCGAGTGAGTTTCCTGTGATAATGAATTGTAGCCTATGTGTTATTCTGATATGTACCTAAGCTGTATTATTGTGAGGTTTAATCAATATCCATTCAGTAGTTTTGCGTGAAAGAGCAACAAACATCCTAATATACATACATCCTCATTTCGCGTTTATTATATAAATAGGATCATTAAATGAATACGTATATCAGAATCAGGCGCAGATCGAGCCAGGAAGCTAGCACAGAGGCTGGGCGCGCCGCCCGCCGCCGCCGGCAACGAGGCACGTCTACTCACCACGCTCACAGGTCGGACTTTAGGTTTATAGGCATTCGAATTATAAGTGTACATGTACAATAATATGGTCAATTCCGACAGTCACACTTAAACCTAAACGTAAATTCAGTCCTACCTGTCCTTTACTCTCTCAACCATTTATGTTAAGGACGGACAGAGATAGACATGACTAAGATTAGGTTTAGGATTAAGTGTGACTGCCGCAATCGACCCTAATACTGTGTTAAAATGAAAAAATAAATAAAATGAAAACATTTCAGGCAAATCACTAAGAAGACTGACCGATGTGGATAACTGCATCGAAATCACAAAGAACCATCCGGACAGCTCCGAGTCAGAGTCTGAAGCGGAGGAGGATAGTGACTTCGACTGATTTTACTTATAACATACACTTATAGTTACTAATTAGTACACTACCTAGTGCCGTAAATACGACGGTGCTCTAGCGGAGCCATCTATAGGACGCAAGAGAGAACCATAATCCAATGCAAATCCTAGAACGCGATATCGTAGTTTCTCACAATTATTGGAATATACAGGATGATTTTTGGTTGTCAACTTTCCCGAAAACTACGGAATCTCCTCATCGTCACGATCATTTTTCTCCATGGAAGCATACCTGGGAAGTGTCTGGTTCCCAAGATATTACGGTTCAAAGTTGAGTAAATACACTGCGTTTTTCTGCATAAATGCACATAGACGCGCGTAGCAAGATTTTTTCACGAGAAATAATTAATAACCGAACTTGTACATCTCAACTATACTCTCAAAATTGGTCAGAAGTGGCACCATGTGCTTCTATCGGCCCTTGGTGCTCTGCCTACCCCATAAGGGATAAAGGCGTGATTATATTATTATGTATGTAAATAATTAATATCTGTCTATGAAAAAACTAGCATAAACACTGGACACTATAAATTGCGCCCGATCAAGATTTTTTTTTAATTTACTTTGTTTCCCAGGATTTTTTGGGCTTAAACTTACTTTATTTGATGTATAGAGTACGTACCCTTCGTTAAGGGTGGCAACGAAAAAACATCCTGTATACATGGGCCTAACAACGACTAGTGGCCCGGTGGGCCCGGAAGCGCTTCCCTCTTCACCACCCCCACAGGTGGCACAGCTGTCCAGGCACAGGACGTAGACTCTGGGGGCGTAAGACTGGCCAGACCGGGCAGGACTACATAAGGCGCAGTTATAGAAGCTCGCTCAGGGCGCTGAAAAGGCTATTTACGGCACTGACACTACCTACTCAACTATTCAATGAGTTCCTCTGAGTAGATATTTGTTGGTTAGAATATAACATAACGAGTGCGCGCGGCGTAAGCTCAGTTTAGCATTTGTGTGTGTGGGTGTACATAGACACGCAAGGCCTAACCTGCAGGGCTATTGGCTATCTTTTTTGACAGTTATAATGAAGCAAAATGATCAACGATGAACTGTCAAACCTCCAAATCCGTATCGGCCATCACTAGTTCCCAACGAAAATGACGTAATATTCGGGGTCGGCACTCGATCTACACTGTCACTTGATTTTGACAGATGTCTTCCTACATTTTTTATCGATAGGTAGTCATTATTTTGGTACTGTGTTAGAAAATCGTTGGTATGGTAATCCAAGAGAGGCGCCGTATGTCTTTACGAGATTTTTGTTGCACTCCATTGAGTTAATTTTGATTTCTCGTTTATTATTATATAAATCCAAATGAACTACCTAGTATTATAGGTATTTATAATCCATTATCTCGAAGAAAACACTTGATAAGTAGGTACACGCTAGCTGCTTTTCATAACAATATATTGCTCTAGTAATAATAATGTACTAACATTGGATCCGTTTCCCAGGGTTTTCTCGAATATTTCATCCATCACAACACAAAAATAATTTTACTCGTAATTGGCTGTTTGTGCACTGTATACTTTAGCCTTTCATTTGACGTAAATGAAACAATAATAGGTAAAGATAATGAATCGGTATAATACGCCCAAAATTAAAATAACATCATTCTTTGAAATTTATGGTATTATTGTGTATATTGTGTCTCAACTATACCCTCAAAATTGGCCAGAAGTGGCACCATGTGGTTCTATCGGCCCTTGGTGCTCTGCCTACCTCGTAAAGGATAAAAGCGTGATTATATGTATGTATGTTGTGTATATTGCAAGATGTTTAAATCAGTCGCATTATATCGATAGAAATTTCGGATGTGACGTCACGGAACTCGATATACACCGAGTATACACCATCGCACGTTAGTCATCGAAGTGATACGCGATACCAAAATTATGACACTGGCAGTGAGTAACCAATTTCGGTTGACGTCCGTGCCCGTTGGTAGGTAACGAAAGTTAGCCATTAGCCCTGCTAAGCTTTACACTTGTGTGAGTGTACATAAATTGCGTAAGTGAATGTCCCTTGCATGTTCACTCACTCTAAAGCATAACTAAGCTTACGCCGCGCGGACTATACGTAACTTTATGTCACATGTCGTATAGGTAATATTGAAATTTAATCAAAAATAATTTGGTACAATACATATTATATTCTTTACCAAAAAAGTTTTTGGTAGAAAATAAGCTGGTGTTTCCAGAAATAGCATTTATTTTCTACTCTCCCTTGCTAAACTGAAATGTTTTTCAACGTAACTTGTATGTAAAAATATGTTCTGCATTTCTCTATATAAAGCAAACGCTCGTCATTATTAAGTTAGTCAATACTTTTAGAACTCGTAAGGTTCGTGAGAGATATGTTCCAGACGTTGATAACTCTGAAGACTTTGTTATCGATTTTGTATTGTAATTGTGATTTATTTTATTCCGATCTGTTCTGTCCTGTCGCCCGGTTTTCTCCTTTTAATCGGGACAAATCGAAAATATGGAATTTTAAAAGTGTGATCTGCCCATCGATTTATAAGGAAACAAGGACAGGACAGATCATACTTTATTCCTTTCTGTCCCCCTAAAGGGACAAAACAGGGTTACAGATCGTAATAATCTTTTTTCATAAAGGTATCTTTGACGAGGGTATAAAGGTGGGCGTGGATTTACTTTTCGAAATATACCTAGATAAGCCTTTGCGTAATAATTTGTGCTATCTCTATTAATCTATAGAGCTATGTTTTTTTGAGTATTATGACGATGATAATGTGTCTGTACATTGTGATTGAGAGATAACAGATATCATATTTATTCTGCCTTGAAACTATCGATAAAATATTTAAATTCAATGTTGCCATATCCCAGAATTCGGACAAATGAATGAGACAATGAATGACTAACAATTATTATCTTCAAACTGTGCTTGCGCAAACATTATTAAACATATTTTCAAGTCTGCCATGTACGTACATAGCAAAATGGTGTCTTCATTTACAAAGCAAGTAAATAGGTATTTAAAGATAGTTACATTCAGGTATTGAAATCTCTTTACTATGGAGGAGGTTATTTATATTGACAAACTTGGTGGTAAAACCTTATCATATGATATTCATGCAATAACCATTATTGATATTAAATGTTAAGTAAATTGAACAAAAGTAATTATAAGGGTGCATAATGTAATATAACAAAAAGTAAATATCTTTGCATTGGATTTTTGTTAGCTGAACTGCACGCTTATTGCGAGTTTTCATTTCAAATTCGATCGCGTTTACATTTCACAGCTAATCAATCATACCATTAGCGTTGTGACTTGAAGCGGTCGAGTTCAAATTGAAAACTCGCATCTTGTATACTGAAGTTTCGGCTCATTGTAAGGTTGTGATTGTTTTGGTGTAAGAAAGTAAGGAAAGTGCCTCTGTGATATCGTTGTATATCGATAAATACTTGTACAACTGTTATACAACTACAGTAGCCGCGTTCGTTATTTTCCGTTGTGAAGTTAGCTGTAACACGCGCAGTCTACTCCCGATTTCTTCACCACCTGAATATTCGCACTGCGTCGCGTTTCTGACGAATTTACAACTGCAAAGAATGCGGCTACTAACTAGTTAAATACTAACGTGTGGTTTGTATTTTGGCTTCACTTTTTTCACCCAATCCAATAAAATATAACGGATTTAGTTTCACGCATTGTGTCACGGAAGCTTAATCAATATTGTCGATAATAAAATCCAAACTGATAAATGTGTCTACAGAACAAGGTGGGTACAAATCAGTGGCGGCTGGTGGGTTATCGAACTGGTGGTGCACTTTACTAAAATATTAAATTTAGAAAATGCAACAAACCAACAATTGACATAAAATACGTTTATTTTTTATACATTAAATTAATGCGACGACATTTTTCTGAAGCGAAATGTTCAATCACCTTTTTATTAAAATCGGGTATTGATTGTATAAATTTTTTTTCAATACTAAGCACAGAAAGTGCATTTAGCCGATCCTGAGACACGGTATTTCGGAGAAAAGTTTTAATTCTTTTCAGTGTCGAAAAACATCGCTCGCTCTCTACCGAAGTCATTGGTATAGTGCACAGAATTCGCAAAAGTTTCATTGACTCTGAAAATAATTCAGTCAGCTCATTATTATAGAACAACTGTAAAATTGCAATTGCACTATTTGCGTTGGTGAAATCGTCGCGACTGTATATTACGGAGAGTTGGTTTTTTAATTTGTACTTGTCCAAAGCGGCGTATGTGGAAACTGTGATCTTGAAATCTTTGTCGGGAAAAGTAGAACGGTATGTGGTAAAGTTCTCGCAATAAAATAATTTGGCTGCTATCAAATGATTACAAAAAATTAAGACGCTCACATCTACACAACCATTTCTTTCTATTATACATTTCACTTTTAAAACTTCGCGTAAATGCTTTATTTCTAGAATTGCACTCTTGTTTTAAATTTAAAAAGGGCCGTGGCGGTCCGGCCAATTTTATGTTCACTTTATTTTCAAAAGTTCTGTTATTTTCTTTAATATAATCAATGTTTATGCTCATTATCACTAACACCACACACACACACAGTATAGAATAAAAGTTTTGTTATAGAATTGAAACAAAAACTAAAAACAAATACAGTAAAACATATAATCAAACACTAATTAACGCGTCACACATACAGTGAAACTATTCTGAAAACGAAATGTCAATCATAGCATAGCTGCCGTCGCCTCGCGCCCATGTCGTCCGGCCCATTCGTCAATCATCGGGTGCTCTCGGCAATCTTCGGTTCGCACGTGCGGCGCTCGAGAGCCGACTCATTACTCGGTACATTTCTATGAACTATCTTTTGTTTCACGCGTCAGGCGTATTCACTCGTATCTCATACAAGTTATATTAGCAGTCCTCGTGCACTGGCCGAAGCGCACGAGAATTTTTCTTTACGGGAAAATAAGTCTTAATAGTTTAGTATAGCGCTCAAACTGTTTCACCATAATTGTAAATTTAATTTTTTATACGTTTTTGTACGTTTAAATAAATATTAAAATGGTAATTTAAAAATAAACATGAAGTAATATTTTGTATTTTTTAATCTTTTGAATTGGTGGTTCAGCGCACGAGCGCACTTAAGGTACAGCCGCCACTGGTACAAATATTAAAACGATTGTGGGGAATGAAAATTAATGTCGATTTCGAAATCGTACATATGAACTGATATTCTAATGCCGCACCAACGAGCAATAATTAAGTACCTAGAAGTGACACTTCCGTACTGCGCCGCCCATCAGACTGGTAGTTTCTATGTATAAGTTTCCTGTGATAAATTGTTATTAGCTTCAATTTGTTTTAGGAAAGCAGCTAACCCTTCGTTCCTCTGACTATAGTAAAAAGAAAAGGCGGCGAAAGGCATTTAGGGCCCAATGAGTTTCGCTTCTGGGCACTTTGGTTATGCATGTAAAGTTGACTTTTATTCTACTGTTTTGTTGGTGTACCGGGTCTCCAGCTCGTAGAGGTGGGTCGTCGACGCCTTTTTCATCACGGCGTTCATTCGTCGACTAGTCGATTAACTAGTTGAATCTTTCGACTAGTTGACGCAAAACGTGCGAACGAATATTAACTGGAGTTCATTCATAAAAACGAGTTCTTTTCACTTCATGCCGGCTGACCTTGCCGTTGCCCTACAACGCGTCCACCAATTAGAGCGCCATACCAATAATTTATAATGAACTCACTATAAATATCAACTCTCTTTCAAGCACACTAAAGTTGAAAGTCTAATCGTGTTTCCCTCGTCCCTTAGATGTTCGTTGCAAAATAAACGACCGAATTATAATGTACAAGTTTGCGTATGACGCTGCATTAAACGATTCGGCTCCCGAATTTTGCCGTTTATGAATCGACGGGTCGCGCCGCATGAAGTGGATAAACGACCAAATAAAGTTGTACCAGTTCGCGCGATTTTGTCGTTTAATAATTCGACTAGTCCATGAGTAAACTGCCGTACCGTGTCGCGCGGCGTCTAGGTCTCGTTAAAATGAATGTGGACTATTTAAAATAGCCGTCTATGAATTCGACAACTCGAATGTAGATAGACGGTCGATTGGACTAGTTCGTTGAATAAACGCCCATCGCTACCAGCTCGTGTGTTTTCTCAACATTTAACGAAATCGTCGATGTTGGAAGCTAAGTTAGTATCAAAGATTTTGTTAAATGTGACGAAATATAGAACACCTGCTTCCTATTTTCTTGACTCACCTATACAGGAAGTTTTTGGTCGTCAACGTTTCTGAATACCACGCAATCTCCTCATCATCACGAACATTTTTCTCCATGGAAGCATACCTGGGAAGTGTCTGGTCTCTAAGATATTAAGGTCCAAACTTGAATGTATAAAGAACAACGGATGTAATGCTGTCAATGCACAGATTGAAGTACCGTAATGGCGGCGCGTTGCGCATGTATGCGTATTTTCTAGTAGGCTTACTATGGTTGAGGAATTTTTTCCATTTCTTTATTAATAATTTTACTATGGTTTATATGTGTGGGCGGATAACGCGTCAATACACATCCCTACTCCATGGAATATCGTTACCGAGCTTACTATGAATGCTTCGCTCTGTGCATTGAGAACACTGCCCGTTATTCTTTATATGTTCATGGGTCCAATGTTGAGTTATCGGGTTGCATTTTTTGCAGAAATGCATGCAGACGCGTATAACAAACATTTTCCCCGAAAATAACTTAAAAATCTCCCGTTAAATAACCAATTTAAACACTAGAGACCATAAATTCATAAAATAAAAAGTTAAAATTACCTATAAAATGAAAATCATTCCCCAGCATTATTTTGGCATAAACTTTATTTCATGTATAGAGTACGTAGCTACCTCTCGTAAATGGTGGCAACGAAAAAACATTCTGTATTTATAAAGCCAAGACTTTAAAACTAGTGACTATTGTAAACTATGGAGAAAACGTACGTAAATGAATACGTCCTCTCTAATTAAATTTATGTATGGGACTAATAATCCTTTTCGTGGTATTTTTAAGGTTTGTGTATGAAGTTTAATTTAAACTGAAAGTGTAATAAACTTGCCATCAATGTATTTTAAGATCTAAGTCGACTAAAAATGATAATGTAGGTAATAAATAAATAAATGACTATGTCCACAACTGTGTTTATTTTATAGTACTTAGGTATAAGTTATATCGCAGTAAGTTCTTTCCGTCTATTACTTTTCTTTGTGTCTCTAGAACTCTAAAGAGACAAAAGTAAAACAAAATATTCCCCTGGCAATATGGTATTCTTAAGAACGACAACCCCATATCTTTCGTAGGATTACCCTTACTATACTTACTTTTATTCTTAATATTACGCACGAACGCTTTGCTAAAATGTATCACGATGTCTCTAGGTAAGTACAACCTTTTTCAATGTCTAAAAAGGTTTCTTCATCACATGCCTATATTGAGTTATCTTTGTTTTTAAATTACGAATTGCAATGTCAATCAACATTTAATTTTGTCGGCGCTTAGCACCCAAATTAATAATATAAATAAATTAATTACCTAGGTGATTTGATTTCGTTTTGAATTAGGTACCTACTTACCTAACTACTTGCGTAACACACGTAGGAACCTATCTACTTATGGAGAAAGAAGGAATGAAGAACTTTGTAGCAGTAAGAAATATTTTGATGTTTAAAATGAAGAATAGCACAGAACAAGAACTGCAATATACTCAAGTTTCATGTTCTGATCCTTTCGGAAAAAAATTGAAAGAATATAAAACTGAATACATCTTTGAAGGTAAATATTTTGTTATCAATTGAAATATTGAAACTGATGGATATCCAATTATTTCGCGTGCGTGGTTACAAATGAATAGTATCGTATCCATCGTATGTCTGGTTAGATTATACAGAGTGTAACAAAAAGGGTATGTTAAGCGAAAAGCTATATGAACAGCCCACTGTAGAGAACCTACCCACAAAATTTGAGACCCGAAATCACATGTTTATTTTTCCGGATAGTATGGAGAATTTTTAAATATCTCAGGAATTTTCATATAATCTTGAAAAATAAAAATGTGATTTCGAGTCTTAAATTTTGTAGATAGGTTCTCTATAGTGGGCTATTTAAATAGCTTTTCGCTTAACATACCCTTTTTGTTACATCCTGTAGAAAGACGATAAAAGCCATTTATACAGGGTGCAACAGAAAGAGTATGTAGGTATATTAGGTAGGTACTATGCGAAATGTGAATCAATTATTTTTCTAAATTACCTACATATTCCAATATTCCAAAAAATATAGAATTTAGGTACCTATGTAGTTAAGCAAACTTTATTTCATACCTACCTCTTTGATACCTACTTTGCCATCTTATTAGCAAAAGTGTATAGATTTTTGAGAGAACAGTAAAATTAAGTTATCATTCAAGTCTTGCTGCAGTGGAATATGTGTAAGAAACCAAGTTTAGTACCTAAGTTTAGTACCAATTTTGTAAATTCTCTTCTCATTTCCTAATTTCTACCAAAAATAAAGATGAAATCGGAGCGAGCGAGTGGAAACACTGTGACGGGCGGCCGCCGTAGCCAAGGAAACGGGCGGTGACAACAACATTGATTTTAATAATAAAACTAAATTCCAGTTTAATATTATTCTGGAATATCGATAACGTAATCTAATTATTTAGAGTGTAAACAGACAAACAAATTAAAATCGAACGTTAATCACCAAACATAAAAATTAACTAGTGAGTGCAAAAACAAATGAAGATTTTGACAGCTCGTAAAGGAATGGCTGGCAGGTGGGTACCTACTGTGATTTACTGAAATCGAGTAAAACTGATAATAAAATGTAATTAGAGACGATGATAAGGAGGTAGTGAGGCTGCACGTCCGCCTTGGTCGAGAGGCTAAGTCCCGAATGGTCCCTCCCAGTGTTCCCTGTTTATTGCGCGATGCTCGGAAAACGATTACGTATCAATTTTATCAATTTTCGGATACAGACAGGAGGGTCGTGGAGCGGTGCCGCCTGGTACGGCACACGTCGTTTTAATTTTACTATTTCTATGCATAATGCTTAAAATTAATGCGTATAATACTAATAATGTGAAGGGTTAATTATACCAATAGCTGTATTACCCACATACCTAGTTAAATGTGTCTAACTCACATTCAAATGGCACATCAAAATTTCAAATACCTACCTATTGGAAGTATTTGAAATTAAGAATATCATATTTACTTCACAGTTTACTATTACTATCATATTCACAGTTTATAACTTATTTACTTAGATTTAGGCTTTTGTTTTGTAGGTATTAGTAAATTATCTATTTTCTATTTTAATTTATAACTTTTCTTAGGTAGGCAGGTACTGTATACTGTAAACAGTGCAGTTAGTACTAAACAACAGTCAGTAATGTTCAGTCATGCATTTACACACACGGAGGCAGGTGGCATCAACGAAGCATGACAAAGTGACACCTGCAAACTCCCCCTCCGTGCCATGCCTACACTAAATTACATGCACACCACCCAAACTCACAGAATTGTCCTAAACTCTCCAACATAGATGTTGCCCATAGAAACAGTTGTTTGATCAATACAAGATAGTTATCTCTAAACCAGTACTAAGAAATGTGTTGTGTACCTTTGTTCTGTATAAAATATTAAATAACAAGTGACAATGACTGAGATAGGTTTTGAGAATGTGTTTTACCTTGAAAGTGAGTACCGGGAGGGGTATTGTGTAGTTGTTGTGAGGAGAGATGCGGAGGGATGAGGTGTTGCCTGGATACACTCCGTGGAGCCTCCATGCGTAGCCAGATCAATAAACATCTCATGCCTGGGATTGTGTTATGCAATTAAGGCACAGATTTGGAATTAAAAATATTATTTTTTTATGGTTTTCTACGTTTATAGTATTACAGCATAATATAACACTAGTGTGTCTATCTGACATAAGCACAGTTGCATATTATTGTGGTTGATACATACAATGGAGACCACAAATAAAATAAAATGGAACACAGTTCATCACATTGTTAAAATCTACATATTTTCTGCTAGATATCTAACAGATACTGACATGCCTAAATTTTTTTTATAATAGTTAATACTACAATGATTAACACACCTAACTAACGTTTTCTGTTTTGGTACATACTACTATCAGATATGTAAGATAGGTCCTTATATTTTTTAAGTTAGATTAGCCTATGTTAAGGTAACCTTAATTTTACCTGATAGTATAGATATGTAATCACATAGTCAGTTAAAAATTTATAAAGATGGTTGATTATATTTTATCTTGTTACAAATAAAGTGATGTTACTTTTTAGAATCCAGTACAGCATAAAGCTGCCTTTCCACCAGAACTGCTGTGCTACATTGCTACATATGAATGTGATAGCTGCCAATAGCACATCTCTGGTAGAAAGGCAGCCTAATACTCCTCGTCAATTTACCCTACTTTCTATACCTATGCACTAACTAACGGTATTTATCTAGTTAGTTGAAATGTGACGGCAATTTTTTTAAGTCATCATACAAATACAGCCAGTTAACATGGTGTACCACACCCAGTACTAAACTGTATTAGTTGTGTATAAATTTGTACCCCGTGTATACGTTCCCGGTATGTTGCAGACTTTGAGTGCGCGGGCGACGAGGTGCTCGTGGAAACCTCGCCCCCGCCCTCGCCGGGGATGGCGGCGCGGCTCGCAGCACCCTCACAGGTTGGTAGTCTATACATATAATAAAAATGTAACGGATCGCTGTCTGTACATGGAAGATATATGAGAAAAAATATTATAGGAGACCTTTATCAACGCAATAGAACTCAACGATGATTTTTGGAATTTTTGTCTGTTTGTCTGTGCGTTTGTGCACGCTAATCTCAGAAACGGCTGAACCGATTTCGATTCAGTTTTTAGGAATATATTGACACGTCCCACTTAACATATAGGCTACTTTTTATCCTGGATAATTTCGACATTTTGTTTTTTCTGTAGTCCACGCGGACGGAGTCGCGGGCGTCCACTAGTACAATAATATGTCGCAAGCATATTTTAGGACACGCCGTATTACAAAATTGCTAGACATTTTGAATAGTATGGGTTTTGGAGGAAACAATTCGTTCACTTTGTTTGCTTTATTAATAACATGTTAGAATTGTTAAAGTACCTAACAACGAGTGAGCCGAGCGAGCGAAGCGAGCGTATCGCGGATTTACCGGCGAAGTGCTAGAAGAACTTTGTTCTTTCGTGTTATTCAAAATGCCTAACCGTGCAGTTAATACAGCGTGTTCTACAATATGTCTTTGACAGATAGATCGCCTAAGGTATTGTTAGAATTGTGTATAATGAATACTACACAATTCGACTTCTATTCTACACAACAACTTTCGTTACTGACTAACTCATCGAGTGTCTGATTGACACGCACAACCAAAACTGCTGGCCATTAGAGAAAAGAAATAAGAAATTTGGCATGCATATTCCTTGGGGAGTGTATGTTCTCCACGAGTCAATCAATTTGTATGCAGTTACAGGTAGCGTTTTTGAGATGCGCTGGACCGCGCAGCGCTGACGGCCGTACAAATTGACCCATCAGCGCCGACCGTCAGCGCACGTCAGCGTGACAGGAAAACCTGCCTTACGTGCGCGGCTACTAGTATCTTTCAATGTAGCGAGATTAAATTTAAATATAGGTATATGTTATAGCAGGGAGCGGGCGCGGGCGGAGGCTCGCCGGCCGCGGTGCGCGAGCTCATCGTGATCCCCGAGCTGCCCAACATACATCTACAGCACGCCATACAACAGGTTTGTACATCTAGTGTTCAGTAGGACATCATCATCAGCCTATTGCAGTCCACTGCTGGACGTAGGCCTCCCCCAGGGCACGCTACAATACTGCCATGGGGGGTATTTGCCTATAGTCACCATGCTGGGCAAGCGGGTTGGTGACCGCAGTTTGTATTTTGGACTATGTTGTCAACACGAGAGGCGCTGCTGCTCACCTCCCGGAAACCCTTAATCGCCTCATACGATACCCCAGGGCAGAGGCTACTTCCCATTTGGTAAACTTCCCATTTCGTAAACCTCAAACTGTACCTACTAAAAAGTTGCGTTTGGTAAACATTTCGTTACTTCATACATTTAATCCCATTTGGTAAACTTTGTTAGTATTGTTATTTTTGTACGGTACAGTCAGTGTCAAATTAGTATTAAATTAGAGATGTATATATTTTTAAATGCTTCGTTACTTCATACATTTAATCCCATTTGGTAAACTTTGTTAGTATTGTTATTTTTGTACGGTACAGTCAGTGTCAAATTAGTATTAAATTAGAGATGTATATATTTTTAAATGCTTCAGTCTTGAGATAGTATCTCGACCATCAAAAAGAATGGCTGATCAAGAAGAAGTAAAAAAAACGTATTAAAGTCTGTAAAAATACCACGATGCTACTAAAAATACCACGTGCTTTTCCCGCAAAAGAAGCACCGAGCGGGTTCTCAGGTAGGGATTTATTGTCCTTACCATCGTTTTAAACAAAAGGTGTGAATGAGATAGACATAAGTAAGTATACGTAAATTATATCTATTACCGGGTTTAACTTATCAGTTCACTCGTTTTATGCATAGTGCAAGGTCGTTGCAATGTCGGGTGAGGGATCTTCTAGTGGTGCAGTGAATTTAAAAATTATTAATAGTACACGAGGCGGTGAAATTTTATTACGCGCTGGGCATCAATATTATAAACAGAAAAATAATAAGGACTCAAGTTGGTGGCGCTGTGTTAATAGAAAAGATGGATGTTCAGCAAGTGTAACTTTGAATTCAAATCGAAGCCATGTATTAAGAGAAAATGCTCACTGCAGTTCTTGTATTCCGAATTTTGAAAAAAATGAAGTGAAAGTAGCCATCGAAAAATGTAAACAAACTATATGTGAAGATCTGAAGCCGATTCCAGCTACATACAGGAAATGTACTAAAAAGCTGAAAGATAATGGTTATGAAATTATTAAAGAATTACCAAATTTTGACAAAGTTAAAAGCAGTTTGTATAGACACAGAAATAGACAACTAGGAATCACAAAATCTCAGCACTCTAACTCTACAGAAATCGTGATTCCTGACCGTTTTAAAGACAATTTATTGTTTGATGAGATTGACGGTGAAAATAGAATGATTGTGTTTGGTTCAAAGAGTGCAATTGCACATTTAAATGACGTCCGTCACTACTTTGCGGACGGAATGTTCAAATGTTGTGCAAAGCCGTTTCTTCAACTATACGTTGTACACGGAGACATAGGAAGTACAGAAACTGGGACAAATATTGTACCATTTTTTTATGCAGTGTTGACAAACAAAGAAGAAACTACATATGAAAGACTGTTTTACAAACTAAAATTTCATTTACCAGAGTGGACAGCCGATATTATTACCTTGGATTTCGAAAAAGCTCCAATAAATGCAATTAAAAAGACATTTCCAAACATAATTGTTAAGGGGTGTTTTGTTCACTTTGGCAGAGCGCTATTAAGAAAGGCAAAATCTCTTGGCTTATTACAACATGAAGAATCTCACTATCACGTCAAACTATGTATGGCTCTGGCACATTTACCAAAAGAAGACATAAACGATGGATGGCTATACGTTATGAGTCAAAGGTAAATTAATTTTGCAGTATTGAAATGAACGCGTTTAGTTCTGGATATTTCTTCTACCGCCATTTTCTACAGCCATTTTTATGCGTTAGAAACTAGGTAATATATGGTTTTTCGTATCATAATCTTCAACGAATTAATTCTGTTACAGTTTTGAAGAAAAAGCTATAACTGAATTCAATGATTACTTTGTGGATCAGTGGTTGGAAAATGAAGATATGATGAATATTTGGTGCTGCTACGCACAAAGACACCGCACTACAAACCTCATGGAATCTTGGAATTGGAGTTTCAATAGTGAAATTGGAAAAAGGCCATCAATTCTTTTATTTTTCGAAACGATATCAGGCAATATTAAACATTATGAAAATCTTCTGAAAAGGTACATATTTTTGTTTCAATGACCTGTATTTTTAGGCGACACATATGATAAAAATTATACATTATTACTTTAATTAATCATAACAATTTTTTACAGCTTTTATAATAATGGAGAAAGTATATCAAAACGATGAAAAAAATCTATCCAAAATGATATACGAATTAACAATATTCTCGGCGATTACAAAAGTGGAAAAATATCATTGGAAAATTGTTTGAACGAATTATCAAGAATTGCTTGTATCACTTTATAATTTATTTATTGATTTTTAACTTTGTAGTGTAGGTAGTAAATTTTTTATGTTAATATTCCAAATCTGTGATTATATTTTATAGTTGATTTTGTGTGTAATTTTTAATGTTAATGTACCAAATCTGTGATTATTATTTGTTTTTATATTTAAAAGTTGATTTTGCATGTATTTTTTATGTTATTGTACCAAATCTGTGATTATTATTGTTTTTATATTTTATAGTTGATTTAGTATGTATTTTTTTACGTTAACGTACCAAATCAGTGACTGTTTATTTTTATATTTTATAAGTAGTTGATTTCGTATGTATTTTTTTATGTTAATGTACATTAACATAAAAAGATAGTACCAAATCTGTGATTATTGTTTTTTTATATAAGTTGATTTCGCATCTAGATTGACTTATGTTATTAAAAAATAAAACTTGTCATCGAAATAGTCAAATCGAACTGTGATTTTTCTTAAATTTTTTGAAAGTTATTTGTACACCCCACTTTTTATTTCTGTTTTTAAATATCAATATGTGTAAATGGCATACGTACACATAATCCGACTATTGTACCTGTGATTAAAAATATTTAACAAAATAAATGACAATGTTATCATTAGTTTCGTTTTTCTTTTTTTACTTGACTGTACCCATTTCATCTGAAAGTTTACCAAATGGGATATAACACAAAAAAATATTGAAATGTTTTCGAAATGGGACTAAATGTATGAAATGTATAATGTTTACCAAACGCAACTTTTTAGTAGGTACAGTTTGAGGTTTACGAAATGGGAAGTTTACCAAATGGGAAGTAGCCGGGCAGACATGGGGTGATACGAATTCTACTCTGCCGGCACCACGCGGCCAAGTAGGACATATAGGAAGCGATACGTATGATAGGTATGTCAAATCTGGTGATTTCCGGGACTTACAGACTGTTGGAAGCATCTCTTTTCTCACCCATCACTTATTCCTGCACTACACTGCAACTTCTGTAAACCAGGCTCAACAGAGGCGACCAGAAAAATGCAAATAGAGCATAACCGGGATTGGCCCACCACTCATTTCCGCCTCTGCAACTCCTGTAAGCCAGGATCAGCAGAGGTGACCAGAAAAATGCAGTCAAAGTATAGAAAATCCCGGGGGGACCTAACAAGCGACTAAAACGTATTAAAACTAATATAAAATAACATAATGTGAAGTATGAAGATAGGTACACTTAATATTAAATTTAGCGCTGACAGACAAAATTATTACAATTAGAATATACAAAAATATACTAAGCTACTTATAAGTTATTATGCCAATAATAAGTGTGACAAAATTCTTTGAAGGCACGAAAATTGTGCTTAGATAAGACAAGGTCATGATAATAGATTGGTCTGGATACAAATTTAATTGAATTTAACATAAGATTACGAGCATTAGACCAGAGTTTACATTCTCAAAGGATTGAAATTCGTTTTATGTAATACGAATTTGACAAGCAATTAGCGAATTTTGTACAATTTTTGCTTTCGCATTGCTTTTGCTAGTAGGTAATGAGGGGGCCGGGGGGACTTAACAAGCGACTGTAGAGTATTACCACTAAGAAAAACACAAAACTATGAAGTTACGCTCAATCTTAAAATTAAGCACAGACAAAAAAAATGATCGCAAGTGGATAAATGATCTTGACGTTTCCTATGCCGGCAGGTGTCGAGCACCGTGGTGGAGGTGGCGCGCGACAGCTCGGGCCACTCCAGCCCCGACGCTGAGCCGCAGCACACGTACATCGCCGTCGCCAGTGAGTGCCAGGGAGGCGGCGCGCGCGCACGGATACAATGCCTTCATGTTTTTTAGACAAACTTATCTAGCAATTTTTTTATTTGCCTGTAGTGTTTTCCATAGCTGGGCGAATGTAAACTTAAGGATTTGGCACACTGGATGCGGTCTGCGGTCAGGTCAAAGCGTAGATTACCTCCTAAAGATACCTCATACAGGATAAAATACGCGCGCCACTCATACTGTATCTGGGTTGTATATAATTCCGCGCTCGGAAAGCTAGCCCCAGTCAGTTACCAAGTTAATGACCCGTGCGCACGTGCGTGTATATTGCATTGTTTTTATTTAAAAACTTATTACTTTTCATTAAATAACCGTGTCATCATGGGTTCTTGTTCCGTGAAATGGTGTAGAAAGAACGCTAAGACGTCAAGTTACAAAAAAGATGGCATAACATTTCACCGGTAAGTAAATTAAATTTTCTTATTTATGTTTTTTTTTCAATGGACGCGGAGATCAGTTTATACTGGTCAATAATCGCACTACAATATGTCGTCTCTTTTCCTCAACACAAATCACTATTGTTGTCACTGTCTTACATATGTCAACGTCGCTGTCACTGTCAACAGTAATAGTACGTCGTGAGCTAGTGAAGTGAATGTATAACGTAATCGACTTTGTATCGATAACAACAGAATAAAATATTTTATTTTATAGTAATTTTGTAGTTTCGATGACAAAGCAGTTATAAGACCTTGACCTGATGCCGCAGCCAGGATAGTCTGTAGACTATATGGATTACTTTTAAAATCGATAATTGACAGGCCTGCGGTTTCCGAACCCAGATTCCGTGTCCAAATCAATAAAAGTGGCCGCCATTTTGAACTTTTTTAAGGCCAGATTGCTCTCAAAATCGATATTTGACAGTGTCTGCGGTTTCCAAACCCAGATCTCGTGTCCAATCAATAAAAGTGGCCGCCATTTTGAACTTTTTAGTTAAAGGCCGGATTGCTCTCAAAATCGATATTTGACAGTGTCTGCTATTTCCAAACCCAGATCCCGTGTCCGAATCAATAAAAGTGACCGTCATTTTCAACTTTTTAGTTTTGGCCCGGGTTGCTTTCAAAATCTATATTTGACGGTGCCTGTGGTCGCCAAGTACATATCCGATGGCAAAAGTATCAAGATTTTGATGAGTATGTTAATAAAGAATAAAAGAAATACTAAAAACCTTCATCGTAGGTTTCCTAAATGCCCTGAGAGAAAAACAAATGGATCCAATCAACTTTTCGTGGAGAAAATTGGTTTCCCTCAAAATCAAGTGTCATATGCTCAAGACATTTTGAAGTGGACAATTTTCACATCATGAAAAATCGCAGAAGGTTAATGGATTCAGCTGTGCCAACTTTATACTTGCCTGTTTTGGTATGGATTTTTTTGTTACAGTACCTGTTATGTTTGACAGGTAATAGGAAGATAGATAGATAGGTTGTCTACTGGCTGTCAACTCAAGCTACATGAATTTAATCGCAGAGACCTTCTAAATTAATCTGACTTGAACAGAAGTGTGAATATGTATGTAAAATAAAATGATATCGATAAAATAAAAATCGCTTAAAGTGCATAAATATCGATACTTAGATAGTTTCGTTCTACTTTGTCGCATTACTATTTCCCTTGCCATTTTCAATGCGACCTTGAAATAGCCAATCACAGTGCAGTGTTACGTCCCGCACTTTGCATTCCGCCAAATTCAGTGAACTAGAGTTCATACTAAAATCTTTGGAAACGGTATCTTTAGGAGGTAATCTATGGGTCAAAGTGAACGCTGCCCGCATTATGTATGACAGTATGAACAACATTGTCGGTCAGGGCAATCGGTCGGCGGTCCGGGAAAGGCAATTGGTCAATCCTTTAACATTAGTCAGGTGTGTCCCTTTCTCTTTTATTCTTAACATAAATAAAAACAAAAAGGGACAGGTAGGACTAACTGTAACGGTCAGAATCGACCATATTGACCACTTAGAATGATGGCTTCTTTATACTATTTTATAGCAACTGCTATTTAAATTGAAGATTGTATCCGCGCGCAGTAGTCGTTACATCGCCGCTTATAAGCATGGTATTTGTTTTTCAGTAGAGAATATTAGAAATACTTATACAAGCATCATTATAAAAAAATCTTATTAAAATAGTTTCAATCATTACGAATGATTAATTGACCCGATAGCTCAGTTGGTTAGAGCGAAAGCACGGTTTGCGAGAGGTCGTGAGTTCAAATCTCACTCGGGTGAAAAAAAATTAATTTCTTTATTAACTTTTCAATAAGCTTGCATAATTAATGTAACTAGGATAGCATGTTTTTTGTAAGCACATTTTGTATTTATTAGCACTTGTGTATTTCGTTTGATATTTATGTATGTATACGTGCCGAGCAGTGCAAGGCGCGTGGCGGCCCGGCTTTGGAACTGTGGTCAAGGAAGAGCTATGCAGCGACCATGAAAGCAAGTTCTCTTTTATTTTGCATGTTTTTTACTTGTGACAGGAACATAGCAAATTAACTTACTAATCTGTGCTGCCCACAAGACAAGAGTCTTTGTGAAAACGTTTCTAGAATAGTATGGTAAAGTATGGGATTGACGGATTGACACATGACTTTCGTCAATGCCAATCCGATAACATTTCTCTTTGTATTCGTTAACGTTTTTTTTTTTCAAAAAGATTGTCACTTGTTTTGGGGGGCTATTCTGTAAGCTTTGAGCTGAAATGCAGCACGCGGTTTGCGTTTCAGCTGAAAAGTTTAACAGAATTGAGGGTTCTTCTTTCTTGCGTAACCTGATAATTCATCGTGTAATCTAATATGCCATGTTCATGTAACATATTATTGTATTTTTTATGTAATTTAGAATAGTTTTTAACACTCTGGGCTGCATGGTATCTAACTGGTGAGTAATTTTTTATTTTTAAAAATATCGAGGAAAATGTTTTGTGCTAACATTATGCTCCTACTTACCCCAATTTCTAAGTTACCCCGTTTGGGACATAATTTCCGATGATCACACTGCACTCAGTTGGCAATGAGTGATGATACATTAATTTGTATATGAATATTGGTACATACTATATTAAATAGTAAATAAATCCAAATATCATTTTTCCGGCAGCGGCGTATCCTCGCACTTAGTTCCTGCAAATAATCCCATCCCATGTCTTTGAATCACTTTGAACGTTGCGTATAACATCTAACAATGCTAAGCTTTGGAAACCGTATAACCTACAGAAAAATAAGCCGTCACATCTCCAGAAACCTTTGATGGACAGTCCAAACACAAAACACGGCTTAAATCTTACCCCTTGACGTGCGCGATCTCATTTCATACACCTGTCGAGTTTGTACACATCAATTACTCGCCTCTGTCAGACCAAAATAAAACTTGCGATGTTGCAAATAGACGTAATACAGTTTGTGGATGTGGATTTTAATAAGAGCGGATAATTGTATGAGTGCTAGTAGGGATTATCTACCTGGGTGATCTCGAGTAGGGTAGCGAGCTAGGGCGCATCTATTGTGACACGCGATACACCTGTGCGCCTTTGATGCGGCGCGTGCCATACACACGGTGATTCTACTAATTGTTTATAACGAACGCGTAGGCAAGGGAAGGCTTGTTATTGTGTTGTCTGCTTATAATTTGTGTACATTCATGTTCAGATTGAGTTAAGATGTCAGTTTGGAGTGATCATCTTTATCCATTTTCATCCATGTTAAATTATACACACAAATCAGACTATTGCAGCCGTTGTCTATGTTGAGGTTATGCCCATAGTCAGCACTGTGTGACCACTGTGTGATTTTCTGACTATGTTATCAACACAGAAGGCGCTGCTGCCCACTTCTCGGAAAACCTTAATCGCCTTACGATACCTACGGGCAGACATGGGTTGATGGTGACTAAATAATAATGTACAATTTGGTAGGCTCCGAAAATGTAATAAATTAAATTTTCTATTGTATTTAGAAAGCATGAAAACCATTAGGAAAATAAATTGATATAAAGTTATAGCTTGGTGCCAGAGGCGACTCGTGATATTTTTTTATCGAGGTTCACCTTTTTTAGGGTTCCGTACGTCTGAATACAAAAACGGAACCCTTATAGGATCACTCGTGTGTCTGTCCGTCCGTCGCTTACAGTCAATTATTTCCGAATCTATTAGACCGATTAAGTTGAAATTTGGTACACATATCAATTCCTGTGACCCAAACACAGAGGTGTGACGTGAGCAGATGAAATCTGTATATGGGGGGTCATTTTTGGGGGGGAAGGGGAAAATTAAAAAAAAAAATTCTGAAAACTGCATCGTGTGGCATATCAAATGAAAGGTCTTGTTGAGAAGATCTTAAATGTATTTTTTTGTAATTTTAAAATAAATAGTTTCCAAGTTATTCAAGAAAATAGACGAAAATTGACCATTCCCCCCCCTTATCTCCGAAACTACTGAACCTAAAATTTTGAAAAAAATACAGAAATTAGTTTTCTCCTTATAGATTATAGGAAAACCTATAAGAAGTCCATGATATTAAAATAACATGGTAAATCACTCAATATTGTGCGTACCAACTTTTTGTCAGATTTAAAAAAACATGATAGGTAACATCGTACGGAACCCTCTTCACGCGAGTTCAACTCGCACTTGTCGGCTTTTTTTTAATATGTTAAGATTTAGTTTTCAAACTACTTACATTTTTGAGAAAGAGAGATTCGGGGACGTGTTGGCGTTCAGTTCAAGGCGCTATTGAGTCTTTTTCACACTTTTTAATAAAACATACACTATTTTGTTCCATTTTTAGGGTTCCGTACCTCAAAAGGAAAAAACGGAACCCTTATAGGATCACTTTGTTGTCCGTCTGTCCGTCCGTCCGTCTGTCAAGACCCTTTTTCTCAGGAACGCGTGGAGGTATGAAGCTGAAATTTATATCAATTACTCAGGTCTACTGTCCCTTGAAGCTGTGAAAAAATCAAACTTCTAAGCCAACGCAATCAAAAGATACAGCCGTTTATGCCGCAAATTTTCGACACTTGCAAGGGAATCAAAACCTACAGGGTGCTTCCCGTGAACTCAGAATCTTGAAATTTGGTACGAAGCAACGTCTTATAGCATAGATAAAGGAAAAATTACGAAAACCATAAATTTTTAGTTACATCACATAATATATTTTTTTTTAATAATTTTAAACTTACTACCCATTTCCTCATAAACGCGTAGAGGTATTAAATTGAAATTCATACCAAATACTCAGGTCTATAATACCTTTAAGCTGTAGCAAAATCAAACTTCTATGTCAACGCAATCAAAAGAAACAGCAATTTAAGCTGCATATTTTGAAACTCGCAAGTACTCGCAAGGGAATCAAAACCTAAAGGGTACTTCCAGTCGACCTAGAATCTTGAAATTTGGCATGAAGCAACGTTTTATAGCACACATAAAGGAAAAATTCCGAAAACCTTAAATTTTTAGTTACATTACAAAATATATATTTTTTAATAAATATAAACTTATTACTTTTTTCCTCATGAACGCGTAGACTCGATTGTCGTAATGAACGAACTTTGTAAACCTTGCAGGTTTGTACGGAACCCTCGGTGCGCGAGTCCGACTCGCACTTGGCCGGTTTTTTAACACAAAATGTTGCACACAAACAATTTTTAATATTTATTTCAAAGTAAAACTGCGAATTAAGTAACTGAAAAAGCAGACACGTTTGTTTGTAAACATAAAACGGTAACATCGGCAGAGAGTAAGTATATTCTTTGCATCGGCAGCATCGCACACGCAGGTTATTCCCCCGCGCACGCAAATCCATGGTATGGAAACGCCGCGGGAGCCGCGCTCCAGATTAGGCTAATTTCTCATACGAAATCTTCTGTTTCACGCGTTGGCCTGTGTCGATGTTTCTCTTTCGCACTCGTTGAAGACAGTACGAGGGCTGTTTGATAAGTCCTTTTAAAAAGTTATTATTTTTTTTTTTTTTAAACAATTTACATTTATTTCTCAACATAGTCTCCTTTGAGGGCCAAACACTTGTTCCAGCGAGTTTCCAATTTTTTTATCCCCCCCAAAAAATACGTTTTGTCGAGGTCTTCAAAATAGGCGTTTACAACAGCGATGCAGTCCTCATTTGTCAAAAATTTTTGCCCTCCAAGCCATCTTTTCAGATTTGGGAATAGGTAATAATCGCAAGTTTCGTCCACAGTGACAAATCGACTCAAAAAATTCCGAGGATTACGCTTCATCATATCCAAACACAGTTTTGAAATTCGCTTTCTTTCGTGTTTTTGTTCGATTGTCAACAAACGTGGCACCCATCGTGCAGACAGCTTTGTCATACCCAAATCTTCATGCAGGATTTTATGTACTCGCTCAGTGGAGATGCCTGTGTTCTCAGCTATTTCACGCACCTTCACTCGGCGGTCGTCGAGTACAATATTATGGACTTCTTCAACAACATCCTCAGTAGTGACTTCGATTGGGCGACCAGAGCGTGGAGCATCAGATGTGCTTGACCGACCACGTTTAAAATCATTTATCCAGTTATAAACAGTCTGCAACGTTGGTGCGTTAGTGCCATGAACAGAATCAAGTTCAGTTTTTATTGTGGCAGCACTGCAACCCTTCATAAAAAAATGTTTTATAACGGCACGAAATTCAGTTTTTTCCATAGTTGTTGAATATTTACGAGTGATCACAGTTAAACAATGGTTATACTGACAAAAACTTGTTTTTTTTTGCTGAATTTTTGACAGTCTTCATTTGAAAGATTGTGCCTGCCAGTGTTAACGCCATTTACCAGAAAAATGGTTTTACAAATAGTTTTTAAAAGGACTTATCAAACAGCCCTCGTACATACTAGGAATCGTACGATACGTTCCATAGGAGCGCAATCACAGGCGCTCCACTCGTTACAAGATACAACTTACCTACTATTACTTGACACAAACGCGTAGCAGGAATAGGTAGGTATCTGGTAGACTATTGTATAGGCAAATAAGAATACAAATAAAATTTTGAAAAATAGAAATATGCATAAAGAAATAAAGTCTGTAATCTTCATGGGTGGGGTGGGAGTGCACTGCACCAGCGCTCTTTAGGACGAGCCGCGTCTGCTTGGTGCATTTCAGCATAATGTTTTCCCCGCGCTCGTCGCGGCGTCGCCGTCGTCGGCTGGGCATTGTTTCGACGTGCGTCTCTTCTATTTAATATGTATTACCTTTTCAATATATCGGTTTTCGTTAGATCTAGTTCGACATCTAGATGAGATAGATTTACCTATTGTTTAAGGGTATTTTCCTAGTGCAATAATCTTAAATAGCTAATAAATAGGTAAACCCTAACGGCATAATATGACTTATATTATGTTCTCGTGCAATAAAATTATGGGGTACTAGTGGACTCCCGCGACTCCGTCCGCGTGGACTGCAGAAAAAAACAAAATGTCTATGCCATATTTGATTAGCGTGTAAGCGGGACAGACAGACAGAGTTTCTTTCGCATTTATAATATTAGTAAGGATATATAAAATAAGGTATACCTACCTAAAAAATTAGTACCTATCTCAATTATTTATTGCGATAGATTAGTACCTATATAATATAAAATGCAATATATTGTATAATAGATAAAAAAAGGTCTACTACTAGTCACCCGAAATGTTATATGGAAGGATCCCTCTTACGCGGAAGGTCCAACTTGTAATACCGATCGATTATGTATATCCTATTCACATAATATTGCGTTGCTAAGAAGATGGCGCCAAAGTTGGTCTACAAAAGTAATCGTAACAAGTGAGATAGAGATGTAAAAGACGACTGATGCTGTGTTAGACAGAGATGGGCGAGGGAAAAAAAGGAGTGTGGGTGTTTGTGTGATAGGGACGGTAGATTGAAGGTGGGGTGATAGTGGCAGCGTCGTCTGGATGCGAGTTGCCTGGGAGATCTCCGTCGCGATGGAAGTGCCTCGCTACCGGTCTTATTACTGTGAGTGTCCATTGTCTAAGCTTAGTCGGTGTCGGGATGCTCACGTGATCGTTAGCATATCAGTACGTTTTAGATTTGATATTTTAAATATTTAGAACTTTGAAAGTTAGAATGTTTATCTCTTTTCAAATTGAGATATTTAATGAGAACCCAGGCTTATGTTTGGGTGTCATGGTGTTTGTTAAGCATTTGTCTTGATAGATCTGCGCCTTATTAAAGTTTAGAATTTGTTTTGTTTCTGGATGGACTTTGACTAACAATAAACTAATTGAATGTGAATTACTAATGACTGTTTGGTATAAATGCAATGGATAACCGATATAACGTGTTTTATTCGATTAGCCATAACTTTTTCACTAGTTGTTTATGGCCTTTTTAACTATCACATATTTATATTGGACTATTACTGTGAGGAACTAAATACTTCGTCTACTTTCGATAACGCTTTCTTTCCATTTTTTTCTTTAAAAACTTTTAGTAAGTAGCTACCTATTTACTATTCCTTCAACTTGATATAATTTTCTAACTGTAGTATTTTTGTAGGTGAAGGCGGCAA
Source organism: Carposina sasakii (assembly GCA_014607495.2). NCBI lineage: Eukaryota > Metazoa > Arthropoda > Insecta > Lepidoptera > Carposinidae > Carposina > Carposina sasakii. The sequence goes on from CP053153.1 coordinate 13,867,141, forward strand.
TGCCGTCAACTACCACGTGCAGTATGTGGAGCCTCAGGAAATCTACACACAAGACCATCAGGCTCACACTATGTAAGTACCTTAACAAGTCTTTTACTGTAGCTTTTCACATACTGACGGGGAAACTCTGTTTTATTAACTTATTTATGTTTAACCGAGGGCATGACATGAGGGCTGAAGAACGAAGCTTAAATATTATGTTATACTGCTATTATAGGTGCGCAAAAGCTCTTTGTAGATTTCAGTTAGTCAATATTCATAGATGTTTTCACCTTTCCCGTTTCTCCTTTGTTTTTTTAGCCTAATGTCATAATTTCAGCTGTAAGAAGTACACTGCTGAGGACATAGGCCTCCCTCAATAATATAAACTACAATAATATGTGTTTACTATGTTTTTGGTCTTAATTGTGACTTATACGAAGCAGAGCACCAATTTCAGCAAAAAAATAGCCAGAGTAGCCAAATTGTATTTATAAAATTATAAATATCTTAGCTGGAGTTTCTTATTAAGGAAAAGATTGTAATAACTATCGTATAAGCAGATCTATTTGAAGTGGGAGGGAATATAAGCGTGGATGGGAGGGGCACAAAACGGTCGGTGGCTGCGAGCTTAGGGGCGGGGCTTCACACACCTATATCTATTCTTTAGTGAGATCTGTCCCCGCCGGGATATTGATTTTTTGTTTGCCGATCTGTCTTATTAAAGAAGTTATGAAGCACAAATTGTTTATTAAATTATGTTTGCAGAAATTGTAGTAATAAATAAAATAATATTTGAAAACTGAAAAACAAATAGAATACGTATATTCTATTCCATTCTTATGTTTTGCTGTACACAGTAAAGTACATATAATATAAGATTATGAAGTCACAAATTTTTCGTTAATTGGGTGGGTAGCTACTAAGCACATGAATTTAGTAACTTTAGACCTCTTATTGATGCAGTCGGGTAAAAGAAAACTAGATATTAGGTACCTATTCCTCTAAATCACCAATTTCAAAATTCTTTCCAACTAAGTATAAATTTATTATTTTTTATCTCAGTATGCACCTGTCTCGCTCGTCACACTAGTTTGTCAAGTTTTTATGCGTCTATCGACGATTATCACGCAAGCAGTTCAGGGGGCTTAGACCATGTTACAATTTTCCGAGCAATAAGTTATAGAATATTTTTTTCCAAAAGGAAGCCTTGATGTAGCGCATTCGAATGATGCCATGAAGTCTGCGCTATCGATGGGAATGTTGCAATAACTTTGCAAACTTCGCTGAAGCTCGTAAATTGATATATTGTCTATGACCCCGGGTCAGTTCTGCTGATTGGTTTGACTTTTTCGTAGTAGATTTCTACTGATCTGTGGGGCAAACACGAATCTCTCGATTAGTTTTTATAGTCCGTAACACTATCGTCACACTGTCGTTACGGCGGCGGCGCGTAAAGGTTCATGCTTACCCCGCCGTACTCGATACTTCAAGTTATCGACCAGTAATGATTACACAGGGACACACTTCGTACATATCCCGTGTACGGCGTGGCCACGGTGGGCAATGCCACGACAGACGCCACATCCGATAACGCCTGGGGCGGCGCCTCGTCCGCCGAGTACACTGCTTATGGAGTTGTGGTAAGCTTATCTAATATTTGTGAAATTTTCAGGCTAATTTAATGTAGGGATCACGAGGAAGAAGAAGCTACCCTTCTGTCGACGACGACTAAACTGAAGCCTGTTTACTGCTGTTTATTTTTGACTAGCTCTTTTTTCTTGTGAAAAAAAATAGTATAAATACTATTTACAAGTGGAAAAATGTGGAAATTCATAAATGATCTAAACAATAACAAGGTAAAGGAAGTCTGTGTCCCTTCAAAAATTATTACGTCTAATGGTACGATAACGGATCTGAAACAGATTTGCCATCATTTCAACACTTATTTCTCAACTATTGGTACCGCATATTAGCGCAAAAAATATCTCTTAAAAACCACAATAGCGTAACATGTGCAATACGTAAACAAAATCCTTACTCTAATTCTAAAGGCCTATCTGACTTCACCCCGGTTACAGTAAAGGAACTCTCTAAAATAATTGATAATTTAAAAGTAAATACTGATACTGGCGTTGATGAAATCAGTACAAAGGCAATAAAATGTATTAAAAACATAATCGATAATCTAACAAAATGTGTAAATAAATGTCTTCTAACCGGTGTTTTCCCTGACAGCCTTAAGTTGGCCAAAGTAAGTCCCATTTTTAAATCAGGTAACAAATCGGACCCTGGTAATTACCGCCCCATATCTGTACTGCCCGTACTATCTAAGATATTTGAGAAAATTATTTACAACCGTCTTGACCAGTATCTAAATTCTATATCTTTTCTTTTTGAAAAACAATACGGCTTTCGGCCCAAATCCAATACCCTTTCGGCAACGATAGACCTCGTGACTAGAATAAAACTACATATTGATAAAAAAATGATAGTTCTTGGGATATTTATAGATTTAAAGAAGGCTATTGACACCGTTAGTCATAAAATTCTTATTCAGAAGCTAATTAGCATCGGATTTACAGGAAACGCGTTAAATGTCCTAAAATCATATTTAAACAACCGGCATCAAATTGTGAAAGTAGGAGAGGAGCGAAGTGACCCTGCTTTAATAACATGTGGCATTCCACAGGGATCAATTCTGGGGCCTCTCCTGTTTCTTATTTATATTAATGACATCCATGAGACAGGTATCTACGGAGACATAACTCTGTACGCAGATGATACAAGTCTGTTTTACTTTGGCAAATCGATCGATGACATTGTTGTAAATGCACAAGATGACCTAAATAAACTTAATAATTGGTTTCAAAGTAATCTATTTACGATAAATGTAAATAAAACAAGCTATATCATATTCTCAGCAAAAATTTAAAAAATCGGTAGTCATGATCCTCTTACGATCAATAATGAAATGTTGCACAAAACGGATAGTGAAAAATATCTCGGTTTGCTACTTGATAACCACCTTACTTTCAGACCGCATGTTTACAAATTACGTAACAAATTAGCATCTGGTATTGGGATCTTACGAAATATTGCTGGGTGTTTTCCAAAAAGAGTAAAATATACTATCTACAATTCCTTATTTAAACCTCATATAGATTATCTTATAGAGGTTTGGGGTACTACTGCTAAGACAAATCTGGATGCAATTCAAATTGCTCAAAACAAATTTATAAAAATACTATTCCACTACGATTTTCTAACTTCAACAAATAAAGTATATGAGGAGACTAAAATTATGAGTGTGAAAAATATTGAATAAGGATATCCATACTGATATAACCTTTACTAAAAAAATACAATTCCAAAAACGTATCCTAAGAAGTGCTCATAATTTGCAATTGTACCATCCCCGCACAAATTATGGCAATAAAAACATAATATTTGAAGGAGCACAAATTTACAATAAGTTGCCGTTAGACATTAAAGACGCAAAAACATTGAGTACCTTCAAAAAGTCACTAAAGGCTCATATACTAAAAAGATATGCAGCAAAATAATTTCGCGTCTTTATGTCTCATCCAGTAATGGCTAATCTGTGCTAAGTGTATTCAATGATTGTTTATTTGACGCTTACCCGCAACTTTTCGCATTGTTAAAGTACGTAACTTGTAGAAGTTGTTTTTGTTGTAATTTTTTAATATCTACCCACATTGGAACTTGTACGCTCGATACACATTTATTATGTTATACTTATTCTAAAGTAATTTTAGTACAATTAAGTGTCTCGCGTATGTGAATTTGTAATTCTTTGTGAGATAATAAATATTCTTAAACCAGAAATACTACAGCTGCTTCTCTTCCCAAAGAGGGTCTTGGTGTATTGTATGCGATGGGCTGACCACCTGTCACTACTAACCGAACTTGTACATCTCAACTATACCCTCAAAATTGGTCAGAAGTGGCACCATGTGGTTCTATCGGCCCTTGGTGCTCTGCCTACCCCATAAGGGATAAAGGCGTGATTATATGTAATGTATGTATGTATGTAATCTTTTTTCTTCAATAGATTTTTCTTCATATTAAAATTTGAATAAGATAACTCGTGAATCGGATAATTTACGCCTATCGAACCTTGCGAATAAAGAAAATTCGTCACAATTCCAAATGCAGTAGGTACAGTTTATAGTATGCACGTACCATTTTACGCTCCGTAACGCTATCGTCACGCAAGCACTGTCAATGAGATTTGACCTTGTGACGATTACGTCCATCCTAAGTTCGAGCTTGGCCTGTTGTCAAAGACCCCTGGTATCATCAGGTGGCCGGAGACGAGGCGGAGGCGCCGGCGTCGCCCGCCACGCCGTCGCCTGCGCCCGCCCGCATGCCGCCCGCCACCGTGCAGTGGCTGCTGGGCCACTACGAGACCTGCGAGGGTAAGTTCAGCTCCAACCTAATGATAAGTTATCATTGATAACGCTGGTTACTATACAGGGTGTTTTTTTTGGCCACCTTTAACGAAGGGTACGTATTCTATACATGAAATAAAGTAAGTTTATGCCAAAAAAAATGCTGGGATTTTTTTTTTTTTTAATTTTTTTTAATTCCTTGATCGTGCGAAATTTATAGTGTCTAGTGTTTATGTTAGTTTATTTTTATAGTCAGATATTAAATATTTTTCGTGAAAAAATCCTGCTACGCGCGTCTATGTGCATTTATGCAGAAAAACGCAGTCTATTTACTCAACTTTGGACCCTAATATTTTGGAAACCAGACACTTCCCAGGTATGCTTCCATGGAGAAAAATGATCGTGATGATGAGGAGATTCCGTAGTTTTCGGGAACGTTGACGACCAAAAATCACCCTGTATGGTGTTATTGTGTGCAAATAACAGCATAGGATAAGGTGCGGAATGTCATGAAAATAGGAATGGCCCCAAAACACTTCCTTGAGGTACTTCATATCGAACTTGTCGTTTAACAGAATGGAGAGGAATAAAATAGTTCTCTTTTTGTTATTTTAATGCATATTTTGTTTCATTCTGTGAATTGATATCTGCATCTGTAGGTAACAGTTAATAAAATTCATCGTATATCTGCTTAACTGTGTCACCATCGGCAATATAACGGAAGTATCAAATATTACCATTCATTCGTTCATTAATTCCAGGCGTATCTCTTCCCCGTTCAACCCTATACGCACACTACCTACGTCACTGCGCCGCGCATCGCCTCGAACCAGTCAACGCAGCTTCCTTCGGGAAACTCATACGATCCGTGTTCATCGGCCTGAGGACACGACGCTTGGGCACCAGAGGGAACTCGAAATACCATTACTACGGGATCCGGGCCAAGGCGGGCGTGACTCCGCATAGCCACGCTAGCGAGGATAAAACTGATGTGGCGGATCAACAGGCACAGGTGAATACGATATTTGAAACTTTTCTATTGATTTGCGCTTTTTTGTTTTTCCTCGTGTATTTTTTAAGTCTTCGTTTGACTGGTGGGTACCTAAAGAATATATTTATGATGCCGTAGAAAGCAGAGTAAGATTGTAAATGGGTAGGTGGCGGCGCACCGGCAGTATCTCGGCGCGGGCGGTGCATTATATCTGTGTCTGTGCAGGCCCCCCCGGAGAGCCGCGCGCGCGCCTCCAGCCCGCTGAACGCAGCCGTGGCGGCGCACCGGCAGTACCTCGGCGCGGTCACGGCGCCCGAGCCGCCGCCGCTCGAGCTGTCGCCGCCCGAGCCCGCACTCTGCGCCGCGCTAAAGGAACATCATCGGTGAGAACCTACTTTAGAACCGCCGCTGCGGCTATATTCAATTAGCTCTTGAAGTTAAAAAATAGTTATCTCTTTGTCTATTGTCCTTGTAGCAGAATCTAGCTAATAAGTAACGGAACGCTATTCGGAAGATAACTATATAACCCTTATAGGAATTACTGCATCAAACTGAGTAATTAGCTTAACGAAATTCCGCCAGCGCGCACGGCGCGGAGTTTCCTGGAGGCGGTGGCGGCGCTGGACATCGCGGGCGTGGAGCGGGCGCGGCGCGCGTTCTGGCGCCGGCCGCCGCCCGCGCTGTGTCGCCGCGCGCTGGCCCGCGCCTGCGCCCGCCCCGCCGCCGCGCGCTGGCTGCACGCCGCCGAGCTGCGCCTGCACCAGCGCGCCACCGAGCTGCTGCTGCCCGACGTGCTGCGCCCCATCCCGCCCGCGCTCACGCAGGTACCTGCCCGCCCCGCCCCGCCCCGCCCCGCCCCGCCTCATCTGTCGTAACTCGTAGGTAATATCATATGCTCCGTAGGCATGGTGTCTCGCTTGAGTAATCGTGCCGGTGTTCATTGACATTACTTTCCATTGCATCGAGGCCGACACAACTAAAGTCTGACCCTTGAAATTTTTAGGTATAGTGTGTCTCATGTGTTGCATCTCCCCAGCAAATCCGCAACTTCGCGAAGAGCGTGGAGCAGGCGCTGGCGGCGGGCACGGCGGGCGGCGGCGTGCCGGAGCGGGCGGCGCGCGCGCAGGCGGCGGCGGGCGGCGCGCTGGCGCAGGCGCTGCGCCGCTACACGTCGCTCAACCACCTGGCGCAGGCCGCACGCGCCGTGCTCGGCAACCAGCAGCAGATCCAGCAGGTGTGTGTGTGCGGGGAGCGCGGGCGTGCTCCGGTGTACCTGTGACGTAACCGCAAATATCAAACACAAGGAGAAGAGACAAGTGGGCTGGGCGCGCTTGCCATGTTTATGTAGGTCTGCACAATCTAAGCGGTCGCTCAGAGCTTGCAAAAGCATTTATATTGTGTTCCGCATGCTGTCTAAGATTCTACCTGTTCTTCGTACCTTCTCGCAGTATTACGCAATGTTACGACCTCCGAAGGCCGCGTCGCGGGTCATTCAGTGCTCCGCCGTATGGTGCGACGAGCACTGAGATCCTGGCGCCTGGGCTGTCTGCGCCTGCATGCCTACTTTGTCGGGCCGTGTTACGCATTAGATCGCACTAAAACCACGAGGACCAGAGGGACAATTTTTAACAGAATAGGTACCAATGATGTGGAGTCCGTCACGCAAGAGTGTGCAAATCAGTATACTTCTCAGCGACTATCCCCACATCTAGGGACGTGTCATGCATACGTTGATATTTTATGCCTACGTTTGGTCTTTCCTATTGTTACGAGTATTAAGGACATAATAAATGCTTATGATAACGTTTAACATTTCTGTAACCAAGATTAAATTGATGTTTCTGTCTTAATTATTGTCTTTAGTGCGGAAAATCTAATCGATGTATCGTTGCAGGCGACGCTAGCGCGCGGCGCGTCGCTGGAGCAGTGGGCGGAGTGGCTCGAGGCGTGCGTGTCGCGAGCGCTGGCGCCGCACGAGCGAGGCGGCGAGTACGTGCAGCGCGCGCGACGCCTGCTGCTCGACTGGTCCTTCTACTCGTCGCTCGTCATCCGCGAGCTCACGCTGAGGTGAGCGAGCGTGTGCACGAGCGAGGCGGCGAGTACGAAAAAGAGAAAATTACCTAAATGTCACCAAAGCTGCTTCGTCCAAATGAGCAATGTTATATCAATGATAAAACATGCGTTTCGCGCTATGTAATGACGTAACGCATCAGTAAAGGTGCGAGCGCAGCGAGTATCAATAAACTTTATCTCGTGCAAATGACATTGACATACCTATACTAATGTTTGTAATGCTTACAGGTCGGCGGCGTCGTTCGGCTCGTTCCACCTGATCCGGCTGCTGTACGACGAGTACGTGTCGTTCCTCATCGAGCGGCGCGTGGCTGAGCACCGCCGCGAGCCGCCCATCAGCGTCATGCACACGCCCGCCTTCCCCGTGAGTACCGCACACTGAGCACCGCCGCGAGCCCCCCATCAGCGTCATGCACACGCCCGCCTTCCCCGTGAGTACCGCACACTGAGCACCGCCGCGAGCCGTCCATCAGCGCACACGCCCGCCTTCCCCGTGAGTCATGCACACGCCCGCCTTCCCCGTGAGTACCGCACACTGAGCACCGCCGCGAGCCGCCCATCAGCGTCATGCACACGCCCGCCTTCCCCGTGAGTACCGCACACTGCAGCGACATCAGCGTCATGCACACGCCCGCCTTCCCCGTGAGTACCGCACACTGAGCACCGCCGCGACCATCAGCGTCATGCACACGCCCGCCTTCCCCGTGAGTACCGCACACTGAGCACCGCCGCGAGCCGCCCATCAGCGTCATGCACACGCCCGCCTTCCCCGTGAGTACCGCACACTGAGCACCGCCGCGAGCCGCCCATCAGCGTCATGCACACGCCCGCCTTCCCCGTGAGCCGTCCATCAGCGTCATGCACACGCCCGCCTTCCCCGTGAGTACCGCACACTGAGCACCGCCGCGAGCCGTCCATCAGCGTCATGCACACGCCCGCCTTCCCCGTGAGTACCGCACACTGAGCACCGCCGCGAGCCGCCCATCAGCGTCATGCACACGCCCGCCTTCCCCGTGAGTACCGCACACTGAGCACCGCCGCGAGCCGACCATCAGCGTCATGCACACGCCCGCCTTCCCCGTGAGTACCGCACACTGAGCACCGCCGCGAGCCGTCCATCAGCGTCATGCACACGCCCGCCTTCCCCGTGAGTACCGCACACTGAGCACCGCCGCGAGCCGCCCATCAGCGTCATGCACACGCCCGCCTTCCCCGTGAGTACCGCACACTGAGCACCGCCGCGAGCCGCCCATCAGCGTCATGCACACGCCCGCCTTCCCCGTGAGTACCGCACACTGAGCACCGCCGCGAGCCGCCCATCAGCGTCATGCACACGCCCGCCTTCCCCGTGAGTACCGCACACTGAGCCGCCGCGAGCCGATCACGGACTGTGCCTTATTAGCCTACTGGTAAAGGTATGCCTACCCACACATATACCTGTAACCCTTAGGTTCACCCGAACTTACGTAAACTGTACCCGGGCGGTCAGACCGCTAACATACCGGCCCCCTGATTATGAAAACTTCTCGATAACTGTGTGTGTGTGTGTGCGGGGCGCGGTGCGGGGTGGGGTGCGGGGCGTGGTGCGGGGCGCCGCGCGGGGGGACGCCAAGCGCTCCACTCAATAGGGATGTTTACTATGGTTGAATTTTAATGATATTTTATGCTTATCAGAATACATCATCAAAAGCATACCTATCTATAAAATTACAATTTGATTAAGTGTCCGAAAGAGGTAGTGTCCGAATAAGCCTTCAAAGTTAAGTGGGCAAGTCCCCGTTACAATTCGGAAGACTGTGACTGAATTGATAACTCATAATTAGGCATAGTTACAAGTAGTTTTCGCAATTATGAGTTATCAGATCCGAGGGTCAGTGAAGAGGGTGTGGTGGTGGGCGCACCCATAGTAAATGTGAAATTAATTGAAAATGACTACATCACATGACCATCTGCATAATTTACAGCAACTTCTGTTTAGTGACCATATTTATAAACGCAACATTTAATATAGCTGTAGAGCAAAAGTTCTTTTACGCACGCACGTACAAGTTACTGATAGTGACGTCATAATTGTGGTAGCCGTTTGTATGGAGCGTTTTTTGGCAAGTCTAAAATTGTGATTTTGAAATCGTTATATCTCGGAAAGTTTTCACGCTAACGCTAGTTTTTCTTTCGCAAATGTTTCTTTTATTAAAAACCGTAAACATCCCTATTATCACTGTCGCATTGCTTCGGCTCTGCTACTGCTAATTAGGTCATAGCCCTGCGGTCATGTAGTAACTATAATTATAATCTGTGCATACTCACAGGACGACGACGAAGACGAGCCGGCGTCGACCGGGTCACGTGACGAGCCCGCCGACGATGACGATGACCCCGACTGGGACTGGGAGGACGATGACGATGACGACGAAGACGATGCCAAGCGCGCCAAGCGAGACCACGACTGAGATGAGACACCACCGCTACAATGTGTTGGAAGATCGACGTGTGCTAACGGTATTGGACATATGTTGTGTAGGAAACTTTAGAAAGAAAAAAACACTGGGCCGTTTTATGCGATTTTATCTGTCATATTGGCAAAAAAAATGTCTGGGATGTTTTAATTTGAGCAGTCATATTAGCGGGTCCACTTCAGAATGATACTAGTGCGTTACATATAATACGTAGTAATAGTTCCTTTGAATGATGGCGCTAGTTACTATGTGTGTGACTAAATTATCGGTGTTACTAAAAATGCCTTCTAAAAATGTTAGTTCCAAAGTCAGGCATAGGAGTTATAATATGAAACGTATTATAGTACATTATTACAGACGTTCTGATTTGGTCATAGCTTTTTGCTATTTTTAGTCAATGGAGTACTTAATGTGGCTGTCAGTCAAGAGGATTTTTCCAACGTTCTAGGTTCTTGTGAGATCCATAAAATAGTCCTATATTTAACGGTCAACAATAAATTGAGTTACAGATTGTTTTTTGAAGATTTGATTTAGTCAATAATCTGATAATTCTATTTGATGAAGACGCTTTTACTAAAACTCTAGTAATAGCAATGTTTTACATCAGAGAGACTTATGTGACCTCGTTCTGAAACATTGGAGATGATTATACCTAAGTCGTTACATAAGTATGTATTATTATGGATATTGCGAACGTAGTAAAGATAATGTAAAAACAGATTAGAATATATTTTAGCTATGAGAAATTACTAAGTCAGTTGAAAGAATAAATTATTCGCTATTAGTATACATAATTTATTAAATTTCCATCGAGGGTTCGCCCACCACCAGGCCCTACACCCTTCGCTGACCCTCGGATCTGCCGACTCATGATCACGAACACAAGACACTACTGTCGTAACGAGAAGCCAGATCCAAGCACCTAGCATGGAACCATAAATACATAGCTGCTAATCATGATATTTATAATGCTAACGGGTGTTGGCGAAACATATGTCGATTAACAATTTTAACTGGTGTTCGAATTACCAGCTATGCATTTATGGTTGCATGCTAAGTGCTTGGATCTGGCTCCTCGTTACGACAGTAGTGTCTTGTGTTCGTGATCATCAGTCGACAGATCCGAGGGTCAGCGGAGGGTGTAGGGCCTGGTGGTGGGCGAACCCTCGATGGAAATTTGATCTTCCGAATAGTGACGCCTGATACAATTAAATATAAATTATTAAACATTGTTCGTATTACGGGTGGGGGTATTGAACTAGTGGATTTTCCAAAAATAAGCATACATAAGTTCTATTATCAAGTTATTTCAGGTGTATATCGACATATCCAACTAAAATAAATAGGTTCTGTAGCTACTAAGTCGGGAAGAAACATGTAAAAATTATGGAATTTACCAAAAGTGGATAAGACAATATCATCTTGCTCTAGTCTAGAATTAAGTAGGCAAGATATTTATTCTTAAACCACAGTTAAGCGTACCGTGTTGTGGAATATATAGGATAATGACCAAATAATATTTAGGTAGTTATAACTCGCTAAAAAAGATATCTACAATACATCTTGATTGGCTATTTGAGTCATAATTCGTGACTTATTATCTTAGGTATGTAAATAAGGAGATTGTATATTTGCACACATATGTATAATATTTTATTACCAGCACGTTATCAACGCTACAGCCAAAGAAATGTAGATTGATTATTGTTTATTTATTGATTCCTTGTCGGACGATAAGGACAGCAAGACTGTTTTACTGATCTATCGCTAGTACATAATAGTCTGTCGATATTTATAAACAGGTTGACCAGCGTGGCTGATCCATAAGCTAATCAACTTGTCTTCTTACGTGTCCCCTCGAGAATCTTTATCAACATATAATAAAAATGTTGTAGAGAACTTCATGGAAGATATACATATAAGAAAAATATTATAGAATACCTTTATCAACGCAATAGTCCCCAAATGAGACTCGAAGATTTATCTATATATATCCCGGATAATTTCGACATTTTGTTTTTTCTGTAGTCTACACGGACGGAGTCGCGGGCGTCCACTAGTATCAGAAATATCTCTCGTTTTCTTAGATTGTTTTTTTTATTGTATCTACTATTGATGACCATTAAATGTCTATCCAGGTATTCCTATTAATCTTACTAGTGAAATAAATTCTTTTACTAATTCGGCCGACAAGAATTTATTATGGAGACTAACTATACAGGGTGAAACAAAAAGGGTATGTTAAGCGAAAAGCTACGTGAATAGCCCACTGTAGAGAACCTATACACCAAATTTGAGACTCGAAGTTTTTATGAAATTTTTCAAGATTGTATGAAAATTTCTGAGATATTTAAAAATTCTCCATACTATCGGGAAAAATAAACATGTGATTTCGAGTCTCAAATTTTGTGGATAGGTTCTCTATAGTGGGCTATTTACGTAGCTTTTCGCTTAACATACCCTTTTTGTTACACCCTGTATATCTTGGTTCATTTTTTTATGTTATTTTATTTTAGTCAATATAATTATAGTTGTTGTTTGTAATAGTTTTAAATGATTTAGTTGAGAAAGATCAAATTTAATTTTGCTTCTGAAATAAGTTTTTTTTAAATAGTTATTTATTTTTTCATCTGTCCATTATGTAATGTAGATTAATATATTGTCAAGGCCTAACTTAAGTAGTGTCTAGGATGTTATATAATGTTGAATAGGTGTGTATAATGTATGTACTTACTTCGGTAACAGGTTGGGAAATTCCCTTCTTTTACAAAATATAATGTTCTATTTCCCAATCCACGTCTATTTAAGGTCCTATGATATCTGCAAGGAATAAGCCTTTTACGGCGCCTTCCACACCCTTAGGCGCCGTCTCCACGAGCGAGAGAATCGTGGCGATATTATCGTCGTGCCACGTATTTCTTATTCTTTATTGCACATACACAAAAAGAAATATGGCATACAACATTAAAGAAGAGATGCATGTACAATGGCAAGCTTATCTCTACCAGAGATCTCTTCCAGCAAGCCAAGCAAGTAAAGAGAAATTGTTAACAACAGGGTAACATGAGCAATTAAACAAATTCTAAGAAACTACAAAACTACATTAAGAAAAAATTTAGGAGGGTAAACATGATTCTTCAGCAATTAACACAAATTCTAACCGTGTGGGGTAATTATTCCAGAGACCGCCCGATTGTTCCCACTATAAAACCCAAAAGCCCCAGAATTAAGATTGTAGCAGTGTCATCATGCCATTGGAGTCCTCGGAGAGGCCGATCCTTGACAGATATTTAAAGCGCACTGAGCTTTTATAACATATAAATAACGGAGAAAGGCGATAATTTAAAATTTAAAAAACGAGTGTTAATAAATGAGTATTCCGGCGAAAACGAATCGGGAGCCATTTTAACTCTTTAGGAAAGTGAGATACGTGATCAAATTTACGTAGTCCGTGTATAAATCGGATACCTAAATTCTGTAGACGTTCGAGTTTATTTAGCAGCTCCTCATTGGCGTAGAGATAGCAAACATCCCAAATAATCAATAAGAGGAAGAATAAGGGTCTGGGCAAGACTTATTTCAGTTTTAAAAGTTCTGAAGAGCTTAACCGCCCGCGAGAAAAAATACCCAAAAGCCCCAGAAATCGGGGGATCGGAGTGGCCGCACCCTTGAAAAGAGATACTTCGTCAACCTGAGCTGTCGGAGAAAGGCGATAATTTAAAATTTAAAAAACGATATGGTATTTCTATATTCTCTCTATGAACGCGTCTCCACAAGGCGATATTATTTCGGCGATGCGACGACTGGCAATGTGCGCGTAACGTCGTCGTATCACCGCGGTATCGCCGCTACTGGTGGTGCTCGCAGCGAGCGCGCGGCGGGCGCGATGTGAAACGCGTCATTCACTCTTTCAACAAAAGTACATCAAGGAAATGCGGCGATTCCGTTACCAGTCATCGCGGTCACGCTGTGATTCCGTAACGAGTCGTGACGATACGCTGGCGGAATAATCGCTCGTTCGTGGAGATTACCCGACGATAGAAGCGCGGACTCGCTGCGATTCTCTCGCTCGCGGCGATGGTCCCTTAGAGATCACCACGTACCTAGTTTATGGCCAATTTATTTACCTGTATTTAACAAGAACTTGTACATCTTAACTATACCCTCAAAATTGGTCAGAAGTGGCACCATGTGGTTCTATCGGCCCTTGGTTCTCTGCCTACCCCGTAAGGGATAAAGGCGTGATTATATGTATGTATGTAATTAACAAGTGTATGCTATGAACAGTCATGTCTTATTGTTAATTATTGTACATTAAGGAATTAAGTGGGGGGGGGGGCTTATCAATGCAACGGCTACTAATCGCTAGCAAACACTACCTTGCCACCCGTCACCCGCAAAACGACTTGTTTTCTACGAATGTTGTTAGACCCTTTCTTATTTGACTCCTCCATTACCAAGACATATATTGAAATTAGTTTTCTTACATCTAAAGCTTACGTAATTCACGTTCAATGAACTATTTACAATTAATTACGAATAACAATGCACAAATAACAATACAAGGCAAATGTGCACAGTATAGTTTCAAAATATTTTCTTTATGCTTGAAACTTCATTCACCATGTGGATATTTAGGTAAGCTTAGTACGTGTTTAATGTATCAGTGTTAATCTTAATACCAAAGGTAATTTCGATGTTAATACAATAAATAGTCATAATTTCTGCTCATTGCCAAGAGAAATTGTTGCCACGAGATTTGCATAGAGTTCTACTATTTATTCGATTGTATTTTTTTGAGATAAGTGCTAATAGCTAGTGTTGGAAAAGTGTGTTTGCTAAATGTACCATCTCGTGACAACAACTATAAATATATTTATATATATCATGTCTTTATAAGCTCACTTAGAAATAAGGTAGCGCGAAACGCGAACATAAATATAGTTTCACGCGGATATTCATAACCGAATGCAATAGATGACCCTAAGTTATTATTACTGTATATACGAGTATTATTATATTTAGGTAGCTTATAGAAAAATATTTTAGCCAACACAAAAGCTTAATAGATTCCGTATTCAGTTAGGCGACTTATACACAAACAGTCAAAGACAACAGGTAACAGTTTTATTTTGAAAGATGTCCCCTAACAATTAGTATCTACTTAATTTCATAGTCGGCTGCCGAAGATGGCACCAGATTTATATGCGTTAAATATGCTTCATATTCATGTTATAATGATGCAAGTACATATCTATTTTAAAGATTTATGTGTCTAAAAACAATAAAGAAAACTTAATACACCTCTCTACATAGTTCGACTGTCTTGTTTGTGTAAACGTCGCCTTAAATAGACTTTTATATAAAATGTAATCAGAAAATTACTGCCTTCATTGTTGCCTTAACATGATACCTCTATTTGCTACGTTATTTGATGAAAAGTGCAGGTTGTGTTACAGCAAATAAGTAACTAACACGAAGTTGTGATTCGTTTCGAAACTGTCCATGTGTACTAAAACTTGTATCGTAGCGGGAGATGTATATTTTATGGAGTTGATTATTGTGGACAATAGTAACGGCCGCTCTGGGTACAGAAATAAATATCACGTACACTCGGTTTACAAACCATTGACGGAATAGGTAGGTTTATAATACATGGGTGAATTTACAAAATGTGAACATAAGTAGGTATGTTCTATAACAAACAGTTTTGTCCAGTGACGTGATTAATTAGTAAACGCAGGATATCATTATGAAATCTTTATAAAAAGTGGCACGAGTGAATCTAAACGTAATAACTACATTATTAGACCACATTTTTAAACTTGAATCTTATGTAGTTACGATAAGACTCGACTTTGCTTGTATAAATTTATGACAATACCAGTCATACATTCTTTGAGATTTTCGCGGTCACTGAATCTAGTTATAATTCATCTAAGTTTTAGTCCATTTATAAATGAAAAGTGTATTCAAATTTATTTACCTATTCTGATCACTGATATATTGATAATCCCAGACTGAGCTCGCCAGTGCCTACAAATAAAGAAATAGTTATGTAACATAAAAATGTATTTTACCAGTCTGCAGAATGCCTTAATTTATGGTAATTGAAAAATAGCACATTATTTTTGTCATTTATCATTGAAAATGTTTATTGATTTATATTTCTCGATGTTGATGCGTGAAGGAATTGCACTAGCGAGGCATTGTGAACATTGCTCCGCCATCAGATTTTTGAAAATATTGTTAAAATGTTTAGGGTTAAAATGTTCTGCGCGTGGATTAACGTTCGCTGCGAATAGTTTTCTAATCACCAACATTGATGTGTCTGTAGGTAGGTTTAGATAGCTGTATTATGTGTCTTGAATTAGGACCAACTGTAGCACCACGAAATTGATACCTGTTATTATGTCGCCGGAGAGTAGTTAAAAAGCTTTATTGACATAATTTTCTGTCGACCTCCTTTCCGTACATTAAAGTATAGGTAACCTCGAAAATATAATTTGCAGCTACAGTAAATGGTCTGTTATGGCGAGCTTATAACTTTTATACCGACTTAGATAAGGATCTATTGTTCTGTTACCAAAATGTTTAAATGAGCAACGAATTTGAACTGCATTCCTGACACAAACATACTCATAGTTGGATAATGGTAATTCAGATAATAGTGTGTAGGATTTTACGTGGCGTAGTTCATGGTGCATTTAAAGAAAAAATAATGTATCTAAACTCTCGTTTACACATTGCAGGTTCGTTCGGTGACTGCACTTCGCAATGTGTAAACAAGGCTTAATGCAACGGAAATCTAATACTTAAGTACACTGAAATGATAAATATAAGAGAGTGTAGGACACCTCACAAGTGTCACTACCTACTTTCGAATAGGGAAAATCAATTAAGTATCCTTTAGCACTTTTATAAGCGGTGGGTATTCGACTCTCAAAAATAAAGTGTTGTCAATGTTGCATTGTAGGTACCTACATTTCAGTAAATTAACATACATACTACTTATGTAATAATTTGTAAATTGGTGCGAAAGCACGATATGTCTCTGGCCTTTCTTCGTAGAAAGAAAGTGCAACAGACCCACACAATCCTCAGTGGTGGAGTGCAGTTCGCAAACTCGCAGGATTACTTTCTAGATGTAACATTATTATTGTACGACGGAAAACAGGACGATTGGTGTCTTTCTAGATGTTTTATTTATAAAAAATATTTTAACATTATTATCAAACCGATAACCCCGCCGCCGCAGCGGTGGGCAAGACGACGGAAAACCGGTGTTCCCAGGACAGGAGTAGAACTGAAGGATCAAAAGGAGATCCTATTGTGTCTTGATGTGCGTTTTCTTGGCTTTCTAGATAATTTGCGTCTTTTGTTAACTCTCCTATTTGTATTTTAGGGTCAGTCCCAAAGTTTTCAATTTCTACATCTTCATACTAAACAAAAGATTTACATACCTCATAGATATTATTATGTGTACATACATATTTAAATGTAAAATTGTAAAACCCAAAAATAATTGCAGAAACAACTTTGAGCCCATGAAGACATTATTCCGACTAAAAAGCTTATAGGGACAAGCTATTTACCCTTCAATGTCGTACTAAAATCTGTTCTCAAAATTGAACTATACATATAAAAACGTGTCATTCTAGAAATTTATTTCAAACCGATAACCCCGCCGCCGCGTTAGAGAAGAGCGGCCCAGCGGTCATTAATGACCTGGTATTCTTAGCATGGAAATATTTCAAATAACCCTGACATTTTTATTTATGACCTCTAATGTATAAGGCAGGAATTTCGAATAGTTACATTAAAGAAGATGCCGCTATTCATAGAAGACAAAAAATCCTTGTTGCCTTTTCTTAGATTTAAGCTATTGAATTCTTATTATTGAACAATAGAGTAACACAGTACAACGGCTTATCAGTGTTCCCAAAAAGGAGCAGGAGTAGAACTGAAGGATCAGTGGAAAGGAGAAAAACTAACAATAGGGCTCGGCCCGCCGCCTATTGTTCCTATTCCGAGGACGCGCATACGTATACAGCGGCATGGCTGAATGTTTGCTTGCACGCTTATTGGCGTCACGCGGCACTAGCGTTGAACTCTTATGTCGTGGCATGCTAAGAAAAACAGCTGGCAGTGAATGTGTTAACACAGAAATATCAGTGACAAGTTGATTAGCTCATTCCATGTCATCGCTTGAGGAAAGTACTAGGACAGCAGAAGGATGCAAGAGTTATTATGCTCGCGTGCGCAGGGATCGAGTAATTTTAGTACCTAAAGACAAAGTACTAGGTCAGCAGAAAGGAAGTTGAAAGAGGTGTCAATCGCGTGCGCAGAGATCGAGTAATTTTAATAAAGAATGGCTAATGAGTACTAGGATAGCAGAGGGTTGCAAGAGGTGCGAGTCGCGTGCGCAAATATTGTGGAATTTTAATAAAGAATGGCCCATGAAGTACTGGGATAGCAGAAGGTTGCAAGAGATGTCAGTCGCACATGCGCAGAAATCGAGTTTTCATAGAGAACGGCTCACAAAGTACTAGGGTAGCAGAAGGTTCCAAGAGGTGTCATTCGTCGCGTGCGCAGGCATTAAGAGGAAAAAGGACGCAAAATGTTTATGGACGTGGCTATGAGTACGTAGCTGATGGCAATAGTGCAGTCTCACTCGCTCTCAGGTAGCTTCTCTCTCCCACCTTTTTTTTTGTTTAGTTTATCCCGAAGGAAAGGCAAGGGGAACTAAGCCCATACAGCCATTGTCTTTAGTAAATGATTTCTGAATTTATAATGGATGATAATGATGATGATGAATGGAAACGTCGGGAAAATCCTCAAGAACAAGTGTAAAGTTAGTCAAAATGAAAAATAATTGCAGAAACAACTTACATGGGCCTATGAACTCTCTCCCATCGTAGGTTCCTTTTTTTTTTTTTAGTTTACCCCGAAGGAAAGGCAAGGGGAACTAAGCCCATACAGCCATTGTCTTAAGTAAATGATTTCTGAATTAATGAGGGATGATATTGATGATGATGAATGGAAACGTCGGGAAAATTGTAGGAACAAGTGTAAAGTTAGTCAAAATGAAAAATAATTGCAGAAACAACTTACATGGGCCTATGAACTCTCTCCCATAGTAGGTTCCTTAATTTTCGCGCACTTTTTAACGTCAATGTCAAATATTTTTTCTATTTTATCCGGAAGGTAAAGGAAACTGTCCATGCAGCCATGCTTTTTTGTTTATCCCAAAGGAAGGGCAAGGAAACCTATGTCTAAACAGCCATTGCCTTGTATTGATTTCTGGAAATTCTAAAATTAAAACTATCTGTCAAAACAATCAGGCTTTAGCAAAAATTTTCATCTCTTTCATTTTTTTAATATCCATTTTATTACTCGCTTAGTGTTTTTATGCGTTTTGTTTATATTTTTCAAGTGTGATTGTCACAATACATATTCACGGGTAGCAATAGGTCTATACTGCAACACAAATTAAAAAACGGGTTCTTTTTGGAAAATTGGAATAAATGAAACAAAACTTTTTCCCATCATAAATATTATTTCAACTTTTTATACTGCCTAATTAAAGTACAAGAAAGGCGGTCGTTACAATACATTAAAACAATATTTACAAAGAGATCTTACAGTATGAATTGCACTGAGTTGCTTGTTTACTAATAATGGTAGATAAAAATCTGTAGCACAGCACAATCCATACAAATATATACAAACTATAATAATCAACCATTAAAATATAATTGTGTAGGTGCCTCTTACTCCACAACTTGATTTTTAAATAAAATTGCCATGTGATTAAAATGACCAAGCAATTCAAGCCAAGCTAAACGAATGCCTAAAACACATTAGAACATTATTTCATATATTAATTAACATTAACGCGGTAAAATCATAACAAACAAGTCAATTTAATACTATAAATTCTAACAATCCAAAAAAATAATAATGAAGTAAAATACTTTACTAGAAACTGGCCGTGTGCGGTAACATAACGTGGAGAAGTTACGGTCTAGTAGGTACAGGAGTAACAGGCATAGAGTAAGTCAAAACAAACGCATTATCTATCCCACTAAAACATCCTCGATAACACAAATTTAGAAAATAGATGAAAATGATGAATTAGATTCGAATCTGACACGTCATTATCTAAAACTTCATTACAAATTTTCATATTTTTATTATTATGATAGAATGGTGTGCGAGATTCGATACCTTTGTAAGATAAGGAACGACGAATATGTGCAAAAAGACTATTCTCACTCTTAACAACCTCATGAGGCCACCAAATGAAATGGGACTATATTCAACAATAATACCAATTCTTTTAGGAACTATCTGGGAACAGTCTTTCCATCCTTTTCCTTCATTCTCAATACAAATTTAAAATATCTCAGTACAATAAGGACCTGTTACAAATTCTAATTTCATGACTTTATACATAGTTTCTAAGGTTGTATTATATACCTTCCTTTACATTGTAATATTGGTACCTAATGATTTAATCAACAAGTATAACAGGCCTTAAATATCGTGGAAAGGAAAATCTAAATTGGTATCACAAAACAGGCGGTTCCGATTTTCATAACGTTTTCTTATAAAATTTTAACAACTTCTTTGGTTGGATGTTTCAATTGTGGACAGCAGTAAAAGGACAGTGAGCTATTACCGAGTAAATGTACTGTACTTCTTTAATTATGCAATACACAGCTTGGGTAAGGCTAATGCGACGCTAGCGTATATTACTGTATCTAAAACTACGCCGAAAATATTTTTGCCGGAACCGGCTACGCTTGCATGACCCGTCAATCCTATGTAAAAAGTGAAAGCGATGCGAACGTCTAAAACTTATAGTCACCTTTGGGTTCACAAAAGAAATGTTTCATTAGCAATTTGGTCGCATCGCTTTTGAGTTTACACTTGCCTCAATCAATTCGGGCAATATTTACAAAGGTAGAAAACTACCGACCGAACTTGACATGAATTCCAACGATAGAATGAAACTAATATAAATTAAATACTAAGTCTTACGCAGAATCCGGTGATCTCCGTGTCAGAAACTCAAACTAGCCAAGACGCCATGTCCTGTAGTGAAGGTAATGTGAGCATGAGGAGTGAGGTCAGGTTACAACGCGAGCGCGGCCGAGCGTTTGTCGCGGTTCTTGTTGCGTGCTTGAGTGCGGGCTTTGGATGCGGCGTTGTTCTGGAGATGCTGTAGATGGAAAACAAATAGGTTTAAGTGTATTGTCAAAAACGGATTATTAATGAAACAGTGAGGCTGATTTAACTGATAAACCTATGTATGTTTCGACTTTTATTTAAGTGTGTTTTATTTGTATTCGGGGTGCAAATAATAATTAATAGATCAGCATGTCCGCGCCGGCGCCTGCAGCCCCCTGTACACACCCTCTGCAGCCGGCTGCCCTTGGCGCGCGGCGGCGGCGCGGGCGGCAGCGCTAGCGCGCGGCGCAGCGGCTCGCAGGCCGGGCACAGCGCCTGCAGCCCCGCCCCCAGACGGTCCGCCAGCGCGGCATACAGCGCGCGCGCCCCCCACGTCTCCACCGCGACCTGCTCTGCGCCGCAGCGCACCGACGTCGCTTCGGGCGGCTCCGAGTCCTGACAACAGAGCACAGGTGCGTTACACTATGCATCGAGCGAGCGTTGCTTCTCTATAAGGAGCGAGCGAAGCGAACGCACAAATTATAACAACTTAATTACACATAACCCATAAAAAACACGCCAATCACCTCGAAGTACTTCAAAACATCCCTGAAGGTAGCCCGCTGCAGTTTCCGATCCCGTTTAGCGCGATACTTGTGCGAGTCTCTAGCGAGTTGCTCGAGGGTCGGCAGCAGCGCCGCCACACTCGACTCGTACGACTCGACCAACTCGTCCACTTCAGATATACACTCGTGAAAGATCGCCAACGCGTTGCCTGCCGCCATGCGCACCTGGATATGCATTGTTACACTGTTACCAACTTAGAGTAAAGTAGCTAATAGTAGCTATCATCAGACCGGCACCTTCATTAGACTACTTCAATTTCTCAAAAATTATTCGCTTTAGAAAGATATTTATGAAATATATCTCTACGAATACCCCCACACCCCCGAGTGGTAGTGTTCTTGTGACCCTCGTTGAGAAGACACGTGCGTGTCGCCATTTTTGCCAGCTCCGATGTAAAATTAGTAGGAGATATAACACCATGTACGAGTAAGTACGATTCTGCACAAGATATATTATTGTATTTTTTCCACAGTATCAAATTGCTGCTTCTAACAACATAATAATAAATAACACAATAACGTGAATAACAATGAACAGCTAATATAAATGAGTACACTGACCTCTAGACTGTGCGCGTGCAGCAATTCCGCTAATCGCGCCGGCGCGGCGGCGTGCGCAGAGCGCGGCGGCAACAGCGACAACAGCAGCGCCCAGCCGTCCACCGCCGCGGAGTGCAGGGAGCCTTCCTCCACCGCCGAGCCGGACACCTTCACGCTGCCGTCACCCTGGGAACATACAGCACGGCATAAGTATGAGACTTATATACGAACTAGTGGACGCCCGCGACTTCGTCCGCGTGGACTGCAGATAAAACAAAATGTCGAAATTATCCGAGATTATTAGTAGCCTATGCCCGTTCTCAGGCTCTATAGAGCTAGACCAATGAAATTTGGTACACAGAGATGTACCAAATTTCATTTTAATCAGTTCAATAGTTTTGACGTAAAAGCCAGACCCTATATACAATAGAATTAGTAAAGGTCATGCTGTCCTTTCAAAGAGACGAAACATATTTAACACGTTTGCTGCCAGCTCATTTTCTTAACACGCCGATATCAGATCAACGCCTAGTGCAGATACGTAAGTAAACGGCAATGACACCATTGACCTCTAGGAAACCCACGAAACGCAAATACGTAGTATTTGACGGCCGATTGGTGTAGTGAGCTGGTAGTGAATAATACATTATATACCAAGCCCTGCCTGCGTTTTCAAACAAACGCCATATGGCGTTGTAACATTATGTCTTTGAAAATTTTGTACTGGGTTCGCACTATAATCGGTAGGTTTCTAATTCTGAAACAAATCTATACTATATATAATATTATAAATAGTTTGTTTGTTTGTTTGTTTGATGAACGCGCTAATCTCCGGAACACTGGGTGAATATCTTTTTGTGTTGGATAGTCCATTTATCGAGGAAGGTTTGTTCACAGTGCGACCAATAGGGACGAAGAATAAGAGGAAAATGTGGAAAAAAGAAAATTATTCTTTGGAGACTTCCGTTGCGTGCGCTGGATGTTATCCAAAAAATTTATGAATAAAATACGTAGAAATGATTGAAAAAAATTATCTAGACTGCCTGATGCAGAACCCTTAGCAGCCCAGTATTTATATACCGTCTTAGGAAAAGTTGCTCGTTGCTTAGTAATAAAATTACTAGATAACCACGAACCCTTAACACACTAAATTTTGAGAGAAGAAAATACCTTAGGGCACTTTCTAATCTTAGTGTGGACTCATTATAACCTGACAATATTTAGGAAATAAATGTGTACCTTGACATAACTTAATATGAAGAAACAAATTGTGTGAATATTTATTTATGCAATAAAATTAAGGTCTATCCTCTCGTCAGCGAGTGAAGGGGCAATGAGTCTTAGCGAGCTGCTAGTAATGACAGAATAAATACAGTACATACCAAGATACCTATCTTAAGAGCGGACTCGTCTTGCGAACAAACTCGTTTTCAAACAAACGCTCGTACGTGATTATGGCGTTGTAACATTATAATTATTTAAAACTTTTGTACTATTGGGTATCTTGTGCACTATAATCATAGGTTATCTATAGCCCAAAACAAAAAATACTGCCGAAAGTCACTATTTCACGCGGACGAAGTCGCGGGCACAGCTAGTTCAGTATAAGCCTCCAAAAATCTGCTTATTGCACAAATTTTTCCTGAACTTTGGGCGTTCATAATTACTCATAAATTGTAAAAGTAAAGAAAATACTTGCATAAAAACCTTGTAAATGTAATGGAGATTCTTATTGACAAACAATTATTTCACAAATTTATACCGCTTACTAAAAACACGTATTTCCTGGAACAAGTCTTATGCCACACACTAATTTTCGTTCAATGTCGAGAGTGAGAGTGAGCGGCGAAAATTACCGAACGACAACCGAGCGCTCAGGCGCTTTCTCTCTCTTTTCGCTTTGTCTCTTTGTCTAACATTTCGCTGCTTGAAACAACAAGCTCTTGAACCAAGCTCGCGTTGACGATAGACATACCGGGAAGGGAACTATTAAGTTAGCTTTACAGCAGTGGTACATACCTTTAGATAGCTGCCACTGAAGATGGCTTCGAACACGCGCATCACCTCCACCACCTCTCCCAGGTCTTCCTCCAGCAAGTAACATATCACGCTCAGCGATGCGCAACCCTACAAACGTGGTAATTTTATTCATTTATTCAATAACTAGTGGACGCCCGCGACAATAAATCCGTCATAATCGTAATACGTGGACTGCCAAACAGAAAAAAAAAACAAAATAAATGCCAGAGATATCGAGTCTTTTTAATTATCCGGGATAAAAAGTAGCATATATGTTAAGTGGGACCTGTCACAATGTATTCCTGAAAACTGCATCGAAATCGGTTCAGCCGTTTCTGAGATTAGCGTGCACAAAAGCACAGACAAACCGACAATAATTCCAAAAATCATTCTTTTGGGTACCATTGCGTTAATAAAGGACTCCTATAATATTTTATAGATAAAGATAATAGGTTTTGTGGACTGTATCATCATAATCATGGATGGATGCCAAACAAATAAAATGCACAAAATAACATGCCAGAGAGCTATGGAAAGAAGTCTTCTTAACATATTGGCATAGAAAAAGGGCAGAAAACATGTGGTAAGCTTACACCATATAAATTACTAAGGTTGAGGATGATTTTTTTTGCTATTATTTATGTGATATTTTCACTATAGTTAAAAACATAAAAGTTAAAGTGGTCATGGGCAGGACAATGAAATCCAAAAACGAGAAATGGAATAGACCACTGATAGACTTAAGGAGTAAAAGAGGTTGTCCATGACAATGATTGGACACCTTCTGGGAATGAGCAGGACCCTTGTGGACCAGACTCTCAAGATAGAGATGGTTGGAAGAACCTGGAAGAGGCCTGTGTCCAGTACACACAGAGCAGTGAATGAACTTTAGTTACATACAAAAGAAAAAATCGTGTATACAGAGTGTTTGTGACAGCCAGGCAAATATTGATATGGTGACTTCAGATCATGATTCTGAGATGATAACCAGTGAAAATTTTCGCAGGAAAAAATTCCAAAATTGATCTTTTTTTTTTTTTGTATGAAATGTGAAAGATATGTTAATTGGAGGGTTTTTTAATGGAGTTTGAGCACTAACCTCTACGCGTGTCTCTAGTGAAGCAGACTTGTCAACGACGGTGGCGGTGAGGGCGGGTCGCAGCTCCTTCACAAACTCCTCTGCGCCTTCTTCGCCAATCTGAGAAAATTATATATTTACATACATATAATCACGCCTTTATCCCTTACGGGGTAGGCAGAGCACCAAGGGCCGATAGAACCACATGGTGCCACTTCTGACCAATTTAGAGGGTATAGTTGAGATGTACAAGTTCGGTTAGTAGTGACAGGTGGTCAGCCCATCGCCTACAGAACACCAAAACCCTCTTGTTCCTATACTGACTTGTACAGTATGCCCGGGAAGAGAAGCAGCTGTAGTATTATACGTTTTTTTTTTCACTCCCAGAGCAGCATAGAAGTAAAATAAGTAAGTACAATATATTTAAACTAGTAAATATCGAATTCTATTTAAATTGAGGGAATCTAAATAAAGAAAAATAAAGGTATTTGAATCCTCCCAGAGTAATTAGAATCAGTTAATTTCATTTGAATCAATACGATTCGATGATTCAATTTATTTCAATTTGAGTCTCGCCACTACCAAACCTATTAAGTACACTAATACCGAAAGGTAAGAAAAAACAAAACAGGCAAGCTAGCAACTTATCATCTACATCTGCCCTGCTATGTTAAATGTAGTTGAAGGATGCCCTTTTTAATCCTGCAGTTCTAGCTACCCCATTGCAGTCCACTGTTGGACGTAGGCCTCCCCCAGGGCACGCCACAAGACTGCCATGGGAAGTATTTGCCCATAGTCACCACGCTGGACAGGCGGGTTGGTGACTGCAGTGTGATTTTTAAGACTATGTTGTCAGTAGTTAATAGCTACTACTGACAACATATAATCCCGGGAGGCACTGCTGCCCACCTCCCGGAAAACCTTAATAGCCTCGTACGATACCCACGGGCAGGCAGGGACGGTACAAACTCTACTCTGCCGGCACCACGGAACACAATGGTGTGTAATAATTACTTAATGCTTACCTGTTGCCATTTGCTTTTTCGTAATTATAGGTGAAAACATGTAATAGCCCTGTTCTACTTATCTGTATACTTAAGTGATTAGGCTGTATGTTTTCCAAATAAAATATAATATGTATGTAAGAAAAAAAAATGCCATGAATGACAAAACCTGGAAAAGGTATATTAAATTTAGCTAGACTAACATATTGTTTCCTTCCTTTCCATTAACCCAAATCGCATATTAGTCTAAGGCCGCACTACGGCAAAACTGCCGCGATTTTTTACCGCTTGACTTTTTTTTTAGCAAAACCGTCAGTCAGTGCGGCCGCTTCTATTAGTTTTCTTTACTCACAAAATCACGCGGTTAAAAACCGCGGAGATTTTGCCGTAGTGCGGCCTTAGACTTATTCAATTCTCATCTCAATAATCACCTGTAAAGACAGCAACGGCACTAGAGCTGCAGCAGCCTTCCTCTCTCCATCTTTCCCCCGCCTCAGGATCTTGGTGACGTGGTCGGACAGGGTCACGCGGTGGTTACACAGCAGGTCGCACAGCGGCCGTCGCTGCAGCGCGTTACGTAAAGACACCAGCGCTGATGCTCGGGCTGCGTTCGACCGTGCACTCAACCCATCTATGAGCTCTATTACTTTGTCTTCGAATTTCTCTTGCAGCTCGTTTTCTGTAAATGTTGTGTAAATCTTATGTGAAGAGGTTTTAATTTTTGAATGAGTTTGAGCACTTTAAATGAAGGTGTAGTAGTACTTGGTAGATAATATTTGTTTAGTGTACCAGCCAGCACCATACATTTCTTTCTAAAGGGAAATTGGCAATATTAATTGCATAATTGTTCTGAATTTGTATTATAAAATAAACTAACAGTTTTATAGTAATGTAATCAATTAATTATTCCATCCATTTCAGATTAATTCTTATAAATGTGGTCAGCACCATCCTTAATAGGAACTATTCTATAGAACAGACAATATTTCTAACAGCAACTTATTCCTACAAAAATGTAGGAAGTTAAAATGGCAGTACAAATCAAAATACAAAACAGTTTTTTACTCTAATCATTGTCTCAACTCAAGGTTAGTGTTTTAACATATATTAGTCTATGACCTTGATCAATGTTAATCATATCTATTTAATACTGTTTGTAATTGTATTACAGTTGTGATACTTTGAAGTTTACAGTTATCATAACAGTTGCACAAGTTTAGTTCTTTATTAATAGAAGTCCACAACACCATCTGTGTTGACTGAAGAAAAAACAATGTTGTAATTTTCCAGAATAAACTAGCCTTCTTCAATAGGCACCAACCAATGTATAAGGAATTTGTATCCTCTGAGATTGTAGTATTCAACAAAACAAACAATCAATCAATCAAAGTGTATATTAGTTGTAAAAACATGTTAATTTCTAATATTTAACCCACTTACCAGCTTCATCCTGAATGCTCCGAAGGTCTGACTGTCCTGATATTTCTGAGCAGTTGTCTATGGTCATGTCTATCCCCGCATCTTCTTCTGATGAGTACTCCTGTTCTGTCCTTCTATGCTCTGCAAGAACAAACATTATTTATAGATAATTCAATCATTCTTTACACATTCATTTGCTACTGACTACATATTTGCATTTCTTTGGTTTTCTACAGGTGCCACTGACACTTATTTGCATTCTGGCACTAGGTGTTGGCATGCAAAAAATCTGCCTGGAGCAAACATGTTTTTAGATTTAGTTAAGTACAACAATGTTCATGTGAATTGAATTTCTGAAATATCAATGCAATATCTTAAAAATTCTATTAGAATTCTATATAACTTATGAAGTTTTATCAACATTGGTTCAATATACCTAGTTTATGTGTGAAAGAGTAACAAATACTCATTTTCATTTTAAAATTTGCCATTAATATCACAAAAATAATGTAATATTGGCATATTTTGGAAAACATTTATTTCCAGATGTCACAAAATATCAAAATGCAGCAATTCCATATATTACATCAGTATTGTGCAATATCAAGTGAATGTGTCTGGGGCTGGCTAGTATGGCAGTATCTACCATAAGTATAACAAATCTTATCAAGCATTATGTATGTCTCAATAATTAATAAGTCATAATATATAAGGGTGTAAGTGGGTTCAACTAATACCCTGGGACCTAAAGTCAACCTCACCTGCCCATGGTGCACCCTGTTATTTAACAGACGAGGCTCTGACGCTAAATAGTTTATAATACCAATTTAGCACAGAAACATTTCCTATTGGATTTGTTGCTGGTCACTACATTATTGTATTTGTGCCTGAAAAGAGGCGATAGGCTCACCACTTACCACATGGGACTTAATAGGCTTACTGGTGAAAAGTGTGTGTGTAAGCACACCTCTGCCCAACCTCCTTGGGGAATAATGGGTGTGACCTTTATGTACGTATTTATGTAAGTATGTATATAATTATTTCCAATATTAATGGGCTCAAAGCAAGTCATTAGAACTATAGATAAAATTGTTTACTTATCTCTTAATGTTTACAAAATGTTTATTTGGTAGTGTGTTAATTTGAAATTTTGACTAGCACTATTTGTGTTGTTGCAATCCAAGTTGTGTTTTTAAAAGTATTTCACTAACAACATTTTATTACATAACTTTTTGTAAATATTGTGTATCAGTAGCAAGGTCAAACACACTGACTAGAATATAAACATGGAATTTGAGAGCTTATAGGGTGTTATTTGGGTTGGGTTATGTATACAGAAAATAAAATAGGATGATGCACGTGGGAATTTACCCGTTACACGACGTTATGAAATCACTACATATTGGGGCACTTGCGCAAAGCAGCCTTTGCGAAAACAGAAACTATTGCTTGACCACGTATACATCCATTTGGGAAATCCATAACATATGGTTGGTCAGGGGTAATATCATTGAGAGTAATGACCGTGAACAATATAACGACGTGGACATGTTTGTACTCCGCGGAAAGACACGACATGCCACAAGGTCGTCGCGTGATCTCATTCTTGGCAAATTCCAGCAATGCGCGGGAAAGTGCACCAGGATATTATATGTAGAGCATTACATAGAACAACTTACCGTATTTTCCTTTCTTCTTTCCTTTAGGCATGGTGGTTATTGGAACAAAGGTGGTTCCTTGAAATGCAATAATGAAATTCACTAATAAATTTAACTACGTTTGTCACTTGATCAAGACGGAGAAAAGTTCAGTATATCAGTTCTTATAAAACAATTTGGGCACCGAATGTAACATAAAACTAAAATTTCAGAAAAACTTTTTAACATGTTTAACCGTAAAACATGCACACTCAACTTCGCTTTTTGCGCAATGCGCTGGCTGTTTGCTGGCTGTCAAAGTGGCGGAGGGGAGCAAAGGAGGGGAGCTTTTATCGCCGCCATCTTGGATACAGTGTTGTCATTAAAATTATTGTGAAATAATCATGAAATACTACTAAATAGTTGTAATAGAAATGCGATGGAAACACGGTTAATAAATATTGAGAAATAATAATATTTTTATATGTATACTAGCTGACCCGGCAAACGTTGTTTTGCCATGTAAAAGGGGTTGATCCTAGAGGGGTGAAAATTCATGGTTGTATGTATTTTTGTATGCTGTATCATAAAAAAATAAAAACAAAAAATTTTGTCAAAAATTTTAAAAAAAATTAGCGGTGCACCACCCTTAACATTTAGGGGGATGAAAAATCGATGTTGTCCGATTCTCCACCCTAACCGATATGCATGCTAAGATTTACGAAAATCGGTCGAGCCGTTTCGGAGGAGTTTTACTTCTAACACCGTGACACGAGAATTTTATATATTAGATGTACAGGTGTTTTTTCAATGCCACCCTTAACGAAGGGTACGCACTCTACACATCAAATAAAGTAAAAAGAAAGTAAGTTTATGTCAAAAAATGCAGTGAAATGATGGAATTTTTTTGAAAAACAAAATTTAATTACTTGATTGGGCGAAATTTATAGTGTCCAGTATTTAGCTAGTTTTTTCGTAGACAGATATTAATTATTTCTCGTGATAAAATCTTGCTACGCGCGTCTACGTGCATTTATGCAGAAAAACGAAATTTATTTACTCAACTTTGAACCCTAATATCTAGGTAACCAGACACTTCCCAGGTATGCTTCCATGGAGAAAAATGATCGTGATGTGGAGATTACGTATTTTTCGGGAACGTTGATTACCAAAAATCACCCTGTGTAGATTCGGGTACTAAAAAAAAATCATGCATTAAATCTCAATGAAAAACGGAAAAACGTCTTGTGCGAGAATTGTTTCTTTCTCTGCTGCTGGCTCAAGGAGCTCAGTCGGCCGGTTGTACAAAGTGGCAATTTTAGCGATTTTTTTATGTCAGAAAAGAATTTAAGGCCCATGTTCATCAACGTTCGATTAAGCAGAATGTCCGATTAATGTTTTTGAAAGGGTTTTATTGACGCTTTTTCATATGAATAATGTTGTTAATAAATTATTTATTATTAGTTAATAATTTTACATGTGTTTGTTGATAAAAATCTGCTAACCGAGCGATCACATTAATCGAACGTTGATGAAACGGGCCTTAACCTTGCCCGTTTAAACTAGAGTCCGTTTCATGAAATTTCTCATATGCCTGATTTCGGAATGAATACTTTTTATAGACAAGACATGGTAACTATTTTTAATTCAATTATTTTGAAGAAACTATTTTGAGGTCATATTTCTATTCTATTTTGGTAAAATACAATCACTCTATTGTCTAAATAGATATATTACACACATTTTACTGTCTAATGTTATTTTTAAACAGTATCTAACTTTAGACGCGATTTTGTAATACACTGATAAGGTTTATATTCCATAGAAATGGAAATTTTGATTTTTTTTTAAGGAAATGCCATTGGGCTCACATTGAGCCTTTTATATCTCGCTCGGTGTATAATTATTAATTACTGACCTAATGTATTTCTTGCGCAATCATTGATCTGTAATTTAAAAGCATGTTTAAAAGTGAGTAATTTTAGTTAATCAGACATCTAGTAGACAGCTAAGACTAACTAGGACCTGATAGTTAGCATTTTTATCTCTCTATGAAAATAAATACAAAATAGGTGTTGTAAGTTTATGTGTGTTAGTTTGTACGTTTGTATTACACGTTAGTAATACAAACGTATTTTATATAAAATAAATGTAGGTACATACCTAGTGGGTAATATCAATCAAAATAGAGAGAGACCTTTTCCCAGAGCAGTAGGGTTTATTGTGGGTATAAATAAAACTACGATATTGTAACTTAGTATTACATAATTATATATAGCGGTAGGTACTTATAATAAACATTTGCAATCGCATAAGTGTAACATTTTGTTTTAACAAAATTAATAAGTATTCCTTTATACAACATTGTTAGAACTACAAGGTAATTAGGAACTGTTTTCATAGAAGGTAGGTAGTAGGTACTTTACTATAAAGTTAGTCCTTTTTTAAAAAAAATATCTTCAACATTTAATTTTACGTTAACAGGTAACCTACAAATATTAGGTATCGCTCTTAGCTAATTAGACTTTTGATAATCGATTAGGTAGGTAGGTAGGTACCTACTTTAATTGTCAATGATAATTTCTAATTTTATTAGGTACCTACTATAGGTACTCTGTTAAAATCTCATTTCCTAATATGTTTATATATAATTTATATAGATTAAACACTAATAAATAAAAATATAAAATTATGCATTTTATTCACACCTATCTTCTACGAAGTAATATGATATCTAGCAACTAAGACCAATTACGAACAAAAGTGAAATAGAGAAAAATGTTAACAAATTAAGCTTATTTCGTACTGAACTTGACACAGCGACGACTCTCTGCTCTTTAGCAATATCTCTATTTCTAAATATCGTATTATTCCACTGAGCTTTAGCCTCCTTAGACCCTGTTAGCTTTCCGTAGAGGAACTCCGCACATTGCACTGTCACGACTGGAGGTACTCCCAGGAAGAGAAGCCTGGAGCTCTTCTTCATGAGAGTAGCTGATCCTCGCATATCCTCAACTTCTCGGCCGTTGATGTACCATCGAAGTTCTGAATCAGATGCTCCTCGACAGTAAGCTTGTATTTCATCATGATCCCCGTACTGTGAAGCCAATCCTTCCAGTAAAGGCCGCCTATGCTCGACTCCATTCACTTTCATAAATGCTGTGCGGGTTTCAAACATGTATGGAGGAACATCACGCTCAATATCACACCTGTACAGACCCGTAGCTTCTTCAGTCAACATGCCAAGTCTCAATCTGCAGGAATTGGGTCCACAATCTATGAGGTCAATCGTGCCGACTCCAAGGATGGGAAATGATCGGGTACTCGGTGTGAAGTATGGTCTATATCGGAAAAATTCGTTGGGTCCTTTGAACCAGTTGAGGAGGGTAAAGTTTCCATCGTATCTGCACTCAATATCGACTTCGTTTTCTCCCGGTGGGACCTCCTCGGGTACTATGAGGTGTGTTATATTGAAGTAGTGTGCGCGCGCTCCTGTCACAAAGAGTAGGACTATAGCGAGAGCAAACATGTCGCTGGGATCACTGCGCGCTACATACTGGCTGACCCTTCGCAACTCCCTGACTAACACGGACTTAATTAAACCGTTTATTAAGCCCCAACACTTAACCAAAGATCGGATCCCTCTATCTATAGTAATGAAATGACACTTTTGTAATTCATAATTAATAGAGAATTTGTAATTGGTAATCCGAGGGGTGAAGATTAATTTATGTTATTATTCAATTATCGCATAGGAAGGTATACCCGTAGCGTTCTAATTACCTCCATCTTTGCAGGCGATGGAAGATATTTTTCTTGGGTAATTGTTTTCTATTTTTAATTGTGCATACTGATAATGAATATGTATCATCGTCACAATCATCGTGATAAATAGTATAGACGTATTTCTATGACGAAATGGTTTTTTGTTAAATTATACATAGTATGTAGGTACTTAGGTACATACTTAGTACTTGCATTTAAGGTTAAAGGTGGCGTAAGTTGATTTGGAGAGCAGTAGCCCGAGCGGTGACTGGAATGAGTCAGTGTATTGTCACTATAAAAATATTTGTATACTGGTACCTAATCACGGGATAAAGTAAGTAGGTAACGTCATAGAGGAATAAGGTAACGTGAGGTACTAGAGGAACAAAGAACATGGTTTGTTTGGATGCCCGGAAAACTAAAATCAGTCCCTTCACTGAGAGTAATAGTAATATTAGAATAATAAGTTCCATTCGCGATATGATTAGTGTTCGCCTAATACATAAGATGTAGCCCAAGGAAGGTTGGATATCGAAAATAAAAAATATCTACATAAAAAAATAGAAAGCCCAAACGCGTTGCCTTGTGTGGCACTTCTTCAGCCTATTGCAGTCCACTGCTGGACGTAGGCTACTGCCACAGGGGGGTTTTGCCCATAGTCACCACGCTGGGCAGGCGGGTTGGTGACCGCAGTGTGATTTTCGGACTAAGTTGTCACTACGGGAGGCGCTGCTGCCTACCTCCCGGAAACCCTTAACGCCTCGTACGACACCCATGGGCAGGCAGGGGTGGTACAAACTCTACTCTGCCGGCACCACGCGGCTGTCATATATGTATATTTGTTCATGATTTAAGATATTTTTGCGCGCTACCTCAAACCTTAAAAGAGCTTCTTCAGTAGGATGGAAACCTTTCCATCTTAGAGTTTACAGTCAATGGCGTTACTCATGTCCAAGAAAGAGCAATTGCCTTTGTAGACGTATTTTTGACAACTTGGATTATTCAAATTATGTCCAACCGAAGGGTCAGAGCACCACTCTCAGTAGCCCACGCGTCTCGGAAACAAGAGATTACAATTGTATTACCAGTAATAAACTTAAGTGTTTTCAGCCTAATTGAATAATGCATTGTTATAGACGCGTTATAGCGGAGATGTGTTTTAAGATGAACTTTCGTTTAAGTATACTTTTTTCTTTTTCGAATCTCCATCGGCAACACAGCTTCTTTGGCTCTAACAATCCCTTGTAGATTTTTATCCAGTAAATGTAGGTACCTACTACCTAGTTTATGTTCCGAAATATGTTACAGGTAGGACTTAAAAATATTTTGGTACTTTCCAACTATGCTGATTGATGAACTTAAAAATCGGCGAAAATAGTGATCAAGGTATCTAGAGTATTATATCAAGATTGTACCTTATAGTCACACAAGAGTCATTAAGATGTCAATCTTCGTCGGCTGCCCCTTGGCCGGAAAACGTGTAAAGAGGAAGCTTCAATAAATTGATACCAATGATACAATTTAATAACCAACCTCTGCATGATTGATTAGATACCAAACATTGTAATTATATTTTATAGTTATCTGTGCACATGGGTCAGTAGATAACTGTTAACAGGGAATACGGAAGTTGATTATATTGTGTGGGACGTGGGTTATACCGGCGGAGTAAAAAAAATGTTATCCATCTTATTTACCTACTAAAGTCAAGGTTACCGATTAGCTGATGATTTTAAGCGATTACCTAATCTAATGAAAATAATAACACCAGTCCAATTCAGTTTTACGTAATAATATTCTCTAATGCAATACCTTAAATAACATTATCCTAATCTGATGTAAGACTAACACAGAAAAATAAGTGTAATGCGAAAATAATTAAGTATAGCGAATGTACCATTTCAAAAACAATAATCAAAAAGCTTTTCACGAGTCGATGCATTTTTGGTAAAGCATTTATTAAAAATTACGTATTAATGTCGAAAAGTATGTATGTACTCCTTGTGAAATAACTGTAGTAGATTATATATTTGCTGTAGGTATAATAATTTTTTTTGTTGTAAATATAAATAAAATTTAAGTACATACCTACTTAAGTTAAATAATTAATTGATTTTATAACTATTAAGTATAATGAAAAATTCCTATGAATCACCATACGTGACCACATTCAATAGTCCGTTCTGAATTCATAGTATTCCAGTCTGATACTTACTGTTGGTTTACAACATGATTTGTTAAGTTTAGATTTGGCACATACTAGCTTAGAGTGCTTTATTTAATGCTATCATCGTATCTTTGTATGCGTATAATTTTAAATTCTCGTATATTCATTTCTATACTCACCTACACACTCCCTAGGAAAATACTCGCTGCTTGAAAATACACCCAGTATCTATATTGTAGTTTGTCCTCAGCCCTATAAAACTGGAAGAGTTAAGAATGATGGAATGGGTCAGATGTTTGGATACGGAAAGTGGGAAATAGAAAAAGCCTCTCTCGGTGCGAATAGTAACTATCTAATGGTGGGGTATCGCTCCGTTAAGTCAGTTTCTTTACTAAAGAATATTTTAGCTCAATAAGTGGAACTGCGTTCTTACTGGGTTCTCTATGCATTTACGAATTAAATGCATAGGTAATCGAAGTAATTTTAAACTTGTTACAATTAACGGGGTTTCAGATTAAATTACCCTATAAAAATAAGATAATCAATGTAGGTACTTACTTAGAGAACAGATTTGAATAAATAAGTAATGGAAAATATAAAATTTCAAATTATTCTGGCAAATAAATTTATTTTTATCTTAATCTATTTTTTTAATATTAAGTACTTATTACTAAATTTAAATGGCCTAAATCCAAGTTATCCGAAATCTTTAAGTACCTATCTACTAATATTATAAATGTAAAGTGTGTATGTCTGTCTCGATTTTACGCTATAACTACTGAACCGATTTGAATGGAATTTGGTACACAAATAGTCTAGTCTAGAGCCCGAGAAAGGACAAAGGCTACTTTTTATCGCGGTAGGTGGCACTGTGCGATAATCGAATACCGCGCTGATGAAGTCGCGGGCAACAGCTAGGTTATACAGGATGATTTTAGGTCGTCAACGTTCCCGAAAACTGCGGGATGTCTTCATCATCACAATAATTTTTCTCCATGGAAGCATACCTGGGAAGTGTCTGGTTCCCAAGATATTAGGGTCCAAAGTTGAGTAAATTGACTGCGTTTATCTGCATAAATGCACATAGATGCGCGTGGCAAGATTTTTTCACGAGAAATAATTAATACTGTCTATGAAGAAACTAGCATAAACACTGGACACTATAAATTTCGCCCGATCAAATAGAACAAGTAAGTAATTTAAAAAAAAAAATTACATCGTTTCCCAGCATTTTTTTTGGAATAAACTTACTTTATTTGATGTATAGAGTATGTACCCTTCGTTAAGGGTGGCAACGAAAAACCTTCCTGTATATAAAAAAAAAACTATCTATACATATAAATACTAGCAGGCGCCCACGACTCAGTCCACGCGGACTGCAAAAAAAAAAACAAATTGTTGATATTATCTTGAGGAAAAATGTTTTCCCTGAATAAAACGTAGCCCATGTCCATTCTCGGCTTTAAACTACCTGTATACGAAATTTCATTTAATTCGGTTTAGTAGTTTTAGCGTAAAAGTGAGACAAACAGAGACAGTTACGTTCGCATTTACATGCGTTAGACAGAGATACGTTCGCATTTATAATACATGCGTTAGCATCTCTACTTAGTTTGTGTAAGGATTTTTGGTGTTGCCGTTTCGTAAAATACATTTCTACCACATCTCTATTAACTCCATCTAACTTTTTGGAGCGCCACCTAAATGTTATATTTAGAAATTCTACCTATTGTAAGGTCCACATGGCATGAGTTTTACCCAGTACACAAACATATCGAAAGATGGCGCTAAATTAAAATTATCGTTATTTGAGTTTATCACAGATTTTGTAGTGTTTAGTTAGACCAAGATCATCATCATTCCATAATATTTCAACTTATTTGCATATAATATCCATAATTTTATAATAATTGTGGAATATAATAATATGCATACATAGGTAGATAATGTATTGTAAGTAATTATCACTATGAAATAAAAAAATTGTCATTTAAATTGCCAACGTTCATACCATGTTGAATACACCGGTTCTCGTCCGATCACCGAAGTTAAGCAACATCGGGCGAAGTCAGTACTTGGATGGGTGACCGCCTGGGAACACTTCGTAATGTTGGCTTTTGATTTTTTTTTCATGCGTCGTGCTTTTCATGATGATTATAAAGTCTTTAGTTTTTGGAGCTAATATTTTTCTTTGCAGTAGTTACCAAACTGTATGTTTGATGTAAGATATGAAAAACAATAATAATTATTATAATTACCGCCGCCAGTGACGTGTTATAGGGTATCCACAGACCACCCTCGGTACCAGTCTATTATCTCTGTTTCGTAGCAAAGTCGTAAACACAGAACAGAAATATTGTAGGTACATACTTAGGTACATAAGGCGTTGCTCATAGTCTCAAGCTGTAGATCTCAGTCAGTCAAGGTTGTCATAATAAATGAGCCACTGTACCTACGTGTGGTAGATACCTAAGTTATTTTAATGACAACTGGCCACCGGGATAGATTGTAGATGGACCAAATGGTGAACGGAATAGTGGCCGAAGGGACGCCTCTAGTAGACCTTTGTCCGGACACTTTAAGATCGAGGGGCGTATAGGTAGATACAGTGGCGGATTTACAAATTTTCAAGGTATAGGCTGAATAGTTTTTGCCGCCCTTGCCTCAACAATTGTCATATCATACATTATTATTACATTATAGAGAGAAAAGTCATCGACAAAATTTGTTGCAGACTTCTATCTGTAAGACATCACTTACCGTCATGTAAAAATATTTTTGATATATTCTAAATGAGGTAAAAAAAAAAATTTGAAAAAAAAATCGTTTCCCAAATTTGCCGCCCAAAATCTATAGGCTCGAGCCTACTCAGCCTGCTGGTAAATCCGTTTGGGTAGATACCTAAGTTGTGGTCCCGAAATGGGGTAGCCAGAACGGCAGGGTCATCAGAGTCAAACAGGACTCAACAGAGGGCTCTTTAGTCAACTCATCCCGCTTCAAACTCATCCCGCGGGATGATTTGACTAAATCATAAATTTAATTACTTTTTCTTAGTCAACTCATCCCACTTTATAAAAAAAATGTAATGTATTGTGTTATTTGAAATTTAAGTACACTCGTGAGCAAAAGTGTTTGGGGAAAATAATGACATACTATGGTTTTGTTATACTTACTGATGTATTATAATTTTTTTTATATTTAATAAGAAAATGAAATCTAGCACAACATTGTTTAAAGACCTACTGAATCCTACTAAATTAAGAAAATGATGAATTATTACTTGGTCGAAAAATCTATACTTAATATAATATTATTAATATTATAAAGCTGAAGAGTTTGTTTGTTTGTTTGTTTGTTTGAACGCGCTAATCTCAGGAACTACTGGTCTGATTTGAAAAATTCTTTCAGTGTTAGATAGCCCATTTACCAAGGAAGGCTACAGTCTATACAACAACCTGCCCGGCTTCGCACGGGTACAACGCCCCCTCACGCGGACGAAGTCGTGGGCGGCTGCTATATATAATAAAAATGTAACGGATCGCTGTCTGTACATGGAAGATATATGAGAAAAAATATTATAGGAGACCTTTATCAACGCAATAGAACCCAAAACGATGATTTTTGGAATTTTCGTCTGTTTGTCGATTTGTCTGTGCGTTTGTGCACGCTAATCTCAGAAACGGCTGAACCGATTTCGATGGAGTTTTCAGGAATATATTGACGGGTCCCACTTAACATATAGGCTACTTTTTATCCCTGGAAAATGTTTTTATCCCGGATAATTTCGACATTTTGTTTTTTCTGTAGTCCACGCGGACGGAGTCGCGGGCGTCCACTAGTAATAATATAAAACTAAACGATAAAAAATACCGTTGTTTTATTTTATTTTTATTTTTAATATGTATACTTAATACTACGTGAAGGTAATTGAAATAAATCATAGTTTTAAAATACGTAAATCTACTGTCGAACAATTTTGTTCGCGACTGCATAAATCATAAAAAGTATCAGTGGGATGAGTTGACCGATTCAAAACATTCAATAGGTCAACTCATCCCGCGGGATGAGTTCGAGCGGGATGAGTTGACTAAAGAGCCCAACAGAGATCCTGCAGTCACGTTTAGCATAGCGAGGACAGATGTTGAAGTTGATAGCTATAGCCTGAGAGTATGCCCGAGTACCTTAGTCGACTTTTACGACATGCACGGAAGAAGAAGCAGCTGAAGTATTCTAGTTAAGCTCTGCATCAGCACAGGAGCCACTTAAGCATATGCATGAAATCCGCTGCAGCTCGGCGCCACATTTACACAATTATTTCAGGGACAAAATATTCACTTCCACTAACACACCATAAATCAAAGAAGCAAGACGTTATCTGAGTGTGGTGTGGTTATTACTGCACTTCCCGACCGCGCTGTCCGCTGCTGAGTTATGAGGCGCTGGTACTCCGCTCGGCTGAGGGTGCCATAATCTGGTTTCATTATTTGTGCACGTAAATCAGACGTAAGTTTAAATTATTCTGACGGTCAGCCAGAGGCGCCACGTGTCGAAATATCATATCGATGTGGTCGATTCCGACTGTCACACTAAACATAGTTCTAACTGTCACTTTCTGTATGTGTAGGTAGCCTAACGGAATGGAGAGGGATAGAGGGATAAGTAACGTAAGTAACCAATGTTAAGTTTTTGTTGTGTGATAGTCATAATCGATCACCTTGACACCTCAAGCAAGGTATCAAGCCAGCAAGAGTGACACTGGGTAAAATTTTTTACGCAGTCAGTTTTTGGGTATAATAATACCCACTCTCTTTTGGTGGTCTTTTGACAACATCATGAGAATGCACAACAAAAGAAGGCAAAGTTTATTTACAGGTTTTCCTTGATGAAATTACTGGTCTAGGGAGCGGGAAGGATTTTTAGTGTGTTGCATACATAACACTCGCATTTAAATAGCATTCTAGTAGAGTTACTCTACACTATAGTTTTTCTTGGACTGTTTCTACAGATAAAGACACTAGGTCTATGGCACCCAACGCACGACGAGTCGCACCGGCACGCGACGTCGCGTGTAGCACGCTGCGGTGAAATAGAGACGCTATTTCCATTGCCAGGTGATAATGGAGGCGCTCCGTAGGAACACTTCTTACATTATTATTAATGGCCCGATTGTGCCAGGATTCGTTAGCCTTGTTTTTAGGCACGAAACAGATTGCTAAATCATAATCTCGCGTCATATTGTGCGGTTTTAGCTTCTGGCATTTCGTGTATGTACTTAAAACACCACTTGTTCTCACTTTATAGAGAACCTAAGTGAGTATAGGTACGTAACCTTATGTATGTCTGAATAGCGGTTTGAACATACGAGCTTTGTACATGAACGAACAACCTCTTTAAATTTATTTTTTTGTAAGTTTTAATGGACTAAAAAAATAAAGTAGAAATATACACGGTGTAACAGAAAGGGTATGTTAAGCGAAAAGCTATGTAAATAGACCACTATAAAAACTTATTTCCAAAATTTGAGACTAGAAATCACATTTTCGCTTAACATACAATACCCCGTTTGTTACACCCTGTATAGGTAGTAGTAAGTAGGTATCCCTAAATCAGACCAGAGGCGACGGTATGGAGGATTCTGGTATATGTTGGTGAAGAAGGTGCTTGAAACAAAAACATTATTTTTAACTATACTATACATTAGACATACAACGGTAAATATTAAACACAATTTCTTTTACAAATCAAAGTCCAAGTTACACCGTTTTCTACATAGTTAATTAAAATACTTACTTATTATTACTTACTGGTTATAAACTACGAAACTTTCTTATTGTCATGTACCTAGCTTTTGTGGAAAATATAACAGTATAGGTACTAAAGGACTGCACTCGCTTTGTAGAACTATAGATGCACTGTTCGGTGCATTATTTTTCACCTTCCGAGAAACCTAGGATATTTAGAAAATAACGAGTTTGTTCGAGCCTATTGCGGATGAAAATAACAAAAAAATACAACTGGTTGAAATACGTTCAGTTTCACAATATCTGTAATTAAAATTTTCTACTTACCTCAACTTGAAAAGTAATTTGCATACTTCTGCCCAACCTCTTTGGGGGATAGTGGGCATAACTGTACGTATGTATTGCCACAACTTTATTTAGAAGTTTTGATAATAGTCTCCTTGATTTTTCCGGGTGTTTTTATGTACAACCTTGACTTTAAACAAAACAACGTGTATTTTAAATCTAAATCTGTCAGTTATTTTGTAAATATAATCTTGTCAGGCTCTAAACTCCACCACCCCCATAATGTAGCAACTCGCATCACAAGTTATCCCATATAAATGGTAATGAGCCTGCTCTAAGGAATCTCGTTTTTATATTGCTGTTTCAATTTATCCCATACTTTTATAGTTGCGAGAGTCTCGGGAAAGTTTACTTGTTTAACTTACTGCAATCTACAAGTTTTTTAAAATAACCTTTTCTAAACTATTGAAGATAGAGATAGATTATATTATGTACTTTCTTGAAAACTCTTTGGTATGATTCAAGATTGAAGCATTTACACACGTAATACTTATACTGCCAAAAAAAATACAAAAACTTTTTTTTTTTGTATTTTTGTATTTTTGTACTTATACTGCCATACTGTTTGTTTATTAATTTATGTTTGCTCAAAGAAAATTAGGATTCTTAAAGATTTAACTTACTTTTATATTTTGTGTGCTGATTCGTGTGAGCCTAACAAAACCATTGCAATAATAAATGTTATACAGGGTGTAACAGAAAGGGTATTTTAAGCGAAATGCTACGA
Source organism: Carposina sasakii (assembly GCA_014607495.2). Classification (NCBI taxonomy): domain Eukaryota; kingdom Metazoa; phylum Arthropoda; class Insecta; order Lepidoptera; family Carposinidae; genus Carposina; species Carposina sasakii. Next base: position 13,909,298 of record CP053153.1, read on the forward strand.
AGATAGCCCACTATAGGGAATACGTCTACGAAATTTCAGACTGAAAAACGAATATTTAATTTTCCATACAAAAGATAAACTTTATTTAAAATTATGGAAATCGTCAGCCCCTTAAATGATATTCTGAAAAACATCCTTAAACTACTGCCAGCCTGGTACATACATCTGCTAAGTCAAACCAATGCGCAAGCGAGCGCGCTTAACTTCTGATCGCCTGGTACATCTAGTAGGTAAGTTTAGTTCCGGCCGCCCGCGCTTTGTCGCGCGAGCCGACAGCGCACGGCAGCCTTTGAAGCGTTAATTTTTAATTGGAAGAGGTATTAAACAAAATTAAAAAGAATGTATGAATTCACCTACCTTTTACCACAATTCCTAGACAACAATGTACGTAATACACTGCACTGCAATCCAGTTTAAAAAATTTCCACCTACACACTACACACAAAGTCGCCGTCGTTTCGTAATGGTAATAAACTTCTCAAAGTATTCTCTACATCAAAACATTGCAAGTGTCTACAAAGCTGCCTTCTAGCTATCTTCATGAAGAGTAGGTACGCCAAACCAAATTATGGTTGACGACGACGCCGACGAAAAAACAAAGTACCTACGTATAGAGTCCTTTATAATAATTACTCGTATATCCGTTGTATAATATAAGCGTAAGATCCCTTTCGTTACTAGAGTTGTTAAATTCCACAAAATGTTACAAAATATAACTTTTTAAAGTGAGTCAACTGCACTGTATCATTCCTTGTAGAGTAATGTATCATATTCATTCGGCATCCAACATTAGTATGATCCCGAAAACTTCTCTGTACGAACTTTCCTAGCGGAATGTTATATATACTTACTCATCTCTGACTATCTCCTGTCCTGTTCTAACTCGTGCTACTACAAATACATCGTATGTGAACGACTACAAAACGGTACATGGCAGTAAAATGTACTGGAATGTCTCTAAAAAGTATGTATGTACTGTGCAGATGCGGGGCTTCACTAGAATAAACTTCGCTCTTTCCGTGCATGTCGTAAGAGTCGACTAAGGAATCACAGGCGATAAACTAGCAACTTGTCACTGACCATTTACATCTATCTCCGTTGTGCTAAGCGTGGCTGTGCGCTCTCCTTTATGATCCTGTAGTTCTGGCTTCCCCATGTCGGGATCCCAGCCGTGTGTAAATGTGTTAGGTACTTATAATACTTCTAACTAAAGCCATCTAGTTACCCTTATTATATATATCCTAATGATTAGTTACTATGCCCTATCTTAAGAAAAAACAGTGAGATTTTTTCTCCACGCGAGTTTTGGGTCGTTTTGATTTTCGTAGTTTGCTACGAAACTACGACTCGTAGTATTTCGTAGTAACCCGGTAATTTGTATGCAAGAAGTAACATTTTGTCTGGGAGCTGACTAAGCAAATTCAGCTTAGTCTTAAGACAACAGACTGCTTGGAACTATAATACCCACCTAACTTTATAAGGAGGTTTAAGTTTTATACTACAGAGGAGCTAGTTTACGCGTTTCTGTCTATGGATTACAAAAAATATGTAAATTTGTTACATGTAAAAGCTGCAAAGCGTATACTAAAACTTTCATACCTTTATGTACCTACATGCAATCATTAGTAGCCTTTTTCCCCCCGAACGAAACCGTAATTTTGTTTCATATATACAAAATCCCACGCCTAATGGACGAATACTGAAACGTCACTGAAATACAACAAACACGTACTCGTATGTTTATCATAAGCCGTTAGATATTTGGGGGATGTTTTAGTAATCGGCCGTAAGTACCATAGGGGTAGGCAAAAACTATAGATCTCCATGTATTATTTAATTTTAGTCGTAGAGATCGTGGGTTCAAATGTCACTCGGGTGAAAAAATATTTCATTTCTTTATTAATAATTTTTATATCATTTAGTAATTTTGTTATGCCTCAGACTACACTCACATTATCAGGAGTAACTTTGTACTTGGTGTCGCGTTGTTTAAATTTCCCGCGACATGGTGCCGCCGTTATATTTCGAAAACGTTTTGGGCGTTGCCAGTCTTGCCGGGATTTCGTCTTTTTGGCACCAAGATTACCTTTTATGGTAATGAAATCTCCAAAATTCACGCCGGGCGGGGACATTGAAATATTAACCAATTGCAAGGCCATTCTAGGCTGAGGTCAATAACCGTGCGGGTTAGGTACATGACAAGGCTTGTTGCCTCGAGCGCAGGATCGGCTGATTACCAAAGCTTGTCTTAAAGGGTTAGGAACTAGCTTGAAGCCTAAGTTTTAATTCCTCGTTCCTTACTTATTATAAGTATTACCTTTTCTGCTGTTTTTGTAATTCAAATAGTCGCAATTGTGCAACTAATTAATTTAACTGTGATAAGTGTCGCCACTTCGAACTAGGTTCGGTGGCGATTTGGATTTGGATTATTCCAAAGATTCGGTTGTACCATCAAGTTACCCTAGACCCGAAAATTACCTTAACGGGAATTGACCCGCCGAGCTCACCCACACCTGCCGAGCATCCCGGCGGACTTTTCGCATCACTGCCTACCAGATCGGCTGCTACCGCTGCTTTGGGATACGTCTCGCCCAAAGTTACATGGTCTCACTTGTAAACAATTTTAATATTAATTTAATAAATTAGTCTCGTTGTTCAAAAATTGTTTTTTTATTTTAATCCTTTAGTAGGGGAAGAAGGACCCACGACCCTGAGATTAAGAGTCTCATGCTCTACCGACTGAGCTAGCCGGGCCCCACGTTGGGCGCCAATGAAACGCTGTCCCCTTCTTCCCCTACTACAGGCAAGAAGTGGACAGGTCCAGTTAATTTCTTTAATTAACAAATGTCTATGGTTGAGTGTGATTAAAGTTTGATACGGGTTAAAATCTTTGTTAAAACAGTTAACTCTCTCAGACAGCTGCCACATCTAGTGTCTCTATACATGTCATGTGGCATACAGAGGGGTAAGTTCTGTAAAACTTGTCCGACTGTTTGTAATTTTAAAGTAGAGAGTTACACGTAGGTAGCGGCTTTATGAGTTTTGTTGGATCCAGCAGAGTCGTTAGTCCCAGTCAGTAGCCCTGCGCATGATATGTGGCCGAATGTTTTGTTTTGAAAGTTTTCAATTATTGTCCTTGTTTTATGATCTGAAATTCAACATCATGTTTAAATGTAAGTACTTACTGCTTTTCATTGAAAGTGGATGATAATTTCAAGACTTTTTGACTGTCGGGTAATTATATGTTTCATTGTTTCCACAACAATTAAAAGAGACAGCATGTTACTAATTTATTGGACCTTAACTAAGTTCAACGTAGAGTTTTACCTTGTATCTATTTAAATGGTTAGATTTGTCACCACTTTCGGTTGGCAGGACAACATTTACTATAGACCCTAAATCAATTTGTAGAGAACAGTGTGAGCAGGTGTTAGCTTATTCACTATCAGGTGAAATTGCAGTCACAAAAAACCTCATAAAAACTACTTTAACAATATGTATGACAAGCAGTGGAGGAAGCCTATGTTCAGCAGTAAAATTGACGGCTGAACTGACGATGTACCTATGGCAAGTACTTATATTATTAGTCGTTAGTAACAACTTGTTAGTGCGCTTACTGTTTTACGTTGTAATTTATATCTTAAAATAATTGTTACCTAGTTTTCGCGATAAAAATCTACTCTTCGTGGCCTACGTTTTGTATAGTTTCCTACAATGTGAGCGCAGTCTGTTTTCGCTTGACGTATTCTCTTCATTCAGTGCAGAGGGTTGCTTCCCTCACGATCTACCCTCCGGAGCCTACTTCCGTGACGTCACATTAATCTCTCGCCTCCTTCCGGCAGGCGAGCGTTTAGCTTTGTGATAGAGATACCAATTTTAAAAAGACTGAACATGTGGATGATAAAGGAGCAATAGAATTCGATAATAACAAATGGTAGGGATACTAGATGATATGTTACAAAAAATTACGGTCGCACATTTCTATGAATATCAAAGCGCTACAAAAATTGCACAATTATCTCTATATCGCATTGAGTTTGCCATTAAAACGCGAGATATGTAAGTACAACTACCCTATTACAATATATACCTGCAGGTACATATTACACATTCGTCCTAGGGATTAGCACTGTTGGTAATCATACTAGTGAGTTTATGAGCTGAAGGTCCTAAGTACGTAAGGTGAATATCTATGTCTATCATATTTTTAATTTGATTGTTAGAAACCCACTAGGTAAGTGTTTTGAAATTTATCTAACGCTGTGTGCTTGCTGTTCTCTCTTATCTCTTTTCACGTTATTTTTGTGGCACTATATGTCTGGTTTTTATGCCGTCACATTAATCTCGCAGTCTTCCGGCGGGCGAGAACGACTAGCTTTGTGAAGATAAAACAAGCTTACCGTTATTACCAGTTTTGTTAATACTAAGCACATAATATTTTATAGATTAGGTACTGAAGGCGTCTGAACAAAACTTCCAATAAATAAATAACGAAAAGTTGGCCAATCGTAAAAAGATTTAAATAATAATAAAAGACAGTTCATTTATGTGTAGGTCTTATGATATCGTGACATATCATGCGCCATGTTTCTATGCCGCTACGAGTACACGATTCACCCCAGTTCAAGGAAAAACACATTTGACATGTTGCACTTGAATCCGTTTACATCCCTATGAATATTTCCTTCGCGTGTCTTACATCCTTACCCTAGCTGTGAATTTAGTATTAATATTCCCCGACCTCCCCAGCGGCTTGAGACAGATCACTTTCCCTTATCTTGGCCCGATTTTCCATCATTAATTTTTTCCCCTACCTCCTCTTACCAAACATTTTCTTACAGTTCGACATGGATATGAATGCGCGTGGCCGGTATTGGTACTATTATAACACTGTTCGAAAATTATCAGATTCTACGAAGACAGTAGCGTCGTCTAAGATTTTCCTGTTAATGCTTGTTTATCAAGGGAATTGATCGTGACCAATCAACCACGATGACGGTCATCTATTTGACATGGGTAACAAATAAATAATTGTTAATAAGGTTTTCGTGATGTTTACACGAAAATTGTATCATTAGGTTAGGAAGATAGGATGTTAATCATTTACATCGGTCACGGAGAGAAAACACCCACGTATCTAGAAAACTTTTATTGTTCAATAGGCTTTTTTGATGGAAACGGTAGAAGTAGAAAGTTATGGGATAGTGTTTCAAATACGAAGTCGCTGCCCCTAACTCGTCAAATAAAAAAAGAAGACTCTCAATTGGTAACTACCTATATTATCTACCATACTACTACGAGTATGTATTTAAATTCTTCCTTGCAAAAGTTTATACATAAGTATATGACATACGTTCAAGAAGTCAATAAAAAGAACTCGGCGAACTCTAAGGAGTGAACTAGTGGTGAACTACTCGAGTTCCTCAGAGCAAATGTAATGAACTATTAAGAACTTATGAAGTGAAGCTCCGAGCCACTTTAAACTTAGTTAATGTAAATAGGAACACTTAAGTTTTAACTGTAATAAAGTAAGTGCGCTATTTTAGGAAAGTAAATGAGAAAATTGTCTAGAGAAACGTTTTTGTATGTCATAACATAAGTTAAGAGCAATCACAGATTTTGTTAGTAAATGAGGATAAAAAAATCGCAGAACAAGCAATTGTGCATATGAAGGTAAAAATATCTATAACTAACTAAAATCTACATAAAACTTTAAGTATTGTCGAGGTTGGTTGACCACCACGGGTGCTTTAGAGAAAGGTCAACCGTTCTCTATGTTCATGTAGCGTGCCCGCTCAAAATGCTGGCTGCCTTGAAAATGATGCTTGGGCCACAACAGCAACTAACTAAGCTACCTTGACATGTGTCTCTATACTTTGGAGAAAAAATAAGTTTCATTATTATTGCACTAATGACAATTATTATATAATTATTATGAAATTAGTAGCTGGAACTGAATTCGGAATTTCGTATTTATTACCTATGCCTTTCATTGAGTTTTGTTCTCTACATCTATAATAGTTTACAGTAGGCCGTAGCCTCACTCCTTCAATTCAATTTTTGTTAATGGCCACAATTGTGTCGGGCACAATGATTGCCTCACTCCTTATCACGTGGGACTTAATAGACTGACTGGTGAAAAGTGCATGTGTAGTTTGCACACTTCTGCCCAACCTCTCTGTGGGATAATGTTACTATACCTATATATATGTATATATGTAGTTTACGGTAAAAACCCGTAGAGTTCTAACCGTTTAAAAAGGGCTGTATTTAGAACTCGCTGTATTATTTAAAGTAAATTGCTCGCAGCCTGCAAACTAATCACAACCAGCAGGTGGTAGGTGGTGGGTCCTCGCCAGTGGTTGTGAAAAACACGCTTGTCAAACTGTCTGCCCGAACGAGTGTCGGGACGCGGCGGGGTCTACACACGGCTTGATAGTATGGACAACATTTTCCGAATTCGTAGTGAATGAGGAGCGCAAAGGACAGAGAAAAATGGCGTAGTAAAAAAGCCCTTACACAGCAGTGGATGCTGGAAGTTGTATAGATAGAAAGGTAGAAGAAAGAAAAATTAAGAGAATAATTGGCATACTTGTTTTTATAGATTAGAAACCGGACTTTTTCTTTGTAGAATCTAGATGGGCATCTTAACAGAAATAGACAGGTGCGATAGGTGAAAATAAGGAAGATGAGGTTTATGGGAAAAGCGTATCGAGCCAGGGAGCGAGGAGGCTACCAATGCAGGGGATGGGTGCGAACTGTGGAAACCCTTTGCCTTATCTCTGTACTTCAGTTAAAAGACGTTATTCTTATTAGCACTGGAATACCAGACTCACACTAATCATACATGTTGTTTTAATTATATTTTACTTTACATACAAGTGTCTTTTGCACACCTGTTTATTAATTTCATGTCAGTATGACAACCTTTAGGTGGCTGTGTAACATGCATCGCGAGGCACGTAGGAGGCACGTGACAGCTTCTCTCCCGCTGCAGCCGATATTTTCCGAAAGCCTTCCGCTCCAAACTGACGGCGCGCCATGCATGCACCAGCTCAGCGAACGGTGCAGTGTGATAACTAGATATGGTTTTTAAACTGATGCGATTAGGATTTTTTCCTATGTTGCCAAGTAAAGGACCGCTTTTTAATGACCAGATAAACTTGATGTTAACTTTCTATAGAACTTGACAAGATACTCTATCAACTTTATACTTTAGATAGGTAATCTGACCATTGGAAAAATTGGCCCTAAATAGATTATGTGAACGCGGTTCACAAGATCACGGTACCACTTCACATGATTTCTCTACCTGTACAATTTTATCCATTTACTAGCAGCCGCCCACGAGTTCGTCCGCGTGAGGGGGCGTTGTACCCGTGCGAAGCCGGGCAGGTTGTTGTATAGACTGTAGCCTTCCTTGGTAAATGGGCTATCTAACACTGAAAGAATTTTTCAAATCAGACCAGTAGTTCCTGAGATTAGCGCGTTCAAACAAACAAACAAACAAACAAACAAACTCTTCAGCTTTATAATATTATTATATATAATATATAATATTAATATATATAATAAGTATAGATTAGATTTTTTTATAATTTTTTGTCAGTCGAGGATACTAAGATATCTATCTATTATTTACTTTCCTAATGTACGGAAAAACAGTTGGTAATATTTTGACAATTCTAGATCGAAAGTGGTGATGATGGTTAATACTGTAGAGTTCGACTCAAAGAAAACTAAAAATGCTATTTTTCAAAGCTGTGATACTGCTTGTAACTATGTTTAGTTTGTGTAGTGGATATTTTTGATGCACAAGATTTTTATTTTGCATTATTAAATAGTGCTGTTAGAAGCATGGCCGCTGTACACGGACGTGGGCTGATTTTATAATATTTTAGACTAGCTGTTTCCTGTGACTACCTCCATGTAAGTGGACTTTAGAATTAATGAAAAACTTAAACTTTCAAAAGCTATTTCAACAAGTAACCTAGTAGTAGCAACTGGTACATATATTTTTAAGTTTTCTGAAGTTTGTGCATGCTACAAGATAAAAAGATTCTCATTGACAGGTTTTTTTTAAAAATATTAAATAGGCTTACGCTTGACCACAACGCGCCTGATGGTAAGCACCGTTGCAGTCTAAGATGGAGCGCGCTTGCCTAAAAGAAACCGGTTTACTCTCGACTTGAAGAAGAAGTTTCATATGAAAAGGTAGTAATTAAAAGAAATATATGTTGATTAAATCATAATTTAATATGTGTGTTAATCATGATGTTTTAACAATATTAAACCTCGACGTTTTAATATTTTCTCTTGCTTTTGCCAAGCTTTTACCAATGTCTACCACCGAATTTGAATTTTTCGTTACATTGAAACCTGATCGGTAGGCAAAGGCAGTGTGGGACAAAGTCTAGCCTCGCAGTCTGAGGCACGTATATACAATCACGAGTTCTTTCCGCTCGGTTGGCAATACTGCTTCAGCTTTAGTAGAAGTTACTTGTGTAAAATGTTGCTTCTTGTTCCAGAGAGAACCAGGTGATTGGTGATAGTTTACAGCTTGTCATCACCACTCCTTAGACTACTGACAAAAAAAGCAATTTTAAAGCTATACTTACATGTAATGAATTTTATGACTATCTTATCCTGAAATGCAGGTGTAGATTTAGCAAACTTTTAAATTTCCTTGAAGAGCAATATCGCTACTCTATATCAATACTTATAATTGTAAGCAAGTCAATCAATACAGTCGCACATAAGTTACTGATCCAGCTCATGCGATAGATCGCCGCAAGCGAGTCATTTTCAGCTATAAATATTGTGCAGTGAGTTGTCAACGGTAGCTAACTAGAAGCTAGCACTGGACACGCAATCTATATGTCTTGGTATAAATAGAAATACAATCGACGTCAACTTTGATACATGAAATCAATATGTTTGTACACTATACAAGTAAGCAACAATGTATATTCCAATCACGATTTGGGGTCGAATACATAAACAACATGTTGAGGTCCATCATGAAGCAGTTATAGAGTAGAGATGTGATTATTCTGAATTCTTAAGGCACACAAACAAATGTTAAATAATAAAAAAAAAACAAGAAAATGTACCAAGCTCATTAATGTGTTGTCAGGGGATAAGTGATTATATGGCGGAATAATAAGTAATTTTCTGATCCTATTTTGACCTGAAGCAATACCTACATAAAATTTTAATGTGCCCCGGCTGTATCCGATTTTAAAGCATTACCTACTTGGTCTGAGGATTTCACGTGTAGATGCGAAACCTATCTCTCTTACCCACCTCAACGCCTGCTGAGTTCGAATAGGTAATTAGGTACGTTGTTTTGTTAGGCAAACTCCACGTTGTAACTAGTTGTAAGGTTCTGGTACCGTACAAATTGTTCCCCTAGCACCGGCTTTTCTAAACAAGACATAACTTGTGGGAATATTCCTGAAAGTTCCGACGAATTCGTCAAATTTTCAGTCGAGTATGGTATTCACAATTTATCTTGAATATGAGTGAGGTGTTTACTGTAGTAGTTTTTATTGAATGGGATATTAATCAATACGATAAGTAAATAAAAGTCATTTTGTGTCTATCAGTTTGTTTGTTTAGCAGATAAACTATTTTGACCAGTATACTACACGTAATTTAATTATATTATTTACTAAAAAGTAATGCCATCCAATGCGTGGGTTGACATCAGGCAGGCAGCCGGCCGTAAAACTAACGCCAAATCGAATTTCGAAAGAAACTATATTGCGTCGACCCCAAAAATAATGGTAAGTACAAGGGCAGAATGATAACACATTTATTGCAAAATTTTACCCTAATACATGTACTTTCACGCAATTTAAATCTGACATACTTAACGAATTAATCACACATATATTTGCGTAACGGTATATATATTCTTAAAATTTATATAAAAAAATTCCGAACGCCGCATCAAAGGCATAACGCAAACGTTTTCGTAAACAAATTTCACCGGATGACACGAGAACTTCTTCAGAAGCACGCAACGAATCCAAACTCACAAACATCCCAACTGGGGTGACTATTACTTGTCCATTTTAAGGATATCGTTGACGTCTAGTCGGTTTACTTTTATGCCATCGTGTTTGCAAGTAGATTTAAGTTTCATCATAGCATGAATCTGATGTTCTCAAACATAGAATCAACGACGGGCCACTGATAACCAACAGCTGACAGTATTAACCTTATTGGACTTCAGCAGTGCGTTTAACTGTGTTGACTATGACATCCTACTTGCCATCCTACGCTCTCTTAACGTATCTCCTCTGGTTACTGAATGGTTCAATTCATACTTAAATGGTCGTCAGCAATGCGTGCGCGTTGACGATTTTACATCACACTGGTGTAGCATCACGGCGGGCGTACCCCAGGGCGCCGTACTGTCACCCCTGCTCTTTTCAATTTCATCAACTCTGTTTCGGAAATGTTAACCTCTTACTTTCATCTCTACGCTGATGACCTTCAGCTTTATAGACATTTTAACGTTAAAAATGTAAGGTTAGCTATGAAGGAGATGAACGAGGACTTGGTGCGCATTCGGGATTGGGCGAAATCATTTGGCCTGTTAGTCAACCCGGGTAAATCCCAAGCCATAATCATAGGTAGTAGACATAATCTGAACATCTTGCGGCAGTCGGATATTCCGCAATTGTTTTATGACCAGATCCCGATTCCCTTCACAGATACGGTCAAAAACCTAGGGGTCATATTTGACAGCACAATGTCGTGGACAGCTCAGGTTGGCGAAGTAAGTAGGAGGGTGCACTCATCCTTTCATTCGCTTAAGCATCTTCAGAACTTTCTGCCTTTTAAAACTAAAATAAGTCTTGCCCAGACCCTTATTCTCCCTCTTATTGATTATGCGGATGTTTGCTATCTCGACGCCAATGAGGAGCTGCTAAATAAACTCGAACGTCTACAGAATTTAGGTATCCGATTTATATACGGACTACGTAAATTTGATCACGTATCTCACTTTCGTAAAGAGTTAAAATGGCTCCCGATTCGTTTTCGCCGGAATACTCATCTATTAACACTCCTTTTTAAAATTTTAAATTATCGTTTTTCTCCATTATATCTCAGTGAGCGCTTTAAATATCTCTTTTCAAGAGATCGGCCTCTCCGATCCAATACGGCATCACTGCTACAAACTCCCCGATTTAATTCTGGGGCTTTTGGGTATTCTTTCTCGGTTCGGGCGGTTAAGCTCTGGAATGAATTACCCCACACGGTTAGAGATTGTCACACTGTTGGTACATTTAGGGAAAAGCTGAAGGATCACTACCTGTCCATTATATGAATATGCTGTCATTTGCTTTTTCTCCTTTTTTTTCTTAATGTAGTTCTGTAGTTTCTTAGAATTTGTTTAATTGCACATGTTACCCTGTTGTTAACAATTTCTCTTTACTTGCTTGGCTTGCTGGAAGAGATCTCTGGTAGAGATAAGCTTGCCATTGTACATGCATCTCTTCTTTAATGTTGTATGCCATATTTCTTTTTGTGTATGTGCAATAAAGAATAAAGAATCTCGTCTAAGTTGAACACCCATTATACCTCCGCTATTTGAAAGGGCTTTTGACAGCAATACGTATTGAATATCGGTCAAATTTAACACTAAAGTGGTTTTTGTAATAATATGGAATTACCTAAGTTTACATATAACATAGGTAATCAGATAACGAATCAGGTATTAATACCCGTGTATAATGTATTGCTCTTAACATTACAATGCTTATCGAATATATTGCAAATTGAGTAGGTTTTTCTTAATTTAAGAGTTTATATTTTCAGTAACATTATAGTCACCCTACTATTAACCCCATACTTTTCAACTTCTCGCAGATTTATTACTCATATTAATACTCGTTTATTTTAGGGAACAGGTGAAAAGTGATGGAACACTTCGGAAACTTGGAGCGTTTTCAGCCTTTGAAGTGTTCAGCCAGGGGTGTATCGGAAAGCCGAGTAATCGCTTTCTAAACGAACTTAATTGCTTTGAAATTACATGATATTGAGTTCAAACATCTTAAATATTCTTTTACGTATATTGTGCATCTACCATGCTATCATTCCTGACTAAATAATTAAAATGTTTTTTAAAGAGAGATATTTTCCTAAATATAACCCTATACTTATGTACCTTTATACATAGTACATACATACATATAATCACGCTTTTATCCCTTACGCGGTACGCAGAGCACCAAGGTAACATCATGGTGCCACTTCTGACCAATTTTGAGGGTATAGTTGAGATGTACAGCAGATGAGCAGCATAGAAAAAATATCTAGTATACTCGTATTACTGTTTTGTAGGCGATGGGATGACCACCTATACTAACTGAACTTGCACATCTCAACTATACCCTCAAAATTGGTCAGAAGTGGCACCACGATGTTACCTTGGTGTTCTGCGTACCGCGTAAGGGATAAAAGCGTGATTATATGTATGTATGTATATATGTATACTCGTATTACTGTTTTTTAATCCTTTTATTACGTAAACCATCTTTAGTGTTTCTTATTCAGTAGTAAAATACTTCAAGCTACGTTGTTCCTAAAAATATTTTGTTAGTAACTATGTACATTTTGTATGAAATTTAAAGTTACATGCATAATAACTCACTCTCATACAATAGATAAATATGCCTAAAACAGACGTTCAGATACGACACATTAAATTTTGGAACGACACTCGAAATCCCAGAGCTTTTTAATCCGGGATCAGCAACCTGCATCTACCTACCAGAAGCCTGAGTCGACGGTAAACAACATTTCAGTGGAGCACAAAAGGGGATGCTCGAACAAAAAGCCCTGTTTATTTTGCTAATTGAATTCATTGTAGCTGCTTAAATGATGTTTAAAGTGGGCCGGTACGTTCATTATGGTGCATGGACGAAATTTGATGGAATCCAATCTTTTTGCGACGTGGGGACCAGCTGTAACGTCTATTTTTATTATTAGTATGAAATTCACGAACCAATGACGCCAGTGTTAATCAGTAAAGAAAACTTATGTAAGTAGTACTGTATATTAAATAAATATTAATAAAACAGTTTACTTCCAACATAAATACTGCCATAAACTGTCGTTGCCTTTCAATAGCGGTGCAAGAAAAATAAAAAACCCAATTTTTGCCGAACTTGAGGGAAGTTTCCCGAAGTTGGCAAGAAACACAATAAAGAACTCTAAACGGCGTCGATGCCCACATTCCGACCTAGTTACGAGACGTTTCAGTTGCAGCCATTTTTCAAAATAAAAGTTTTTTTTAACTTTTCAACATTAGGGTAGGTAAAAGAAGTTTATCTTCTACATACCTACAAATTAATTACCGTTGCAGTAAGTAATTTAAAATACGAGTATGCTGCAGTAATTGATAGCACTGTATATCGTAAGTTCTTGCGATTCGTTTGTCATAGGAAGTTGGTTGGTGGTACATAATAAGAATTTCATGAGTTATCAGCGATATTTGTATAATTTTTGCTATTGAAAGATACGTATTACGGGTCGCCTCTCGTAAGGACCTCTATTTACGGAGTGCGAGCAAATATAATACACTGTACTTACCTACCCGTAGAAAAAGGTGTAAAAACATTTGTCCATTTATTTAGGTTGGTACAACAGTATTTTTTCCAAATGCTTCCCAAAATTCTTTATATTGGTACGTATTTTAGTGAAAATACCTATAGTATCATAATCAATACTACCAAACAAAAGGCTTACGAGTATCGTGTCGTAACAGAATAGTGCAGATTCGATTACGGAGACTTGCTCATTTGCATCATTAATGTTCGTCCGGAATATTAGGGAAAAACGAGCTTACAACCTTTTGACAAGGAGCTACGAATATTTGGAGGAGCCATAAAAAGAACAAAAGTATCATAGACTTACGAGTATACTGAACGAAAAGTATGAAAATTGGTAAGCGGGAAGCGGGAATGAGATATATCTTGTGAAGATAAATATTACTTCTACTATGCTGCACTAGAAATGAAAAAAAAAACGTATAATGCTTCTCTTATCGGGCATACTATACAAGTCAGTAGAGGAACAAGAGGGTCTTGGTGTTTTGTAGGCGATGGGTTGACCACCTGTCACTACTAACCGAACTTGTACATTTTAACTATACCCTCAAAATTGGTCAGAAGTGGCACCATGTAGTTCTTTCTATAGGCCCTTGATGCTCTGCTACCCCGTATATACGCCTTTATCCCTTACGGGGTAGGCAGAGCATACATACTTATGTATAAATATTTCTGATGAAAAGATAATTTTCTAATCAAATTAGGCACAAATTCGGTCGCTGTCATATTCCGCAAATTATTTTAAATCAAGGCTAGCTCTGTTTCAGTTCATATAGGTACTCACTTACTCAGTTACATAATTAAATTAAAAGCTTTACTTATACTAGACGAATTCCAAGAATAGACGAGAATCAGACCATGTCTGCATAATAACTCTCTGTTGTGGGCTATTTTTATTCTTTCGTTACACTTTATTAATTTGAAGTTCTGCACAATTTCTTTCGAATGTTATCGGTATTGAGTATGTTATACCTTATCCAAAAACTATCTGCCCAGCATCCACGTTCCTCATACATATTCAAGGGCGAGTCGTGTTTCCCGCAGTGTCGTGCGTTATCCCCGCAGACTTAATATCCCGAAATGTATATTTGATGATGTCCTCAAGGCGGAAGGATTCGGAGTATATTCGACGGTTTATATGCGGATCGCGAGCCCGGCCACAACTATGTGTCTCCATTTTTGTTGCAGTTGTAAACTACGGTTTCATATTTAGGTGCCGAAATTTCTCTGGCCTGTTTCCATTTCATTGTAGGTGTTTTCACAATATGTTATGAAATTTATAAAATGCGCAGACTTCAAGTAAGTAAATGGGATCAAGGCATGAAGAAGAATCCCTTACATACCTACACTATGTCACACACCAGCCTAGTACAATCCACTTCTGAAAGAAGACCTTCCCAAGGGGTACAAAGGCTATTGCCATGTCGTGAGGTTTCTGCCTATACTCACCACGCTGGGCAGGCGAGTTGGTGTGACCGTAGTGTCATCGTAGATCAAGGCATGAAGAAGAATCCCTTACATACCTACACTATGTCACACATCAGCCTAGTACAGTCCACTTCTGAAAGAAGACCTTCCCAAGGGGTACAAAGGTTATTGCCATGTCGTGAGATTTCTGC
Source organism: Carposina sasakii (assembly GCA_014607495.2). NCBI lineage: Eukaryota > Metazoa > Arthropoda > Insecta > Lepidoptera > Carposinidae > Carposina > Carposina sasakii. The sequence continues at coordinate 13,924,542 of CP053153.1, forward strand.
CTATACTCACCACGCTGGGCAGGCGAGTTGGTGTGACCGTAGTGGTATTTTCGGACTATGTTCTTAACACGGGAGTCGCTACTGCTACCCACCACTAGAATAATCTCCTCTTACGATACCCACGGTCAAACATGGGCTGGTGCTATTCTACTCTGCGGACACCATACGCCAACATACACTAGTTACTAGTGACTAGTAAATAATATTAAATTTCTAAAAAGGAGATGCCAGAACAATCGCCCCTATATGTAATTGTAAAGTAACAAATTGCTAGCTCTGTATTTTTTGGTTGTCAACGTTCCCGAAAACTACGGAATCTCCTCATCATCACGATCATTTTTCTCTATGGAAGCATACCTGGGAAGTGTCTGGTTCCCAAAATATTAGGGTTAAAGTTGAGTAAATAGACTGCGTTTTTCTGCATAAATGCACATAGACGCACGTAGCAAGATTTTTTCACGAGAAATAATTAATATTTGTCTATGAAAAAACTAGCATAAACACTGGACACGATCAAGTAATAAAAAAAAAAATCAAAAAAATTTACATCGTTTCCCAGCATTTTTTTTGGCATAAACTTACTTTATTTGATGTATAGAGTACGTACCCTTCGTTAAGGGTGGTAACGAAAAACACCTGTATACTAACTTAACCAACGCCTGTATTTCCAAAATATATTTAATAATAAGCAAGTTGTTCTGAACACACTATTAAAACCTTCACACGAAACGTCCACGGCATCTAACTATAGAAGCCCGAGACCGTATTCAGCCGTCATTCTTACGTCTCACCCTGTCGTAGACAACACCTCCAAGCTTCCTCGAAGAAACCTGTGAGTAGTGTGAGTGATAGCTACCATTGTTGAGTATGGACGGCGGTGATAAACTACTGTAATTGGGTATTTTACTATACAGGGTGTAACAGAAAGGGTATGTTAAGCGAAAAGCTATGTATATAGCCCACTATAGAGAACCTATTTCCAAAATTTGAGACTCGAAATCACATGTTTATTTTTTAAGATTGTATGAACATTCCTGAGTTGTTTAGGAAATCTTCGTACTATCTGGAAAAATAAACATGTGATTTCGAGTCTGAAATTTTGTGGTTAGGTTCCTTTTAGTGGGCTATTTATATAGCTTTCGCTTAACATACCCCTTCTGTTACACCCTGTATAGCCAATTTAGCTCTCGAGTGGTAGGAACGACATCGGATCCTACCTAACTGATAACCTAGGTTGAGTTGCAGTTGATGACCAGTTGTCGGCTAGTTATATGTCTTGTGAAGATCGCCATATCCATTTTAATATATAATACATTACAATACATACGAGTACAGTGATCCGCTGCTTAATTTTTATTTAATAAAATAAATAAATAGATTAACCATAATGTTTCATATTCAGAAGTTATTTCAAATCGAAACATAACCTATTCTATTAAGTATTCCGTGAGTTAAGTTATAAGCCTGTGTAAACTTGGTCTTAAACTAAACCCTAACCACCTGACAATAAGAGTGAATATCACATTAAAATCCCCTCCTGGAAAGCTTCCCAAGAGAGATTGTTAATAAGTTAATTAAAGTTGAAATTATCGGATTATTCAAGGGAAAATGAAGAACTTTTGTTATTGGCTCGTGGAGGTATCTGGGACAATCGGGAAAACTCGAGCGTTTTACTGTTTTAGATAGGAATGAAGAGCGCAAGTCGACTCTTACGACATGCACGGTAGGAGATGCAGCTGATGTATTCTAGTGAAGTCCCGCATCAGCATCATACATCCTGAAAATATACCTATATAATAACTAGTTTCCCAGCACGACCCCGAAACCTAAACGACACAATGGCAAGGGGCCCCGGTGAAAAATTATAACGCACATTTTGTTGTAATACAAAAAACATGTTCCCTTTTGTGCCGAGATGTAATATTTCAGTCAAAATTCACGCGCCTGTCGCCCTTCAGGCTGCGGTGCGGGGATGGAGGCAAGACAAGATTGTTGTGTGGTTTAGTTGAGTTGGTTCTGCATATATTTTTTATGTTAGAATCTGACCCCGAGATTCTAAACGTGGCTGTTAGGATCTCCTTCGTAGCCCTGCAGTTCTGGCTGCTCCATTTTGGGAATACAGCCTTGTTAATATAGATACATATATATAACCACGCCTTTATCCCTTACGGGATAGGCAGAGCACCAAGGGCCGATAGAACCACATGGTGCCACTTCTAACCAATCTTGAGGGTATAGTTGAGATGTATAAGTTCGGTTAGTAGTGACAGGTGGTCAGCCCATCGCTTACAAAACCTTGGTGTTTTGTAAGCGACCCTCTTGTCCCACTACTGACTTGTACAGTATGCCCGGGAAGAGAAGCAACTGTAGTATTATACGTTATTTTTCACTCCCAGAGCAGCATAGAAGAAATATGTGTTGTTGTTGTTATATGTGTGTTAGAATAGTAATCTTGTACAGGTTTGGTCCATGTATTATAAGTTAAATAAGATCACAGGATCTAGTTATCTAGCAAAAAAAAAACTTTATTACACCAAAACGCTTTGGTTTTTAAAAAGTTTATATTATGTTTACTTAGGTATAATCAGTATGTGGTAATGTTCTTTATTTAATTTATTTACTTAATTTAGTAAATAAGTTAGATAAAAGTAAAGAAATCGCAAAAACGGTTTTATGTACTGCTAATGACTTTCCATGGTTTGTAGAGTAGTTGTGGTATAAAGGATTCTTTTTTCTCTATGGTACCAACATGTATGTTAATCCTAGACAAATGTGCTGATTAACAACCAATTTCTATAACTGATCTTGAGAGATTTTTTGCATATCTCAGATTTAATCTTCAATTGTTTTCATACAAAATTTCAAATTAGGAATAAAAAAATCCCAGATTCTTTTTGATCTCTAGTATTGAAAATGGCCGTGAATCTTACAGAATTATTGAACCCTAAAACTGGCAAAATCGGAACCATGTTAGTGGTAGTAATTTATGACGTATTAAATTCGGTATTCAAAGTGCTGCCATCTGTGGCCGAACTGAATATTTAGATCGGAACTGAAAATCGTTATTTTTACACAGTTCTTATTATCCTTGAATATTTTAAGGGTCTCAGATTGTAAGGTTTAAAACTGGAAATGTTTTTGGAGCGTAATATTTTTTTTCATCCTACTATATAATATTATAAACGCGAAAGTTTGTAATGGATGGATAATAGTTACTCTTTCACGTAAAAACGGCTGGAGCGATTTTGATAAAATTTGGTATGCAGTTAGCTCACACCCTGGATTAACACATAGGCTACTTTTAATCCCGGGAAAATATTTTCATCCCGGATAATTTCGACATTTTGTTTTTTCTGCAGTCCACGCGGACGAAGTCGCGGGCGTCCACTAGTTGAATTTAATATACTACCACAAAGTAGCATCAGGGTTGTTAAAAGTATATTCACTATTATTCACGCTCATTTTCCCCAAAGTGGATGGGCAGAAGTATGCTAATATTTTTAAATGTATAAATTAATTCTAGTAGTTTTAAAACTTATCGGATTTGTTGACAATATAATGGAGCGTCTGTAGTATTGCAAAACTTTCAAACTCTCCTTATTAAAACCATAACAACTAACAAAGTAAAACAAAAATCGCAGCAGTATCCTCCGAGGCGTCCGCAGAGAAAATCCCGGGGATTTTTCTGTCGCAGTGACTTTTAAATAAATTAAATTCATCACAAATCAAATAAAGCGGGAAAAGCTGAATTTAAACTTCCACAATGGACTCATTAATGAAATTAACCGACCTAATTATTCTTTTCACGAGAATGGCGGAGACGCGGCCGGCTGTCTTTGAGTTATGAATTGTCTCATATAATAAAATCTTCTTTGTTTACCTTTCGAGACCTTTTCGTGGCTGTGGAGACATTTTTGCTGCCAAGTTTGTATGTTACTATTTGCTTTCTTTTGCACAAACAAGATAACATAAAAAGTACTTGGCAATGCTGTTTTTAAACAAGAATTTTTACTTCTAAGGTCAACAAAACACTCCGAATGGATTATTTTCTCAAGAGCAAGTAATAAGGCACAGTTTTTAATACAGTTCTGTAAAAGCGGCGAGAACTGCAATAGTCCCCATTATTATACAAAAGAATTATGTACTTACCAACTTACAGGCCAATAAAGAAAGGGCTTGATTAGCGAAAGATTAATCTGTAGGTGATCTACATAATATTTTTTTGTAGATAATAGCCTATTTAGTATTGTCTTTTAAATTACTACATAAGTACCTAAGCTATGCATTTTGTAAAATCATACCTGTCCCCCTAGAATGACCACGTTTCATGGATATCGTATCGTCTCTATACAAAATTCAACATGGCGGCTATATTTATCGTATTTTGACAGGCTAAATAACGATAAATCGGTTTATCATATAGTGTTTCGCAGGTCATGCTACTAGAGCTGAATGTAGACTGAGTAGGTATTTGAAGAGAAAAAGTAGAAAAAGGATGATTCCCTAGATAGGTAATGCTAAATTGTTTTGGTACAAGTTTTATTATTTTCCGTCCCGGGACGTTACGCGTAAATCATCGTTTCCCGGACATGCTCCCCTGGGATAATATGAAGTGTACAAAATAGTTAATGCTAATTGGTGTTTCATTGTTTTCCAATAATTGCCGTATTATTTATTTGCGGATCTGTCGTTTCGCGCGAATTGTGTTATAGCAGGAAATGTGAAGTGTGACATAATTGTATACGGGACGCTGTAAATTATTTACGAGGTTTATTATTGTAGTGCTTCCATTATTGTTATAGCCGGTTATCGTGGAAATGGAATTTAGTGTTGTTTATTTAGTAAGTTTATTATGTTATTATTTAGGGAGATCATCATCATTTCGGTTATAGAAACTCCACTCGTGAATTTAGGCCTTCTCTGAAGGGATAATTATACATTTAGGTAATATCGATTATAGCGAAAACATAGAGCATACTGAGACGGATTGCTTAGTGTTAATTTGCTAGATGTATTCATTCAAGTGAGTCTAGGGACAGTTTAAATGCTTTTATTCATTCCAATTCCAGCAAGTAAATCTGTTTACGAGCCACCAATTAAGTAGGTATATAGACACGCAACAAAAGTTGAACATATTTTTCAAAAAATAGGTATTTAAGTAAGTAATCAATTACCAAAGATTATCACAAGCTTTAATATGGCAATCTTGTTGTTGGAACTTGGGCTATAAACGTCCTAATTCCGGTATACCATCACCACTATTAGTAATGGATGGCGCCTCATTAACTAAGGGAAAGTTTTGATTAAGTTTGTTTCGATATTGCACAACTTTCGCATTCCGTTTTCGTTCTGATAGCGTTTTGGTGGAGTTTCTTTTGTGACCGATTTATAATGTAATTAAGGTCGTAGGTCGATAAAGTAACATAAGGTAAAATTAATTAGGACATGCAAGAAATAGCTACATAAAGACACCACTACAATAACAGTATTGTCTATCATAAATAAACATACTTATTACATGTACATTAAATGGTATAAAATGGTTTTGCGTTACTATTTTGGCTAGGTTGCCAGTTAACCTGCTACCTGTTAATTACACCAGTATATGGATATTTTGTAAATAACTAGGTATATATCGTTATTAGGTGGAATAGTCACCAATAGGGCTAAGATGCGCACCAACGAGATGACATATGGTCGATAAAATTCGACTTGTCGATTTGTAGCTAACATGGCAGGCATTTTTATAATTTTTTTCTATGTAAGAAATGTCAAACGAAAACTTCTCGACAGATCTCTACAAAACTTAATATGCGCGCCATGAATTTTGTCGAAATTTAACGATTTATGAGGATTTAAGGCACTTAAATGTCGATATGTTCTCGTCGATGTATTTCATATAAGAAATTAGACTGCCTACTATTGCAAACTTTTGGAGGTCCAACTCGGATACAGCTCCGGTGCCGTCAGATGACAGCAGCAGCGTGCATAACTCATCCATTAGATTGTCAACTCTTGCACACTTTAGTAATTCCAACGTGGATAGGCGCAGCACCTAATGGAATATGCCACGGATAGTTAAATTAAAACCTTTGTATAGTTTATCCACCGATAAATTGTCGTCTCGATGTCGTTGGTGTGCATCTTAGCCCTACAAATAATAAGCACGCTTTCGGTATGTATACCTAGCTTCACGACAAGATGAACAGATTGTACCTTTTTCATTCATTATTCCAATTGTCTAGACTATTTGAAGGATACAGTTGATACTGTCTCTATCTTAACCAATTTCAGAGAAAGACAGCACACAACTTATCCTTCAGATACGCTATTTGACCGTTAGAAAATTCTGCCCTTAAAACAATAACTTACCTATTTAGGCAATTTTATATGAGCGTATATTTTATATGGGTGAGGAATTTCTTCCATTTCTTTATTAATAATTTTATAATTTTATATTGACAATATTGCCTCGTTAAAGATTAGCACAAATTATCTACGGTTGTTAAATCTTCGTAAGACGTTAATTAGTGAAATAACAACAGATAAAGTTGGATAAAACAAATTTCGGATGCCGCGGTTCGGTTTGAGTCGAAATTGATTGTATCCAAACATCTGTCTGTGGAGCAAGTTGGCTAATTTGGCTAATTGGCTAACTTGCCAACGTTTTGGCAACACCGTCGTCAATAGATATCGCGAGATTTCGTATTGGGTTTGTGTCCATTGTTTTATTCGTCAATAAACATTGTGAAACATTGTTGAAAACCCGAGCTGGCTGGCAGTATTTTTGAGATTGTGTAGGAAGGAGCAAATTTTTTTTAAATTTTGCCTATTGATTTTTTTTGTAGAATGTTTTTTAAACATATACAGGGTGTTTGTGATAGCCAGGCAAATATTGATACCATGACTATAGACCATGATTCTTAGGTGGAAAACACTGAAAATTTTCTCAGGAAAATTCCTAAATTTTCTTATATTTTTTTCTTATTTTTAGAAAAGAAAAAATTAGTTAGTTCATTTAAAAAATAAAAAATTGGTTAGGCCTTAGAAAACAAATTTTCATCAAAAGGTGATTTTTTGAAAAAGTTGCCCTCAAAGAAAGTTCAAATAACTGATCAACCCCAATGGCGAGTCACAAGTGATCCAAAAAACAGCAATGTGCCACACAATAACCAATAAGCCCATTTAATTAGTCACAGGGTCGCCCGATGCAATTGGCGCGGAGAGCAAAGATTACTGATAATCAAATCAAAAATACATTTCCTGCGAGTAATAACACTGTCGTATAACTCAACACAATGGTACTTGTTCAGCATTTCAGTATTTGCCTGGCTGTCACCCACACCCTGTATAAATAACTTAACATTTATGAATTAAAATTTAATTGGGTTTCTTTAATTCACTTAATTTAATTTATCTGTGAAACACGTCACCATATTAAATAAAAGAAGACTGCGGATTTATATTTCTTTCAGGGCCTATATTTCGTTCAGCATTAAAAATGTTGTTTAAAAAACGTGTTTGCCGTCTGGAAATGGAACTTCGCATTGCCGTTACCGCGATTGGAGTAGAATTATACCCTCTGGCTGCATGCTCTTACAGTCTTACAGGGGCTCCGATAAATTGGTCTCACTGCGGTAGTGACCTCGTTCCGTGTTATCTACTTGTATTTCTACTGTTAAGTATTAGATATCGGGATAATATTTAGAATAAGATGAATATGCAAAAACTCTAGCATAAGACCATTAGACTTTTAATTTGCTTTACGAAGTTAAATTGCGAGCTTACATCACGTCACACAACTCAATTTTACTATCTACAATTTGACTAGATTGGCAATTGCTTTGTGTCGTTTGTTATGCTATTGAAGGTTATTCTTTTGAATGCGGGAACAAAAATTCTGAACGTTTTTATAATCTAGTTTGCAAATTAGATTGTGTCGCGTGGATCATTTTATTTTATCTATGGCAAGTGGCCATTGATTGAGATGAAGTATTAAATTCATGACCAGCACCAACAGATTTCTTACTTATTTCTGAAGTCTTGTGTACAGGAGAAAATCTAATAAAAATATCAGCAGGATGTATCTACAAACACCATGACTAACGAACTAAACCGCTTGTATCGTTGTCATAAGTAGGTATAGAACCTGCGACCACCAGCCTCGCGTGATGACAGCGCAGATCAACGACCACAGATTACGAAGCGGCGGCCATCTTTAATTTTAATTGGACATTGTCAACCCCCCTTTGTTTTGAGAGATTATTGGAGATTTAAGTTCTTGTCTTCTCTAGAGATATGGAAGATTTATGTTTTTATCTGTGATTTTAATTTAATTTTCTGCTGCATCATTAGGAGATTAATTTTAGATGGTATTGTTTTAAAGTGTTCATGTAATTAATTAATCATGAAAGTTGGATGTAATTTCTGTTAGTAATAAATACATACGCTATTGTACATTACCAATGTTACTTTATATTAAATACAAAAAAAGGCGAAGATATTTATGCATTGGAAAATTAAAATGTGTATGAACAATACTGAAGTTAAACATGTATGTATGTACCTACTCAGTTCTAAAATAATATTAAAATAGAAATAGTTCGAGATGATATTTGAATAATAGCATTTCAATTACACTGTTAGGTACATGCTATTATTCCGTAATAACCACAGGTACTTACATAATATTAACTTTTACAAGACTACAATAAAATCACACAGTGATCACTTTACGATCCTTTTTCTTCCTAAATAAAAATAAAATGTTATTTTATAGCACATTCTCCTCCATCTACAAACATTGTTCGTATATTTTACGGCTACACATTAAATGATAATAATGTCGTAAAACCAGAAAAGTGCCAGAACTTTGTACCACAAGTATAAGTTCCGACGACAAACTACGGAACTATACATAATATAACTTGGAACTTTCATAATGCGTAGAAAGTGATGACACTTTGGTCCACAAATACGTTTGTTTGGAACATCGGGCAATATTTATAAATGTCTTTCTTTATACTTACGAACTTTGTCTCGATGCTAGATCGATCTGAAAATGGATTAAGTAATTAAATTAAGATTTCACTCAATGCGAAAGTAAGTTCTTTCACAACAAACTACTGCCAATATACTACTTTCAAGACTGGATATTAAGATCCGGATGAATTATCTACATAGATGGATGCCAAGGGAGGGCAACCCAATTATTTAATTATTTTCTAATCTGAAATCAAAATGGTATCACTAAGAATAAGAGAACTTAGTAGTTTTGAAGTTAGTTTACTTACAATATTTCAATAGCTACGTCTTTTGTGTAACCGAATTGACACCCACTGTACTGCAAGAGTCCCGTGAAAAATCGCATGTAAGCGTGGAGGCGTGTGACTAATGACGTCACGTACGTCACGTGACGCCCTCTGACGTGACGTATGACGTATGCTCCGTATGTGGGGCTTATTAATAGAAGATGGGTATTATTACTGACAGGGGTGATAATGGTTATATTTTTATTAGGGCAAAAAGGGGTCTTAATTTAGGTTTTATGATGAATGAAAAACATCTTTCTATGTGAGTGATAGAGCAAGTTCTAGGTAGGATATGTAGAAGATAGGTATAGTATTTGATTAACTATTTATCAATATTGATCATTTTGTTTATCAATATTTTGAACATTACTATACAATAAATACTTACGAACATTACAGTGTTGTGTAAGAGTTTAGGACAAGAGCAACTTTATTATACCTATAGTTAAGATCGCGATCTCTAGAATTACCTACTGTTATGCATAATATAGTGCATTTCAATATAGAAATCAATCTGATTTTTATTAAACTAAACAAATTATATACAACAGTGTTAGAGTTACAAAGACACCAGCGCCTTTGATAGGAGACTTCGTTACTAAAAAGAAGTATAGTTGCCCTTGCCGCCAGGGATTATAAACATTGACAGTCATGGATCTATTTGATTTTTATATGTAGATGATAAAGAATCTCAGAATCGCACAGCGAGCGATGGAGAGAGTTATGCTTGGGATCTCTCTGCGTGATCGAATCAGAAATGAGGAGATCCGCAGACGTACAAAGATCACCGACATAGCTCAACGGTCAAGCAAGCTGAAGTGGCAATGGGCAGGGCACATAGCTCGAAGAACTGATGGCCGATGGAGTCGGAAAGTTCTAGAGTGGATACCACGTATCGGCAAGCGCAGCGTGGGAAGGCCACCCGCGAAGTGGGGGGACGACCTGGCCAAGGTCGCGGGTGTCGGTTAGATGTAGGCGGCTTCCGACCGGTCGGAGTGGAGGTCGTTGGGGGAGGCTTATGTCCAACAGTGGACTTCTCAGGGCTGTAAATGATGATGATGTAGATGATACAGAATGAAAATAAAACAATCTTTACGCCTAAAACTTTCGGCAATGATTCCCGAAACATTTTCCCAGTGCGTTTAGAACTGAACAGCAATTTTACTATGTTAATTTAGGTGAGCATTATTAGTAGGTACTTAATTTTTATACGTTAAATAGATAAAATAAGTAAGACGTTGTATACCAAGACTATTCAAAGTTAAGTTTAAGTTGAATATATTTGAAAATTATTGCAAGTGTAAAAGTTGTCAACCCCTGAACCAGTTAGTACAACCGAGTCGACAATTCGCTCCCGACGTGGATGGAACACCGGCATTAGTTTAATGTTCAGCACTCTAGATCGAAAATAGCGCAACATTGTCGCAACCTAACGCATTCACTTTGTACTGCCGACGGTGACACATTGACAGGCGATTATGACCACTACTGGCTCGGAAAGAGATACAGTGTCGAAGGCACTGTCAATTTATTATATTTATTATCGTCATTTATATTCCCACAGGAGTATAATTAACATGTGCGAGGTTGTGTAAGCTATTTAGTAAATAATTCAAATTATATCGGATAATTCTACAAAGATAAAATAAAATTTGGCTGTTATAGATCGGAATAATATTTATTTATTGTTATAGCACACAGTAAAGTTTTCACAAATAAAGTTTATAACAAGGAAGATGTACAAAAGCGTGCTTATCTCTTAGAGAGCTTTCTCCCAGTAAACCGAAACAAATTTAATTTACAAGGGCAACATTACGGGCGTCCTGTCGCCTAGTTAAGCAGAAAAACAAACGAAGTTTTTTTTATTTCAGTCCCGAAAAAGCGACATTCTATTAACGATGGTCCTTTAATCGTATTCAGATCCTGACGTGCATTCTCTTTGTTATCTTGATTGATTAAGGCCCAGCATAATCTGAAGGCCCCCGGGGCCCTTGATTTCTGGGTCAAGTGATAATATCCAGGAATAACGTACCGAAGGTTTGTCGCTCCCGGCGATAATTGTCTTCGAATTTGTGTCGCCAAATATGAAAGTCAAAGAGATGGTGATTCCTTTGTTTTGCGATTTTTACATAGATACATAAATAATATCCCTTATAATCCTGTAGTTTTGGCCCGAGTCTATATGTATGTAGGTATAGGTATGTACATAAATAATAAGAAGCAATCGAGGGTAGATGTTTTATAAAGTGGCTTTTAGGGCCTACTTGTCCCAAGTCCCTAATCGCGTTGACCGTCATCTAATCGGCTTATACTAAGGGTCCCTTGTACCATAGAGGAATTTGTACTAAATGATTTTCTTAAACCTAACCTACCTGGATAAGAACACATGCTGTCCTACTTTTTTGATACAAAAAGAAAATGTCTCTTAAAATGAAGTGATTTAAAATCTAGCATGGCCATGTCTATTATTATAAAGACATATAACTTAGATTAGTTTTCAAACCAGAAAGAAGAAGTGTAGGTAGTTGGTATAGCATTGTTACGAGTATAATAAAAAAAAAACTTGCAGATAAGCTTTTAATCAAGTAAAAAAGTTTCGTGTTTCTAAACGTTAGCGATATTCCTATCGTGATGGTATCTCGCAAACTAGTTTCGAACATCCAGTCTTTTAGTTCATGAAGAATGAACTTTGTAAACTTGGGCTTATGATTTAAAGTTGATTGACGATAAAGTTGCTGAAAACCTTAAAAATAACCTAAAAAATATGTGTAGGTAAATTGTTGTTTTGCATGGGAACTTAGCTAGAAAAGACAGGGGCGTTAAGATAGTTTTATAGTTACATATACATACTCGTATATATAATCATGCCTTTATCCCTTACGGGGTAGGCAGAGCACCAAGGGCCGATAGAACCACATGGTGGCACTTCTGACCAATTTTGAGGGTATAGTTCAGATGTACACATGGTTTCTGGTGGTAAAAACCTTTAAACAGAGATATAGAGAACTTACGCTCATTTTCTTAGTGTTAATCTTTCCCTTGATTCGGGCAATGAGATGATGGTAGTCGAGTGTTATTTAAGTTTGAGTCAAGGACTAATGATATGGGGTTAGCACAGAGTACCCCATGTTTTTTGCGCCTTTATGCAAGGCAGGTGCGAGGAAATAAGCCGGCAGCGGGAGGGTTAAGGAGCGCTTTTTGCGACGTTTTCTTAACGTATACAACAGAAGGGTTAAATGGGGGACTGACACGGTTTTGTTTCACTCTATTTATTTTTTCGTGAGTGACGTGTTTTGTGTGTGTGGTCACCAACCCGCCTGCCCAGCGTGGTGACTATGGGCAAATACCCCCCATGGCAGTCTTGTGGCGTGCCCTGGGGGAGGCCTACGTCCAGCAGTGGACTGCAATAGGCTGATGATGATGATGATGATGATGACGTGTTTTACGTATTAGTGGCATTCTTTCATACTTTTCTTTTTTGCCTTTGCCTACGTAGGTTTACGCTGTATCTTGTTATCGTATAAATACGTAGATTGTATCTGTGGTGTTTGGAAGAGATATGCTCGTAATTTTTTTTCATTCCATTGGTATTATTTTCTTTTGAACGATAATTCCTGTTAAATTAAGTAAATAAGGAAATGACAATTAGATAATAACAAAAGAACACACTAGCCAGAATTCTGTGACCAAAATTTTGGTGAGCGCATCGGTCTTGGAATTCTTCGACCATTTTTTCGAAATACCCTTAAAAGGGCTACTGTTTAAATATTTAAAAAGTGAACAAAAGTATAGACAACATAGTGACACACAGAATCACTGTATACGAAGTAGTTTGCTTGGTACCCCATTGTTGATGTCACGAAAAACAAAACATATCGATATCCGACTGTAACTAACTTTTTCTTTCATTGCCCCTTTTCCCTTGAGACTCACTCAATGGAGGAGCTATGTAATAAAAGCTACTATAAACACGTCAATTTCCAATAACACAAAACCGTTGACCGTTTGATTTCCCTAAACCCTCATACCTACTCCTGCACCATCACCAGCTCGCGCCTACTAACTGCGTATTAATGCTAATACACGAGCAGCCCTTGGGGAAACATCTCCAAGATTTACTCTTGTAGTGAGATTGTAAGGTAGAAAGAGTCTTGTACTTTTTGAGCCTTTTCGACAGGAAATAAACCAGAGGGGTAAGCACAAACCTCTTGATAGTCCGTAACGCTATCATCCAACTGTCAAATCTCATAGATTTTGCTAGAGAATCGCTAGCGTTACGCCGTGTAAAAAGGTTCGTGCTTACCACACAGAGCCCATAGTTAATTAATTCGTCACTAATATTTCCTTCAATAGCATTTAGAATTTGGTACAAGAAAGGCTTTCCATGGAATCAATTCGTATTAAAGTTCGTCAGCGGGTCGTCTAGTAGGTAGTAGTTTAATCATAGGAAAGGCTTCCACTTGACGAAGCAAACAAGATGCCAGCTCCACTCCATTTAGATAAGATGTGAAGCTGCACTTCTACCTACCTACCTATACCTTCCTAACTGTGGTATAATTGGAGCTCAAAATTGAACATTTGTGCGGGTACATTAGATGATTAAGGGGTCCTAAGCTTCATTGCCTTTGTATCCAATGCTGCACAGAAATATTAAGGCACTGTCAAAAAAAGGCTTTCAATAACACTACAAACGTATTGTTAAAGTTAGGTGGCAATCTTAACACTCTCCCTGAGGACCCGAATATAGGGTTCTATTCTCTGTCCAACCATCATAAAAAGAGCTCTAATAACAGTCCCGAATCGAGAACCTAGGGATCAATATTGAATGGTAATAGTTACTAACCAATATTAAGCGAGACGCGTGTTGAAATGATATTGTATGGAGTCAGGTGTCCAGATTTTCTGGATCATTTTCCCTAAACCTTAGGTGCTCCAGCTTCATTATAGTAATTGCTTTTCATGCGAAACTGAAATGGTTTACTCTTTCAAGTGCTGTTCACTTTGGACTGGAAAATGTGAAAATTAAATTATTTTCCCCTAAAAGAGGATTTTTTTGACGACTTTAATTCGAGATAACGGACGCGTTTCGTCAAGTTTAATAATTCTGAAATCTTTTTTCTGAGCCTTATCTTTTTAATTCATTCTTGTGCCCACTTGCCGTATTCGGGAAGTCTGCTTTAATTATTTTTATAATTTGAAGTGTTTTATTTCGATTACTGTCTGGATATTCCAGGTCATGATTTAATCATGCTATCTTTGCATTTATGTGAAAATCACCTTCTCTACCTTCGTTCTACTAATCATAATCATTATAGGTATAGGGCCAAAACACATAACCGCGCCGCGCCAACGCGCGGTGGTGTGGTGGTGTGGTGTCACTGCCGATTTTAGCGTTGCGGCGCGGCGCCGCAACGCGGTTTTGTGTTTCGGTCCATAATGAAAATTACATTTGACAAATCTACAATGCAATAACTACAAAAATCGAGTCATCACGATAAGTGTGATCATATTACGCTGATTCCAAAATTAGGACATTTTACTTTGAAAAACATATTTTATTTATTTAAAAATATTTTCAAACATTACAGCTTGTGCCAATGCGCCTTGAAAAGTAAGTAGATAATTTAAGGTAGATAAATGATTAATTAAATAACGAACTAAGACACATTTCTACAGTTGTTACTTTGCCTACTATCGTTCGCTATCTCACAGTACCTCAAAAAATCCAGACACACAACCGTCCATCCGCTTGCAAACAATCACATTCAGCTGCTAAAGCTAGAAGCGCTTATTGTTATCATTCATCTCCATCATTATAAACAGTTATGAAAAGTCTTCTTCTGAACATAGGCAACATAGACGTTATCATTACTTAACAATAAAGTTAATTTAAACAGCTATATATATAAGTTCAACACACCATCATAACTTAGCCGCTAATGCGGGCATTAAGCATATGGACAAGCAAACAGACATACATTAGATGCCATAAATAAGTAGAGCAAACATGCTGCAGCCCGCTAATGCCGGCAACCCTGCTGGGCGGGATTTACGGTGTTGCCAGTTATATGTAGACATTACCCGCGTTTTAACATTACATTATGTTTTTATTCAGGGCCGGATTTAGGGGAAGGCAACCGGGGCGAAAGCTCCAGGGCCTCCACAAACGGGGGGGCCCCACAATAGAGATTTCGAAAAAAAAATATTTCAAATTCCAACTAGTAAACATCTTTTCCTTTAATATTTTTTTGTCTCTTTTTACTTTACTTACAGTGCTTTGTACATACATGATTATATTATTCTGTATTTAAATTAATTAAATAATTTAGGGCAAGGGGGCCTCCCGCTCCTTTGTTGCCCCAAGGCCTCCGGACCTCTAAATCCGGCCCTGTTTTTACTGGTCAAATTCTATATAGCAATGTGTTTTTCAATGACCGTTTTAAGAACTTCACTACCAAAGGGTGATAAACTAAACTCTATTATTTTTTATATGTCATACGGAAGTCCTGTGCTGACGCGGGACTTCCCTAGGATTACCTAGAATCAGCAGCTTCTCTATCTGTGCATGTCGTAAGAGTCGACTAAGCACCTCAGGGGCGTTCTCTCAGGCGATGAGCTAGCGACTTATCACTGATCAATTACATCTGTCCCCGCTATAATAAACGTGGCGGTTGAATCTCCTATATGATCTTGCAGTTCTGACTACCCATTTTGGGAACACTGCCGTGTGTATATTTTTGTTCACGTCCTATGTGCCGATTGGAGATAATAATTATGTGTTTGCTAGTTTCTGAGTTATGTTTGAAAAGTTCTTACATCCGCGCAGTTTGGCGCAAGCTCGGGTAATGTTTTAAGTTAGGAGACAATTTATCACAAGTCATGCGAACGTATGAGGATGTGGGCACGACATGTCGCCAGCTTAAAGGGTACTGTACATTGTATGACCATGTGAACAAAATGTTTGGTACACGCGTCTACGTGCATTTCTGGAAAAAATGCAATCTAATAACTTTGCACCTTAATATCTCGGAAATTAGACACTTCCATGCATTAATGGAGAAAATAATCGTCACAATGAAAGCGTAGTATTCGGAAACGAAAAAACATCCTGTATATTAAGACAAAGTAATGTTTGTATAAGTAGTAAACGTAAGCATGGCCGCCCTAAGTAGATCTGGTGGCGGACAATTATCGAAATATTTCCTCCAATGGCAAGCCTTCATTTTGGATGTGACAATGAAGTCTAACCGGAAAACCAATGAAGTATTAGTAATAAAAAAAATTAATAACAAAAGCTATAACTTCCTTAATTGTGAAGGACCATTTACAATTGTATTATAATTTGCATTAATCTACAGACATGCCACCTACTATAAAACAACTTTAATCTCCGCAATAGCCATTAAACAGATTTGTATCATTAATCTAATGCATGTCTCATGCAAATCGTACAACATATAACTCAACAGAATTTATCTGCAAATAACCTCTCCTATGATGTAGTCTCCCTAAGATACAGCTCGATGATTTGTTATGATCACCTCGACTGCGCTCAGCGGGAAGCCAAAAACTGCATTTAATTCAAACCAGCCGTTTTACACCATTCCAAATTCAACTCTAACGTTAATAAACTATGGTATAAAGTTATTTAGCAGCGATAACTTCCGAAATCACAAAACAAATACTGCCGTAACAATTAAGAGGCGATAATGAAAATGTGAACTTTATTCTGAATTTAATGTTATTGCTGTGCATGTAGAGTTGGTTTCGCTTCGGGGGGTATGTTTTGAATTGAAATTTATATGTAACGTCTCTGTATTGATATGTTTTATGTAGAACTGTAACCGATCAGTGTATTACAGAGCACGTTGAATTGTTTTAATTTTCAATGCGCAAGAATTTATATGATTTTTACTGTTTTTTTTTAATTTAAGCCCAATTACAACACAAGTAATATGATACGTAGATATACATATACTGCTAAGAAGTCCTTCCTACCCATGCTCTATAAATGGAATAAATCATTGTAATTTAGTAATATGTATGTAATTTTTTTCCTATAGTAGATTTTTTTGTATGAGTCATACCAATACATTCAAGCTAACATCCGTCCCTAGATATGTGTAAAAAATTGTATGATTCCACAGGTAGACTTTTTAGCAGTATACATATCATCTAACCGAAACTGAATACCAGTCAAACGCAATAAATTGCAGCAATCATCCTAAAATAGAATTGTTAGCAATAAACAAAATACCTCTGACTGTAATAAATCCGTGTCCGCACGGAAAATATCGGACGGACGTGCATTTATCACCGTACGGACATGACGACCCGGCGGCCGGGCGGACAAACAACTGATTCCGAGCTTTGCATGCGACATAACGGTTTAGCGCAAATATATTGGAATTGTGCATCAAATTTTGATGTCTATTTAGGCAAACAACGTAGATGTTAATACTCGTATCCAGGGGACTATAATGTAGTTTCATAAAATTTTTAATTAGATATTTAATATAATAATAATAATAATTGTTTATTGGTACCAAATTACAGACACTAGAAAAATAGAGGCCCTGTGGCCTATGCTAGTTAGTTATAACTGTGTTACAGGCCACAGTGATCCCCTTAATGTACATATCAATGTGTATACAGGCACTAGAAAATGAAATAAACTTTATTAAATTTTTTATTTTATTTTTATTACCCGTAATAAATACCCGTTCCTGAAATGAGGTAGCTAGAGCTGCAGGATCACGAAAGGAAATCCATGCACCTTTTCAGGTATAAATGGCCAATCGAATATTGGTAAGTATCAAATACCTTTTGCGCCTCGGCTCGGGTAGACATTTGTCGGAACTCTTTGCAATGACAGGCTTTCCGCACTCGTAATGAAAATATATACTATTTCACGATTATTGGTTGAATGAATTTTGGTTTTTTTACCTATCTAGACGTACTATTCTCTAGTGTGCTGTTGTACCTAATGTAAGTACCTATATATTTGTCATTTACTAATTTGCGTAGTTAAATTTATTACAAAAAAAAACGATTTATTATTTGCTACTTTGGTTTCTTTATCACCTAACCTAAGTATTAAATGAAACGTCTGAATAGAGTTATTGTGTCTATTCCGTTGCGATAGAAAAGTAATCATTCCCCTAAGCGCCTTCGATGTCGTGAATCAATCGATGTTGTTGTTGGGTTCATGTGAATTGGTCAGTAGGTAGTTGTTCATATTATGAATGTTTTTGCCAATATGGCTGGGTACAAAGATAACATCACAAAAGTAATTACTATTTACACAGATACTCTATGAAGGTACTCTATCAAGATAAGGTCTATTAGATATTCCTATCTCAAGAAAAGAAACTAAAGTAGATACTATTGAAAACAGATGGATAAACTTTTGGTGTTGGCATACTTCATATCTTCCAATGTAAAAGTAAAGCTGGGAGGTGGTTGTAGAAAATTACAATAACGCTCTGTTGATGGCGTAGAATTAATTCTTTATTGCACTATTGAAATTTTATACAAAGGCGAATTAATGCTACATAGTAACCTTCCAGTTAACCAGTATTGCTAGAAATAACTTTATTAGAGCCCATATTATTCGAAGTTTTAGATTCCTGGTCCAGAAACAAGTTTTAAAAACCAATTCGAAGAGTCGTTACTATATCATCAGTGCCCGCCAAAATGAGTGCGCGTACCTACGACAAAGAAATCAATTTATCACGACACAGCGCTGAAAGGTCAGCCCTAGTGGGACCCTGGGGATCTAGCGTCCATACAAGCAGACTTTAACCTTATCACCGCAAAATAAGATACAAGCCAAGTACATAATAGGACCTTTTGATAGAGGTCTTTCACCTTTCCATATGAGAATTAAAAAGATAATTCTTGTTTGCCGCTCGGTAAATCGTGTTGAAACCTTTTGTTGGGTTTTTAAGGATATAAATAGGGAGGTTTTACTTACAATCATCAATCGTTTTAATTTTGATATAAAAAGTCATTTAATTGTAGATGAAAGAAAAACCGATGTGCTTATCAAACATGTGCTTCCTTACTAAAAATTTTTTATATTAAAAAACTAGCGTCCAAAAAACTATACAAGTGTGATAGCAATGAAAATATCAATGTCCACCTTAGAAAATCAAGGGTATTATTATAACAGAATCTTCCAAAATTGGTTTTATGACCTTTATGATGAAGTATATGGAAAGGTTTAATTTTTTTTACCATTTAGGGCCGATTTTTCAATCGTCAAGCAGCTATCTGAAGGATAAAGTTGATGTTGTCACTATATTCTTGTATTCTTTATCGTACAGACAAGCATTGGACAATATACAGGGTGTAAAAAGACAACGTTGTTATTTTAATACTTCGTAAGTATTCTTTGTAACGTAACGATCATTTTTTTCTATGGAACCAACACTGGGAAACGAAAACATTTTTTTTGATTTTTTTTTAAATGCAAGCAATGTATTCGATTGACAAATGTACCTACAAAACTAACATCTTTAAATATTAATATGGTGTCTTTAAAAAAAAATGTTTGTTAACTGTTTCCAGATGGATTTATTTAAAAAAAAATGCTGATATTCATGTAACTTTGAACCTCAATATCTTGGAAACCCGTGGTTTCCCAGGGGTGCTTCCATAGAAAAAAAATGATCGTGATGTTACAAAGAATACGAGGTATTAAAAGAACAAAGTTTTTTTTTACACCCAGTAGTGACTATCTTCATTAAAAAATATATAATGCGGTGATAGCCCAGTGGTTAAGACGTGCACCTTCCAAGCGGGAGGCGTAAGTTCGATCCCAGTTACGGCCTGTACCAATGAATTTATTTCATGTATAGATTTTAATGTTGCAAAAATTAGCACTTAGCTCGTGCCTCGGAAAGCACGTAAAACCGTTGGTCCTGCGCCTGATCTCTCTCCGGTCGTGTCGGCTTTCCGTCCCATCGGACTATGAGAGTAACGGAATAGAGAGTGCATCTGTGTTTGCGCACACACTTGTGCACTATAATATCTCCTGCGTACCTGGCCAATCTCCGTAGAGATTGGTCGCCTTGGCCGAAATACGGTCGGAGATCATCATCATCTTCATTAAAGATATCATTCATTATTAGAGAGACAGTATTAAACTTATCGTTCAGATAGGCTATCTGACCATTGGATAAATCGGCTCGTAGTTACTACATATAACTCGAGATTTTATGTTGCAATTGACCGTATATAGGAAAACATAAATAACTGTACAGTTCAGTATTTGCCGTGTCGACAGTAGAAACGTTAAAACGTCATAAACTATCGAATATTATTATCGACAAAATATTTATTTGCCTTCGCCATCGAGAAATAAGTTATGTTATGACGACATTACCATCTTATATCGGTTCGATATTCAGAAAGTTAATGGCAGCATTTAATAGGGTAATCTATTATAAAATTTATGTCTTTGCTAAAAGGTTTTGCATTAGGCGGTGATGGTCTCGAGTGATAAAGCTAATCTATGGGTTTATTACCTGCGGTTCTAATTTTTTTAGATGAATCATATTATGAATCATTTGAAATATACATAGCTGGTTCTGAAACTTTTAAATCTCCGTACTTACGTCTGCTAAGCGTGGCTGCAGGACCTCCTTTACGATACTGTAGTTCTGGCTACCTTGTTGTGGAATACAGCCATGTGTGTGTGTACATTGTATGTATGGAGGTCTATCGGTCAAGGTGTCTCCATCTGTTTAGTCAAAAAAATTAAGACAACATGTGTTCTAATCTGCTGATAAAATTAATATTAATGCTATTCATTACACATTTTTGGTGCACTTGTTAATGTTTATACAGGGGTAACAAAAAGGGTATATTAAGCGAAAAGCTATGTAAATAGCCCACTATAAAGAACCTATCCACAAAATTTGAGATCAGAAATCACATGTTTATTTTTCCCGATAGTATGGAGAATTTTTAAATATCTCAGGAATTTTCATACAATCTTGAAAAATAAAAATGTGATTTCGTGTTTCAAATTTTGGAAATAGGTTCTCTATAGTGGGCTATTTATACAGCTTTTCGCTTAACATACCCTTTCTGTTACATCCTGTATAAGTGCCTGTAAACAAAAACGTTTCTTAAAATATTTATTTATATAAAACATCTTTACATTCTAATCTGAACCTAAAGCATCTACGTTGAAATAACCATAAAATTTCTTGTTATGTGTATCTAAAGAGATATCAATGGTTCTTATCTAATGGTAAGAAAGTATTAATCAACAAATTCTTATAAAATCTGCAGCAGGCTTATTCGATATTGTTGTCCTATTGGAGTACCTTTTGCTTTTAGCAGAATCGCTGAAAGTGATATCTTAGCCCCCCCTGATATTAACAATAACGTTTATTGCCTTAATTTATGAGGCATAGGTAAGGTTTGAATTACTCCTTTATTATGACATATCACTAAAAGCCCGTATTTTGTGATCACTTCAAGAGAGGAATTAAAAAAATCGTAGTTATAAACGAGGTTTTATGAAAACGACAACGGGTTGAAGATATTAAGGATATTTTCTTTTTTTGAATAATTTTTTTTTCAATGTAAATTTGCTGTTAACGTTTGTTCCAGTGTTTATTGATTAAGCCACAATGTGTTGTGTGAGTGGCCGAGGTGTAAAGTGTCATTTTGAATGGAAGTCTGGGTCTATGGTCTTTATGTAAATATACTCGGACTAAGATGATTATTGATTCCTCTACATTATAAATAGTAATAAAAGAACAAGCAACAAATATCAATGAACTAGTGGACGCAGAAAAAACAAAATATCGAAATTATCCGGGATAAAAATATTTTCCCGGGATAAAAAGTAGCCTATGTGTTATTCTGATATGCAAGCTATATCAATAATATCAAGCTACAATATAAGCAAACAAACAATATAAGCAATATCAAGTTTCATTAAAATTCATTCAGTACTTTTTGCGTGAAAGGGCAACAAACATCCTTACATACTTACATACATCCTCTCAAACTTTCGCGTTTATAATATTAGTAGTCTTTTCTTTACTAATTTATCAATATTTTGGTGAATTTTTGAATTTTTTCATTTAAATTTAACTAATTCACCCAATACTATTTGGTTTGTGTGCACTACTTAGTAGAGGGTAGTTAATTCGTTCATAGTAATTAGTGGTTTACTAATTTACTAACATAACTGAGGATGCCACGGTTGTTGGCGAAACATATGTAGATTAATTATCTAGTTTTTGATTTACATACAGGTGCTCGGGTCCTCTCAAACTTTCGCGTTTATAATATTAGTAGGATAGGGTAGGATATAAATTTTTAGATATACCTACTATCCCCTAAAGATGACAAGAATTAAGTGACAACATTACACCCGAAGCCAGAATATGGCCTAAAGTTGTATGTTCACAACATTCCAGAATTATTAAATCTCCAGAGCTTCCCATATTTATGAAGTTTGGGTAACTCAGTCCTAAACAGTAAGTCGTTTAACAGATCAATATGGCGTTCAACCAAACAGACCCGAAATGGTTTAGGGATCAGCTTAAAACAATCGTATTTCATAAGAAATTATCACTTTCATTTGCAGTTTCCAATTTTGACCAACTCTCAATCCTATTCCAATAGAGATAAGATTGTGTAGCGGTTTGTGAGACAGGACAGATTTGCAGTGGCTTACAACTACGTTTCAGTCACAAAGTCCTCTAATGTCAGCGCTAGTGTGTTTGTAAGCCTAACACTGTATTATTTATTTAACTTAGTTCGATGAAAAGCCGCAGGATTTCGTATTGGTACAGACAATAAGTGGTTGTGTAAACGGAGGCAATGTGACGTACCTAATGGAGATGGGTTTGTAAGTCTGGTCTGTGGATATTTTGTGTTCCGAACAAGACTAAGTTGAGATTGAAGCTGGTGTTTCTGATAGGTGAGGTGTTGCGATGGAGATAACTTGCTTAACATCAGGCACGATGGCGGTCAAATGTTTGCCTAGCTAATTGAAAAAAAATGATGGTAATTAGTTAAGAAAGAGAGAGTGAGAGGAATTCTCAATAGTATATTGCGTTTCAAAATCTAGGACGAGGTTACGTTAACTGCCCATTGCACTGTTGTTTCAGACCTTGCTTTTAGACAGACTCAGTAAAAGATTTTCCTATTCTGCTCCATGATTTTTCTGAAATTCAGAAAGCACAATACCAAGAAAATTACATGCATGACAACCATTGTTGAGTAAATAAAACCACATTTGCATCCCACCGTTTTTTGGTGAAACATGTCTCTGGTCGAATGATATAATAATAACTTAATTGTATAATGTTTTGAGAAAGTAAATAATTATTTCATTGCCAATAGTAGAGATCAAAAAGAATCTCTGATTGTTTATTTCAAATTTGATGAAACATAATTGAAAATTTTATCCGAGAAATGCAAAAAATCTTTTAAGTAGTTAGTACTAATTCTTGTTACATATTATGTAAATGTTTATCCCTTCCATAAGTTAGTGATTGTTCTCTCTTGTGTAATTGTAAAGTATAAAAAATGTAAATCCTTTTTTGGCTGTGGATTTGTACGTCAGTAGCTATATTTACATAGTATTTAGAGCTGTGGATTTTGTATAACAAATAACAAATTAAGATCAATTATTGAAATTGGCTTTTAAGATCAAACTCTAGATAAGTTTCACTGTTTCGCCGTTTCGCTTAAATTCAGAAAAAGTCTAATCAAAATATTAAAAACGAGTCCAATAAATTTCGTTAGCGCTTCCACTGAAATAAAATAGTACATTAGGGGCTGAATTGTCCCTGAACATACCCATAATACGTAAAGCAGCTGCATTATTCCGCCACACTCAGGGTTACCCACAACCCTAGCGATTTATACGGAACCGTAAAGCGAACACTTACAGGGCCCTTTATCTGCCATCTAGCATATTGTGCGTTTCAGCGCCCTGGTTACGATCGCCAGACTTGGCGACATACGCGGCGATAGTGTGGGCGTTTTCGCTGCGGTTGTAGCTGCGGATGTTCGCAAATCATCGTGATTATAGTCTATATGTTATTTTAAATGTCTTTGGCTATATATCTGCTCAGTTTTATAAAATACCTGTGCTGACGCGGAGGTTCACTAGAATACTTCAGCTGCAATTCTTTCCGTGCATGTCGAAAGAGTCGACTAAGGAACTCGGGCATGCTCTCAGGTTAGCAAGTAATCACTCATCATTTACATCTGGCCCCGCCATATAGGCTGTGGGATTTCCTTTACGTTTTTTCCACATTATTTTAGGACGTTTATATCTAAGATAAAAACTTTACAATTCCTTTCTAGGCTAACATTATTCTAGTTTAATAAGCTGAGCACATGAAACGTGTCAACCGTTCTGTGCACCTAGCATGAGTTCTTAAAGCAGGACTATTTCCATTATGGAAACGAAACCAGCTATATACTGAGATATACGAGTATCACTTATACAATACAAATAATCCTACTTTAAAACTTCATGGTTAGCCCACAGAATTCACATGAAAAACATTTTCTACGCTACCGTTCCGTATATTTCTATATAAGGCTTTTCCAGCAATAAAATTTGCATAACTACGCTCCCTGGCACCGGCACAGCGTCTTATTAAATTTCTACCCCTCCAAAAGTCATTAATGGTTTGTTCTTAACCACCTACCGGTGTTATTTCGGGATAAATCATAAGGTTCTCGTAATAGCTTCGTGCGTGTCTCGAAGCGGCTGGAACTGACTTTTATTATATCTAAAGATGGCCGAAATCAAAGCCTCCTACAACCTTAACGCTGCGCGCTGTAAGGATTAGAGGTAATCTTTACGTTGTATCATACTTCAAAATAATTAATGTTGTCTTTAGATAGAATTTATATTACGTAAAGGAAAAATAATATATGTGTGAAGCGATAATTGTTATTTTAAATAAATAAACGATCCACCCACTGAATGCGTAAATTTTTAATTATGTCATCAACGACGGCAAACATGTCTGATAATAATGACCGGCCAGACATCAATTTGTATCGAATTACAGTCGGACTTTATGAAATTGCCATTCGTTAAGCTTCATTCATTTGGTCAACACAATACTTGATTTTATGTCAATGTATACGTTATTAATTCTGTCGTTTGCCTCATTGGCGTCGGCATCCATTGTGACATGGATACCCCAGTCCAGTTTCAACGTTCCAATCAATTTTAATAATAATAAGATTCCGTGTTCAAAAGAAACTGTAGTTTTTCCGGAAAATATTCAGGGATCCATTAGAATTGAGGACGGCACGTCGGTTAATGGATTTATTCTGCCTAATGATGGAGTACTGGAATTAATTGAAGGAACGATAAATATAGGGCAAGACTCTGAAGATAGTAATTGTAGTTATAGTGGTAATGTTTATTACATTGACAAGACAGTATCAAAGTGGATTCAACCTGATGTATGGAGCTCTCCAAGGTTTAACGAAGCTACACCTGATGCAGAAAGAATACCCTGCTTTGATGACATCGTGGAATTTCCTGTAGGATATGGATTCAGTGTACAGTTACCAGATACACCTCAAAGAATAAGGGCTCTTAAAATTAACGGTAAAAATTTTAACACTGAGGAGTTTCGAGAACTTGTTTTGAATCCTCCAGAAATTTCACAGCAGTTTATTTTAAACGAACACAGTGAAGTTAGTGTTAAGATAGAAAAGAAGTCATGTCAGTCAAGAAGTGGATGCGCTTGTCAAAAATATGACCTAACTACTGACTGTGCGGTAAAATTCTGCCCTGTACCAAAATGTGTGAATCCAATTCGCCCTGAAGGCCATTGCTGCATGATTTGCGGAGGATTCATCTCATTTCAAATCGATGGGACATTTGACATCATGAAATTTACAGATTCCGTCGAAAAGGAGGTTACTGCATACGGTAAAGATAAACTTGTATACCACATCGGCATAATACATCCAGGAAAAGTGCAACTAGTTGTCGTAGAAAAAGGGGAATATGAGGGACTAAGTTCTCAAGTGGTTTACTCAATTGATGCTAATGCTGGGTTGAAACTTGCACAAGTCAGTGGTAGTCCTTTAAGCAAATATGGTCTTGGTGGAAAGATTGCGATGTCGACGTTTTTTGTGACTATTCTAATGTTGTCAGGTTTATATTTGTACTACTACAAATTCACAGAATTAAGATTGCCTGGATTAGTGCGTCGGAGTCGGAATTTGGATTTGATGAGTAGGTTTCAGAGCAGGACAGATAGTGTTGTATCCTTGACGAGAAGAGACTCTGATGCTGGTATAGGAACTAGTTCAGCTACTTCTTTTAGAAATCCGCTGTATGATTCTAAGCGAGGGCGAGTACGGGTTACTGAAACTGAAGAATAAATAGCACCTGCTATATTTTAATATAGTGAGTAAAATATATCGTTGCAAGATAGTGCAGTTTTCTAGATAGGCCTTCTATTTTATTCACCTTCTTTATATATTTGAGATAAAGGAAGAAGTATTTTCATAGAATTTGTTTGAGGCAAGACACGAAATGTGGCAACCATGGAAGTTGCAACCAATAAATTTTATAAAAAGGAATAGAAGTTTTATTTATTTTCTTGTCTCTACTGACTTTTACTCTAGTTTTCAGGATTAGTAAGTTACTGCTCTATCCCGAAGATTTAAATCATATATAACGTCGTTTATAATGAAAACTCTGTTAATATTTCCTAACTGAAATCCATAGAGACGATTTAATGAAAACCAGCGCATTCCGAACATGTATCATACGACCATAGCATAGTAAGAGTAGTACATATTTATTTAGTAGATCAACTCTTTGACTATATGTATACTGGTACTGGTGAAAATTCGTAGGCTATTCGCAGGCGATGACCTAACAAGTTGTAACTGATCTTTTACCTGATCTATGTGAGCTCTATTGTGATCTGGAAGTTCTCTGGCTACACGTGTTTAAGAAAGTCATCCATTAGAATTATTTTCCTGCCCCTATCTCATTATATACGGGGGCGGCGCAATATAGTTTACTTCGAAGCTCATATTGCCAAGGATTTGGCGGTTGTTTTACGGCTGGCTGCCTAACGCTACCATCTCGGGTTTAGCTAAGTGACGATTTTTATATAGAAAATATCTGTAACTATGTATGTAAAAGTTGAGCCACTGTTATGAAACCTACGCTTTGCCTAGCGCTCTCGGCAATGCGGGGCGTAACATAGTGATATATCACTGTTCTCGACTCACCTAGCGATGTACACATCTGATTTATGTTACGTGATGAAACTAAAAATCGCACGTTCTGCTCCATTAATTTTAGTTTTTGAACTCGTAGGTGTGGCTGATTGCATGATTCATGAAAATGTTTGAAATAATTTAATTATATTATTCTGGATTTATTTGGATAGATTTGTGTACTAGGTAAGCTAATACCATAAAATTTTACCTCATGGTTTGATAATAAGATGCATTTATGTATCTGATTTATTTATAAGTAACTCTATAATAGCGACAAATAGCTCAATACATACCTAATATGTCGTTGTAGCCACATATTTTGTCGCTCCAATGTAGTAGAGTAGGAAATTACATATTTACCTTATTAATACGTATGTACAATTACATACTTATGTGTATGGGTATATGTTAATAGTTTCACGACATAAAGCTTATAACAAAAAGTTCAATACTAAAAAGTATGCACAGGGAAGAGGCACCTGACACCCTTAAGTTCCTTCTTTGAATATGAACTCAATCAATAGTATTGGGTTCCGCACAACTGTTCAAAAGACGCCTGTCATGGCAACTCGTTAATCATTTCCCTTTAACTTGCCTCAAACTTCTGGCCTCAATTTTTAGGACCAAGAAAGAAGCAGATATAGCGGAGTAGCCACTGATGTAAGGTGTTCATTTATACTGTTTTCACATGAAACTACCCAGATTGTTGTTTTAGGGGACTTACTTTACGAATATCTAGTTTTTATAAAGGTTAGATGTAAGATTTATCTCTCTCTCATCCACTTATGTAACGCCTGCAGGTAGCAAGAACTATTAATTATGTTTTGGCCGATGTCGGAATGAAACATAAGGTAAGTGCATAATTTTATTATTTGTTTCCATGTGTGGGTTTTATTACAATTGACTTGTGATGTGGATATAGTTAGTTTTTATATTACTTTCACCACGCATTTTATTTAAAACGTAAATGGACTCAACGTTTTATCGACGAGTAAATTTTAAAAATAGCTAGCAAAAACGTTGCTTAACGAAATTTCGCAGTACAGCCTTACTAATCACATTAGTACCAGTATCCCATAAAGTTTATTAACTATGTCCCCTATCCCAATTTTGGCTCCTCTTTTTCTGTGTACATTTTGAACAGTTAGCTCCTCTATATATTGTACATTCGTGTTAAAGGTTAATGTTATGCTGGGTTTTTGTTAATAATCCTTTTTGATGTGGGTTTTGGGAAGATTTTTGGATGAGTCGTAAAACTACCAATTTTCGGGCTCGTAGTTATGAATAGGTGAATGAACGTTCAGTCTCTTTTGTATAGTTTAACCATAATCTTCATAGTATAATACATACATACATAGTCACGCCCATTATTCCCCAAAGAGGTTGGACAGAAGTGTGCAAAAACACAACCACTTTTCACCAATTAGCATATTAAGTCTCACGTGGTATAGGTGTGAGTCTACTGCCGCCTTTCGGGCACAAATATCCTATAGTTTTTTTCGGTACATTAAAAGTGTTTACTAAGTATATAAGAACATTCTTCTATGCTGCTCTGGGAGTGAAAAAAAAACGTATAATACTACAGCTGCTTCTCTTCCTGGGCCTACTATACAAGTCAGTAGAGGGACAAGAGGGTCTTGGTGTTTTGTAGGCGATGGGCTGACCATCTGTCACTACTAACCGAACTTGTACATCTCAACTATACCCTCAAAATTGGTCAGAAGTGGCGCCATGTGGTCCTATCGGCCTTGGTGCTCTGCCTACCCCGTAAGGGGGTAAAGATAAAGGCGTGATTATATGTATTTGTATGTATAAGAACAATAACCAAACAGCTGAGCTCAGCTGTTATTAGTTCATTCTTGATAGGTAGATAAACTCTAACGGTGTTATTACAAAAGAGCGCCTAAAGTTAGATTGGATTTAAATATGACATTTGACAGCAAAATGTATGGCATATCTGCCAAATTTAGGGCATGTTTAGCTTAAAAAATGTTTCAATTCTTTTGACACGGTTATTTTTTCATTGCCAAGCTTCTGTTTGATTATCCAAATATAAATAATAAATGATTCTGATTGTTTCCACAATATATGATAGATCGACGATAGCCATTGTCTCTGCTGTCGACTGCAAGCCGTCGGTTACGCCTCGCGTATTAATTTCATGAGAACAATGAATAATGAATATCCTTGCTAAGTACATAGGGAATAATAACGTAAGGGATACAATGTCAGAATATATTTTTTTATTTCTCACACACTACACATTACAATTCCATGCAACTTAAACAATACAAATTATAAACACACGATCTAGATTGTAACGCAAATACATGTCTTATTTCCCGAAAGTTTTAATAACATAAGCGTCCCGTAATGTATAACGCTTTGTGCTCCAATTGTATGGTATACTTTGGTATATAGAGTTACGACTCATTGCTACAGTGCGTTACATTTCTGTTTTAGTACGT
Source organism: Carposina sasakii (assembly GCA_014607495.2). Lineage (NCBI taxonomy): Eukaryota > Metazoa > Arthropoda > Insecta > Lepidoptera > Carposinidae > Carposina > Carposina sasakii. Next base: position 13,954,579 of record CP053153.1, read on the forward strand.
TCCAAAATATTAATCTTGTACTTTTTGCATTTACTCATCGTGCATACCTAAATGATATTTACAATTGTGAAAAATTAAAAGAAAAAACGAAAACCATGAATTTTTCGATAAAAAATTCCGAATCTAAGTCTTAAAATAATATTCAACTATTTAAATATTTTACAAGATTACACTTACACCCCAGGTTGTGGCAATCTAAATATATGTACATAGTGTTTGTTAGGACATCCAATCCTTCCACTAGAATTCTCTACATTACAAAGTTGTCACACCCTTGTAACAAAAGTTGGTAAATCTCTATGTAACTTTGACTCGGGTATAAGGGATTATTCTTTAATCTAATATTAATCTCAAACAAATTTGTAAACAATAAGGAATAGAGGAATTATGCAGCTGTCCCAGTGCAGTGGATGTCAACAGAACTGCCCAATAAATAAAACAAACAGAGATGATACTAGTGATGTGCCGGATCATTAAAAATGTATATCCGCGGATACGGATCTGAATACGGATATTTGGTGTCAATATCCGCGGATACGGATCGCGAAAAGTCCCATATAAATTTTTACCCACTCTTTTGAGGGGTTGGGGGCAGATTTCCAAAAAAAAATGCAAAATTTTCTTGTTAGTCACAAATAGTCCGCATACCAATTTTTAACTTTTTACCTTGATTGAAATTGCGAAATGCTCCATATAAACTTCCAGCCCCCATTTTAGGAAGGTGGGGGTTTAGACAGACACAAAAAGTAGCCTATGTCACTCCTTCCTTTCAATTATCTCCACTTAAAAAGCACGTCAATTAATGGCTCCGTTTTGTCCAGAAAGACGGACAAACAGACACACGCATACACTTTCCCATTTATAATATTATTATGGATAGATACGGTAATTAACTTGTGATAAGTTTGCAACATACAGGAGCCAAATATTGATTTTTGGAAATAAAAAATATATGGATTGAATTTAATAGTTTTTTATTGCTACCTAATCACCTATTTAAAGAATTTCATATTATATAAAATGAATAAGGTAAAAGATCCGCCAAAAAGTAACCGATACGGATCTTTATTCTGCCTCGGATATCTGCAGATACGGATCTCCGGCACATCACTAATTACAACATAATGATTGCTGGCATGGCATAGTTCTGTTTTTTTAACGATTTGTTGTTTTACTATATGATGACAAGGTCTCTGATATTATATGAACTAGTTATTACCCGCGACTTCGCCCACGTAGACTACATAATGAAAATGTATATAAAGCGTGAAGAGGTTAAGAAAACAAACTTACTTTCGGATTTATATTTTTTTTGGGTTTATATTGAAATTGCAATTTCTTCTAATAATACCTCCACTATTCCAGTAAGTTTAAAGTTTTCATAAGTCGAAGAACCTAAGAGCTGACTTATGTAACTAAAGTTGCGCGACACGCTATTGTGGCTCTTGACATCGGCGCTAGTGTCTATGTGGCTTTAACACATTTTGGTACACTTTACTTAAGTTTCATAAAAATTCGCTGGCCATCATAGGTCGATAGTACTTACTTTAGCTGGCAGGTCGTATATCAAAATGGAAGAACAGAATTTCGGTTCTGTGTTCTCTGAAGGCTTGGTTCAAGAAATTTATGGGTATCTTTTGCACATGTTACTTCAACTAGGTATTAAAAGGCTGATTTCTGCTGTAATACTCGTATACTTTTTATCCCGTAACAGATATTATCCCCAAAGAGCAGAAATATCCACTTTCCACTCGCTAGCATATTAAATCTCACGTGATAAGTCTACTTACCCTTTTCAAGCATTAATACAATAATCCATGCAGCTACCGTTAATGAATAATACTAATAATAATTGATATACGGAATGTTTACGAGTCTTTTTAAAAACCTTCTTATTTGCAGTATCCCTTTGCCTATTGCTATCCTATCTCGCTTGCCTATGCAGCGCCTTTTATATTTCCTAAGCTGCCTTTACGCTATAAGTTCATGTCCAAATAGAGAATACGAGTATGGTAAGGTGCACCACGGGTTGGTATGGTTGACTTGAAATCCATAAGGTATAAGTCGATGTCGTCGGTGGGTACCAATAAACCTTTCTGTCCGCCGGTCTAGGTAGTAGGTAGGTATCTACTTAATATGAATATACGCTTGACTGTCGAACAAAAGAGGGTACACTTGTCCTTCAAAACTAATTTAATGCTATAGTTTGGCACAAACGATGTGTAAACTTACGTACCTATTTGCTGTTTGCTAGACAGCACAATGGTTATGTTTTGCTCTCTTTTATCTAGTTAGACGAGATAAATCTCGTTGTCAGCACATTTGTCACCGCAGTCAGACGGAGCAGGACGCGTTAGCGACTCTACCTTAGTATAAATGCTCATAGATTAATGAACGTAACGTATTTTGCATGAATTTTTGAAAGATAAAAACGTTTTAATTTTGGTTCAGAATATTTCTATGATTTTTTAAAATTACAAATTATCACGTAGAGTGTTGTATTGAATGTTACTTTAAATCAAGTTTCTAGTGTGAAAATATGACAAATATGTGATTTTTATTTGTTAGGTATCTCTTATGTTTGAGATAAGGGGCGGATTCAAAATAGCTATACTTATTACATTTGAATGTAAATCGGGTAAGAAGATTTTTTCACGAAAAATAATTAAAATCTGTCTATAAAAAAATTAACACAACTACTGGATACTATCAATTTCGCCTGATCAAGTAATAAAAATAAAAAAAATTACATAGTTTCCTAGCAATTTTTTGGCAAAAACTTACTTTATTTGATGTATAGAGTACGTACTCTTTATAAAGGATGGCAACGAAAAATTACCCTGTATAAGTAGAATTATGAAATCTGTGTCTTTAATAACGTTCGATAAATCTGAGCGATGAAAGATGAAAATAACAAGTAGTTCGTTTCATGAAGTCGTAAAGTAAAGGTCCCGTGGAGCCTGATGAGGAAGTCGTGTCCTGCTGGTAGATTTACGGGTCCACATAGAAAGCTAGATACCTACGGTCATATTTTGTCGAATAATTATTAAATCCCTTGTTTCACATATAAAAGTTGAAGGAAAATAGATAGATAAAATTCTTTATTGTACTACAAAAAACATTCTGTACAAAGGCGAGCTTAAAGGCTCGAGCAGACCGGATGCGTATGCGTGCACGTAAGCGTAGACGTACACGTACCTCTGAGTTTAATATATGGAACTGTCACCGCTTGACGTCTATGCTTACGTCTACGCATACGCATCCGGTCTGCCCGTGCCTATACATTACAACTCAGAGGTACGCGTACGTCTACGCTTACGTGCACGCACACGCATCCGGTCTGCTCGAGCCTTAATGCTTTGCAAAGCATTCCAGCTAACCTGATTACTTATGAACATAATTTGTAAATACGTATTTGTCTCCAAAAAATCCATGGAACGTTATTTTGTGTTCACTGCGAATCTTACAATAGGATAACTTGTATCATAAGTCGCAGGATCCATAAATCTTTATCCTCCACAGTAAAACCTTCATGATAGGTACTTATAAAATTCAACGAAATATTACAAAAAATGCTTACGACAAAAGCGTTACCATGTAGTGAGCATAGGTATCTCCAATTACATATTATGTCTGAAGCACCTATATAACTACAATGTCTTCTGAATAACATTTGTCATTGATTTCCTTATAGAAAACAGATTTTTATCTCAAACTACACTTATATACCCCCTAAGGGAAGATCTAAACAATGCCGTCAAACATTCCTGTGCATGACTTTTCCATTCCTACTTGAGCCTTTAAAGTTAACAATGATAAAGTATGGAGTATGTTCCTTCGCGAAAATCCGCACCCCAATACAATCCATCTTAATTCTGTTACCCTTCAGAGGTGGAGAACCTATGGAGAATCCAGGTGACACATCGGGTAACTATGAACCCTTAAAGCACACGATATGTGGAATGCTACTCGACGGCTCATAAATGTTTTGAAAAAAGGAAAATTAATAAATAAAAAATGAAAAAGGTATCCCATATTAAACTATTCGAAATAAAAATTAAATCTTTAATTCCTGAATATAATTTGAGGAAATATAATTTAAAATGTAAGTTTATACAAGTAAATAGTGCTACATCATTATTTTCATAACAGTTGTTAAAATTAATTGCAAGACTGCACGAAAGCGTATTTAATATTACGTGGTGCTATGTAACATATATATTTTTTGCACATGCTCTATATTTCATAAAACGTTTTTCTAAGATCGATATCACGTAACCAATCTAAATATTAATTTGTTATTGCATTTTTAAAAAAGGTTGTCCACCCCTGCATCCATTCGATACGGAGTCGGGTGCATCGATGTCGAGTCTCGAATCACGACATCGAGAGAAATGAGACGAGCAGTAATCGAATTAAGGCCCTCCGATGAATAGAATAGTTTTGAGTTGCGGGGTAAAGCTAAATGGAAAATTTATTTGTGTGCGGATGCGTTTTAGAGGGGAAACTGCTTCCGTAGCAAGGTGATTGACGTTCTTAAATTGAATTTCGATTGTAAACGACTCTGCAATGCTTTCATTGTAATCATTGGCTATGAGTTTGTGAGTGATTCACACTTCGTTATAGGGCGCTGGTGTTCTTCAATTTATGTACTATGTATAGGTTATTATAACATAAGAAGGAAAATACAAACATTTCAACCCACTATTTAACGCACCAGTTAGTTTATAAGGGTTTTTTAAGGGTGAACCTACCGGTACAAATGCAACAATCTAGCCTTTGATAATACCTATAAAGTTATCTCGGGTCAATGAAAATAGGTGTTATAAGCTGTTGAAAAAAAAAACGAAATAAGACTGAAGTTTTTAAACAATTACTATAGACAAATAATTTCCTAAGTGGGGGTTTTAAAGACGCATCAACAGAATCTTATTTGTGATTTCGCATGTGAAGGTAAAGTTGGTACTCGTAACAAATGTAATGTATTCTAATAGTACTTTTTAAATTCAATTTAAAGAGGTCTCAACAGCAGCATTCGGACTCAAATTGGAAATGCTCCAAATCGTCGGAAATGCACTATAAAAATAATTTAGATTCCACACTGGAATTTCATTTGGTAGCAATATACTAGATTCCAGCCCGAATGGGCGATAACTTGGACTAAAACAGCTTAATTTATCCCATGTTTGAAGATAGTGAAAAAACATCTATTGTACATAAGCGAATTTAAGGATAGAGACTTACCGTGTGTTGCCGACATAGTAGAATTGCATCACTCCATGTTTGCCCGTGGATATCATCGTAATAGCGGTTTCGGTAGGTGGGCAGCAGCGCCTCCCGTGTTGACAACATAGTCCGAAAATCACACTGCGGTCACCAACCCGCCTGCTTGTAGCGTGGTGACTATGGCCAACACCCCTTATTGCAGTAGCCCTGGGTAGATACTAATACTCTAGAGATTTTTATATCCACTTACTGGAGCTCCAGCTTAAGTAGCTTAAGATTAGTTTACTCACATAAATTGTTATAAAAATAAAAGTTAGTCTACAAATAAATATGTTTCTCAACTGAAAAAGTATGAAACAATCTTCCTTCAGCAGCAGTTTGCACAAAAGTAATAACTCTTCCCCGACTATGTTCGTACGTTCTACTTTGCCCTAGTTTACTTTTCCGGCATCAGCGTAAATTGTAACGTACTCCTAAAGAAAATTTCAACCGAGAAGTTTGTGAGAGCGAGGCCTCAAGCACACAGTCGCGTTATGGACTACATCGTTTAAATAAGGGTTATTTATTTTCTCAAAACATGGCACAATAAAGTTATTACATTAAACATATGTCACATATACGTTTCGTCAATAAATCTGGTATACAAATTACAATAGGATAGTTATCTATTAATGGGATAATGGTACATAAGACTACTCTATAATCTTTTTATTCTCTGATCTAAGCATAACTAATATAACTTGTAAGATTATTAATTTCATCTTATCCAGGATAAATTGCTTTTTCTCGGGTTATTTGGTTCATTTGTATCGATCATTACGACTAATATCATTATGATGATGATCTGTTGTTCCTTCTATAAATATTTCTACTGCTTTTGCCTAAGAGTGAGACAATAAAGCTTTCATTTATTAAAAAAAATATATTGACATAGTATTGCAAGCCTAAGTCCAAGTTGAAGAAATAAACGAGCAACGAACTTCCTGTATTGTACTCTTTTAAAATACGAGTACATCGATGATTGTTTCGGTGTGCTAGAGGCATTAGAAACCTCGCTGTAAACCAACCACCAAATCCGCTACATACTTTTACTATCCCATTGTGTAGTCACTTCGGCGTGCGTGTACTCCATTGTGGCTCGTTTAAATAGGCTATGATCGCCGTTTAAGGCGCCGCGGTGCAAACGAGCCTAATTCACACGATCTCCAGTTATTTGTGAAGAGAAGAACTTGTCACTGATCATTTACATCTGGCCCCGCTATGTTGGACGTGGCTGTAGTTTATCCTTCGTAATCCTGCAGTTTTGGCTATACTATTTTGAGAACATAACCGTGTGAGAGGTAATGAGTGACTACTGTGCTGTACAATACCACTAACCAGATGTATGAAATCAGATTTGTCTCAATTGTGGAAGCGAGATATCGCTCTACATTGCATATAGCGGCATCTCACTCAAACAATGGAAACAATCTGGCCTATCTGAATCGGGTTAAAACGTTTGTTGCAGTCTGTCAAGTTACAAACCATTTTTTTCAAAATAATTGAAACAAAAAGTATATATTCCCAAGCACTATTAAATCGTTAGCTATTTATATTATCGCTCCATATAGTTTGACCATCCATAGAAAACCGCCACAATTTAGCAACAAATATCTCCACAGTCCAACACAAGCCCGACCACAGCCCCGCCGCTAAGCCCCCAACACACCAGCGTTTAACGCGACAGATGTGAAGTGTCCTCATGTGAAGGGTCCTTAGCGCGACACTATGTTCGAGCCCTACGACTGATTATCGTGGAAATGAGGCGATAAGTGCGCGCTGAGTAGCGATTTTGCTATTGCTTTTTAAACGTTCCTGCAACATGGTATTGAAAGGTTTCAAACCGTTACTTAGCTTTAAGTTATATTGCGTACATAATCCGGATCTATATAGTATGTTTGTTTTGGAGTAGCTAATAGATTTTTTAAGATTTTGAAACAAGTTCTTATTCGCATTATAATTTAGTCCCGTGCTGATGCGGTGTTTCACTAGAACAGATTCTACAGTTCTGGCTACCCCATTTTAGGAGCACAACCGTGTGCATGTAGGTATGTAAGTACCTATACCAGTATTATAATTTAAATCAGTTTGAATATGATTCATGATCGGTCATAACATTTAGATGTTCATAAGCATACTTCGATCTTAAACTCAGACTTCTTCATGTAAAATAACATCTCAAATTAAAGTAAGTCCATCTACTTTATTATGGGATGAATGGAGCCTTAAATAAAAGTCATTGTAATTATTTATAGAATGCACAATGCGACAATCTGAAATATACAAATAACATCTCAATTTCCACCAATTTTAAATGCTTCAAGCTCAAATTCCCTATATTTCAAGTTTCAACATAACACCGCAGTATAAATAGTTCTACAATTTGGCGCAGTGGTCTGCACTATGTATAGCAAAAAGTAGATCGTTGCTCATTAGACGACTAGTAAACGTCTGCGACTTCGGTTGCGTGAACTACATAGCCTATGTGTTATTCTGATGTAGGTATAAATTAAGCTATATAACAATATAATCAAAATGTATTCGGAAGTTTTGCTAGAGTGACAAACATCCGTTTCCACAAACTTTTACTTTTATAATATTAGTAGGATATTTTTTAAATGCGGCTTTAGATTTTCTAACTATGTCGATAGCCAGCTTAGATACGAGTAAGATCTACTATTATAATTTACTATGTCAGTGGTCTGCATTCTGTGGAAATACCTGCAATCGATACAGAATTCCGCCCAAAAGCCATATTTATAGTCGGCTAGGCAAAGGCGCTGGTCAGACAAATAAATTTAACTAGGAAAGAACGTTTCCGGATAGAGGGTAGTTTGGAATGGAGATAGAACATACTAAATACAGGGTGTAATGAAAGGGATATGTTAAGCGAAATGCTACGAAAATAAATACAGTTGCGAGTTAAAATTACCTACAGTCATCTTAAATATTGAATTGTATCAGGCGTCACTATTCGGAAGTTCAAAATGAAAGGGATAAGATCTGCCTACTCAGCGAACACAAGACTAATGTCCAAGCACCTAGCATGAAACATAGCTGCACGAAAACCAATTAAAATTTTAATATATGTTCGCCAACACCCGTGTCACAGGATTGTTTTCCATGTTAGTTCTATCTACCGAACCAACTAACTAACATCATGAGTTGTTACAGTCATCTTATTTTTCCAGAGTATGGAGAATTAAAAAAAACTCTGAAATATTCATATTGGTATAATCTTGAAGTATTCATAGTACGAGTATACTACACTACGTCGACTACTTCTTTCGAGTATTTCGCTGAAACAACTTATGTTACACCCTGTAGAAAACGTTAAACATTTCACGTGACTCAGTTCAGTTTTAACGGACCAAGGTATATGGTCAGAAAAACTGTACTCATTTTAGATGCTTCCGGATAGTAATCAGGATAACTGTACTTTCTCTGGAGAATTTACGTAGCTCTTTTTTCATTGAAGTTGAAATATTTATAAAAAGTGAAAAACATTTCAACGATGTTTTAGATAAGTGTCAGTACAGCACCAGAAAAAGCCGAAGAAATAAGGCTTGCTACATCATCTAGGCATCTTATGCTTTACCCTCGGTCCCTAGTGGATAATGTCTATTCTTATTTTCCAATCGATATCGAATCTCATCAAAACAACGGTATATATAGACCCTTTTAAGACGGTCTAGGGTTCCGTAAGTTTAGTAGTAATAAACACAGGCTCGCTGTGCAATAAAAGTGAATTAGCTTGGGGTCTAACGCGGCGGCTGTGATGGGAGTGCTCTAATGAAAGTGTCTAATGCGTGTTTCATTAACGAAGTCCTACGGGTTTTCGTGAAAGTAAAGAATATATATGAAAACGTCTTGTTTTACGAAGATACAAGCGCTTATGTTAGGGGACTTCTTAACTGGAACCAATTGTATTGCTGATTGAGTTCCTAATGTTGCTATGTTTGGTGGTTACACTTTGAGAGTTTTGGATCTCCTTGATACTTGCAGCTGTCTAATCTTTACCAATACGAACCTTTTAAAATATGTATTCCCGTACTTACTGATGCGGGGCTTCAATAGAATACATCGTTACATGTCGTAAGGTTCGACTAATTCTCAGGCGATAGGCTGGCCATTTGTCTCTCATTATTTACTTCTGTCTACGCTATGCTAAACGTGACTTTTATGATCCTGCAGTTCTGGCTACCTCATCAACAACCTCCATACCGACCGGTCGGAAGCAGCCTGCATCCAAACGATGCCCGCGACCTTGGCCAGGTCGTCCGTCCATATCGCGGGCGGCCTTCCCACGCTGCGTTTGCCGATACGTGGTATCCACTCTAGAACTTTCCGACTCCATCGGCCATCAGTTCTTCGAGCTATCTATTGCCACTTTAGTTTGCTGGACCGTTGAGCTATGTCAGTGATCTTTGTACGTCTACGGATCTCCTCATTACTGATTCTATTACACAGAGAGATCCCGAGCATAGCTCTCTCCATTGCCCGCTGTACGATCCTGAGCTTCTTTATGAGGCACATAGTTAGAGACCACGTCTCGGTTTTACCGTAGGTCATCACCGACAGCACGCACTAGTTGAGATCTATTCCGTTTCGATCCACAGCAAGTGATTCGCAAAGAATCCGTTTTATTTAATTTTATAACTTTATTCCTATCCGATCTCGTCGCGGGATCAGATGAATATTTCATTTATTTTGTATTACGTTCTGATCCTGTGTGTCTTCTCAATGATTTTTTAGTACTGTTAGCAAGTAAAACAGTAGACACATACAATTTTGTTCTTCGAATGATTATTGATTTTTACTAAGAGATCGAGACTATTTTACTAATTCTTATTTTAATTTTTCTTTACTTTGTCGTTCTTCAAAAAAACAACATGTAGGATTTTCATTCTTTTATTTCCTATTTTATTATCTGACCTTACACATTAAAAAAGAACTCCACGATATCAGACCGGAATCTAAAAATTGTTTTGGTATCAGACCGGAATTTGTTGTAGATTTAACATAAAAAGGGATTAGTTTAAGGGATCGGACCGGAATAGATCCTGGTTGAATATCTTCGTCTTTAAGGGAACTCAGTCGTATAATTATATGCATGTATATGCCATGGGTCCTCAAAATTCAGTTAACTGCTCCGATTTAATCAAACCCTCATTTTTAATTAGTACCACATGCAAATGAAGTTAGCTCGGGTTCAATACAATTCAAAAAAGGAATTCAACCCAATTACAATTTAAATTTAAATCTTCAGACCTCATTATGGAAATTCACAAATAATCCGAATAATGTGTATTTAGAGGCCGTGTTCATGTTTCCCCTTATTAAATAACTGGTGTACAATTTCGGCTAATTATCACCGTTTCCGGTGATTACGGCGCGAATACCGTCGTTAGGCGGTTACCGCCCTACAGTTACCGCTCGTGATGTGTGCAGAGCAAGTGTGATGCAGCGAGACTAGTTTACTTACTGCTGCAAAACGGCGTCTTTATTTTCTGACTTTCTATCGGTTATTTAGAGATAGACACTACTTTAAAACATTATGTTTGGTAATATACTGGGTGTAACAGCAGCTCTCCTCCAAATAGCATAGATAATTTCTAAACGACTCAAGAATGCTTAATCAATCTTGAAAAATGAACATGTTATTTTGAGTCTTATATTTTGGGCTTAGGTTTTCTACCTATATATATATAGTGGGCTGTTTTCATAGCATTTCGTTTTTAATACGTATGCCCTGTATATTTCAAGAAAGTGACTCAAACTGATCATGCCTTTTTATATAAAAATGGTGTTTTATATAAGAAAATAAACTTGTAGATTAGTACGTTCATCTTTTGCCTCGTCTTTGGAATGTAGAAAATCTGTTTTGTTTTAAAATATCAATTGTATGACAAATCACTGGACGATACATGAACCGATTAAGTAGCCAGGACTTTAAGTTAACTTACTAACGAATATTCTTTATTCTGTGGTCGCACGCTCGTCATACGTTGGACCACAGTGATTATGTTTGAGTGTAATTTTCTATTACCGTACGCTGTAATTGTACCTCTATAAGGGAAAACCATAAGGTAGGACTTTAATGACTATTTTCTTCTTAGTGTAGAAATCAGAGTAAATTTCGCTTTTGCTAATAAAGAAAGTCTATGTAATTATCAGGATGTTCCAACAACTTAAAAGAAAATATGCCTAATAAGTTTTATACTTAAAAGTTTATAAAATTAGTAATAAAGAAATTGAAAAAAATCCTCACCCGGGTGGGAATCGAACCACGACCTCTGCATTCCGTGCCAGCGCTCTTACCACTGAGCTAATAAAAAATAATAAAACTAAAAGAAAACTTTTTTTATTGGAAATCTTTAGTTATTAGAACAAAGGAAGGTTTACAGAACTTTATCATCACTTTAGGATTCAAATTATCTACCTAGTATCGTTTAAACATACTTTGAATAGACTTTACAGTTTATATTTTTTATTAACGGACCCCACGACTTTGCCCATGTGAAAGGGCATTACACCCGTGCGAAGCCGAGGTGGGTCTCTATTTATACATATAAAACTTCCTCTTGAATCACTCTATCTATTAAAAAGAACTGCATTAAAATCCGTTGCGTAGTTTTAAAGATCTAAGCTTACTTAGGGACAGACAGACAGCGGGAAGCGATTTTGTTTTATAATATGTAGCGATTTTAATTTTTTATTTTCAACATTTTCCATGTTATAGTGAAGGTGTTAATATCTGGCTATTCACCAAACGGCCGGTTGTGTCATACATACCAGTACTAGTTATTCGTTCTTCTTCTGCTTCTTCAGCCTATTGCAGTCCACTGCTGGACGTAGGCCTCCCCCAGAGCACGCCACAAGGTTACTGCTACAGGGTGGTTTTGCCCATAGTCACCATGCTGGGCAGGCGGGTTGGTGACCGCAGTGTGAATTTCGGACTATGTTGTCAGTACGGGAGGCGCTGCTGCTCACCTCCCGGAAACCCTTAATCGCCTCGTACTATACTGGCAGGGGTGGTACAAACTCTACTCTACCGGCACCACGCGGCTAGTTATTCGTTAGCAGTATTCAATAAGCCATTCTCTCTGTCGCCGCCGGAATCAATGGCTAGATTGGACACACCAAATTAGGAGAGAAGTGTGGGGACAGTGTTACGGAGCAAGGAGGAATTTGGATTGGTGTGATATGACTAGGTTCTCAGGCTTATTGTCGGAATAACTTTATTTTTACGCAACGGTTTTAGTATCTTAGGAGATTCTCAATGATATAGAATTATAATGCCAATTTAAGGTATCATCTTCTTCTTCAGCCTATTGCAGTCCACTGCTGGACGTAGGCCTCCCCCAGGGCACGCCACAAGGCTACTGCCACAGGGGGGTTTTGCCCATCGTCACCACGCTGGGCAGGCGGATTGGTTTAATAATTTAAGGTATACATAGAATAAAATAGGTCCATGTACCTTTCCTGTAAATATTATCTGTTATCGTGGGTATCTATCTAATAAATAAAATAACATTCTTGAGTAAGGTAGACGATAATATAATTTTGTAAATAATAAGTATCAAATAAAGAATTTAACTCTGTGATCTTAATTAGGTACCTACCTAATAACAAAATAGAAAAAAATTGGACCACACAAATAAAATCAAATATTTATTTGCCAACTAGGGTATACAATAGTTGTTCATCATCATCTTCCTGCCCTCAACCCATTATTTATGGGGTCATAGATTTGGCATTTATTTTACGGCCGGCCGCCTGCCTGACGCCAACCCTCCTCGGGTATAGTTGTTATAAATAAAATATCTTCACTATTTATTTTTTCTGCACAAAGTTCATATAAACTCGCGGAGAACATGTAACGAATAATAAAACTGCAACTACCTATTATTCAAAACCGGCCATTTAATCCTTTTCATTGATTTCCACACTACATACAGCATAGCAGAGAAAGTCGCGTCCTTATAGGGAGTATCGACTTTCACAACGTAATTTGTTTCGGAATGGACCCCGAGGATCGAATTATCAATGCTGTTTGATTGGATACCACCGCTTTGTAATTTGTACAGACATCAACTGACCAATTATTTGTATTTTCTGGTATGACCTAATGTGGGTTACAAGATTTTTGTAATACTGGTGAGTGATAGCGCTTTTCTCAGCTGGCACAATTAAATAGAAAAAAAGTAAAGTCGTCATTTTTTCTGTGCCTATTTTCTCAACAATCTATCTATATGTAGACAGCGACTGTAAAATTTCATCCCGCTCCGTTCAGGCGTTATTTACATATATATTTATATTGTACTTTATCTAAAATGTTATTCTACTTTATCAAATTTTTAGTTTCTAAAGTCTCGCTTTGTAATTAAGCGTATCTCAATATAATGTAATCAAATAAATTTCTATTTAAATCGTTTCGACATCTTCGAGAAGTGAAAACGTAAGACGGTATACTTATTAGCGTTGCATATTGTACTTAATATAGACATACGGATTCCTTTTAAGGATACTTTTAAACCTTTTTAGAGAAATGCTTTTAGACGATCGTATCTAGGAGAAAACAGGTCATTATCGGATTCTGTTCTCCATATTGGGACAAGATTTGAAGTTCGTAACTCTTTTTTGTAACTTTAATTAAAGCTGTGAAGAAATCATGTCGATACAGCGCTTCGTCAATTCATGGTTCGTTTTGGTTTTATACTATCGAATACTACTGCATCTCCTTCCGTGTATGTTCGTAAGAGTCGACTAAGCGACTCGGGCGTTCTCACAGTCGATAAGATATCAACTTGAGCATTTACTTCTGTTCTTGATGATGTCAAAATAGTTCGTATATCAACCGCACATTGGGTATGTGTCATATTGCCGTATAAATTGGGTTTTATGAACGGTATTTATGAAGGAATTAATAGATGTATGGAATTACGAGAGTATTAGGTTTATGAATGACATTATATTGTAATGTGCGACAGTCGGGCGACAAGTGGTTTTATGTTAACAGTTACTGGAATAAAAGTGTAGCCTTTATCGTTAATAGGAGGGCAATCACGCTATTTTTGAACGTATTTACCATAACTAGACCAACCAACCAACAACCAAAAACTTTCCGTGTTATTACAAAAGAATTTAAGCATTTAAGCTAAACATGCCGGCAGATATGTCAGACATTTTCCTGTCAAATGTCATATTTAAATCGAGTCTAACTTTAGACACTCTTTTGTAATAACACCGTGAATGTGGTGCCAGGGATTTGGTATCTCTGTGTGGTGCACATATTTTGGCATCGCTCTACCCGGAGAAATGACGACGACAAAAAGAGACGTTGCATATGTTTGAAACGCTGTCAAATGGATGTACATATTTGGATACAAGCAAACCAAAGCTCAAACTTTACCTACATCAATTATTTTACACATTCTAAACATTCTTTAACCAGTTGAAATAAAAAAGGTTTGATAAATTATTTAATTTTAATTCTCTATCAAACTTATACGGGAAAAGAAAATATTCCGTGTATTGTACTTTTAAAATGATTTCAATATAAATAAGCGGATTACAAAACAATTGCGTTTATATAGAATAAAAATAAAGAATATAAACATACTTATACAGGAAAAGAACGTCTGCAAAGTTATAATAGCTTATTTTTTCTCTCTCTCTTTATTCGAAATATAAATTGAAAAAACTAAATTGATTTACAAAGTATGTACACAATGCGATCAGGGCACAATAAAAAAAATTAAGCTCCTGCTCCTAATAAAATTACGACATTTTCGAACGCAATCATCGAACTTTTTCAAACTTAATCTATACAAGCAACAAGCTGTTACCGTTCAGAAATTCAATTTGTAAACAAGTTAGCGTCTCGTTAAAATTCTTCCAGTTTAATAAAACGCCTATTAGGCTGGGTTTATACGCGGCGAGTGAAAAGTTAAGACGCTCGCCCTATCGGATGTCTTTACATGCCTTTTTATAGAAAATTTAGAGGTTAGAAAAGTTGTTTATTTTCCTAAGATGGTCCGGTAATTTTGATTACTAGGTCTTATAATGGATGGTAACATAGATGAGTCGAGATAAGAAATTTTTGTCATTTGCTTTCACTACCGTATTACTATGGATTTATACAACCTTGTGTGTACCTTAGAGGATCTCAGTTCACAATAAACTTTCCAATAAAATATGATTGAATAAATTATTCCAGAGTGAAGTATAAAGTCCAGGATTATTTCGAAACCGCATCTAAAGTTAGTCACTGTTTAAAAATGACCTTTGACAGGAAACACATGGAATATCTGTCAAATTTAGCGAATAATTTTTTGTGAATAGAATATTAAATATTTGTGAATAAAATATATTTTTATACCGTACAATGCATTATTCAAGCCACTAGCTTTGTGTATTCCAGCCTAACCGCCTCAGTAGGCATTCCTTGTATTCTTCAGCGGTTGGGGCGCTTTCTCGCTAAACTTGCATCCAGTATCGCTTCTACTTGAATATTTAGTATAAATTGATGTGCACTTTCAGAAGAAGTATGGGTATGTGGAATAATTTAAATTAGATCCAGATTCGGTAAGTAATCTCTGCCCAAACATTATGAAGCCGCTTCTTGGGTATATCAGATAAAGATATCTGAAGAATGAAGTTGATGCTGTCTCTGTCCTTATCAAGTTTTAGAAAAAGACAATATCAACTTCATTCATTTGATAGGCTATCTGACGTTTGAAAAAATCGGACCCTAAAGGGTTTCTTCTCTTAGCCTCCAGAAAATAAGTCTTATTGTAGATTTTCTGTACTGATCTACCCTGATATATGCCGTATTGTTTCTACTTTACTACCGCTTACTATATAACTGGTTTTGGGAGCACATTGTATATATAATAATAATTATGTTGCTAGATAAGGTCAAAGCGCCTTTATATTTTAACTATCTATCTACAGGGTGTAACAAAAAGGGTATGTTAAGCGAAAAGCTATGTAAATAGCCCACTATAGAGAACCTATCCACAAAATTTGAGACCCGAAATCACATGTTTATTTTTCCCGATAGTATGGAGAATTTTTAAATATCTCAGAAATTTTCATACCATCTTGAAAAATAAAAATGTGATTTAGAGTCTAAAATTTTGTAGATAGGTTCTCTATAGTGGGCTATTTACATAGCTTTTCGCTTAACATACCCTTTTTGTTACACCCTGTATAGCTGCGTTAGATGGAGTTACTAAGCTTCGATCGATAATGCTACAGTCTGATGATCTAGCAGAAAAATAAAGACAAACAAATTTAAAAGCGCAAATACTTAATCATTCTTCAGCCAGATTTACAACGGGCATTGAACGCTTGGAGACAAGAGTCCATTACTCGGGACCGCAAAATCTACACAAAAAGGTACAAGAACTAATGACCTGGCAGCCCGCTGCATCCGGACCAGCCAGCACTTCTCCGGCACAAGATAAACGATTCTGTACAGCACTTCTTTAGCACAAAACCTAACGATTTTAAGGTTGTTTTATCACAACTTAAATTAAATTTCTGAAAAATATGGAGACGAATAAATAAATATCTACCTACACATTTCACAAATTCACAACACAATAACCTAGTCCCACATTAAGATCCCTGAGGTCTTGTATCGTGGGTACTAAGTAACGGTATATCAATATTATAAAATAAAGTCGCATTCTGCTATCTGTACCTATGTATGCTTAGATCTTTCAAACTAGGGAACGGATTTTGATGCGTTTTTTTAATAGATGGATTGATTCACAAGGGAGGTTTATTAAGGAATGTATAACTAGGGACCCACCCCAGCTTCGCATGGGAGTAATGCGCTCTCAGGCAGGCGAAGCCGTGGGCGACCGTTAGTAAAAAATACATAAATAACTATAGGTAGAAACATGACTCGGACTGAACCAAAAATCAATATTTATCATATTTATGTTTGCACCTACCGGGTTTCGAACCCTTTTTCCGTCGTCAGATACTGGCGGATTAAGGAGAATATAATTTAATGCAAAAAATATTAATATTCACTTAACGACGTTCCTTAATTCACAGTTCACACAATGTAGTTTTCTCTTCGAGATAATGAAATAAAGTTGTCGTCCAATAAAGCCTCCTTGCCTGTCATTAAGTCGGCTATCATTGCACGGGCAACGAAATTAAAAACCATAATTTATTTTTATTGCAGCTTTTCCTTTTGGGGTGAAAAAAATAAAAATAAAAACTGTGGGTCTCACTTTGATCTCAATTTAATTGCCGAAAAGGGGAACTTGAATAAATACTAAGGCTGTAATCAGATATTTCAGTTCTATAAAAAGGATAGTAGAGTTGAAGAATCTGACTACTGATTTAAAGTTCTCGAGTCTATAAGTAATTGCATTGAATTTTATTTAGTACCAAGGTATGTTGCCACTACTTCGACATAATATATACCAATATATCATATGATGATATGAAATATAGCTTGGGGCAAGTGAATTGGTTTCTAAGCATTTTCTTTCATTTAGAAGTATGTTGCAATGATGATATTTTGAGAACAAATCAATGTTATAATAATTCTAAGTAAAGCCTTGATAAAATTAGAAAAATCCCATATTTTTACCCAATTAGGGGTTAAGTCCCCTTGTACAAAGGAATAATGTTACTCTTTAAAAGTTTATTGCCTGTCCAAGCCCTTAGTTCGACTTTTTCTAAACCGCTTATAGCGTCCATTAAGAGCCTCCCTCGATAAATTCGAAGAAAAAAAGGAATAAACAAAAAGGGTTAGTTAAGGAAAAGTTTGAAGCAGAACATTAGCGGCTATGGGTGATGGATGCGGACCGTGGCTTGTTGGCGATGGTCAGTCAGCTAGAAACTAATACGTACAACTTCTTCCTCTGCATTTTGTTCGAAAATACATATAATGGGATGACCAGGATCATAAAGGAGACCCTACAGCCATGTTGATGGAAAATATGAAGTAATGTTTATATTTGTTGCTTTATGAATCAAATAAAAAATGAAACCGAATGTGTTTTTTTTCAATTTAAGTATATAACAAGCAGGTATTTTCATACAAAATGAGCATTTGGAGTACCTAGGCTTTAATTACCTAGAATCTGAAAAAACTTATACTTATCCATTTGACCGCATCAGGTTTGTTAATGATGACAGAAATTAAGATTTATCCATTTTATATCATAAGGAAACATAGTCCCAAAGAGGTTTATAGAAGTCAGAATATGAATATGATGGAAATAATTTTTTAAAGTCAAAACAAAAAACAATTTTATGAGTCACTTCCATTAATTCATCCCCAACCCTCGACAACACTAATGTAATTAGTACCAGTGTTTTTAAATTGATACATTTGCGATAAAGATACATCGTAGAAGGGGTGCTTTTATGTTTTTGCACGGTTCGAAACGGTAATAATTACTGTTGAATTGTATGAAATTAGAACCTTGTTTGTCACCATTTGTAGAGTACTCTGTATACAAAGTTTAAGTTTGTATAGACCTAATGTTATTTTTTTCTAAACTCTTTGATTTTTCCTAATTTTTCATAATACATAATCTTTATCATTATCTTACGTAATTACTATAAAAATACAGCATTTACAATCTGCAATTTACTTTGCTTAAGTTTATTTTTATTCTAAAGTTGTAATTAATTTTAAACTGTACCAAATAAAATAGCTTACAACATTTTCAGAAAGCTTTTGTTTAAAATATACGAGTATAATATACTTTGCTGCCGTGAATTTATCCGATATGTATTCCAACAGAGAAAATCTCCCTGGGAGATTCCTAGTATTACAATAGACAGTTTACGACATAGTTATCGCGTCGTATAGTTTTATGTGACTTTATACTCCCGCACGTGTGTATATTACGAGGTTCGAATTCATTTTAAAATCGACTTGATTCGACATCCACCACTAGTTCTATCAACCGAAATACGAGTAATGTAAGAGTGTTGAGAGGAGTCTAAGTTAAGAAATTCAGCGGTTCGTCTAATCGAGGCCATAAATTATTTTTATATATGAAGCCTAGAAACGGTGGTAAGTTTAATTCTTACTACGTGAGGCTAACTGGTGAAAAATAAGAATAATGCTCCTGACTATTATGTATGTAATAAGTAATATAGGTAATAGCTATAAATGTAACAGTAACGATAGGTTCTGCAATTTACAGTTAAATTGAAAAAAAAAAATGCTGCCCGATGGCTTTTCTGAAGTTCAGATCTACGAGTATGTAGTAGGTTGTGGTTAGATCTTATCTTACTAATATTATAAATGCAAAAGTTTGTAAGTACTCGTATGGATGGATGGATATTTGTTACTCTTTCGCGTAAAAACGGCTGGGGCGATTTTAATAAAATTTGGTATGGAGTTAGCTGATACTTTTTATCACGAGAAAATATTTTTATCCCGGATAATTTCGACATTTTGTTTTTTCCTGCAGACGCGGGCGTCCACTAGTATACCTATAAGAGAAAAATGATTTCTTATGTAATTAACCGCAATGTTTTGAATGATGCATATGTATAGGTAGACAAAGACAGCAATCTTATCGTTTCGATCCTTAAAAGAAACGCCATAAACTCGCATCATATAAAAACTCGGCGTGAATACCCTTACAGTTCGTAAATTTTATAGCACAAGTATAGCACATTTATACGTGTATTATACGTACAGATGTACTGAATATCTTAAGACAGAGTTATAACAGCTTTTATGGCTCCTGTTGACATTCCCGTCATAACTGTGCGTCGTAAATGTTTGAAAATTGTAAAAAGGACATTAAAATTATGTTAAGTTGATGGCAGTTGAGGTTTAATTAAAATAGTCTGTTTATCACGAAGAAGGGAATTTATGGCGCTGTAATACCCGTAATAGGAGAGAAGGTGCTTCTTGAAAATCATAAGAGCCGCTACGCATATACCGTTATATACTAACGAGTGCTACCGTATACGTAACTTCTATGTCAGGCATTTTACGTCAAATATGCATGGACTCATTCCTTTGTCTTCGTTAGACTTTTGCTGTGATATAAGTAAATCCAGTCTATTTAGGGTGCACTGGACCTCATTCATATTACTAAATGTCTCTGCACACCATCACCACTGCATCCCTCAACAATTTCTAATACAAAACAAATACCACCCAGAGAGCCCTACCAATAAAAACACAGAACGTTAAGCGACAAACGAGTCAAATAAAAATGGCTGCTTTTCACCAAATAAGCGTTACCATAAAAAAGGTTTTCAGTGAGCAAGTGAATCATAATTTATGAATTCCGGTGTCCGACCGTAGGCCAGGAGATTTACGCGGGGTCATTGTGTCGACGCTCCTAGACTAGCGGATGTAGAGCTTACAGGGCGTAGACAAGACTTGTTATTGGAAAATCAGAACTTGATTCAAGGAAGATATGGGATATATCTCATTAAAACATTCTCACGTCAAATATTGTTAAAGCGAATGTATATAAGGTTTGTTCTATTGAAAAGTAATCAATCTTTTTCAGAGCATAGTTATTAGCTTTATATGCCACATCTCTGCAGGCTCTATTGTAACAACTCGAAATTTTAGTCTAAACGTGTGACGTTGGTTCGTTTCCTATATATCCATAAGCGTATAGCGAAGCAAGTGCTTCTTGTTTTATTTATCATAGTAATTGAAGTAACGAAACAGCCAATAATATAATAATATATATTTCGAGCAGATAGGAGAGTTTATGGTTAAAATTAGAGTATTTTTTATTATTATTATTAGAGTATTGCTTTTGACCTAGAAAGGCTTCCAAGAACGCCTTTCACAGAGCCTTTTTATACTACTTACTAATTTCAATTTTGTAAGCTAATATTGTTAATACATCTCACGAGATTCACTAATCAGTTCAAAGTGAAAGTCTTATCTAAATATTCGGAACTCTTTCCAGTACCGTCGTTAATGAAACATAAGGGGTGTATCCCTCCGTATCCCTGCTCAGTGCTTATCCCGCTCGATATAGATATACATAACTTGCGATATACTCATAAATAATATATGCCATTAATCGTTAGCTTACTTGAAAATATTTAATATATGTATAGCGTGGCGGCAATGATATACCAAATATTTGTTTGTACCTTTGTAAATCTATTTGGTTGACAACTTGGACGATAAAAATAAAATATATTTTTGGGTCGTAAATGCTTTAAAACATTACTTCTGGTCCAACATTACTCAGTTTTAAAGATAGCTGTGATCCCATATTGTTAAGATTTTTTTCTAATAAGCCTCCATAACTTTTAGACGTAAAATAGAAACCTACGATGTGTGTGCAATTCAAAAGTTTGAGTACTCATACATACTGTGATATTATAATGTTTCTTTGTTACTGTTGCATAACGAAATCTAGCTTCTTAAATAACAGTTTTTCATGCAAATGCATCTCAACATAGAAGTCATATATTTACACATATTTCTTGGCATGGAATACATAAAACTGGTATAAAAGTTCATATATTCGTCATATCAATGTTTGCACCTACCGGGATTCGAACGCCATAGGTCCTGGGTTCGAATCCCGGTAGGTACAAACATTGATATGATGAATACCGATGTTTGTTTCCGAGTTATGGATGTTTCTATAGTTATCTATGTATTTATATACCATTGCTTAGTACCCATGACACAAGACCTTAGGGATCTTAATGTGGGACTAGGTTAATGTGTTGTGTAGTGTGTGAATATTTATTTATTTATAAAAGTGGCCGCACTAGGGGCTCACTTGTGCGACAGCACTAGAGGGGCCTCGACAAAAGAACTGCCGAATAAAAACCGACAATTTGCGTGTAATTCGAAAGTTTGAGTACATGAGTGTGTTATGATAAGTAGATCTTTTGTTACTAGTGCCCATGCGTTGCAAATTCTACCTTCTTAAATAACAAACATACAAGTTCATCCTGACGTAGAAGCCATATATTTACATCCATATCTTGGCATGAAATACATAAAAGTGGCCGTACTAGGGGCTCACTTGTGCGACAACACTGGAGGGGCCTCGACAAAAGAACTGCCACTCACTAGCTCCGATCGTACCATCTTTATAACTACAACGGGATATAGCGTAATGTGAAAGCTTATAGATTCCTTTTAGTTTTCTACTATTTTATTCTTATTCTTTATTATACACGTACAGTTATATACAGACAGAAATATACAAAGGCGTGCTTATCTGTGAAAGAGATTTCTTCCAGAAAACCATTTGGGAAAGTGATAATTAAATTATAAAATTATTAATAAAGAAAATGAAAAAAAATATTTCACCCGAGTGGGAATCGAACCCACGACCATTGCAAACCGTGCCAGCCGCTATAACTATAATGATAATTAAATATAAAAGGTAGATTTGCGTGTACACAGAATCTATAATTAAATTTGAATTTAACAAATAGATACCCCAATCTAATCAATAAAATTAAGAAAATATACCTACATAAATATTTATTAATTAAATATATAACAGACAGACTCATTTCTATTGAAGCGAGAGGTAGTGGTTCTTTAACCTTTTCTTAAATGTAGCAACAGTTTGGCAATTTCTCACGGTGTGAGGCAGAGAGTTACACAATTTGACTGCATACACGGTATATGGGTAGTTATAAGCGATAGAGTTATGCTGAGGGGTTTTAAGTAGAGTAGCAGTTGATGAGCGCAAGGGGCGTTCTCGTGAAAAGAGATAGTCGAAACGTTCTCGCAGATATACTGGAGAGGATGTGTTATATAAAATTTTAAACAGAAGAGTTAATATGTGAACATTCCGGCGAAGTCTAATAGATAGCCATTTCAGCTGTTTTCGAAATTGAGTAACATGATCATATTTGCGTAGTCCGTATAAGAAGCGGATACCCAGGTTTTGAAGTCGTTCGAGTTTATTTTTCTTATTGGAAATTGGTCTTTTTTAAAAGTAATTAATAATCTGGAAAAAAAATACGTTTCATTTCGTATCTCAAATTTTGTATACCCTTTGCATGTAATTGCATTATTTCATTCGCTTCGCTATATGTAGGAGATATCTCGACCACCTTATTTCATTCAGGTAAAACACATTTGCTAGTCTTTCTCAAACGTTATCCAACTGTTAACCGTCGATTAAAACTATTTTACTAGCAATATGAAACATTTTTAACGTAAGTTAACCGGCCGTAGATAGTTCAAGCGGAGAGAGTCAGGCGTCCGCAACTGTGGGATTAATATAAGAAGGCAAGGAAATAATAGCTCATTCCTGTTCACTCTGCATCTCATGAAGGAAACAATGTAGCGTAATAAACTTCTATTCCATCTCTAAGATTACCTTCATTGTTGCACATTTGTATGCAGTTGGGTTCATATTTTAATAACACTCGGGTGTTTGAAAATTCCAGTGTAAATAAAAAACGGACGTGACTCTCCACTAGCGAACGCTTTTATCCGGGAAAGTGATTTTCCTGAATTTGCATAGCCACTGTAAAGTTTCTAGATAGCTGTGCTGCTAACGTTGAATAATACAGTTCGCAAGTATGTTCCAGTATATTCTTTATTCAGGTACATTTGAATATGTTCCATAGTTTATCTTTGCATACCTAAGTAGTTATTTTATTGGTCTATCTAAGAGCATTGATGATGGGCATGTATACGAGTGGGTATAGATAGGGTAAGAGGAAAGACTAAAGAAGTGGGGTGGACAGTGTAAAATATGAGATGAGACAGGGATAAATACATACATAGGTAGTTATAGTCATGTTCGTTAACTGGGATCTCCTTTATGATCCTGGGTTCTGGCTACCCCATTTCGGAAATACAGCCATATGTATATATATGTATCTATGTATGCCCGTTTTATTCCCATAGAAGTTGAAAAAATGGTGATCAGTGGGGTAAGCACGAACCTTTTCACGCGGCGTAAAGCTAGCGACTCGCTAGCAAAATCTATGGGAATTGACAGTTTGACGCTAGCGTTACGGACTATCGAGAAGTTCGTGCTTACCCCTCAGAAATGTGCAACTAACTCACCCACAAGATTATTGTATGTGTACCGAAAAAACGGCTGTCATCTTTGCCAAAATATGTGGATGGCCGTTTAGCAGCCGTGGCCGTTAATATTTTTTCTCTTCTTGCGGTAACTCAACGGCCAAGTCACATATTTTGGCAAAAATTTTAAGTTTGTGATTGTGAAGTAAGATGCTTCTAGAGTTGGGGGCGTGTAGAGTTATAATAAGCTTGGCTCTACATGACATCTGATAGCTTTTCCACAGTGCGCGCCGTGTGGTCTCGCTCTCGTCTTGGCTACATTTTACATGAAAATGTTTTTAGGGAGATTTCGCTTCTTTTTGTAGGTTGCTTCTTCATTGCAGTGTCCCATTTATTATTTACTAGCTGTTGCCCGCGACTTCGTCCGCGTCAACAAACAGAATAAAATATTTTAAAGTACTTCTGCGTAAATTATATTTTTTGTTTTATTTTCTTGTGGCAGAAGAACATACTGATTTTCTCCGCAACCCGATCTTGACAACGCGACATAAAATTGGCCGTGTGAAAAGCAGTCTTGACGTAAGTCAATTCCAACGTGTTTAAACGTTTGCCCCTGTGATTTATTAATTGTTACAGCAAAAGATAACTTAACAGGGAATTGAATTCTTTTAAAATGTTGAATAACTTTTCCTAAGACGATATTTTCATATCTCTCAAAATTTAGCTGGGCTGTTAAGGGTTCTGCATCAGGTTATCTAGACCTTCAATTTTATTACGTTATTAGAAAGTGCTTATCATGCTGAGCAACTTTTCCTAAGACGGTATTTTCATATCTCTCAAAGTTTAGTTGGGCTGCTAAGGGTTCTGCATCAGGCAGTCTAGACCTTCAATTTTTTTCTTTCATATCATATCTACGTCATTTTATTCTTTCATACATATTTTTTGGATAACTTGAACCGTTTACGCAGCGCACGCAACGGAAGTCTCCAAAGTTGAATAATTTTCCCCGTTTTTTCCACATTTTCCTCTTATTCTTCGTCCCTTTTGGTCGCACTGTGATGATATATAGCCTAAAGCCTTCCTCGATAAATGGACTATCCAACACAAAAAGAATTTTTTAATTCGACCCACTAGTTCCGGAGATTAGCGCGTTCAATCAAACAAACAAACAAACAAACAAACTCTTCAGCTTTATAATATTATTAAGTATAGATTATATGATCATCAAAATTTGCGGACGTTTCATACAAATTGCCATCCCCTAACGCTACGTACGCTTCGCTTGCTCAGCTTGGTGGGGGCAATACCGTGCCAGACGAGTTTTTATTTTTAAGATATAATACTGACGTTAAGTTCTACGGGACAATAGCAATACCGATCAAAATGTAATCCTCGGTTAAGTTAAATTTAGTTACAGTACATGTAACCGTGAGTTTAGAAACTTGGTTTAAAAAAAATAGTAGACCGAAGCTACGAAAATTGAACAACGCGACAGTATCACCTGCACAAGACTGACCGATTTATTATAATTGATGTTTATCTGATTGGGCTGGAGTTTACAGGTGTTTACAGGTGCAAGAGTCTGTGTGCTCTTTGGCAAAGGTCTCCGAAATCTCGTTCTATTTTTCTCTGTCCAGGGCCAGACATATACACGGTCGTGTCGTGCGTACAACGTTGTCGTCCCATCTCATAAAGGGTCTCCCTGTTTTTCTTCTTTTCTTTCTAGGATACCATTGAGTAACCAACTTCTCCAGTTTTCATTCGCTTCAAACGTCTAGTCAAAATATGCACCTTACTATGGATCAAAACCCTAGACATTTTTGAATTTGATTACAGTTCTACTATTAATTTTAACCACGGTTTAAGATTACACAACGTAAACTTCTGTAAGCCGGACCACACGAAACTCGCGAGCACCTTGGAACTTAATCAAAGGTTTACTAAGCCCTCTTTAATATAGGTGATATTACTGAGTATTCAGACAGGGATTATTGCAGATACCTAAAGTATAGGGTGTCCTATGTTACTAACTAGGATTACAAACAGAATAACTTTATTCCGAGGTGTAGACTGATATTTTATATAGATAAATATGACATATTTTTATCCGATTGCGCCAGAAGGAGGGTTATGTTTTAGAGTGTACCTATGTATGTATATAAGTTTGTATGTATGTGTATTTTTTGGCATGCCCTTGTGATTAAAAGGCTTGTCGCATTTGAGCTGGAGAGAGTCTTGAGAGATTTTTTGCATAGGTATATCAGATTAAATCTATATATCAATCGTTTTCATACAAAATTCCTAGAATTAAAAATCGAATTGTTAGTAGATTAGTCGTAAGAGTAACACTGGATCAAAGGGTTTCCGCAGTTTTTTCTATAAGTACACCAAAAAAACTTTTCTTACCTCGTCGGAATGATAACGTACCTATGTAAAGAATAACGCCTCTGTGGCAACTAACCAAAAGCCCTAGTAATAAGCCCTAAGAGCCTAACCCTAACCTAACCCAGGTATTTAGGGCAAAAAACCCTTTAGTAAAAGAGCCGTGTCTGCTCGGTATTTACACTGGTAAGTGTCTGTTCAGTAAATAGAGACGAGCGCTTTTGTTCTAAGTTGAAGTGATGTTCTGGTTAAAAGCGGTTTCTAGGTTAGGTTACTTTATAGAAAATTCTACAAGAATGTTGCGATGTGATTATGAAGGAAAATATGTAAAGAACTAGTTTAGGTAGAGATAAAATATTCGTATATGAAAAGGTGTGTGGATTATTTAGATTATCACTACATATTATACGAGTAAAACAAAGTCGCTTGCCGCTTGTTACGGCTTCACCTTTACCAGCACAGAGGGGCGCATGGGCGCGGGGCGCTCGCGACCACGGCGCCATCTTCTTCGACTCAGTGCCTTCTTCCGAGTTGTACCTCATACACGCAATTGTTATTTATATGCATATTTTCATTATAATCAGTTTAAAGTAAAATTCAGATCTTCTCATTTTTATAACCAATATCAATATCAGCTATCGAAGCGTAAACACCGCTGTCTCTCCGTCCATATGTATGCTTAGATTTTTCGAAACAGGGAACGGATTTTGATGCGTTTTTTTTAAGTGATTCACGAAGAAGGTTTATACTCGTATGTATAGTATCAGCACTGCACCCGTGCGAAGCCGGAGCGGGTCACTAGTACAATATATAATGGATTGCAAAAATTATGGAACAAATCATGCTGTGGTAAATATGGACTATAGAGTCCTGCAACAACCTGTAACAAGTATTATCTGTGTCAAAAGTACGAGTATAATGCAAAAAAAGTCTTATTAACTAAAAACTTTCTGAAAATACCTTCAAGGTAAT
Organism: Carposina sasakii; assembly: GCA_014607495.2. Taxonomy (NCBI): domain Eukaryota; kingdom Metazoa; phylum Arthropoda; class Insecta; order Lepidoptera; family Carposinidae; genus Carposina; species Carposina sasakii. The sequence continues at coordinate 13,982,195 of CP053153.1, forward strand.
CCTACATTGGCTAGTTTATAAAAACTTCATGATGCCAGGACAGGCAAAATAAATTCTAGGTCATAACAAAATAAAATTTAAGTACGTTTTTTTAAAGAACTCCTTTCTTACCACCTTACCACACGCAATAGCTATAATAAATAAAGCTCATTAAATCTTACAAACTAAGCAGGTAACTTTTCAAAATATGCGCTTGCCTTTTCAATTTCACAAGCACAGGCGCTCGGGCAACTGACAACAAGTTAAGATGTTCGAGAACACTTTGATTCCAATAGTTCTTTAGCAAGTTATCTAGACTTTGTCATCTAACTTTGTGAGTTGTTCTTTTTCTTTCTTCTTTGGATTTGTGTTCGAAGCCCGGGCCGTTCTTGCGGTATAATGGGCAGTGATAGAAGGAGGTTATGTGTGAAAGTTTATCATAGGTTTATCTATACCTTTGTTATGAATAAAAAAGTTTCTCAATGTGTATTCTGTTTAGTAATTCTCCATATTGCGTGTACTATGTGTCACACGTACCTATATGTATGTAAAAACTTCCAATTATAAATTTCAGGACATTTAGCAAAATCTCTACATATACATGTAATCTATTGAAACAAAAAGTTTAGTTGTTGCTCTGTAAAGAGAAATGTATTTTATGAATTTTACAACCATTTTACACAAGTTATTTTTATCAAAGATTTATACACTTATGTACTAAGTAATTTATTAATCACTAACCTGTAAAGAGAAACAACATTAAAAGCTATCGCTTCAAAAATTATGAAATTGTTTCCTTTAAAATCCACGTTAATGTTTTACTGTAAAAAAGGCCAGTCACCATTTTGCATTTCTGACAAAGACATAGGTCATGCAAACTGCCAACTTAGATGATATAATATTTTGATGTAAAACGTCTACGCGATTAATTCAAATTAAATGAAGAGTACAATAGCTTCATTTACATCAAAGAATATACTTACTCTCTAACGAGAGATTTACATACACACGGCTGTGTTTCCATGGTGGGTAAGATAGAACTACAAGATCACTAAAATATTCTACAGCCACGTAACATAGCGGCATCAGATGTAAAAGGTCAGTAAAAAATTTCTAGCTCATAGCTTGATGAACGCCCCTGAGTTTGTTAGTCAACTCTTACGGCGAAGGGATATGCAGCTGATGTGTGTAACGTGGGCTAACCACACAATCAGTTTAACGAATATTAGCAAAATTATTACCTGAACACAGGCAAAGGAAGGTATTTCACACAAAACGGATTCGATTATTATTCTGAACTACTTTGAACACACAAACGAGCTGGAACTTTCCGAGCCTACCCCTAAACTATATCGTACACAATTCCTACATTTCTCGCACATTCCATAACCGGCATTCACAGCTTCATACCTATTGCCATGGAGCGGATATATTGGGGAGGTCTCATGAACAATGCAGTAATGCCATGAATCTGGACAATGGCGGAATCAAACCCTAAGCATACGAGTAGAATAACGAGTCCCCAGAAGGAGTCATCTATGACATTTATGTATAGGTACCTGGTAGTGAAGCAAAAGACGAGGTAAAAATCGCGCCCCTTCCGCTCTCCTAAACCGCGGATTGTTGCCAAATTAAGAAACATAATAATCACTTTTTAGTAGGTTGTGTAAAATTGCCTAAAAATAGGGTGAAGATTTAAAGTTGCTTCAAAAGTGTGCGTGATAATTGTTCTGGAAAACTTAATATGCCACTAACTAATATACAGACGTGGATTACGAACAATATCGTATAATGACTCCTGTCATTCGTTCACTCCAGTAAATCGTATAATGAGGTGATCTCTAGTCACATATGACAAACATAATATCTGTACGTCTTTTTCCGCGTTGTAATGGCTCCATGCTTACTGCCAACTGTAGACAATGCTCTAACTGTTGCAAATAGTTGAACACGGTATCCTTTAGTACTCGGTACCGGCGGGATGCTGGACCTGATTACAGAAGGAGCTACGAGTTGTTCTACGAGTTGTAAGAGTAAAGGCAAGCTTAAAATAGCTTTCTTATCATGCCATCAGAGCGGTTTCTGAAGAAATTATGTACAAAAATCCTTGCTGTTCTTCAACTTTAATACTTAATTTGGATTTTTGTCATACATCTTAGGCACTCTTATTAACTATTAGCATATACAGATCCCAGAGCCACGTTTCGCAGAGGGACAGAGGTAAATGATCACTAACAAGTTGTTAGATTATCGCCTGAGCGGACGCTCGAGTTCTTTAGTCGACTCTTACGACATGCATGAAGGAGAACTCTGGCACCAACTCTGGAATAAACTTAGTCTAACTTATTTTTTTATACATCAAATATGTACCAAAAAATGTCTTTCCTCTTTAGAAATTGGTTGAAAATCGTTTTAAAACGTGTCCAAAAAGGATCAATTTTTATAACGCATCTTAATCTACTCACGCGCACTCAACCTCCACTCATTGACAGACAGCTTACCTCACTCCCTTACCTCACCACTTCACTGAACTTCTTTAAAACTGAGCTACTTGTAACGGCTTTTAACTTGGATACAAGTATACGGGAAAAGCTGTTCTCGTGTGGAAATATAGGGCGAGACGTATACACTCTATTCGACAGTCTTTTTGTGTTGCACTGCTATACATAGAATTTATAGGTATGCTCTATCTAAGATATAGTAGTTATATCTATAGATCTATCATATTTTTGTATCCAGACGATATGACCTAAGAGTAATTATAAGAATTCCTAATAATAGAAAAGTGAATCATCTGCCCGTTATCATCTTCAAACCATATATTTATGAGATCGGCGAAATTCATATTGTTAAGAATTTGGCGTTTGTTTTACGGCCGGCGACCTGTCTGACGCAGTATAGCTAAGTGACACACTCTACACACTAAGTGAGTACACGTCTTAACCATAGGCAAATCTGCGCAAAACTTAATAATAATTATTATATATAAACAAACAGATAAGTTGGGATGGTATTAGCTTTCAAACGCACGACCAGCCGGTATTGGGGAAATATAGATTTATTGATGATCATGCAGGTGATATAACCCAAGGGATCATGTGGGCAGGTGAACTCAGTATACTAATGAGTTCACTTTGATCACCCAGGTGGGAAATAAACTACATACTTTATTCCATTTTCTATGCCTCTTATAAATTTGATATATCTTGTGTATATACAAATATTCTGTATACCAGCAATTTGTGTCAAAGCTTTAACTATACATAAACGAGTAGAATGTGTATCGCTGTCATAACATCAATTAATGTTTAAGTTGTAGGTATTCGGTTGGAGACCCTTTCTCGTACGGACAACCAATACAATACCAGTTTTCTACATATTATTTGTATCTATGAGTCCACTGGGATGAAAGTCTTTGTAAAAATGGGATCCTGGTCCCAATGTCCACATAAGCCTGTCTTTGAAATAAGCATGTTCAAGAAAATAACTAGGTCCTAGTCCATTTTTATCGACCAATATAGACTAGAAACTAATTGAAATAAATTGATTAATGTATAAAACTCAAGAGTTCCAAGGTACCTACGGCAATAGTGGCTTTGGTCTACTCAATACGCGGGATGAAAATGTGGGATGATTGGACCAAAGAGCCGTCGTCTTCGTTGGTCCATATTGCAAACTAGGTACCAAGTTACTCTTTTTTACAAGCTTTTATTATTACAAGATTTTATTTAACTTGCAATGTATATTTGTTCGGGTGAAATCTTACAACTCAATTTTAAGGCACTTGCCCTCAACCGATTGGGCTGAAATTTGGTGAGCACGTTCAGTTCGGATGACAATGCATGATTAACAGTGTGACGTCATTCTAAATCCAACATGGCGGCATACCCACAATGGCGGACCAATTATTTTTAATGCATTCCTACAATATGGGTATCAAATTAAAGGGCTAGCTGAGAGTAACTCGAAAAAAATGTGACGTCACTCTTAATCCAATATGGCGGACTTCTAAAACTTGAAAATCTATTTTGAAACAGATATTTTTAGTATAAAATAAAATTTAGGTAAAAAAAACCTTTTTAAAAACAAGCTTTTATTTAAATGCGCTAAAAAGAAAATATAAACTTTTACACTAAAACTTTTACTGTTAATTTATAACGTCATTTCAAATTTAACACATTTGACACAATTTATATGTTACTAGTGGACGCCCGCGACTTCGTCCGCGTGGATTGCAGAAAAAACAAAAAGTCGAAATTATCCGGGATAAAATTATTTTCCCGGGATAAAAAGTAGGCTATGTGTTAATCCGGAGTTTCATCTAACTCCCATACTTAATAATTTTATTAAAATCGCTCCAGCCGTTTTTACGTGAAATAGTAACAAACATCCATCCATCCATATATTACAAACTTTCGCGTTTATATTATATAAAAGAAATATCAAGTATGTACAAAATTAATTTACAGGACCTAATTAATAAAAAACACTTAAAAAGTTATACGAAACAAAAAAAATAATTTTACTGGATCGAAAAATGTAATTCTCTATAGCGCAAATTTCTCTAATCGCATGCGTCCGACAACGACGTCTGCCCTCACGTGTCTGCCCGTTCGGGTAGGCATAGTTAGATTCGTGCGCTCCCCCACCACACGACAGCGCCGCGCCGTTGCCTGCCGCAGATGCCGCCACACTTCGGCGAATGTGCGCGACGACGACCGACGGTAGCGGCGGCGATGCAGAGTATTCGTTAAAAGGAATTTAAACTTCAAAAGCGAACTTTTTTGTAACTTGATACACCCAAAACTTCTAAATTACATGTTCCTAGGTTCAGTGATTAAGATTTCGTATACAAAAAGTTTGGCTTTGTAGTTCCAGTTCCGAATCCGTTCCGTTAGAATTTCGGGAATTCCGTTTGTAGAAAAATTCTGCACATCCTTTGAGACCTACGTACCAAGATTCATGGTCTTATCTTCAATTCAACCCCTATTTCACCCCCAAACTGGTAAAAATTTCAAAATGCTAGAACAAACGATTTTTTGTTTCTTATGACGTGATATTTGACGAACTTGCATACTAACTTTCAACCCTTATTTCACCCCTTAGCTGGTCGAAATTTCAAAAATGCTAGAACAAATGTTTAATGATTTCTTATCAAGTGCTTAAATATAAAGTTTCATGGTTTTATCTTTTAAAATTAAGAAATCCCATACAAACTTTCAACCTCTATTTCAACCCCTTCATCCCTTTTTTTCGAAATAAAAAGTAGCCTATGTTCTGTCTCAGGGTCTAAAGATTGTCTGTACCAAATTTCATCAAAATCGGTTACGAGGTTTAAGCGGGAAAGCGTAACAGACAGACAGACAGACAGACAGAGTTACTTTCGCATTTATAATATTAGTTGGGATTCAGCGTTGAGTAGGTACTATATAACAGTCTTTGGTACTACCTACTCGTATATATCAGTAGTTTCGTAAATTGCCAGCTAGAATGACAGCCAAAATTTTATAGTTTCAAACATTCACAATCGCGGACCCTCAGCATTTGTGATTCCCCAGACAGTAAAGCTATTAGCGATATCCGGGCTGCACTAATAACGCGTGACGTCATAAATTGCACTGATAGTGACGTCATAAGCAAGCATCCAGTGATGGGAGTGCAGATGACGTGGTTATTTACCGAGCATGTGCTGACTGAGTAGGTAATCTAGTAAGTATTGGTCTAGAATCTAGATCTGTTTGATTGCTAGCTAGATTGTAGATTCAGCCGAGAGAAACTGAGATATACATGATGTAACAAAAGGGATATATTAAACGAAAATCTATACAAATGCAGACTCGAAATCACATGTTTATTTCGAATATTGTATGAACATTCCTGAGTTATAGTTTCCTAGATAGAATGGAGAATTCTTAAACTTTGCGTGTCAAATTAAATATTATTATTTCTTTAATATATTATTTATACTTACTACTTAAAATTAGGAACTAAAACGAATTATTACAGATTTTTTTACTGACAAAAAGATCATGCTCTTTTTCATTTTAGCAATACAATTTCATTCCAATTTCAAACTAGCACTTCGGCAAACCAAAGCAATTTCGCAACACAAAACAGACAGACAAACTGACAGCGCAACAGATTTCCACTTAGTCGCCGGGACCCCATGACTTGGTGCGCCCTCTGTGAAAGAATGCAGAACCACTCGGCGAGGATATTAAACTCAAATCATGGGGAGAGGGCTTGTGAGGGTGATGCGAAGTTGGCAAGGAGCTGGACGACTTTTTTTTATTGAGGTTTACATTTTTTAGGGGTATCAGATGTGAAAAATCTATGACAACATGTCACAGCCTAGCCTGAGAATACGCCCCTGAGTTTGTTAGTTGACTCTTACTTAGAGATGAAGCTGATGTGCTCTACCACATCCCATGAAGCCTCACATCAGCACGTGATGACTTAAAGAGGGCGGCTGGTTGTGACTGGATGGCAAAAACGGGATATCGAGAACTTGTGGCGTGCTCTGGGGGAGACCTGCGTCCAGCAATTAACTGCAATAGGCTGATTAACAAATATTGATATCAAAAGGCAAACTCCTACACAAGTTAAAAGATGTTGGCTATATGGCTTACGTACGCGTGATGTCCTCCGCGTTTCTATCCGTCCCTACGCAATAATATCGTCATAGAAATCGCATAACAGAGATAATTTTAGGAACAAGCTAAAATTTAATTTTCAATAAGTACAAAATAAAAAAGGAGCTTTTTCGATTGGCGTCGGAAAATGTAGTTCAGCTCCCTGTTTATTTTAACTCAAGTGCAACAAACTTGCTCCCTGTCCACTGGTGGCTGCAGCTAATGACGCTGGCCTGTCATCACCGACGGTATATTGAATACCGTGCTGTGAAATGAGAGCCAAGTTCGACTCTCTTTGGTACATACAGAAATGTGCGCAAAGATTAGTTAGTAAGGAATAAACTCTTTAAATCTATTCAAGATTAATTTACAAATTTGTGTTTAAGTACATGTTTTTAAAAATTAATTATACTCCTATACAAACATAGATGTATTATTGACATACGGTTCTTAGGAACTATTATTACCTATGTTAATAAATATGCTAAATTATATAGAATACTTGTTCTCTCCTTTAAAAAATATTTTCCAGAATTTATCGCATTTACAGTATTTACTACTAGGCACTTATGCTATTGGCCACGTGGTGCCGGCAGAATAGAATTCGTACCATCCCATGTCTGCCCGTGGATATCGTACGAGGCGATTAAGGGTTTCCGGGAGGTGGGCAGCAACGCCTCCCGTGTTAACAACATAGTCCAAAAATATAAACTGCGGTTACCAACCTGCCTGCCCAGCGTGGTGACTATGGGCAAACACCCCCCAAGACAGTCTTGTGACGTGCCCTGGGGTAGGCCTACGTCCAACAGTGGACCGCAATAGGCTGATGATGATGATGATGATGACTTATGCTATTATGCATTTGCGAATAAAACAAAACACCAAAGCAACTATGGTAATCCAAAAATGAACTTGGCTGTGACACAACACAACGTCATCGTATCATCTCGGACGCAACAGCGTAATGGCACGTAACTTAACGCACGAATGGCGACATTTTGTAAAGGAGATTTATAGTAATAAAAGAAAATGCGTTTCTTATGACGACTTGTTATGCCTTTGCGAACGAGGGGTGCAGGTTCGATTCCTGATAGATATTTAGGGAAAATCTTTTATGTAGTCATATTTACTACATATTTGTTGTTTTCACGATTTTCTGATGAGAATACTTGTTTACAGATTATTTTATTTAATATTATTATTTTGAGAGTTTTTTTGGATTTCTCATATATATAATTCAATTATTTTCATACAAAACTTCAAAGGAATTAAAAGGGCCAAAATTCTTTTTAATCTCTAGTATTGAAAATGGCCGTGAGTGTTAAGTTAATATTTCCTATACTTAGATAGCTCGTTTGGGTTTGGTTATAGTCATCTGTTGAAAACCTGTAAACTTGTAAAGTTTGTAAACATTTATTAAATCCTGTCTCCTTTTACTGCGGTATATCTGAGTTTCAAATTAGTAAACTAATTGCTCTCAGTAATCCCTCGAGTTTACAAGAACTGGTTACCAAAACATTCTCATAAAGTTCTAAGTAGAACCGAAACTACCGTAATAATAATAAAACTATGAACGTAATGCTGTCACTGCACAGATTGAAGCACCACCATGGATGCTGCAAAACTAACAAGCTCATACATACATCCATAGGTGAATGAAACAATAATACTTCAGGGCAGGAAGATGATGATGATGAACTATATGACACACCTAACGGGAGTCTGACTACTGGCATGTTTCGTGTTATGGACGGAATGTACTAGCTACGACATAAATCTCGACGACTATTCGTTGCCGGTGCGAGCTGGTCCGCGTCCGTCCGCAATATCACGCACCGTAGGAACACAGCTGCTCCGGTACGCTACTTGCATGGCCGGTAACGGAACGTATGACATTGTACAAAAAAATCATAGGTACAAACAATTTTTTGGAACGCGAGATGTGCGGGCACGTTTCTGCTACGGTCATGGTATGGTATGATGGTAGCAGGTATATGGATACGAAACACCTAAAACTAAACAAGAGCGTCCGATATCAGAAAATAATATCCATACTCACTCACCATAGTTCCGCAAAAGGTAACCTCACATAAATCTCATCGGAATTTAATATAAGGCATCGTGCTCACTGTAAATCTTTCCTCGTAGGTATAACTTATTTATAAGTCGAACACCCGCGGCTCGATGAAGGCAGTATATCACTCTCAAATCCTTTCAGACCTCACAATGGGCTTTTCTTTTCAAAACTGCTTTAATTATTAGTGTGCAAGCGCTTTAGACTCTTTTGAAACTGGATCTGCCTTTTGAAAACTTAAAAAGAGTACTTTTTGTTAACGTAATCTAGAAGTTGAGGTTTAAAATTTGTAACGGTAGGGATTGCAAACGACAGGTAGGTTAAATTTGGTTAAATATAATAATAGAAGTTATAGTCCCTGCAAGTTACAGTGATGTTTTTATACATGTAAAAATTTTGATACATTTTTTGTCCACGACATCAAATAACAAAAGTTTCTTATTCTTTCATATCTTTTGTCAGATATTTTTTGGAGCATAAAATCGTAATTACTTGAATACAATTTAAGATATTTCTGAACTACAGCTTCATATAATTTAATTGTAACATCCATGTCCTAAGTTCGTAGCTGCCTATCCATCCACCCAGTAAACTCTCAGTTGATGGTTGCCACGTCACTACGAGTAATTCGACGTCATTGTCCAAGCGGTCGCGGTGCAGGCATCACTGAAATATTCATTAGGCTAATTAGTCTCAAGTCTTGGGATAGTCAGCGGGGTATTTGCACGAAATGACCAGATTAAGTGAGATGTGTTACTGCATATTGGGCTACCTTGGCCAAATTTTAGGTTGAGAACTATGACAATACTCAAATCAATTTCGAAAAACGATGCTTTAATAATAGTTTTTACGATAAAATAATTCTTTATTATGGAAGACATTTGTTATTGAACTAAAGTTAAACTACCGATATCATGCTGCCAACCAACCAACGCAAGTAGGGGGTAATATTCCCATAAATAACTTATTTGCAGCAATATGGCATCCATATAACCAATAATGAGTTTGCAATTTTATGGGTTGTTAACTTAAGTGGTAATATCTTAATATACATACTTATATAGTTGTTGACTATTTTGTTATATACAGAACCAAATTACAATTAAATTGTCTCAAAGCATCCAATATGTAGAGACAAATTAATTTGATATTGGGCTAATGAGCGTGTCGCTTATCTAACGTTGTTTCGTGATTTTGGTGTAAGTCTAAAGCAATATCTATAGATTATAACTTGAACATGATATTGATTAGGTTATACTATTTAATGTAATGTAGAGGTAAACAATAATCGACCTATTTCCTAGCTAAATACTCACGACTTATACATATGTTAACTAACTGAATAATTTATTGTATTCATATGCAGGTAAAGATCTTAATTAATTTACAGGTAACTTTTGGCCCTGTTGGGCACTGCAACATGTTTTTAGTGTGGTAGACAGATTGAAGCATTATCTCAGACAATTGCGGATGTATTTTTCCAATTATTTAGTAGTTTAATGGAAGTTCGTAGTTGCTCAATGGTCAAGATGCTGAGACTGTCAAGATAATTATCTTCATCACTGCGAGTATCCTAACTAATATTATCTTCACGCTACATTGTCTGAACTTATTAAACAATTTTTTATTTACATATATAGTTAGGGACAACAAGTGTAACTAATAGTGTGACAATAGAAGTTTTTTCAATTTTCTCTTTTTCTAATTCTAGATTCAGATATATTAGGTATTGAATCAATCATACTCAATCATTGCGACATAACTCCTATACGGTGTGGGACTCGTACAATACAGTTGCTAGTTAAAGGATACTATGATGCTGCTATGCTAATGCTGAAGGGAAGTTATCAACTCATAAGAGATAAAAACAACCGAACCCGTTGAGTGAATGTTGAACACTGAATTTAATATATTATAATGCTATGTAGTTCGCTAATACAAGATATGCTGTATAGACAATACTATACAAATTACGTAGAGACTTATTACGAAACATTGATCTGTCGATAGGTGACATAACAATGTGCGGTAACCCGTACAACTGATATGCCAAAGAAACTACTAGATACAATTTCGCAACCGAGTATCCTCAAAAGTTCATCATTAAATACGAGCGTTATTATCTCAGTAATTCGAATAGCACTATTATACGAATACTCTTATAAAAATATCTCCAGTAGTAATACCTCCTGCTTGATACACTGATATTCTCAAAAGCTCTGAATATTCCCTCAAATCGCCGCTCCCATCCGAAACCAGCTGAGCATCATAACTAGATGCCGCAGCGCACCCGAGCGCAGTCATGATGCTGCATCAAATAGCAGGCACGTTCCTCGTACCCTATATTCAGGTACCCTGGATGTTGGGCTACTGGAAGTGGCCAGTAGCATAGCTTGCTTAAATATTTCATATATGTCAGTGTGTTATTAGTTTTTCTTGAGTAACGGGCACTAGAATTAAAGTTTGTCTATGATGAAGATTAGGTAACTAAAGGGTTAAACAAAAAGTTAGTAACTATGCCAATAAATATAAAATAAATCCATGTTTAAGTTACTTTAGTCCTCGAAAACTATAATATTTTATGGTACAGCTACCTACTAGTCGAGTCTGTCTTGAAGTCTCTCTGAAGCGCATGACCTGAGTAGATGGCGTACGACATTTAGCCTGTCAAAATACGATAAATATAGCCGCCATGTTGAATTTTGTTCAGAGACGATACGATATCCACGATGCGTGTTTATTCTAGGGGGGGCTGATGTACATTATGTGACAGTTTGCTAGCTTAAGTAAAAAGAATGCCTGAGTTCCTTAGCTTCTACATAATTTACATTATATTTACGAGTATCATGATTGCAGTTATTTTTGGTCATATCTAGTAAACAGTAACGCAAATTGAGCACCACAGCAACCCTCGCACGGGCCAGCCCCTTCCTACCTGACCCAGATTTTTTATTCCACTACAGAGAGAATGAAATTGCTCGTAGTGAGCCTTATGTTTTTTATTTTTTACACTGAAACACTCTTTTTTTTTTTCAAGATCTGAGTTATTAGGCAGATTAAGAGGACATGCCTTTTCTATTTTACGGAATACAGTTGTAAATTTTTTTATACTATTTCAAAGAACTTTCTAGGAGCCCGAAGGAAAATAAGACCCTTTTCACTATAATACACGAGGGTGTTATTTAAATTATTTCTTCCTGTAAATGATATCGAAAACTGAAAATATTCCAATATCTTATTCTTATTTTTCATTGTACATACACAAAAAGAAATATGGCATACAACATAAAAGAAGAGATGCATGCACAATGGCAAGCTTATCTCTACCAGAGATCTCTTCCAGCAAGCCAAGAAAGTAAAAAGAAATTGTTAAAAACAGGGTAAAATGTGCAATTAAATAAATTTTAAAAAACTACATAACTACATTAAGAAAAAAAGGAGAGAAACAAATGACAGCATATTCAAATAATGGACAGGTAGTGATTCTTCAGCTTTTCCCTAAATGTGCCAACAGTGCGACAATCTCTAACCGTGTGGGGTAATTCATTCCTATTGGTTTTGCTTTAATATAATATGATATTTGTATACATACATTCCTAGGATATATTTCTGTTGTTAGGATTCCTGTTATTCCAATAACTCGATGACAGCTACAGATCCCGGGCAAGAGCAAACTGCTGGACATCCATAGGGAGCTCTCTGTGCTCAAGACGCATCAAAATTGACACGATGTACAGTTCAATTCATAATGCAGTGTTATTTCAAATGGTTGTCGCCAATATAACAATAGAGTTAGTCTCAAGCTTCTAATGATTTTCCGCTTATAATTAAATATAAATGTACCTACTTCCCATTCAATACTTGTATAGGTTTGTATATCTGTATGAAATCATAATATAGGATAGTTGATACTATTTTCAAAAATAGTTTTATTTGACAAATTAATTATTCTTAGAGCTAAAAGCCATCAAGGAAGAATGAAGCTAATTATTATACCAATCATGTAATAAACCTTTTCTAAATAGAGGTAGTCCACTCGGTATTTTGTTGGAATAATTACTAAACTTATAAATATGTTTCGATATCGACTGTACTTCATAAAACCCTTTGAGCATGCAATCCAGTAGATCTCTCGGGAGTTGTAAAGGCTAATGTCAAAGCTGTTTACATCGATAGGTTTATATATGTACTGTAGGTACATATACATATATAGGACATAATGTAGTACTTGGGACTGGCCAAGATCAACACTGTTGTTTGATAGCTGATGGATAGATTTGACTAACTACTTTACGACTGCATGAGAAATGTTTGTTGGTTAGTATGTACGTATTTTGATTTTATTAATGTTTATACATTGCTCGCTAATGGACAAAGTCCGAAACGAGATTATCCGGCAGAAGACCAAAGTGACAGACATAGTCTCGAAATGTAGCAGACTGAAGTGGCCTGAAGTAGACTGAGTGTGGGCCGGCCACATCTGTCGTAGAACCGATGGACGGTGGTAAACGGGTTCTCGAATGAAGACCGCGCCCCGGCAAGCGTAGCGTTGGGCGCCCTCCAGATGGGCCGATGACTTAAAGAGGACGGCTGGTAGTGACTGGATGGCAAAAACGGGAGATCGAGTCATGTGGCGTACACTGGGGGAGGCCTACGTCTAGCAGTGGACTGCAATAGGCTGACGACGACGAATGTTTATACATAAAAATATATAAATTTAATAATGTAATGAATAACAAGAAGTATGTATACCACACATAGTTCTTTTAGCCGCATAGCCTGTGAAGGATGAATTATTATTAACACACCAAATATGAATTAAGAAAAAGAAACATATTATCGATATCTGGACGGTGTTTTTTATCTTCTTAGTAATCCGCAAAGGTTTAATCTTGTTAGTTTATAAAACACTATGGTCGATTCCGGCAGTCACACTTAAACCTAAACGTAAAATTAGTCCTACCTGTCCTTTTCTCTCTCAGTAATTTATGATAAGAACGGAGAGAGATAGACCTGATTAGGATTAGGTTTAGGTTTAAGTGTGACTACCGGAATCGACCCTACTGTTTACGTAAATCGATGAAATATAAGAAAGCCACAAAAAAGCGAAACATTTATGAACGCATAAGTGAAAACCCTGGTTCCCGGTTTCGTTATTTAAGTCCCTGAATTGCTAAACTACGTTTGAAATAAAAGTTATTCCGAAAATACAATTTCGGCGACAGAAAATTCAGCTCTATAGCATCCAGAAATACCCGCAGGATCCAGATCTCGTGCCAACAATTTCTGAAGTTAGCGAAAGTTCTAGATTCTCGTTTTAGTCCGCCATTTTGAAATTTTATTTTCCACACAACTCTGACTGACCGTCACTTTGCATGCGAGGGAACCTTTTCGCAAATATTTTTTCCTATCTGGCAATGTAGTTTTAGTTTCACGGTTTTAAATTTTGTATTTTCAGCTGTGAAAATTATTGAAATAACTCTTTTTAGATTAAAGTTTTAATTTGCTTTAATTGTTAATATCTGTATACGTAGACCTTTCCAGCTATAAAAGCCTTTAATATAATAATTTTGGAGCTGAGTATACCTACCTAAAACTCCGGAGCTCTTTGAATATCTCGGGACTAGTTTAGTGAGAGACCGTTGCGTTAAAATATCCGAGGATTCTTTACACAATGTAAAGACATTGTATAGACAGTAATAGTCGAAATATGTATGTTGTGAATAAATGGTGACGAAATGAAACACTTACAAAAACATTGAATTAATGCAAAATGGCATAACTTTTAAAAATGAAATGAAATATATCAAAGAAGGTTGATATTGACCTGCCAGCTGGTTTTCTTCTAAAATAAGTAGAAAGGAAACTGACGAACACCCAGTTACCCAATACCTAAGGACTTGTAAGGTAAGTATATTGTATTATCGAATTTTCATTTGACATTCACATGAACTTTTTTTGTCAATAGCATCTTAGAATGAATTCTCAATGCTTTTCAGAAATATTGGAAAGCGTCTCGCTATGATCGGCATTTATTAGGAATGTGAGAAAGCGTATGTGACGTATTCAGACCTATTTACTCTACTACAATGCATGAAAGTATTGGAAAAAGAGGTCCTTTTGGAAGGTTTTGAGTTATTTAAAATGGGGGATTTTAGTAGAATTTATTGAGTTTTTATTAAAAGCAGTTGAGTGTAACTTGGAGACTATGTGATCGATTCCTAACCTACTAATATAGATATAAATCGAATTTAATCATGTAACTCACGGAAAAAGTCTTTGTCGCGAGGACCTAGAGTCATAATATTCTTTAAAAAAAGTGAATGAAAAGGCGTTTCCTCCAATTAATTAAACAAGGGAAGGACTCGTCCTAAATAATATAAGGTCGTTAGGGCGACCAGTGCAGGCCGTCATTATCCCAGGTCGAGGCGGGGTCGGGCTAGTAGCGGATTTTACTTAGAAAGGTTTTTTATGCAGATTAAGTAGTTACATAAATATATAGATTCAACTCAATAGATCTTAAGGTCGGATCCCAAGACAATTTAGAATTAGTAAGTATTTGGAGTTTTTATGAAGAATAATTTGACAATATGTATAATGTGCCTAGTACTTATACAATAATCGTAATTATGTCACTACTTAACGTCGGTTAAAAAAGAAATTGAACATTGTTAGCTAAACATTGTCATGAACGTCACTGTTGTAAGCTAAACATTGTTATAACAGATATTCCATACATTTTGTAGCGAAATGTCATTTGTATGTCTAACTTTAGACGCGGTTTTATAATAATATGATACCGATAGGTGTAACCGTACTGACAACATAGTCTGAAAATCACACTACGCAAAACCTCCCTGTGTGTAGCCTTGTGGCGTGCCCTGCAGTGGACTACAATAGACTAAAGGAGAAGGTGTTAATTAATATTATATACATCACTTAGGTAGGTGCAAACATTGATATGATGAATATCAATGTTTGTTTCCGAGTCATGGATGTTTCTATGTATTTATATACCGTTGCTTAGTACCCACGACCCAAGACCTTAGGGATCTTAGTGTGGGACTAGGTTAACGTGTTGTGTAGTGTTAAAAAAAAAGTTAAGAATATAGGTAAGTATTAATACCTGGGTATGTGTCATTAGATATAGAAGCTATCATAAGTCTTTACCAATTTTCTTCTTCCCTTAAGTCTACAACAGCTCAACCCTAAATACAGAAGGAATATCCTTTTATTTTTTATGCAAAGCAATTAGATCGGGGGTCCTTCAAAGGGTGCGGCTCCCGAAGAAAATGAAAATGCGAAATTGACCGAAAGGTACGAATTATGAATACCCTCCTTTCACTGACGTTTTCGAGGTTTTGATGACAGAGGTCTAATGTGCTATTAGAAATGGTCGAATGCAGCATTATCTTCATTTAATTGGCTCTTTTTAAATAAATGTTTAAAACAAAGAAAAACTTTTTCAGGATAAGTTGTTTGTCATAACAATGTCTCATTCGATATTTACCGTGTGAAAAATCTCTAAATAATAAATAATTTGCCACGTAGTAAACCCTAAATCTAGATTTAATTTAATTCATATATTCACGCATGCCGTCTTGCTTTTTTGCCCGACTGGGCCAAATGAAGGTTTAGGTTTTTCGAGGTAATGGATGTTTGCATGTATTCTTTGGCATGCTCTAGAGCCTCTTTTTTTAAACATTATTTAAGCTAAACATGCCCTAAATTTGGCAGATATGCCATACATTTTGCTGTCAAATGTCATATTTAAATCGAGTCTAACTTTAGGCGCTCTTTTGTAATAACACCGTAAATGGCTTGTCGCATTTGAGCTTGAGGGGTATCATTAGATTCCTCTTAGTCGAGTGTGTAATACTGGCTCAAAATTATTACGCTGCCGGGACTTTTCTTTAAATAAATGAGTTTATTATATTAACAGAAAGAACTGTCCTGTGTGCTAATTCTCGCTTTATCTTGAATCTATATTTACGGATAAATTATAGCTCTATCCCCTTTAAAAGCTTACCTTACAAACTTTACCTCTATGTTATGATGATGATGATGATCTCCGACCAGTATTTCGGTCAAAGCGACCAATCTCTACGGAGATTAGCCAGGTACGCAGGAGATATTATAGTGCACAAGTGTGTGCGCAAACACAGATGCACTCTCTATTCCGTTACTCTCATAGTTCGATGGGACGGAAAGCCGACACGACCGGAGAGAGATCAGGCGCAGGACCAACGGTTTTACGTGCTTTCCGAGGCACGAGCTAAGTGACAATTAATCTGTACATGAAATAAATTCATTGGTACAGGCCCGTGACTGGGATCGAACTTACGCCTCCCGCTTGGAAGGTGCACGTCTTAACCACTGGGCTATCACCGCTTACGATACGCTTATAACGGTAGTATTAACCAGCACATCATAGCGCTAGAGGTGATGCAATTCTCACAAGATATCAGCACTGTATTACCGTGCTTGCCCATGTGACAAATTGCCTCTGCCACGTGCGACAGATCCTCAATGCCTATGCGAGATTAAAGCCTGCTTTGTGTGTACTTACCACAGCTGGGTAATGCGAGCCTGGTACTTAATAAGATCATCTGTAGATAAATAGTTATAAATACTAAATAATTTTTGTACTAAGTACTGTAGATTGAAATGGCTCTACTTCTCACGGAAAGAAGAGTATAACTATTTCAAATATATTTTTAGTACGAAGTCATTCTTATTCTGCAGACATTGTTTATTTTTATTTCAATCCGAAATATCACTAGCTATCCCTCTATTATGCTTCATTTACTTTCATATATTCTTTATGAGAGCAAACTATAGTAGACTCTGCCTATTTCGAAATAAAGTTCACATTTACGCAAAAAATCTACGAGAAACGATTCCGATTTATCTTCGAATTGCATTTGGATAGTACAGTGTGAAACTCCGCGTCTGTATCCAAAATTCAAATCAATAATAGACAGGGAAAACTATAGTATAGCCGGCTTAGTTGCTGGCAGTACACCGATATAAACGTGCAAGTGACGTGTGACGTCACATGTGATCGTCTTTTGTCTATACATAATGCATCGTGACGTCACGAGAGGGGAGCGTTCGTTCCTTGTTCGAATAAAGTTCGATCTTTATACAAGTTCAATTTCTTAATGCACTTCCGTTTTCTTTTTTCAAAGATTGGCACCTCTATTACACCGTTATTAGTGGAACAAGTCTTGGACGTTTGCTCAAAATACTTATCTTATCGTATAGTCAAAGGCTTCAATAAAGAACAGAATTATAAAATCAATTTGAAACTAACGATTTTAGTGTTATTTACCAAGCAGGCACAAAGCATTCAACCAGTGAAGCGATGGCTAAGTATTACGATTCAGGTTATAAAGTTTTTTTTTTAGGGCAGTTATTTCGGCAAGATTCATTCGTATTTATGCAGGTATATATATACAGCAATTTTTTTTTTTAATTAAATCATTTTGCCATTTATTTTTGTATGCGGTGTAATTAAGGTCAGCATCGAAGCATGTTGCGGACGACTTGAAGGGGTCCAAGTTTTAGAAGCAATATACTTAATGCTCCAAACAGTTTGTGGCCTAACTTTGTGCTTTTCACGGAAGTTAAATGCGAAGAAAATAATATGACGTCGTTAGCCGCCCCACGTTTTGTGTTTGCTTCGGAAGATCATTAAAAATTTTATCATTTTCATATCTGGACACGAAAAGTTAAATCGTCGCGAGTCATGAAAAACTTAAAACTACACCATGATTGGTATACAATGTTCTACTTGAGTTCGGTTCTAGTTGGGTTTGCCCTTTAATTTCACAGTATTAATCACTTGTATCTTCTACATTTTGTGTAATACGCATAGCTAAATTTGTATTTACTATGTACATTCTACATAAAAACAACTTACAAACACGCACGGACGGAAAATCCCTTCTTAGTGCTTCCCTACAAGGAACATATTGCGTTTAGGCAAAAAAGAGAGAAAAAAAGTGTTAAAGTGATAGTTGAACAAAGAACCTTCGTCACAGCTAGAGTAGAGATAACTATCTTAAAGGGTCATTTTCAAAATAATTGCTCATTTCAGAAATGTTACTTTTATGTCACAATAACATAAAAGTAACATAAAAGAAAACAAGGGCTGCATTCACAGTGGTAAATAAAACAGTTTTTTAGTATTTAATATTGTAATAATTAATCAAACACGTACACGTACATTATTATGTACAGTTCGTGAGGTTTAAGCCGAGCTTTGCATTTGTGTGAGTGTGCACATAGACACAGGTTAGGTTTATATCGGCGTAACTCCGTCGCGCTCCTACATTTCTTTAAGTCACTCACATGAATAGCTAGCTTAGCGTAGACCCCGCGGCTGTACTGGACATAGTGAACATAAACATGAAACATACAAAATAATGACAATAATAAAACCGTCAGGGTTATGTTTAATTTGAAGATGGTTACTCAGTTAATCATAAATCGAAAATAAAAATATAATATTAAAATGCGAACTTTGAACATTCTCTCTATCGTCATGATAATACTGCACGATTAACTTCCTAATATTTATATATAATGTCTGCCTATTCATACATGAAATATTTTAACAGTAGCTTCTTAAGTCGTATCTAAAGATACAAAACAACAAAAAAAAATATTTTTAGTGTTTTTCTTTTTACGAAATTATTATAATTCAATTTTTTTTTATATATTTTGCATAAAACCTTTAATGAAAACCCCTTAAATGAAAGTAAATAAATAAACGTTCTGAATGTTAAAGGTCAAAAAATAAGAAACCAGTATTTATTTTGTAGCTCAAGTAATTTTAAATTATTTAATGTAAATATATTTAATAAAATTAGAAAAAAAACTTTTGAAATGGCTTCGTTATAACCGTCTAACAGTTAAAAACCGTTAGATGATACCCTTAAAATATTTCGTGTATGAATAGGTAGACCTTATATAACTATACATATTATTCACTATCGCTACTAAGAGATCCCAGAAATTTCTCTTCAAATCAACCGTAGAAACATTATAATATTTTGATGGCTTTTTAACCATCTTTGCTAGATCCTTAGGTTTAAAATTTACTTTAATATCAGATAAAATAGTAACATTTGAAGTAGATGCATTACTGACATGATAATGATTAGTTTCTCCTATAGGTTCGACATCATCAGAATTAGGTAAAACTTTATTGGTTACTAACATCTCTAGGTCTTCTTGCTCAGATTCACTTTCAGATGTAGATTCTATAACAAGTCGTTTTGCTCTTGAACGTTTAACATGATCAGTAATTAATTTGTGACTTTTTATGGCATAACATTGGCAAATATTGGGCTTTAAACAAAAGCAGCTTAAAATTCGATATTGAATTATATTATCTTCGTTTGGTATTACTTGGTGTATTTTTTGCGTATTTGGAACGGCCACAAATTTACAACCCTCAATTTGATTTTCTATTCTCAATATGTCCTCCTGATCAATAAGAAATAATTTTACAGTGGTAGCAGTATTGTGTTCAAGTAATTGAATCGCAGTTTCAGCATCAGGTATATCATGTCCGTATGATATTTGTTTATCTAACAATCTTTTTACTACTCCCCCAACCCCATCCGCTGCACCCTTCCCATGGGCCGCTTCAAAAAAATTCCAGGTTGCAAAAATAAAACCATAAGATTCTATCATTTTGGTAAGAAGGGCAAAGTTCTTCTTTTGCCTGTATTGACTTGACGGACCATCTGAGAAGAAATGTATAGTGTCTTTCAAAGGAAATCTATGTTTAATGTCACGCATCAGGGGCTCCAAGTGAGCCCAGATCGATTCCGGTGTGTGTTTGTTGCAGTTGGAAAATGTACAAAATGATTCGGGATCAGTTTCATCATTATATATAATGCTTGTGTGCAAGGTGATTTGTGAATGTGATGCTCCAAAATGTACTGCTTGTATTTCATTATGAAATTTGCAATTATAATTTTCTGAGAAGTCACAATGTAGCATAATTTCATTTCTTTGTAAATTCTCCTTCAATGATTTATAAATTTTGTATTGATGTGAAATGTTGTAAATATGAATTTTAAAGCCTCTTAATTCCGTGTCAAAATTTGATAATAGAGATTCTAACATACCTGATATTATTTGTTTAATTGTTTTTTTGGTTGATTTTTTTTCATTGTTCTTTTCATATTCTATGGTTTTGACCGTCCACTCTAGCCATGACACTTTTTCATTCAATTTTATATTCAGTAAGTCATATCTGATTGATTTGTTTTTGCAAATATCACATGTTGAATACATGCACTTTTGGGAGTATAAATCACACACTGTAGACTTTATAACGGTGTCCAAAGTATCACCGTCCTTAAAATTTTTTAGTGTTTTTAGGGATGTAAACTTGAAATCTATATTACTGTGTCTTTTGCAAAGACAAGTATTTCGATTTGATAAATTTGGGATCAATACGTAAAATGGCTTGAAACGTCTGAATGTGGCGTATGAAATTGGAATTCCAGTCTCCTTTACAAATTTTAACCGTAAATTTACCATCGAATCTAGCAAATATCGTCTTTGCATTTTAACTTTATTTTTTGTTTTAGTTTCTTTCTTAGCTGCAGTAGCTCGACTGACATCATCTTGGTTAAAAAAAGTATAAATTTTATTTGCTAGGTTATTTCGTTTAATATTAACTTTTTTTGCATTACGTCTGATTGGGTATTTAATCCCAATAGCAGACTGTAATTTACTTTTCATTTTATACCCTTTTACGATGTCGTTACTTACAATTTCTTTTAATACATTTCTCTTTTCATTACTTCCTGCTGCATTATATTGTATTTTTAAGGATTCTATTAACACATTCTTTTCAAATAACTCCTTTTTAATAATTTCTTTTTCTTCTTCAGTAGTGTTTAAATTAGCAACAAATGAGTTGGTTTTTTATATTGGGCTTGACACAGTATAAAATGACTCTCTGCTAAACATATTTTCTTTTTCTTCGTCTTCTTTTGTGTTTTGCAAAATTTTGTATCTATATATTATTTTCTTTAAAGCTTTATTCTCTTTGATTAATAATTCAATTTTTTTCTTCATATTTTTATTTTCTTTGGTTAATGTTCTATATCTTTTCTGATATATTCTTTGGTATTCTTTTCGAGTTTTACCCTTTTCTATAACTTCTTGTTTATAGTCTGATTTTTGTTTTAAAGTCCTCCAATATTTTCGCCTGCTTTCTTTCTCTCGATCCGATAGCTCCCCAATTTTTTTATAGAATTTTTTAGCTCTTTCTAAATTTTTTTCCTGTAGTGCTTTCCATTTTTGAGGATTATTCAATTTTAGTCGGTCTCGGTACCGTTTTTGCCTCTCTGCCGCAGACAAAGGCATATTTTCTGTAAAGAATAAAAAATACAATGTAATAACTCAGAAAATAATAATTAAAAAAATCATATTTAACGATAAAAGCAGTCTATTTTGAAGCATACGTCGTCGTAAAATTTAACGTGAAAATTAAATTTTGCATCACATTAACAAATCACATTGTATACAAGTATTTTGAACATTGAGAATAGTATCAAACTTGTCATGCTAGAATAAGTCAGAGCCTGTTAATGCTAGACGAAAATACTTGGGTTATATTAAATAAATATATTACACTAATAACTCAAAGCTGCAGATCGCAATATACACTCGATCGCGCAACTTGTACAGTATAAACCAAAACGAAGGTATAAAATGATTAGTAAATTACAGTCAGCTATTATAGGGCCAATTTGAGGATTTTAAGTTATCCAAGCATCACTCAAAACACTGAATACGACCATAGAAAAACATGTTTATTTTACTATTGGTTTAATTATAATTTATATAATATTTTAAAATCATGCTGTGGACACGTCTTAATCCAATTTTATGTAACGTAACATAAAAAAATGTTACATAAGTGTGACATAAAGGAACAAGTAAGCATGTTTTTCTACAAACTAACCTCAAATCACAGAACATAATTCACTCGATCGTTGCAGCTAATTAGCGACAGAATAGCACTATCATAATAGTTTCCTGACAATTAAAAATAGTTTAAATTTACTTACCTTGCGTATTTTTTCCAATTTACCAAAAAGAAACCAGATAAATGTTTTTTATCGACGCACACCATACACCCAACTTTTTTGCCGAGAACAAAATGGCTGCTGCCCTGTGATTGGTCGCCTGAGGTTCGGACAGTGACAGCAAATGTTGCCAGTATTAAAGTTTAACAAAATACCTTTTTCGCGACTAAATAATGCGTTACATAAATGAAATAACATCGATGAAGTAATTTTGAGACCAGTTTTATTTTTTATTTATAACTAAAATTAATGTGTCAAATGAATTTTCAAGGATTCTACACACATTTTACAGTGTTATTAGAGAGGATAGCCAATTTTGTTTGATAATAAATAAAATACTTTTAATGTTTTTTCAAGTTTAAAATATCAGTGCTGGAAGTTGGACACACGTTTTTTGTAGGAAGACCAGAAACATGCTTTAAAAATTTCGCAATATATAAAAAATGAAGTATCAACTACCAACAATGACATTATAATACAATATAAAGAAAGGCTTCTTTGTAATGTTCAGTATTTTATTAATATTGCCATTACAGTTTTTTTGTAGAAATTAAGGAAAGATGATGGACAAGATTTTTTTCTGAAATGAGCAATTATTTTGAAAATGACCCTAAAGTCTTTAGATTTTAATATATTTCGTGCATAATTATTAAAATGTGTATTTGGGTGAATTTCAACAACCTCGATTTTTGACTAATTACGCTGGCGAAATTTTATATCCATTTTCTATAACTTTTTTGTATTCGAAGTAATAGCTAAAAATATATAATATTCAGTCATATGGTACACATTTTTAAAAACGTATTATTTCTTGAGATATCTGCATTTAAAAATTTCAATCGCCACCGATATTATTATCAAACCACCGAAATTGTTAATCTCTTCACTGAAATTTATTACAACCAGCGGAATTATAAATACAGGAGAACATCATACGAATTACCTATTTATTTATTTTATAAGAATATGAAAACTTTAGATTTTTCGTTTATTAGTTGGTAATAATGTTTATCATCATGATTATAGCTTAGAAACTATGATAACAAATTTAAGGAACACGTTAACAGTTACAGAAATATTTTATTACATACTTTAAAATGCTTCCTAGTGACTTTTTTCTTAGCATAAAACGTAGTGGCCATGGTATCTCCTATAAGATCTCGCAGTTCTGACTACACCATTTCAGGAACCTAGCCGTATTTATTTATATGTACGTAAAAATCTTCGAAAACCAGAAATAAGGATCATTTCTTTTCACATTTGAAAGTGCACCTCGTTAGCTACCTTTATATATAAGGAACATCCCATCCGGAAATTCACAGTGTCGGAGATATGACATTTTATTTTTATTTTTTAAATCTCCTTTTAGATGAGTAGAATGGCATATAAGAAATGAATCACATTTTATACTTTGACCTCCCAAAAATCTATCAATATGGAATGGTCAAGCAAAATTTGTTAAATGTTTTTGCCAATTAAGCCCCTACTCTTTCAAAATAATATACTGCGTCATGCGTACCCTTTATCAAACTAAATTCCTTATTTAATAAGCTACTCAAAAAGGTGTAATTTATTATGAGAAAGCTTACTAGCAGCTGACCAATATAGGTTTCAAAAAATACATTCCGTGGCGCTACAGCCTATAGCAGTGTTATATTGAGGCAAGTAGAACTCTTCTGTTATCATCAGGCGTACTTGTTCAAGCTACTCGGGTTTATCGCAAAGTTACTCGGGTTTATAGTAGCAATTTTGGGTGGTTTCCTTGAGTTTGAACCGAAGGCCAAGTCATAATCAATATCACAAAACGTGGGATTGAAGTAGATAATAATTATGTGCATGAGTACACCTACTAGGCCAGTAGAACATTCAATATATAGATATTTTTTCTGAAAACAGTCAGGACTCAGAAAAATATTACATTCTTATTGATCAGCTATTAATATTGAGAGATGAATCTTAAGTGCCTGGAAGAACTTAGTTCATTTAGGAACGGTTCCCTTCCTATGATCTTATAACGTCTACTTGTCGATATGTGTGCTTATGCTGTCTATCGATTGACCTACAGTGCTCAGACTGCATCAGGAACACCATTAGGTATGCTAATCGCCTACCAAAAAGGAACTGGACAGTAAAAGTGCCGGCCACGTTAGTCGTTTAGACACCGAAAGATAGACGAACAGTGCAACTGGCTGGATGCTACAGAGCGGCTGCCTGGGGTAGGAGTAAGACGAGATGAAGGTGGCGGTATGACCTCGATTCGAGTTGAATTGCATCATGAAAAGGCCTTTGGATAGCAGTAAGATTCCTATGCTATAATATATATATTATAATGTCAGTTCATCACCTTTGTATTTTTTAAATTTGACTACAAACTTAGGTTACTTGTTAAAAAAGGTTGTCGCGTCATAGGATAGCACTTTTAAAATTCTTATTAGTCAGCTGTTGGTAAGCTTTTGAATTTAGTTTAGTTAAGTGTGCGAATTACGTGAAATCATTATTTTGAATGAATAGGAAAGAATCAGGAAAAAAAATTATAAACCTTTTGGTAATTGTACTTTGACAATGCCAAGTTGATGTCTGTTGTTTTGTCTCCAATGATTATTTATTTATCTAGTTGAATTACTGAAATATACACGTATTTTAGTTTTTTATGCATTTCCATTTAATAATAAGGTGATTTTAAAAACATTACAAAATGGGTCATAACCCTGAAGCCGTAATTTTTTTAATGGGTCTTCCTACCCATGAAGGTAAAAAATGGGCTGTACTTTTACATCTCAATAGAAATAATACCCGTTTTCCAGTCATCCTGTATACAAAAAGACAAAATATCAATTACGGTGACATTATTAAATTACGGTGGCCCTCTTTTTTGCCACCGGAGCCACTGGAGTTGCGACACCGTACTTAGAATTAAGTAACAAATTTCAAATTATAACGGACACTATTATTTTAATTGTAATAATTCATTTGCAATTACGTCGATACATCTAATCTTTAATCATCTGTAAAATTTCTTTTTAAACAGCCTTTTAGTTTTTTAAATACACATGACACCGTTATATGATAAATTTGTATTCCTGCGCCACCGCAGGTTATACTTACGTTTTTGGCGGGAAAACTGTTCAGTGTATCAAACATCCTTGTACTTGGTATACGATGGCTTGACAGAGCAGTGCGAGGAAAGATAGCTTAGCATCTATCTCATTCATTATGATGAAATAGTGTAATGTTCAAAATGCGCCAGCGTTATTGACTTTTTCCGCGGGACATTTTTAAAAAGCTGTTACAGGTACTACCGGGTTAAGTTAAATTACTGCTCATGGTGTAAATAATAGTGTTATTTAATGTATTTTTAAAATATGTATGTATTCTGTTAAATTAATTCACCCGAAAATTTAAATAGCCAAATTTATTTTTGCAAATGAAGTGGGGACATAGCACCGTAATTAGATTTAGAGCCTTTGATAATTTTTTTAATGCGTAAACAAATAGATTTTGGTCTTAAGTTTTAAACGTTACTCTAGATCACTGTCTGAACTTAATGAAAAAAAAATAATAAATGTGCATTTTGCACTTTCCACTACGATTTTCATCCACGCCGCGCTAAAAACGTACCTGGGAAATTCACCCATTTACACCATTAACCTCGTCTTCCAACCTTATCAGAGCATGGCGGGAAATAATTTCTAAGATATCAGCACGATGTTAACCCAACCTACCATCTGATCCCCTTGTAATAAACGACCTTTTTATCTAACATTTTTCATTATGAATCATTTGATACGTGCAAACCTCCCCTACAAGATTTTTAAGAATATTCATATCAAACGTCTAAAAAAGTGACCAAAATAACGTCTTGAAATATCCTATTTACTATGCGATGTATCAATCAATCTTAATAATCCTTGAAAATGGGACCACCTCAGAAGTGAACTCTATAGGTATACAACCAAAAAAACATTTTTGAAATCCGTTTATAATTGACGGAAATATCGGTGAACATACATAAAAAAAAAATTATACATACAGACGAATTGAGAAACTCCTCCTTTTTTTTTTGAAGTCGGTTAAAAATGACGATTTTTGTCGCTACTTTTGTTACAAAACAGCTGAAATACTTGATGGAATTTTATATGATAGGTTCCATCATTTAAATCGTGGAGGAATGAGAACTACTAATGTTATAACTTATAACGTAAATGCATTTCAGATTTTATTTAGCCTTTAAATTGTTTATTACATATTTCCAATTCTTTTCCAACCCCAAAAAGAAACCCCACTTTAACCTTTATGCTAAAGCACTTTAACTTCGCAAAGTTGCTAATAAACTTTTGCTTTATGAAAAACTGAACAACTGTTTATCATCGTTCAAGATAATAGATTCAATCATTAATATCTTAATAGCTTCCTTGAGTGCTTTCTTGTGTTTAAATCGAGTGGGAGAGCATTTTTAGCATTTTCTGATGTAGGTATAATGAAGTTTAAGTTAAGGAATGGAGCGGAAGATCTATCTCTCTATGGAAAGCAGAGTTTTGCACGATAATCATAGTACTCATCATAGTAGTAGTAGTTTTAAACAGGTTTAGCATACATACACACGACTGTATTTCCAAAATCCAGTCACTAAAGTTAGAACAAAGACACTATTCTACTTCAAAATCTCTTCACATTGACCTAGACTTAACCTGAAACTCGTGAAATTTCGGAGCACCTTCATAAAATAAAGTCTGTGCAAGCTATCTGTGCAACATACTAGGGCTAATTAACTTTAACGGCCAATTGGAAGGAAGCATGCTGCGTTCCTGATTTGAGTCTTGGTTACAACATGGCTAAGACAAACAACCTACTTTGTTTTTGCTATCTTGCTGTCATACATTTAAAACGACTCTATAAAGCTTGAGCTAGCTGTTTATTTGTGGATTTAACAAAAATATTAATTGAATTTGTTTTCCTTTTTTATGTAGTTTTTACACCATTTTTAATTACAAAGTTCCCAAATTACATAAAAACACTAATGTTTACGAACGAACAAATTAGAGATAGATCGCGCTTAGCAATAAGTTATATCCAATAAATAAAAACAGCTGTAAATAATGTTTAGTAAATAAATATAATAATAAAGCGTACAAATAAAATAGAACTTTATATTCTTAGACCCACATACATATTTAGGACAAGTAATAACTTAAGTTACTTTCTGTCAAAGATACAAAATAAAAATTGATGTTTACAATAAGTAACAGTTAGTTCTTCTTAAAATTTAATTCATAGGGATTTCAGGTAACTTCGTCAAACTCAGATACCCGAGCCAACAAAAGGGAACCATCAAAAAGCTCGCCGCTAATTCATTTCGCGAGCTTATTAAATTTCAGGACAAAGTAAAGAATATCCGGTGTAAGGAAATTGTGTCGAGACATTAATCCAGTAACAATTCACTTGCTACCCATTATCTGCTTACACAGTCGAGGTAGGGTAATAAGAAGAGTTTCTAAGGTTTCAGGACTTTGCTGGCATAAAATGTTAAAGATATTCCATTATATTGTTAGTATGAAAGTTCGTGAGAATGTGAATATACTGTGTGAACATGTTGCTAAAATAACAGTACTTCTTCTATGCTGCTTTGGGAATGAAAAAAAAAAAACATATAATACTACAGCTGCTTCTCTTCCCGGGTACACTGTACAAGTCAGTAGAGGGACAAGAGGGTCTTGGTGTTTTGTAGGCGATGGGCTGACCACCTGTCACTACTAACCGAACTTGTACATATCAAATATGTATGTATATATATGTATGAATGTAAAATAACAATAATAGTATCATAGTAAGTTACTTGTACATATGCCACGTGGTTTCGGCACAGTAGAAAAACATCACCCCACATCTGCCGTGCGTATCGTAAGAGGCGATTAAGGGTTTCCGGGAGGTGGGTAGCAGCGTCACCAGTATACGAGTAGTGGATAATAGCACATAACGGACAAAGTTGCAGACGCACAGATGTGAGGATATTTCGTTGTACTGGGGATATTGACCGTGAGCATTATGTTTATTGTTGATGATTTACTATAGTTCATTAAGTTCCACTCATTTCAAATTAAGGCTGGCATAAAACAAATAATTTACTCGTAGATTTGAACGTTCTCTCATACAAATGAGGATCACGTTTCGGTAATGAAGACCTCGTAATAATTCAGTTCTGGAACATTCTACACTCCCTCGCGGTATGCGTTTAGAGAGCTATGAAAATGCAATAAAATTAAATTCCGAATTTAATTCCATAATTTGAATGCTACGAAATAACCGTTAATTTCTAAGATTCAGTGAAAGCTCTATAGATACTTTAATAATTCGATGAATTTTCTGATTATAGCGAATATTTAAGCAATTATGAGTTAATATTAGGAAAGCGAAAATCTTTGAAGTTTTGTTAAATAAATTATTCCGGTAAGTAATGTTTTTAAGGAAATTTCTTATTGAGCTTATCGTGTCTTAAATACCTGCCTAATTGCTGCTAATAACTAACTAGGTATATATTGAGGAAAATATCGTCGATATCGTGTTTGAAATACTTAAATGTTAAGCACTATTAACTTGAATATTATCTATTGAAAAAATACCAAACATAACTTACCTAATAAAAGCCCGAAGAACTTTTAAATTCATTTTAGCACATTAATTCTCCCATGTTTAATTAAAACTACAACAAAAGGGTGTTACCCGTTACCGCGGACATAAAACAATTCCAACCTTTTTCATTAACGAGAAATCACTGGCCACATCGGTTAGCATTCGGAAAAAGAACACAGTGGAATCGAACGTCAACCGTTTGAATTTGCGAGAGGTGGCCGACCGGAAGTGCGGTGTCACACCATGTGGCATGGCATGTAGACTGGAATTCTGTTTATTTGAATTGCTTAACGGCTGTTATATTGACGTTTGACATTTGTGTTGACATTTCATTTCATTATTGGTGTTTTAGGTTGTCTATTACAATTGGTAATGTTGTGGAGAAAAATTGTCATTATCATAAGTAATGATTTCATGATGACAATATGAAATGGCAACACATTTACAAAATGTAATATTGGATTTAAATTCAGGAGGGTAATTTGCATTATAGAGCCAATTTAGTTGCTTATTGCATACCTGCAAATAATTCGTAGACTGAATCATACTAACTACTTACCTATATCATAATACGCATGCTGAACGTGACTGTAGTTCTCGGGACCACAGTCGCGTATATATATGTATGTAATCTACTATGAAACTCTGATATGGATAGACAAAGAGAGGTAGATATAAACCTAAGTTTATATGTAAGCTGAAAATAGAGGTAAAGCAAGATTGAAATTCGGCGCTAGGTGGCGTGGGTGCTAAGGCGTCCGCATTGCGTGAACAACCGTGTGGTATGGAATGTAAGAGCCTTGGAATATATAGATATGGCATTTAAATATATTATCACGAGGAATCATAGACTTGTGACATATTTCAATCCCTGTGCTTTTGAGTCTTTTATGTCCACTTACAATTGAAATAAGAATATACTTAATCTAGTAAATTATACCCTACATGCGGCCGCTAATGACTTCATCCGCGTAAGAAGTAAAATCGAGATCATAGAATTCCCGTTGCTCTCGTTTCCTTGAGAATTTCGGGAATTATTTTCTTTTCGGATATCTACGTCAAACATTAAAGATAACACCCTCCTTTTCAGATATCTAAGATCAAATCCACGATGATCAAAGAAATGACAACTTTTTAGCACTCCACATACACAAATAATAACCACATCTGACTGTTCGTAGATCCCGTACTATTTGCTTTGCCACCGCAATGGGCGCCCGTCTCCGCTGCACTCGACTCACGGAGGTTGCACACGTCAGGACGCGCGAGTGTGCGAGGCTTGTGAATCCATGGTGATATTAATGCGAGAGATCTGACTGAATAGAATATAATTTTATTTGATAGTTTTACACATACGCAGAAAGGAAACCTTCTAAATATATTTAATTTTGTGTTGGGATAGTTTGTTTAGTTAGGTTAACATAATAAATAATTAAATTGTATTAGGCGTTACCGGAAGCTGCCCTACACCCTCCACTGACCCTCGGATCTGATAACTCATAACTGCGAAAACAGGCACTTGCACTAACTACAATCATAATAATGATTAAGTATTACAGACAAACACTATAGAAACAAGCAACAGGGATAGGGCAGCTGTTTGCTGTTTGCTCATGGTAAAACAGGTGGGTACTAAGGTTGCATAGCAGGCTATGCTAGACTACTACCATAGAGTAATACGAGTAAGATGTAGACATAGAGTGCTAATGTCATACTAACGGTTTCGATGCAGTTTTCGGTGCCTCCCAATTCCATGCTTAGAATGCATTACTATAGAGTCAAGGACTGGATCTGCATCGAAATTGTTAGTATGACATTAGCAATAGAATATAATTGGCAAATTAAAAAAAAAAAATTCAGACAATGATTTTAACATAAGTTTTACATTCTTCCGATCATTTACCATGCTCAGAAAGAATTAGGTAGAGTCATTTATGTACATAAATGAAATTCCGACCTCTTGCATCTAATCTACACTAATATTATAAAGAGGAAAATTTGAATAGGCTCCGAAACTTGATTTCAAAAATTCTTTCACCGTTAGAATCCTTATTGGACCTGGATGAACATGTTTAGTTAGGTTAACATATGAATAAATAATTGGGGACAACGAGGAAGGACTAAAAACGGATCCCGAAATTGTAATGATTAAGTATTATAGACAAACACTAGTTACGAAACAAGCAGCAGGGAGCTCTAGGGCAGCTGTTTGCTGCTTGCTCATACCGAAGCGAAGCGAGGGCGGGTAAAACAGGTGGGTACTCCAGGGCACACCACACGGCTACTGCCATAGCTATGCTAGACTACTACTAATATTATAAATGCATAGAGTAATACGAAAGTAAGATGTAGATTTCATAGAGTGCTAATGTCATACTAACAGTTTCGATGCACCATTAGACTTATCGGTGTCTCAAAATTAGTCTGTCCACTAGTGTTGATATAAATGTGGACCTTCCCAGGATTTCTAATCATTGACACTTAAAATGCATTACTATAAGTTACACTAGTAGTCAAGGACTGGAATTGTGAGGCACCGAAAATCTCTATTGTCTAACGGCATCACACATATCTGGCGGTGCATCGAAATTGTTAGCCAGGGGGCCCTATTGATCAAAAAGTCTTAGCACTCTATGTCTACATCTTATTCCTCTATGCTACTACAGATGGTATCCAGCGCAATCATATTCAGATGATGATATAATTTGCCATGGTGTGTCGGCAGAGTAGAACAGCACTGCCTCAATTTAGGCAATGGATATCGTAAGATGCTATTAAGAGTTTCCGAGAAGTGGGCAGAAGTACCTCCCGTGCTGACAACATGGTTCGAAAATCACACTGCGGTCACCAATCCGCTTGCCCAGCGTAGTGACTATGGGTAAAAACCCTCTTATTGCACATTGCCATGTGGCGTATCCAGGTGGAGGCCTACGTCCAGCAGTAGTCTGCAATAGTCTTGATGTGATGAAGATAACCAGGACCTTTAGTTTTCTATACAAAATGTGATTTTATCCCGTCGACTCTACGTTTATATTAGGCACTGACATTACCTCTGTAAAGTTAACTTATAAAGAAAGCAAATAAAACTCGTGAGTACACCTTATCATCGTCAAATTACCGTACAATATGCCTATAAACCCTAGTAGGGAGTTATCTACATATTTATATATTAAACGTTTACTCTATAAAGCCATAATGTCGTATGCCCATATTGTGGGAAATGGCTTCATTCCGCGATGTAAAAAGAGGTCGGGAGTGATTCAAACCTACTTTTTGTGCTGTGGAGCAACTTCTTACGTGCTGTAAAGCGTACGGTATACAGAATTTATATGACGTATCCCTACTGTTTGGAAGTAGCGAGTTTTGTAACGTAGTAAATAGAAATAGTACACTGTCGTACTGTTTAGGTAGTTAGGCATTGCAGTTCATAAACTGGAGGAATCAGATAGTTTCATACTTACGTAATCGACATTATGATTCTCATAAAAAAAATGTTCCTGTTTATCTTACGTATTAACAAACACAAAATTTAATACGATGCTTCTTCTATGCATATAACAACTAACATTATAAATAACAAAGTAAGTTTGTTACCTTTTTACGTTTTATTCTTCTTCTTCTTCTTCTTCAGCCTATTGCAGTCCACTGCTGGACGTAGGCCTCCCCCAGGGCACGCCACAAGGCTACTGCCACAGGGGGTTTTGCCCAGTCACCACGCTGGGCAGGCGGGTTGGTCACCGCAGTGTGATTTTCGGACTATGTTGTCAGTACGGAAGGCGCTGCTGCCCACCTCCCGGAAACCCTTAATCGCTTCGTACGATACCCACAGGCTTTATTCACTTAACCAAATATCAAAGCAACTGCTAGTGCATTATAATTTTGTGGTATGAATGTTCTCTACATAAACATCGTATACAAGCATCTAAGGGAGCATTTACAAGACTGTTTCATACGTTAGTAGACTGCTTCGTATCTATTACAAGTCTCAAGTGACTCGTAGCCGTAGTAGCTGAGAACAGCGGACTAGATTGAGTTTTAATATTATATGGACCTAATTTTCAATGAGAAAAGAGGTACGATTTAGTAACAGCTTTATTTTATTTGGAAAGACTGGAGCATAAATAATTTTATGAGCAAAAGCCCTCGCCTTGTTTCGCTTCGTTATTTTTTAAATTTTCAGTGAAAAGCATGTAGGTATGACCGGTTTTTCTTATTTCCTATATTTTAGTTGGATTTATTGGTTCAAATTGAATTTAAGATTAAAGATACATAACGGGACTTTTTCTTGGTGAAAAGTTTAAATTGTGTACCACATGTTGATTCATGAAGTAACATAATAATTGATCGGTTGAATAAATCAAAGTGACTTCTCTATTTGATAATACATAGCTTGTAGTGGACCATATTAGCGGGTTAGATTGGATTGTGTTTCTACACTTTAATCCACTAGTAGTAGCGTCGCTACTGTCTATGCCATAATATTATCCAGGCAAGTCTAGTCTAGTACCTCCGTGTTATTCCACTGGTATGTCCCGTTCGAGCGAGTGCTAACCACTAACAACTATTGTACTCGTATCGACTGAGAACTGGTATCGAATGAAAACTGATATCGATAAGCAATTGTTTTGAACACGGAAACAATATTCAATCGACCTATTTAAAGCTAGGAATGGTCGTTTGATCTGCAACGATACATACTAGGCTAATTAAGTACCTGCACACTATTGTGAATTCTAGAAATCAGACTCTATTGTGAAAAGTGTTTTTTTAAGCTACAAAACATACGATTTTAGTTTATGTACTACTGTAAGAAAAAATCGCGATATTATTATGCACCGATCTATTAATATGAAATAGTTAAAAACTTAAACCCAAAACACTTCATGCTAGAATCGGACTCTTTAGCTTCAATAAGAAAGAGCTATGCTTCCATAGTAACTATTACGGCTTCTAATAAATATGAAGCGCTACCATATGTAGATTTTGGATTAATATTTAATATTAATAATTCAATGTTAGCTCAATATTTTAAATAAAAAATATCAAATTTTTTATTTATGTCTCTTAATAACGTGTCTTAATCTAAATATTAATAATATAGGAAATAGTTGCACCTATATACGTCTAGTGAACCTCATCTTATTGTTTTATGAAGTACACTAATTAAATTCGACAAAACAGCAGAATATGTTTTTTTTTTTTTTTTTTACTTTATTTAACATTTTCATTAGTACATTACTACAATTTGCCACTCACGTAGTCCTTATTGGTCTGTCTGGAGTGGCGAGATCGTTCCGTTTACATAATACTTTTTCATTAAATGTAATGTCGCGAAGTGCTCTGTCCATTGGGCTTTATCGATGCCAGTCCTCGATACAATGACTAACCATGCTGTGGATATAAATTGAGTTAGGATTTGGCTGGAGATAAATACATAAACGTTAACGTTTACGTAAGAGTGTAGATAAAATAATTTCTAGATCGTTGGAATTGTTAATACATTTTGCGATTACCTACTTACCTATAGTAGTAGGCGGATAAAACGCTATAAAATAAAAAGTATTTCATAAAATGTCACGTCCAAAAATCTGGGGATATGTATAGCAGTAGGTGCTTTGATATAATCTACATATTACGTACTTGTATGTCATATGGTAATATAATACAACACAATCTGGTGTTTAAATCCCCAAACAAAACTAGTCAACACCACCAGAACATCCAATCAATGTAAAATCGATGTTAAAATCAAATTAAAATTGTGCATTTTATTGCTTTTCATTTTGTTTGATTCAATATTGTACAATGTCGATTGGATTACAGTCAATTCCTCTATTTTATGGGTTCCATTTAATTTTCTGCATGGACCCATTTTTATTGAAAGTTGACACAAAAAACATTTTAGATACTGTTGAAGCGATTCTCTCACATAAAAACATTAAAGAGTTAGCAAGTGACCTCGCAACAAATGCGGCTAGAGACTTCATGACAGAATTCCGGAGTTTAAACAACAACAAACAAATGCAACGGAAAAAGCGCAAACAACCAGTGGGACAGGTCCAAAAATTTTCGGATCCAGCCGAAGAATTGGCTGATAAAGTGGTTCAGGAGCTACCTGTAGGTCCAGATGAAGAGATATTCGTTGAGACAGATCAATCACCACCACGTGAGATCCGGATTATAACAAAAGAGTTGAAACCAAATGAAACCCCGTTTGAACAACCTTTAAGGCCGAATAGGTTACCAATCAGGCATAAGCGGCGCCCAATAAGGCCAAATGGACCTGACTATAAGCTTGATAAATCCATGAATATTCCTAGTGGGGCTTCGTACATGGTCAATAGTGCCCCCAATATGTCAAATGAACCATTGAGGGTCCTTGAGTCTCCATCATCTGTGATACGGGAGGAACCGCCTCCAAATTCAGGTCCTAACCGAGAACAAATGATACCAGTGTATGATCGATACGGAAATCCAGTATAGCAGTTCATAGTAACAAGACCTTTTCATACTTATTTGATACTTTAAAGAGAGAGAAGTCACGAGGGGACGTGGCAATAAGAGCACATCTGTATACTAGGTCGATGCCAATATGCTTTCTTGAACATAAATAGTTCAAGAGTGTCAATGTAACGTGTATAGATTATACTATTTATATTTACATAAATCCATTTACACATATGAATCATAAGTCACAAATAGGGTAGCCAGAACTCCAGGATCACGAAGAAAATCCTAAAGCCAGGCTTCGCATAGCAGGTCCAGATGTAAATCAGTGACAAGTGACACGATAGCATCGCCCGAGAGAACGACCTTGAATTCCTTACCGCCAATTTCTATAACTGATCTTGAGAGATTTTTTGGCATATTTCTTTTTGATCTCTCGTATAGAAATTGGCCGTTAGTCGACTCTCACAAATGCACGGGAGGAGATGCAGCTGATGTATCCTAGTGAATCCCTAAATGACTTGACTAATCAATGAAGTATAAAATTAAGTAAAGTTATTCACTTGCTTTAGATGCACGAAATCTCATATGGGTCGTATTAACATTTAAAAGTAGTTTCTTAGGGATCTATCTGTCGGCTAAATATTTATTTATTATTTGTACGCGACACTGTCGCAAGATAGCTTAATGTAGGTACAATCATCATCATCATCAGCCTATTACAGTCCACTGCTGGACGTAGGCTTCTTCCAGAGCACGCCACAAGACTGCCATGGGGGGTATCTGCCCATAGTCACATCACGCTGGGCAGGCGGGTTGGTGACTGCAGTTTGTATTTTTGGACTATGTTATCAACACGGGAGGCGCTGCTGCCCACCTTCCGGAAACCCTGAATCGCCTCGTACGATACCCACGGGCAGACATGGGGTGGTACGAATTCTACTCTGCCGGCACCACGCGGCCGGTAGGTACAATACAAAAATATAATCCTATAGCTCACTCACAATGAGCAGAGCACGCTACCGCCATATTTCACAACGGTATGAATTATTGATGCCGGACTGTCTCGGCGATCGTAAATAAACGTTCTGTGGATGCGACAATAAGAGCAGACACATTATAAAACACTAATCTGAGATATAATGGTCTAGGTTTAGTTATTTTCAACTGGACTTTATTATAAGGTATAACAAAAAGGCAAGATGCTATGAAAGTAGCCCACCATAGAGAACCATAATGTGTATTTTAACTTTTATAATCTCTAAATATTAAATAATATAAAAACATACTCTATTCATTTACTACTTAGGTCAGAGAATTATTAGAGCATTAGCATAGCCATCCAGCGCGGTAACGCAGCCAGCATTTTGGCCACGCTACCTGATAAGGTAGATCGGATAACCATCCTGTAGACATTAGGATGGTTAACCGATCTCCCATAGATACGCCATAACCCTAATTAGTTTTAAGTTAGTTATAGATATGTATTCTAAATATTCTATGATCTGGTTTTTGAATAAATAAGTTGGATGAATAAATAATTATATACATACTCTATTTATTTTACACCAAAGATATTGGTCCCATTCGTAAATGTGTATATAGCAAGCGTAGGGCAGCTAATACGAGTACTATTGCAAGAAAATAAGGTTTGACACTCACTTATAGACACTGATGAGATAGGAATATTGGTAACATAAAACAATCACTAATTTCATTGGTATTCATACAAAATGTGACAGCGGAGGCTTCTAAAAATTGTATTGCTAGTTGTAGCGACAATGTCAAAATTCGTTATCATTTAAGGCTCGAGCACACCGGATGCGTGTGCGTGCACGTAAGCGTAGACGTATATCTACCTCTGAGTTGTAATGTATGGAACTGTATAGGCACGGGCAGACCGGATGCGTATCAAGACGTAAGCATAGACGTCAAGCGGTGACAGTTCCATACATTAAACTCAAAGGTACGTGTACGTCTACGCTTACGTGCATGCATACGCATCGAGCCTTTAAAATTGTTACGAGCTAAACGACGACGACGTCAAAAGTAACTGTTATGAATTTATCGAAGAGATGAAGAAGTTATATACCCATATACGTCACGGAAAGCTATAAGCTATAATAATTTGTTCAGGCTGATATTGTGTCGTGTTCTGCAGTGCTATGGTTTGTCCATTTGCTAAATTCTCCAGTTCAACCTAGTATACACTATGCTTTGTGGCCATTTATTCATATCCATTTAGTGATTATCTGCCATTCTATGTGTTCTGTCATTCAGAAGCTTTGCTTCATAATTCAATGCGTTTAGATTGAGAGCTGTTGTATGCTTTAATTAGGTGTTCTGTGACTGCAGATATGAAGTTGCTAAATTGTCAAATAAATCAAGCTAAAGGTCCGTGCGGATTATAAAGATTGAAAAGGTTGTAGTTTTACTGGGTAAATTATTGTAGTTTTTGGATTAACGAATCACTATGATGTGCTATTCCAGACCATGCTTTGGTATATTTCGTGTCAGCATTTCTGTGACCAGTATAGTCTGTGACTAGTATAGTCCAAGCACTTTAATAATATGAGACATACCATTATTTTTATAACAGTTAGTAAATTAGGTAAACAAAATCAATTGATTATGTATTTTAGATACATTTAGTAGTAAGAGTCTGTGACTGGATTTCAAATGTTCATATTTGACACAAGCCCTAGTCTATAACTCAATGCGCTTCGGAAGCGATCGCGATATGAGCCAGTGTTTGGGTTTAATCACACTAAGTGATATGTTTACATGATTAACAATCTGTCATGTGAGCCAGTATTAATATCGTGACGTGAAGTACTGGTGGCACTCGACATATTATGATTAGTTTCATCAAAATGTGTTTACTCGTGTGTTTACACGTCAATTTGAAGTTGGATTGTAATCTAAGTTACAATTTTGATGGGGAACAATGTTTATTTTGATAAATGTTAGTTGATGCTGTATATTTGTCTGTTTCTCAAAATAAGCTAATAATAGTACAGAGAGTATATAGAGTGTTTGTGACAGTCAGGCAAATATTGATACCATGACTTTAGACCATGATTCTGAGGCCGAAAACACTGAAAATTTTCGCAGGAAAATTCCAAAATTTTCCGACATTTTTGAAATATTTTCATGAAAAAAATAGTTAAGTTCGTATAATTATACCTTAGATAATTATTAAAAAATAAAATTTTAACCAAAAGATGATTTAAAAAAAAGTTGACCTCAAAAAGTTCAAATAACTGATCAACCCTGAAGGAATTAAAGAAAAATTAAAGAAAAATCAGCAATGTGTGACACAATAACCAATAAGCCCATTTAATTAATGATAGAATCGCCAGATACAATTGGCGCGGAGAGCAAAGATTACTAATAATCAAATCAAAAATACATTTCCTGCAAGTAATAACACGGTCGTTACTCAACACAATGGTACTTTTCAGGATTTCAGTATTTGCCTGGCGTCACCCACACCCTGTATAATTTACCAAAACGAAGTTGTATAATCATTTATTGCAGCACAATTATTCACTTCCATTTTGTACTACCCTCATATAAAGTTGGCACGACTGCACAATCAGAAGTATTATTCTTTACTATTTTGAGTCACTTATATCTTTAAATAAATACTGTACCCAATAGGTCCTATTACAGCCCGCGTTGTTAAGCTACCTGCGTTTCGCCGAATGGCTCCTGTGAATATGGCGTAGCTACTAAGCCGTGCACGCCCTAAGTACTATCTTGCAGTCAGTGTATATATTGTTTAGCTATGTCTAATAAAAGTGACGGTTGCGAATAGATAAGTGTTTATAAAAAAAAAAAGAAAAAGCGGTAATAGAAGCTATTCGGTGAAACGTATAAATGTGTCCCAGCTAATAGTTACATAAAGGGCGCCAAGTGAAACCCCTCCGGTTTAATGGCACCCTGAACCTAATTGTAATTCTTTTAAAAATCTGAAATAAAAAAATAAAAAAATGTCACAGGTACTTACTGAAGACTTGAAGATCTTGGGTGTTATTTAAAGTAAACTCATGTCTAAAGCAAACTATATTTAACCTAAGAAAACATCTAAAGATTTTTATAATAACACATGTCATATGTATCCATATGTAAGCATACCATAGTGGAGACTGTGATATTGTTAGATACACAATATCAAACCATGACACGAATACCAAAAGAAGTAAAGAACTGTTCGTAAACCCCTCGACGTTTATTTTAGCATAAGTAATCTCGTCAGTCATACTTAGTAAGACACTGTAAGTGGATTATGGAGTATTAGCATTCGATCAATACGTCCGTTTGCGTTGGCTGCTGGTGTTTGAATGTTTGCTGTTTGGTTTATTGGCAAACATCTAGGAAATAAAACTTCCCTGTTGTTGATAGTTTGGTAAGTACTGTATTGCTAAATTTGCTGATGCAGGTATCCATAATGTGACATACTTCATCATCATCATCATCATCAGCCCACCGCAGTCCACTGCTGGACGTAGGCCTCCCCCGGGGAATCACGCCACAAAACGGTATATTGCCATGGGGGGTATTTGCCCATAGTCACCACGCTGGGCAGGCAGAAAAAGAAAGAATCATCTATTTTGCAATAGTGACCGCAGGTATATATATTGTATTTTGGACTGTGTTGTCTTATATAACACGGGAGGCGCTGCTGCCCACTTCCCGGAAACCCTTAATCGCCTCGTACGTATATATATATATATACCCACGGGATCATTTCAGACATGGGCATTTCATGAAATGGTGCGAATTCTACTCTGCCGGCACCACGATATGGTTTGGGCCAATACTTATAACTGGCTAATTTGTGATACAGCTTACAATTTCTGGTGCTCTCAAGTAGCTCTTATGTGTAGCTGGCGGATTTTTCTTTTAGGTTATAAAACAAATTAAAGAGAGTAGGGTACTATCAGAAGAAGTTCACGGATAGTGTGTTTCATTGTATAATTCATATGTAGACTTAATGGGGTCTTAATTAATAATTTAAACAAAAACTTAGATAACGATAGGTTAGGTTAGGTTAGACATATGACAAATACTAGCACGAGCCGACGAGCGGAGCAGCGTGCCCAGGCAGCGTCCGGCGATGTGCCAGATGCGAATCCTTTTGTAAAGTCTTTTATGTTTTTAAATATTTTTCCGTGAAAAATCACGCTAAATAAAGCAAAAAAAACGGTATATTAGTTTTTCTTAAATCTTTTAATGTTATTTCATTTTATACAAACCTTAGCCTAAAAATAACAAACAGAAAAAGAAAGAATCATCCATTTGATGCAATAGTTCAGAAGCTATACGCGTATATATGGCCACGACTATATATAGGTACATTTCGGTGATTTTCTTATATATTTACACAGGGTATTTTTTGGTCGTAAACGCTCCCGAATACTATCTCCCCATCATCACGATCATTTCTCTCCATAGAAGCATACATGGGAAGTGACTGGTTCCCAAGATATTAGGGTCCAAAGTTCAGTAAATAGACTGCGTTTTTTTGCATAAATGCACATAGACGAGTGTAACAATATTTTTTCACGAAAATTTATAAAAACTAGCTTTATGAAAACTAACACAAATACTAGATGCTATAAATATCGCCCGATAAAGTAATAATTTTTTTTTTCTAAAAAATTGAAATCTTTTCTCGAAATATTTTTTTTGCCATAAACTTACATTATTTGAAGTATAGAGTACGTAACTTTCGTAAAGGATGGCAACGAAAAAACACCCTGTATAGATTCCAAATGGATAATACTATTTCCGTTAGTTTGGTTCACATAAGCCAAATGCTCCGTTTCACCATAAGAAAAAAATAAAATCCACAAATAGCTTTACCGACTTGCAAATTCGTTAACCGATGCACCGCTAGCTCAAACAAACAGCGGGAAATAAAAATAAACCGCTAATGCAAAAGAAAGATGGCCGGAAATCGGAGGAAGATAAGCGGAATGGAAACCTGAGAGGACAACGATTTAAGAAGATTATTGGATTCGGATAAGACACATCCATCTTATCCAGCTCATCCAGGGAGTATTTTTTTCTAAAATTATGAGTAATTTTAGCAGTTTCGCTAATAATGTTGTTACCTGTTTATTTAAGGCTATTGCGTTGTAGAAAAACCACATATTTTAAGTACAGCATCATGAAGTAATTTATCAAAATAGTTACATAGGCACAACTTTTTATTAAGTATCTAAAATCTAAAGTCACATACTTATTATTTTTAAAGTTTCCAAGTTTACTAAAATAATGTATTACACTTTGTA
Organism: Carposina sasakii; assembly: GCA_014607495.2. Classification (NCBI taxonomy): domain Eukaryota; kingdom Metazoa; phylum Arthropoda; class Insecta; order Lepidoptera; family Carposinidae; genus Carposina; species Carposina sasakii. The sequence goes on from CP053153.1 coordinate 14,024,379, forward strand.
TATGTCGTGGCCATATCGTAAAATTGATCATTTCATGAAATGGTCGAGCATTTCATGAAATGGTCGCATTTCATGAAAAGTTAACTGTCTATTGGCCACACATGATATGGTTTGGGCAGATCATGATAAAAACGTTTCTCGAATGGGCAACTAAACGCCCGATATTTCATGAAGTGGTCAAGTTTATTGTCATACGTAAAATAGTTACATGAATCACCGGTAGAGGCGCTGCGCGCGTTTTATTTATGTGTGAAGATGGCGGATTTTTCTTTTTAGGTTATAAAACAAATTAAAGAGAGTAGGGTGACTATGCAGAAGAAGTTCACGGATAGTGTGTTATATTGTATAATGTAATAGACTTAATGGTGGTTTATAATAAATTGTAAACAAAAACTTAGATACGATAGGTTAGGTTAGGTTAGACTTGACAAATGACGCACGAGCCGAGCGAGCGGAGCGAGCGTGCCCAGGCAGCGTCCGGCGATTCAAGATGCAATCGTTTTTTAAAGTCTTTTATGTTTTTAAAATAATTGTGAAAATATCACATAAATAATAGCAAAAAAAATCATACCACATACTTTGTATACTTATACAATGGTGTACGGTATACATATATTATTTATATATCTACCACATTCGGATTTTATGGACACCCTGTTAATACGATTTGGCCAAACGTGGATGACAAAATCGTGAAATGTAGACGATTTTACGATCTGGTCAAATTGAATTGGCCACTTCATGAAATGCGACCACTTCATGAAATGCTCGACCATTTCATGAAATTATCAATTTTACAACATGGCCACGACATATATATATGTGTTTCTTATCAGATGCCTATGTAATACAAAGAACACATCTTCCAAGTTTTAGGTCTCAGATTAGAACAAAGCATTTTATATGTAGTATTGTATAGACATTATTACATTTAAGAATTTATCTTTTGACATGAAAATTACGTTCATTATCATCACTATAGTGTGGTCTTCGAAAATCTAGTTTAGTAGCTCCATGTCCAGACGCAGGGCTCCGCCGCAGGGGACTGCAACAGTAGGAGGTCGACCTATTTTAAATTTCTCTCGCTAAAAACTATAGCAATCTCTATTTTTGTAGCAAACACCCACTCCAATATCGAAATCTGAGTTTCTTTGAAGTTTAGATTAGATTTTCAAATGGAACGATCGAAAAACAACGTTACTTATATATCCAGGTAAATGAGATTTCGTCGCCTCGGTTAGACGCGGCTTTGATGCAAAATTTATCGCTTGGTTATCAGCAAAATCATATATTCTAAGTATAAAGTTGTTCTCAGAAAACCTATAATGAGTTTTTGTACATTTTGCACGTTATTTCATGTTACGTGCTCGTATCTTGTTTCTCATTGGTGACTGTGCTTGCTTGTGATCGCAATCAAGTAGTCAGATAGAGAGTCAGTGAAGGCGATGGACCAACGCCAGTTGTTGTGTGACCTTCCTGATTAGCCTAGATGATACAATTCAATATCTGTCTTGTACCCTGATATTGCAAGAATGTGTCATATTTTCTTGCAACTAGGTGTAAAGAAAAAATTCAGCGCACGTTTTTGAGTGAAATTCAGATTTACGGGTAGCTAGTGCAGAAGCATCCTATTTCCGGTACCTAGTCGGATAAAATGGCCTAATTTCTATTCTCGACCTAGACTGCTGCGATGTCACAGACCAACTATTCGCTACCTATTCTCTGCACTGCATTCAGTTTCTATATCTATCTCTTGCTCTTTCAAAGAGCATCAACAAAGGATGCAAGATGTTGCAGGATCGAATCTGGATGTTCTCGCATTTAGAATAGGTCAGGTGCTCGTACGTGATGTGAATTGGTCCCAATTGGCTTTTATTGTGTTACAACCGGTTATAGGAAGAGGTAAGGTTTGGATTTTTGAGATATTTCCGGAGATTTGCCGGGTTTGCTGGAATATGGTTGGGGGAAATAATTTTACAGTGACATGACATTTTCTTTTGTAAATCTAATTGCACCAATTTCGAAGGGAATAAGGACATTGCATCTAGGTATGTTTTTTCTTATCCTTTTTATTAGATATCTATCTGTATTAACGAGCAAGACGAGATCTATGTAACCGCGTGTCCCACAATAAACATATTACTCCCTAGAATATGCAATATAATATTTTAGTATTTACTAGAGGACAACCGCGACTCCGTCCGCGTGGACTACAGAAAAAACAAAATGTCGAAATTATCCGGGATAAAAATACTTTTCCGGGATAAAAAGTAGCCTATTCAGGGTGATTTTTGGTCGTCAACGTTCCCGAAAACTACGGAATCTCGTCATCATCACGATAATTTTTTTCCATGGAAGCATACTTGGGAAGTGTTTGGTTCCCAAGATATTAGGGTCCAAAGTTGAGTAAATAGACTGCGTTTTTCTGCATAAATGCACATATACGCGCATAGCAAGATTTTTTCACGAAAAATAATTCATGTCTGTCTATGAAAAAACTAGCATAAACACTGGACACTATAAATTTCGCCCGATCAAGAAATTAAAAAAAAAATCAAAGAAATTTACATCTTTTCCCAGCATTTTTTTTGGCATAAACTTATTTTATTTTATGTATAGAGTACGTACTCTTCGTTAAGGGTAGCAACAAAAAAAAATCCTGTATGTTAAGTGGTACCTGTCAATATATTCCCGAAAACTGCATCGAAATCGGTTCAGCCGTTTCTGAGATTAGCATGCACAAACGCACATACTAACAGACAAACTGACAAACAGACAAAAATTCCAAAAATCATCGTTTTGGGTCCTATTGCGTTGATAAAGGTCCCCTATAATATTTTTTCTCAATATCTTCCATGTACAGACAGCGGTCCGTTACATTTTTGTTATATGTACAGATTACATAAAATGAAAGCTTAAGTTTTAAGTTAGCAAAGTTTTAATCTCCCAGTATCATGACAGTAATAAATCTGTGAAATGTATTCCGGTAGGGCTCACATAGTATTAGCATAATATATTTATAGCTTAAAAGAGATAGCAGGGGAGGGTGTTACTACGAAAAGTATTTTTCATACAATTTATGTTAATTTGTATGTAACGATATACGTTGAAGAAATTGAAGAACTATTTGAAAATAAACACCTACTTCTACTTCTACTAGATGTTACTGCGAGTAACATAGGTATTGTTGAAGATGAAAACGAGAATACAATTAATTTATCTAGCGAATTATATGATGAAGCCGGAAGGTAAGCAGTAGATATCTTTGGATACCTACTTAAATAAAATGCAGTGAGGTATACAATAAAAGATAACATTAAAAAAAATTAACATCAACAACTGCCATGGGTATTACTCAGGGATTTGGTATCTCCTGTGTTACTCAGGGATTTGGTAATGCATTTCTATGGTGTTACTATAATCAGAGAAAAAGAAAAAAATCACAAACGAAAAATGTTGCAAAATGACAATTCAAAATTCAAAGTCAGAACACTCGGTACCCAGCGTAAATTCTCGAAACATTTTTCTCAAATATTCCCGTTTAAAATACGACTTTTCTTTTAATTCAACCCTTTCGTGGAAACAGCTGTTTGTATAACAAGGCTGTTTAGGACAAAGAGGTCCCGAGAGAAATTGCCGCGAAAACAGCGCATTCTTTCTCATTTAAAAGCTACAAGAAAATTATAGTTAGTGCCACTTTTTAATTAAGTTAGGACGAGAGAGCGAGAATGGGGTTGGAAATAAAGCTGTAAGTTGTGCTATTTTAGTAGTGAATTACGAAATACTACAATTTTAGTACTTTTAGTCCAGTAGTCTAGTTTAGTACTTAGATGTGTCCTTGATGAGAAGAGAAAATTAATAAAGCTTCACGTATAGCCTTCATAGTAACTTTCATTTATTCGTGACGTTAACTAGGAGAATCTCCTTCCGCGCATGTCATCATCAATCATGAAGGGTATGTAGAGTTGACCAAGGAATTCAGATGCGTTCTCTCAGGCAAAGATGAACTCTTCACTGCTCTATAACATTTGGCTCCGTCGTCGCGCCATACCAAACGTGGATGCAGCAAGGATGATGCAGAATGTATGATTCTCATTAGAGCGGGCGATGCGCGGGGCGGGCCGAGTACGTGGCCCGGACGGGGCACGGTTTAAAAACGTTACATACATTCTGGACGCCCGTGCAACAAACGTGGTGTATACGAGCGTCGAGCGGGCCCGGACGGGACACGGATAATGCACGGTGTAATATAAATTGCTTCATACAAAATGTATGTAACGTTTCTAATCCGTGCCCCGTCCGGGCCACGTACACGGTCTACTCCGCGCACGGCCCGCTCTAATGAGAATCATCCCTTATACAGTTCTGGCCACTCCAATTTTGTAAACACAACCCTGTATGTATAAATATAATATGTAGTATGAAACTTCGAGGTTTTCTTTACACAAGTTGCATATTTTCTTCCTATTCTCACGTCAACCTTGTAAAATTGCTAATTAGGTAGTCCTACTTTATCATAAAAACTAATCCACACTTACGCAGGTTACTTCACATCTAACCAGTCCCACAAATAACCACCCACAGATTATAATACCACAAGCAACCGCAAGCAACGGATTAAGACGCGACGTCACGGATGTCATGGTACACAATATGGGGCGGGACGGGTATTGTCAAGGCGCTATGCAGCTTCATCGAGAATGAATTAATTCATCGTTAGTCATTGTTGTGCAAGAATCGGTGTTGAAGGCTATTTTTAGATGGTATTAATAAATTATATGTGATACATAATGTAAATAAGTGATAATCTATGGGGTAGATAGAACTAAAGGGTCATAGAGATATCCCATAATCACGTTTTGCACAGCCGATGTACACATACAGATGTAAATGATCAGTATATTGCTAATTTTATCGCCTGAGAGAATGTCCGGGTTTCGATATAGTTACTCGCATATCGGTATAGTCGATTTTTATGACACGGAAAGAGATGTAACTTATGTTTTCTAGTTAATCAGTGGAAATTGGTGATAATTAAGGGACTTATAACAATATTCAAAAGAATAGACATATAAGGAAAAATTGCTTTGGTATTTATTTAATTATATTGCTGTCTTGCAAGATAAGGCATTATCTTATTGTACCTTTTTCGTAGAGGTGATATCGATGCACCATTGGGGGTATCTACCTACTACTACTATGTACAGTCGTGCTTATCTATATCTATACTAATATTATAAAGAGGTAAACTTTGATTGTTTGTTCGTTTTTTTGCAGTGAATAGGCTCCAAAATTACTGGACCGATTCCAAAAATTCTTTCATCGTTAGAATCCTTATTGGACCCGGATGAACATAGGCTATAGGGTTTCGCATAATTTCCTCTGGGCTGGAATAAATATGAATTAAATACATTCTTTTTTTACCATTTGACGCATGGAGGTATAAGTTTGACATACACCATAGAACAACAAGTCCCCAAAAGGGACAGATGTATTCCGGGTAGTGAAGCAGAAACGAGTCAAAAATCTCGCATCTTCCGCTCATCTTACCCGCGGATTGTTGCCAAATCGATAAATATTATCAGTTTTTTAGATACAGTAAATAGGTTATAAAAATTTGACATACTAAAAAGTTGCTTCAAAAGTGTGCGTGTTCACACTGTTCACGGTTCTGGGAATGTTTTTTTTTTTTTTTTTTTTTTTTTTTTTTAAGTTTATCCCGAAGGAAAGGCAAGGGGAACTAAGCCCATACAGCCTAATCATTGTCTAGTAAAATGAATTCTGAATTATGATGGATGATAATGATGATGAATGGAAACGTCGGAAAAATCCTCAAGAACGAGTTTAAAATTAGTAAAAATCAAAAATAATTGTAGAAACAACTTACATGGGCCCATGAAGAGATCGTATTCCGGCTAAAGTTTTACTCAGCTTACCTGCATATAAAAACATGCACACGCACTAGATTCACATCACAAGTAATCAAAATATAACTTATCTACCAGAAAACATCACTTTACGGACACATGCAAGCCATTTACAAATAATTTTTGATTTTCACAAGAAAATTACACCCGCTCCCTTCCAGCTTTTCCCGCCGAATCCCCTTCTGGGAATGTATTATTCTGTGACGTACAGATGACATGACAACATGACAGATGAAATTTGTTTTTTTTGTTTTGTTTGGTTTATCCCGAAGAAAGAGCATGAGAATACAGCATCCATACAGCCATTGTTTTTAGTACTGATGATTTCTGAATTTATGATGGATGATAACCATGATGAATAGAAACGCCGGGAAAATCCTCAAAACCGAGTGTAAAATTAGTCAAAATCAAAAAGAATTGCGAAAACAAGATACCTACATGACCCCACGAAGAAACGCAAATTACACCCATTCCCTTTTGGTGTTTATATTCATTAGGGGGTGTAAGAGAGTACGGACGGATTTCCCAAAATTCCCATGGGAACGGGGTAGACAGGAATTTCAAATTTTTATCGATATTTTCACTGTACCGGAACAAAAGCTTATTCAATAAGTATAAAAATAAACCGTTTGACGTACACAGATGAAATTTGGTGTGTATGTTTGTTTAGGGGTGTAAAAGACCATTAAGAACGGGTTTCCTGAAATTCCCATGGGAGCGGCACAAACAGGAATTTCAAGTTTTTACGAAAACCACATGACATATAGAGATGAAATAAGACAGGTATATTCGGTAGGGAGTGTAAGAAAGAACTGAGAACATATTTCCCGAATAGGGACTGCTAGGGAGCACAAAGAACGGATTTACCATAATTTCCACGGGAAGTGGACAAACGGGAATTCCCAATTTTAACGAAAACCATTTGACACAATATAATGATGAAATATGACAGGTATATTCGGTAGGGAGTGTAAGGAAGCACTGAGGACTTATTTCCCGAAATTCCAACGGGAACGGGACAAACGGGAATTCCAAATTTTAGAGGATATGTACCGAAGCGAAGCGAGGGCGGGTCACTAGTAATTTCTAAAGAGGATGGGCAGACAGTGCAAATGTACACATTTTTCACTATTCACTATGGGTGCGCCCACCACCGGGCCCTACACCCTCCACTGACCCTCGGATCTGATAACTCATAACTGCGAAAACAGGCACTTGCACTAACTACAATCGCCACGAGAAACCAGACCCGAGCACCTAGCATGCAAGACAATACATTGCACTATTCCGAAATCAACTAGATAAATAATCTACATATGTTTCGCCAACAACCGTGGCATCCTCAGGATTATAGAAATTAGTAAATTAGTAAACCACTAATTATTATGAAACTCTAAAACCCGTGGGCGCACCCATAGTGAATGTTTGAACTTCCGAATTGTAACGCCTAATACAATTTCTAATACAATTTCATTCATTTTTCACTAGTAAACCTACAAGTCCCACGTAATAAGGATGCGCCTACTATTGCTTTTTGAGCACATATCCCATATAGAAATGTTACCGGAGCATTTTCAAAAAGTAACAAGCTTTTATTGTCAGAATCTCTCATGTACGAGTAGTAGGGTACGTTATTACGGGCACGTGATGTTGCATTTGGGTCCTTAAGGTTGCTAGTAGAATCTACCAAGACCCTATATCACGTCATGTACCTCAAACAATTATTTATTAGACAAATATACTATAACACCAAATTTAGAAGTTAGATTAAATTTTCACGTCTAAAAGCTTATTTGAATATGTGATTCGATCAGCGACATCTAGATTCTGTCCCGATCTATTTTCAGTTTCGTTCGCAACTTTAAATTACTAGTGCACACTGCAAACCGCTCTATACAAGTTTAATAGCTTCTAGCAACTATGAAATAACACTGAAAATACTACTCAAACTGTAACGATTGCCTCGCCAAATACGATGTACATTGAACAGTTTTTTAGACTACAACTGTAACTTAACATTCAAAAACAGAAATGTAACAGAAATAGGACTGTGATTCGTTTTAAATTTCATGGTAGAGGCGACATATATTTGTTTTACTTCATTCAATCAACCGCCCCAGTGCACGCTGATTGGTAAATAAGATGCGTGGATATGTTTTTTTAACCAATAAACGTTGGCTGGCACGTACTTCAATATGTCAACACCAGGGAAACATGATCATAATCATGATCATATTATTTACACATTTTTATAAATTACAAAACTTAAAACTAGGTACAACGTCTCACAAAACTTTCGCCGTTTGTCTGTGGGCTCCGTGATTAAGATTAAACGTTTTGTTTGTGTTTAAGAAAAGCTTCAGTGAATAGAAGGTAATATTTTAGTTACGGTTAAAAATATTGAACCTTGTAATACACGCGTTCCATTAAAAAGGGCTTTTTTATACATGTCAATTCAGAAAACATCAACAAAAAAAATGATAAGACACGTTCCTTAATTTCAAATCAATATTGGAAATGAAATCGTCTCCAATTTCGAAAGATAACGAACGCAGCAAACAAAACCGGAACATGAGTCAAAAAACCGATAATAGAACATTATATTCAGATTGTTATAGCGCCGGAGTTCGTATGGAAAATCCACAAAGGACTAGGAGCGTTTGATCTTCAAATAGAGAGATTTTCAATTTACGTCGTATTACTTGAGAGGTTTCTATGCTCAGTTATGTGACGGTATTCTGATATCACCCGTTCGACTGTTGTCGAAATATTATTTTTTTTAACTCAATTTGTTTTATAGGTACATAATATGTCACTAAAACCGAACTTTTACATCTCAACTGTACCCTCAAAATTGGTCAGAAGTGGCACCATGGTTCTATCGGCCCTTGGTGCTCTGCCTACCCCGTAAGGGATACTCGTAAAGGCGTGATTATATGTATTTATCTATGTATGTAATACATACTTATCTGCTTTAGGCGGTATATGACAGTAATAGTTAATGAAAGTATGAAAAATATCTTTAACATGATTGAAAAAATTTAATCAATACACTACCTACTGCAATCAACCTTCAATTAAATATACATTCAATTATTACAATAATATAATAAGAAACTTAAATAAGCTACCTTCAAGCCAATGTAAGGGAATTGTATTATATAATATCATACAAACGTTATTTCATGTTTTTTTCAAGTATAATTCTAGCAGAACATGTTTTCCTTTTATACATTTTCTTACAAACATTTACTAAAACTAGATTCAATATTTCAAATAACAGCGACAATGGTCAGGACAATTTGAACTAAAGTAATCTTCTTCTTTTCTTAGGTAGGGACCTACTCAACATGGGTGTTATAAACAGCGTCTAAAGTAAGACACTAAATAAAAAAACTAGTGGACGCCCGCGACTTCGTCCGCGTGCATGTCTGACTGCAGAAAAAAGAAAATGTCGAAATTATCCGGGATCAAAATATTTTCCCAGGATAAAAAGTAGCCTATGTGTTAATCCAGGGTGTCAGCTAACTCCATACCTTAGCTAAAATCGCTCCAGCCGTTTTTACGTGAAATAATAACAAACATCCATCAGTGCATCCATACTCACAAACATTCGCGTTTATAATATTAGTAAGAAGATATTTGACAGCAAAATACATATAATATCTGTCAAATTTAGGCAATCTTTACTTAAAATTATGTTTAAATTCGTTTGTAATGATACGATGTAATGTCTGTTATCCAGAATAAGGTCGCGCTCTTCTTCATCGCCGAAAGGGATGCCCTCGCAAATAACTAAGATATTTTCAATAAAAGCTCGACACGACAAACGATTGATCCACGCGTCCAATATTAATTTGAAATTTTTATAAATATTCAGACAGATGTTGCTGTAGAAAAGTAGTTTTACAATACCGGTCGGATATCTACAGATATACCTAGTATAATTTATTTGAAGTTTATTTGTTTATTAACAAACTGGTCAGTTTAATGTTAGTTTATTGAGTCGTTCGTCATAGATTAAAGTTAGCTTTCTACCATAGAGTTTTCACTAAACTATGCTTTCAATAAAAAGCGGTAGATTTCGATTAAATAGATTTACGGATATTGAAATATCCGGAAAAGACTAAACAAAGTATGATTAGCTCTTTTCTTTAAAAAAATATTAAATACTACAATATTACCTATTAAATAACACCTCATAATGCGATTATTATTCATGAAAACATGGTGCACGGATGCGACATTGTATGAAAGGGTTTTATAAATGAGGAGCTCAGCTCTCATATATCTTTGATGACCATTCAAAACATAGATAACAGAAACACAGGAGATGGGCCGCTAAGCGCACTTAGTTTGAGTTCTGATGTAAGCGGCTATAAGCCACACTTACATTGACATCTAAATAATAACACAAATTACACCCAACATTGATAAATCTCTGACACTCACACATTTAAGGCGGTACTCTCATTGGCGCGCACACATTGCTATCTACTGTGTAAGTACGCGCCTCAGTATAGCAAATACATTCAACAAATTTCACACGTACGCTAGTGATTGACTGTCGATAAATTTGTTATCGAGCACTTGCGTTGTTGCACATCGCGAACAATTTAGGCTTTAGTAGCTGGTCACAATACAATTTTAAACATGTTTTTACTTAGCTTCATCTTAAAATTCAACCTACTTTTTCTACTTCTCGTTGTCCGATTGAGCTTAGATTTTGAGTTGCATCACAGTCACAAAAGTATGAGGTCACAAATAAAAGGTTATTTTTCTTGAAGGGATAAAGAATAAAGTAAATTCGTAGCGGAGTCTTTAATAAATTAGTACGGTATGTAAATGTTCGATGGAAATAAAAAACTATAATAATATGCTTATTGGTAGTCATTTATTATCTACATTTAACAAAATATTCTGAAATATTTAAGACTCGATAACACAAAGTAGGTTATAGTAACTATTTTACAGTTAAATAATATTTTTTTATATTATAATTTTAAAAAATATTTATTAATAAGAAACACAAAAATAAAGAAAGTTGACTTTGCACACATCTACATTAATTTAGGTACTTTGTTACACTAATAATAATAAGTAATTCACCATTGTTTTACATAAACATAATATTTTTTAAACTCTCAAAATTATCTACTTAACATTAGTTATTACTCGTAGGTACTATTCGCGGCAACGTGACGTATCGACAACAAGAAATGACAGGTACAACTCTATGTCAAAGCGCTTAGCAGCGGCCGTGCGCGGGAGCGGCCGATTCAATATGCGCAATTATCATCACTCGGTCAAACTGATTTCAACACCAGGTACGCTACACTTAGCGAGCAATGTATTAGGTTCAATCGTTAGGTTACATATGTCACTCAGTGAAAATTATTTTAACGAAATAAAATGAAATTTGGGTATAAATGCTAGAAAACAAAATTGTTATTGTACTTACCTATGAAAAGTGACCCCTTCAAGTTTTTGGTCACTTCGATTCTTGCACACAACCACTGAACAAGCAGGCATTATAAAAAAACACTCCCGTGTGACGCGTTAGGCAATCAAGTCCCGACTGATTGCGTTTTCGCGATGTTTGCCTATTTTGTTCATAGTTCAATTACACCGCCCACGCCCCCACGGCCACTCTATAGATCTCTGTGATTCAAAATTAATGAATTAACATTGTCATAAAATATATTCATCGTACAACATACAACATAGGTTGCTATAAACTCCAAATTGGCACCATTTCACCTCTCCTAAACTAAGCACAGGGTCGTGAACATTTACGCGGGATTTACTGCTGCAATTGCAGGTGCAGCTGTTTACGACACCTCACTAGTCGTCACCTGGAACTAGCGGAACTACTCGGCTATAGTTCCAAAGAGGTTATTTAATTTAAACGCTTTGTATTGAGTTTAGTCAATTGTCGGATGTGTTTGGAATATATATTGGAACCCGGTTTTGTTAAGGTGATATACCTAAATTGAAATTCGGTTTTATGGTGATACTTGATCATGCATTTTAACGGCAAAATATGACACTCTCCTAAATAAACCCGACATAATACGTCTGATATGACGATGAAAATATTGGTGAAATATATTCTCTTTTATGGTGAAATAGGGCCCACAATTAAGTCGAGATTACTCTCTATAACATAGGCTAAACAGATAATTCCTAAAAAAAGGCTCAGTCTCGTTAAAATGAAAATGAGGATTATTGGCCATGGTAAAGTGTGCGTAGTAGATATGGCTTGTAGGACCAATTTTCGTAAAATAATAATATATACATATACATACACACAGCTGTGTTTCCGACATGGAGTAGCCAGAACTCATAAAATAATATGAAAGAGAAATCATAAAAGATCCCACATCTACGGTGGTACAAATATAGAGGGGATACATGTTCCGTGAATGATCAGTGATAATTCTACTGTTAAAATAATTGTTTAGAGATACTAAATGAATCATAGTTACACTACTGTCTTACAGTTGTACCTCAACACCTGAAACTCGAATGCAGGTTGAGTCGTGATTAATTTAAACGCTTTGTATTCTGTTTAATCAACACGAGACCGACTCCTAGAACATACGAACAATGTTTCTACATATTGTGTGGAATAAGGGTATGTAGAACAGTACAACGTAGATACGTGTGTCTTAGCACATATATTGTATGATATATAAATTAGACAAGACAAAGGTGCATATCATAATACGGCTGTGCCAAGAATGGGGTAGCCAAAACTTATACTTGGTTGTGTTTCCAATAATGGGGTAGCCAGGAACTGCAGAATCCCGTAGGAGATTATAGCCACGTTCCGCACAGCGCGGTAAGATTTTTGACAGTGACAAGTTGCTAGTTCATAGTCTGATAGATCGCGTCTCCACACATGAAGCAAATGCAACAAAAGCAATTTAAAAAATCCAAAATAAAAATTATTTATCCGACGCTTTTATAGCGATATAGGATATAAAACGTCTCCTAGTCTAGAGCTGAAAGAGCCTCTTTGATGTCATCGTTATGACCAATTTTATGTGGAAAATAATGTCAGTTTGGAAAACTATAAACGTGAATTTTCCTTCAAAATGGCTGAGGACAATTTTTATTATCATTTGATTGTCGATTATGATGCCGATAGTCGGAAGCGAGGTATGGTTAGTACTAGTTTCCGTACTTTTATTGCTATATCTTTTTATCGGCTATCGGGAAACTGAAATAAATCCATAAAAAATCTAGTTCGCAAATCTGATATACAAAAGCGATTTTAGACTACACTTTTTTTGTTTTTGTTACATATGCAACAAACCAAAGAAACCTTATTTTAAAATCGCAATTTACTCTTTTTATTCGCTATATCTGCTATTTATTAAGTTTAATGGCTATATTCCAATTGGCTATTAAGTGAGGTGCTACGAAGAGTGGTTGGACTACCTAATGGTAAAAAAATATTAAAACTTGAAATGATCAAACTTGTTGCCGTATCAATCATGAGAGATCTCAAAAATTCTCACTTTTTTTTGTCTTTCAAAGTCAGTGAAATAAGTTAACAAACTCATTTATTTGGAAGAAAAGTAAAATATCAACACAGGTACATAGGACTTTTAATTTTAACATTTCATCCTAATCTTTCAAAATTCAATTATTTCTCTAAACATATTATTTCTCACAGGTTATTTAGATATTTACAATTACGAGTTATCTTTAGTAAGTTACAAAGAAAAACTAAGCAAATCATTAATTAATCCGAGTTCAACACTATCTCAACATAACGTACCATTTCACTGAATTTCACACCATAAATTGAACGCCCGTTGAATTCCCCCGCTCCCTAGACTACCTCTTAGTTCAATCGGCTAATCGGCTATATTATTAATCACGGCGGAATCAATAGCCGTGAAAGGCCATTGGAGCGGAGATTCTAGTGATTTGTCATTACAGGCACAATGGTGGGATGCTGCGGAATGCCAATATCCTGCACCATTGTGTACACCCTTGGGTAGGGGTGGATGTATAGGGTTATATCCTACTGTATGTTATGTGAGACATTTTGTTAGGTTAAAGATGTATGTCGTTTTATGGTGGATATCATGTTAAAGCACTATTACAAACAGAGTTCGATTATAAGATGTAACCAAACCCTTGTTAGCGCATAACCTTAAGATATACAGGCTGTTTTTTCGTTGCCACCCTTAACGAAGAGTACGTAGTCTACACATAAAATAAAGTAAGTTTATGCCAAAAAATTGCTAGGAATCGATGTAAATAAAAATAAAAAAAATTTATCGGGTGAAATTTATAGTGTAAAAAAATCTTGCTACGCGCGTCAATGTGCATTTATGCAGAAAAACGCAGTCTATTTACTCAACTTTGGACCCTAATATCTTGGGAACCAAACACTTCCCAAGTATGCTTCCATGGAGAAAAGTGATCGTGATGATGAGGAGATTCCGTAGTTTTCGGGAACGTTGACGACCAAAAATCAACCTTTATACATATCCCATGTAGTTAGTCAGTCATAACTATTTCAAGTTTAAGATTTTTGTTCCTCAGTTAGCTATAACAAAATCGCTAATTGAATAATTCAATTTCATGTCCTTGCTTTCTATCTATCGCAATAATATTTATGTAGTTATTAAATGGAAATTCTCTTCTTGCTACTTTTTTCCTGACCTTCCAGGAAGGGCAGGTATTTTCTTTTTAATTTATGAGTAAGTACCTACTATTCTATATATTTACTTATGCCTACGAAGTTTGAATATGATCAACGAACTGTTAATTTTATAGAATTACTTTTGGCCTAAAAAAAGCAAAAGGTAATCTTTCTTATTTTCATGTCCGGAGTCGAGAGTTTGGAGGGTGGTAAAATACTTTCAGTAACGATATATAAGGGTGTATACTGTATATCCTACCCTCGCATACACGTGCCTGCTTGGATTAGGGGTTGTTTAGCGGGGTAGTTATAGGTTCAGGAGGTTTATGTAGCTTTGCGAAACTCAATGGTATATTATGGTAATGACGAGGTATTTAGAGCAGAAGGGAATTATTATTCTGTAACTGTATATTGAGGACGTATTTGCCTATTCAGATAATTCAAGGTGAAATTAAATAGATTTTTTCAAAGTTAATTTCCTCCTGTGCTGATGCAGAGCTTCACTCGAACACATCAACTTCATCTCCTTCTGCGCATGTTGTAAGAGTCGACCAAGGAAATATGCGGCGTTGTCACAGGCGATGAGTTAGCAACAATTGTTAGCACTAATTATTTACATCTGTCTCAGCTATTCTAACCGTGGCTGTGGTATCTCCTTCAGATTCTGCAGTTCTGGCCACCGCATTTCGGGAAAACTGCCGTTTGTATTTGTATGTAGTAGTTGGTCTATCAATTCTTGTCAACGCTTCAAGATTCGTTATCATACAAGACTGAACTATTTTGATCTACAGTGCACGGTTCACCATTTGCTATTAATTATGTTTCGGATAACCTAACTGGCACACTAATAACAGGTTATTGTATAGGTTATCCTATCAAAACTAATGCCGGATAGGTAACATGGAATTTAAAAGTGCTGAAACTGGCATTTAGAATTGTAAATGGATGTTAATCAAAGGTAACAGTTGGTTAGAGTTTGAAAAAAACATGCGGCGGATCATTCAAATGGAGTCTAAGAAATGCCATCCATACATTTGTATTATTATATTAATCTGTCACATTAAGTTTACCGTTATTTAAGTTAATGATGTCCAATTTTTATCAATTCACTGGAAACAAATATTTGGCCGCAACAAGGATAAATGGTGTTTTTATTCTATTACCGGCATCTCTCACCATTTGTGATGGATCATTAATCTTGTGCAAGCATTATCTGTTTTTTATTAATATCTGTTATTTAATTTGGAAATTATTGTTAAAGCTATTTATGCTTAGTTATTTGAATTGTCATCATTTGGTCAGCTTGAATATTTTATTCAATTTAAATAATCTAATTTTCGATATACCTACGCCTTCGGTATGTAAAGTTATTGTGGTCGATTCTGACTACCACACTCAGACGTTAACTTAATATTTGTTCTTCTTGTCACATTATATCAGCCATTTACATTAAGTACTCTAATTTAAAGACACCACACGGCACAGGAACAACGGGAATATTTATATGCATTCCATTAATAAGCCTAGATAATTTACATTGGCGAAATTTTTACTAAATATCTCATAGTCTTACTGTACTCAGTTTCTTATATACCATGTTACACTGGTATCAATAAGAAAAGCAGAAAGGAAACTCTCGAATCGTATCCCCTAACAATACCACTTAAAGTCATTATCAGGTATTTGCAAATAAAGCACGTAGATCTCTGCACACCTTTATTCCGTACAGAAAGGACAGTTACATTGTTATTTTATTCACCCCGCTTTTTATATACCCTAGGAAGAACATAAAGCTCCTTAGATTTCCGTTTTAATAATGCTGATGTAGAAGCCGCTTTTCTTCTCGCCTCAACGGATTTCGTAGCAGACAGTAAAAGAGTCATTCATAACAAATGAATGGTTTTTGCAATAAAACGAATGTGTGCATGAATGCTGAATCTCCTTTGCATATTTGTATATGTTTTCTGTAAGTATATTGGAGGAATTTGCGTCTAATTTATCTGATTTTCTAGGTAATTAAAGATATATCTAGGGTGCTTAGTCAATGTAATCAAGCGACGACGAAGATCGCAAAGTTATCGAACCATTAGGAAGGAATAAATGACGTGATGAAGAATATAACCGTTATTGGTGTAATTGGTACGATGACTTTGCGAAGTCTCATAAAATTGTTATTGTTATTATGTTCCACGATCTATTTACTTTAAATATAAATAAACAGTCTGCATTGGTACTTTTTTCTTTCACTCACTTACATTTTGTAGCCGGAATTGCTCATATCGTGTCCCTGTCCCACCCAGATTAACTCATGCTCATAATAAAACATCGTTATCATCCACAGTCTACCACGAAACCACATGGCTTCTGTCGTATGATGTAATATACTTAGCCATTATTAACGTGTAAGGCATTAATTTATGTTTCAGGCAGATATATAATCGGGGACACAGTGTTTATATGTATTCTTACGTAGTAGGTATATTAGCTATTTCGTGGGATAGATTATTGTTAATGCGAATGTGCTTATTTCAGTCTAACCTTTAACCGAGTTTTTTCTTCCTTTGTTTTCTATATTACTAGACTCATCACCAACATTTAAGGCTGACATTACACGAGCGATTTGCTATGCTACGTTGCTTGCCTTTGATAACCACCAATCAAATTAATTGACGTCATGAACCAATGAATATGATTGGTGCATATCACACGCATTCGTAGCAACGTTGTATGACTATAGCACATCGCTGGTGGAAAGGCAGTCTTAAAATGGTCAAAGTTAACCACTAAGTTTCATAGTCGGTCATCGTATTTACCTGTATTGGGGGCATATTCGAAGAAACTTAGAACGTTTATAAAACGAAGAAGGCAATATTTTTTAAGTTTAGGGGGAGTGTTGGCAATTTTCACAAGGTGTATTTGGCAGCTGTGATAATCATACTTATATTCAATCAAAGTTAACTTTACATGTACGTTGAAAACGCGAGTTAACGACCGGCTACGCGCCCGGCGCCGCTGCTTATTTCCGGTTTTACAGAACGCTTCAGTAATTAAGTTCTCTGACATTAGCGCTAGTATCTTCATAATGGTAACACTGTTTCATTAATGTTATTTAGTTCCATTAAAATCCGGGTAACGTAGGTATTGAAACAGTTAATAAAAGGTGTTATGGTTAACTTGGACTACACAGTGGCTTTCTGCTTCAGTTTAATAATGTAATGGACTAACCAGACAGTCTGACGTTTCGCTCTGTTGAAGCAACATCGTGTAATTTATTTATGAAAATCTGGACAGGTGATTTATTTTTCTTTTATTTGAGAAGGCTGAAAATAATATTGTTTTCTTATTCCAAGTTGTAAAGGTTTACTGGTAGATTTTTTAAATGCAGCAAGGTTTTCTAATAAGCTTCTTTTTATTAAAGTTTTCCCATACAGGGTGTTTTTTCGTTGCCAACCTTAACGAAAGGTACGTACTCTATAGGTATACATTAAATAAAGTAAGTTTATGCCAAAAAAATGCTGGGAAACGATGTAATTTTTTTATTATTTTTTTTTGTTTACTTGATCGGGCGAAATTTATAGTGTCCAGTGTTTATACTAGTTATTTCATAGAGAGATATTTATTATTTCTCGTGAAAATCTTGCTACACGTGTCAATGTGCATTTATACAGAAAAACGTTATTTACTTAACTTTGGACCCTAATATCTTGGGAACCAGACACTTCCCATGTATGCTTTTATGGGAAAAAATGATCGTGATTATGAGGAGATTCCGTAGTTTTCGGAAACGTTGACGATCAAAAAACATCCTGTATTAAAGGTATGCCGATAGAGTAGTCGCTACCAGATAAGAGTTCGTAGTATAGTAAATGGAGATTCCTTTAAAAATATACAAGATGAAATATCTGAACTCAATAACATTTAAAGCTGCATTTGACACAATCGCATCGTTTATCTGTAAATACGGGACCCACCTTCACAGATAAGACGACCGGAGTTCGAAATAATTTTGCTCAATTTTATGTATTTTGTGAGCAATCGTATGAAATTGAATTCAACTGATATTATTGTATTCTTATTTTAAATTAATACGAATTAAAATACAAACGAATATAGCCGTTATAAAATAGCTGTATATAAAATGGGGTAGCCAGAACTGCAGAATCATAAAGGAGACCCTAAAGCCACGTTTAGCTTAGCAGGGTCACATTAAAAAGACCAGTGACAGTTGCAAGCTCATCCTGTTGCAAGCTCCTGAGAGAATGCATGACATTCCTTAGTCGACTCTTAACACATGTACGAAAGGATATGCAGCATGCCTGGAGAGACTAGTTTACATACATACATACAATCACGCCTTTATCCCTTACGGGGTAGGCAGAGCACCAAGGGTCGATAGAACCACATGGTGCCACTTCTGACCAATTTTGAGGGTATAGTTGAGATGTAGTTTAGCATGGGAAAATTCCGTGGATATAAAAGATTTTTGAGCTGATGCGGAATAGCATCAACTAATACCAAACTGTCAACTATCCAAAACTTTGTACTTATACGAAAATAGAGCTGCACTTTGCTCGACGTAGTATGAATAAAGTACACAACACTACCTCTTCTACTATTACTACTACAAATATAATTTACAAAAGCGAACTTTAAATTAATTTGCACTCAGTGCAGTACACGTTTTCATAATCACAACAAAACTGCTACATTCAAACTTTAACTCTCAAAATATGTGGGTCCTTCACATTCACAACTATACGCAATTCAAACCTGGAGAAAGGTTTCAGTAAACCTTATTTCTAGAGGTATAGTTGCGATTGTGGCAAAGTGTACACACACCCATTAGTCTAATGGATTGTACTGGACACTGCTACAGTAGAATTTACATTGCAAATCTCTTTTATGAAAGCCTATCGTGTGGTTTTTATGTTGAAGGTACACGGCTTTTATTATACGGAGTTTTAATTAAAAAATATTTTTATTGGACACTTTGGTGCCACACCGTCAAAAAGCAGTCGTTGGGATTCACGTTAAAATAATAAAATTTGGGATTAATTTTTTTTACGTACCTACCTATACTCTAATGTGGCTAACATTTGACTGTTATCGTGCCTTGACTATAGGAATATATTGAAATTTTCTTATAAAACCGTAAATACTATACTATATGCCAACCCTCCTGGCACACGCCGTCATAGAACGTTATGACAGCGCGTGCCAGGAGCGTTGGCGTATAGTACAGTAGCCATACAAAAAATTGCCTCACGCTGCTCAAAGGTTTTTTTTGTAAAACGGTCATAATTTCTGCAGGATCTAAAATTATGTTAATTAAGTAGTAGTTTAACGCTGATATATAAAGAAACATACTCACTAGTCTAATCATGCTCCTAATTGTACTTTTCGCTTCGAAGTAAAGTTATGACATTTTTACACCACGTTCATAAATAAGTACCTATTACAGCAACAGTCTAGATTCCATTTATCTATATAATCAAAATCAGTCCTGTGCTAATGATGGGCTTCGGATGACGGCTAAACGTCGTCTAAGGAACTCGGGCATTCCTTCTAACCATGAGCTAGCAACTTGACACTCACAATTTACATCTGTCCCCATGCTAAGCGTGCCTATGGGATCTTTATTGTGTTTCTGGCTACCCCACTTCGGGAACATAGCCGTGTGTGTATATTATGTATATCAATCCCACTCCCGTAGGAAATTGGATACTATGCCAATATTACGAAACCGGATACGAAGTGGATATAATTTGAAACCTTAGAAAATATGATGATGATGATCTCCGACCGTATTTTGGCCAAGGCGACCAATATCTACGGAGATTGGCCAGGTACGCAGGAGATATTATAGTGCACAAGTGTGTGCGCAAACACAGATGCACTCTCTATGCCGTTACTCTCAAAGCCCGATGGGACGGAAAGCCGACACGACCGGAGAGAGATCACGCGCAGGACCAACGGTTTTACGTGCTTTCCGAGGCACGAGCTAAGTGACAATTTTGCAACATTAAAATCTTTCATTGGTACAGGCCCGTGACTGAGATCGAACTTACGCCTCCCGCTTGGAAGGTGCACGTCTTAACCTTATCATAGCGTCTTATCATCGCTTATCTTAGAAAATATAATCTAAGTTTGAAACTATAGGTTTTGCTGTCAGTTATGGCATTATTTACCGTATGGTGCTGAATTTGAAACCTTTGGTTATAAATAATATTTATTTTTATTTTTTAAGTATCTGGAAACATCCACGCCCTATAAAATAATTTCTACTTTCTTGAAATAATCAATGACCATCTATTTTGGAGCTACAGGGAATTTTTTTAGCCGAGAGATGCCATTTAGTATGGTGTAGCTTTTACTAAAACATTTCAGTAGTTCTTTCCAAATCACCTTCTCTATTGATTCAGAATGCAGTAGTAAAAGTTGGCATTCTTTATTTTTATAGCATCTCAGTGACAGGAATCCATAAAATTCAGCTTAGCATTTTGCTGACTAGTTTCGCTCGTGTTGATGGCCCGTTTTCTCTTACGATTACTTATCGCAATACCAAAGCGAAAAAAACCCTCGGTAATCTACGTTTTGTTTGGAATTTACGGCTCAATGGTCATCCTCCATCGTCACCGCAAACGCCAAAGCCAAAAGCCAAATAAACTGTATTCTATTCTATTCTAAACATAACCCTTCGACAAAAGTTCACATCACATCACGTGTACGGGATTACCTCAAATACCTTCTTACCATAGTCCGTACAGTATACCGCATGTCCACCTACACCATTCTTTAAAAAATACGCCTTGTGGACTACTCAATGGTGTACACCAAGGCTATTGCTAAATACAATATGCCTACGTACTCAAGTATACGTTTACTCTAGTTTATCGTCATGATATTGGACTCTATAATACAGTACTAGCGCACATTTTAGATTCAGAAATGTATAATGTAAGTGTAGTTTAAATCGCGGATGTCATTTCCAGGGATATATTGTGGAGGGAATTTGAGATTTTCATTTCATATGCGGAGGTCTCGGATTACCCACTAAGATTTGCGATGCGAGTCGGAGCCACTAGAAATCTTAGGAAATAATTTGATGAACCTTTGAATGCACGTTGAATTTTCATCGTATTACACTACGCAGTCACGAGAATATCTTTATATTTGAGAACAGATTTTACTATTAGAAAATCTGTTTCAAAATGTTCTTTACTTCTGTGGTATACTATTATATTTGTGTGCTACTTTTGTGGCGCGTGACATCACATTTTTCTATTATTTATTTCAAATAGTTCTTGTTTATTTCTTCATATATTTTTTAGAAGTTAACAAAGATTTTAATTCACGTTTATAAATATGTATAGTATGACACCGACTGCATTATAATACTGATAAATATGAACCTAAAACCTCCTTCAGGTTATATTTTTTTCCATACGTAATACCAAAATTTCGTTATATCAACACAACCTATACTAAACACATAACTCAATATCCCCATAAACTTCCAATATACCGTAGTTTCCAAGCTGAGGCAACCAGGAACAACCAAGAACAACCATTAGGGTGTTACACACAAATCTCGGCGACCACAAGAGGTTGTTCTCTGTGTAATAAGCGCCATTACCAAAATTAAAGCATCCATCTCCAGTGTCGATGGGTGCATGGGAGGACACAGAGTAGGCTGTATGCAGTACTTCAAGACGGTTACTCTTAACGCAGGATTGTTTTAATAAAATGTAATACACACGGTTCATCGACTTAAAGGAAATCCCACAGCCACGCTTTGCATGGCGGGGACAGATGTAAATAATCAGTAACAAGTTGCTAGCTTATCGCCTGAGAGAATGCTCGAGTTCCTTAGTCGACTCTTACGACATGCACGGAAGGATATGTAGCTGATGTATTCTAGTGAAGCCCCGCATCAGCATTGAAAATGGAATGTTTTGATAATGGAAGCGAGATGTCGCTCTACACTGCTTATACCAGCGTTTAGTAATTAAGGAGTGTTTTAATAATTCATGGTAAACTCCAATATCTGGTGTCCTGTGGTTACAAAGTCAAGCTTTATGGTCTGCAAGTACTCATTATATACTTCAGTAGGTACATTTTATACATGAGTTTTTTATATACTGACACAGCGATGCGTTACTGACGCTGTGACAATTTCGCAGACGCTCAGGTCCAAAGTCCATCTGTATGTTCTAATTTAATAATACAATTATTAGTAGTACATATTAGTATAGATAAAAAGCTAATAAATGCCTGGTTATTGAAAATTACCTACTCTGTGGCCCTAGGTGAGAAACAGCAAATGTATCGTAAATCACTAAGTACCTAATAAGGGCATCGTCGTCGTAGACTAGCAGAATGCCCTTCGAATGAAACAGTTCTTGTGTTTACGTCTGAGGCTCTTATAGATACCTCACATCTAAAGAAAGCATTGCGTACAAGTTTATATAAAATTTTGTACAAGGTAATAAAGACATTGATGTTTGATTGTTGGATTGCATCACGTGTTACGATTTTGAAGTCTTCAATTTCGATTACCACCACGGCTTTTGTGGAAAATATTGTAGAACAACATATAAAATCTTAAGTGGTTTTTGAAGTAAAAGCTGTATATTTATTTGTTTAGAACACCAAACAGCGCTACAAAATAAATATGCTAGTTTTATAATCGGATACTCGGATCTACCTATAATAGTTTCTCATCGCGACTGCAATTGTCTGTGATTGCAATCGTGAGTCGTCAGAGAAGGGAGTTGGGGAACAATCAGTCTATAAATTTTGTGAAATATTAAGTACGCTGACGGAATCTTTGCCTTAATTAAATCTGTATTTTCAAAAAACAAAATACACAACGAAATGTCGAGTTCACACAATTTCGGTTACACCCGCATTGCCGGTGACGTCACAAAGCCTTCGCTGACTGACGTTATCGGAATTTTTGTGTAAACCCACAAATATAACACGAAAGCGGCAATATAAGTAACAAATGTGATTGTAGCTACAATTGAGGATCTGACGTGGAAGGTAGCGTCCCCATTATGTGCGGTTCCTGTCTGTCGTAGTTTGTTGCTTTGCTCATCGGTTTTTGGATGATGGCAAACAATGAAAGAGATGGTGATTGCAATTTTAAATGACGTCATTGTTTTCAAGCGATCAAAAAAGTTTTGTGTAAAGTCGCGTAGAAAAGTTTTTGTACGTTTATATTTTTCCGATTTAATTTAACTTACTAGAAACTTAGGGTGAAAACAGCAAAACTCTTGAAAATATTAGTTTTATGAAAAAAGTATGACGTAGATGGGTCGAGTGGCGTGCCGTTAGGTGTGTCCGACATCTTCCAAAATCCGAAATAAAGAATGCGGCGTGTAGTAAACAAGCTTAATTAGGAATCACAAACACTTTCACTGTATCTACGCACAAGATTACTAGGATTCTAGCGGATAACGTAGAAACGTGGTAAGTACAAGACAGAGGCTGATTAGCACCCGTGCTTCGCTCCAGACGCAACCAGCAAGACAGAATACCCTCCGGCTCCATTCAAACGACCCGGTGGTCGTTGTAAATCTACAGTGGCGCCCTCTCAGTACTCTGTCTTGTCTTTACCCAAGTGACAGCTGTCCTCAAGTCAGTGATAGCTGTCGACTTGACGTTTCTAACTTCAACGATTGAAAATAGATGGCGTTGGAGATCCGACTGTAGGATATGACATCTTGATCTCCGACACGGCCATTTTGACAGACTACCCGTCCTCGGGTAGAACCGATGAATCTGTGAACAAGATAACTCAAGGAAGTATCTGCGCTCGGCCATTCTGCCTTAACTTAAATTTAAAGACTTCTTATTACAATAGTTCATGAAATCACAAAAATCGCTCATCGACCGTCAAGTTCCCAAAATCTTTACGTAAAGACATAAAAAATAAAAGATAAGCAGACTCGCACATACGTTTAAATCAGTCAGACCTTTCCTTCGGTCAACATTACAGTAACAGTTAGTCATATAGCCAGTCCTTCGGCTATCTACTATGGAAACACAGTCCTTCGGTTTCCAACACACACATGTAGCACAGTCCATCGGCTACCTACTACGGAAACACGGTCCTTCGGTTTCCCACACACACACATGTAGCACTGTCCATCGGCTACAGCAGACACTCGGTCCTTCGGTTCTGCCACAAATACATACTACTGTCTGTCAAGGGTTTGTCAAAGTCACAATTTAAAAAAAACCGGTCAGTAACTTGTACATCGCATATGAAAATTCATTCATTTAGACTCTGAGGTCACATTAATTTCGATATCAAAATTACTAGGAACTTGATGGTCTGGCACCCTACGGACCCGATCGTGCGAATATTTGTAGGTTCGATTTGAAGACAAAGATTTTAGTCGGTATCTATCACCATCTAACAATTAAATTTTATACGGTCCTTAAAATTTAGGATCTAGTTTAACTTGATTACGTTTTTCATTCTTAATGAACACATCTAAGACACATCGTAGACGTTCCAACCCCTGCTCTCCTGTAGAATACAATACCAGCAGGTCATCAATGTAAGAAACAATATAACTATGAGCTAATTCACCTAAAGCTTTTGCTATAGCCCGCTGATAAACTGAACTGGCGTTCTTTAAACCAAACGGCATGGCACACACAAGGTAAATAATTCCAAAACAAGGCTACAGTATACACAATCCATATAGAGTAACGTCAGTCAAGTAAGTCTAGTTGCCTCAATCTAGCAACTCTTGGAAACTTCCATCCAGCTTCCGTAAACCAGTCTAGTCACTTCCATCCAGTGACTCTTAGAAACTTCCATCCAGCTTCCGTATACCAGTCTAGTCACTTCCATCCAGTGACTCTTGAATACCTCTATCCGGTATCCGTAAACCACTCTCAATCAGTCAACTCAACATTAATTTGAACATGACGGTCCATCCCCGTCAAGTTCGCACAGATTATCATCACGGTCACATGTCAGCATGTCATTGGTAATGTCATTCGCAGGCATTCGCCTAAGTCTGTCATGTGCGTACTTATAGGTTCTATTGGAATTAAGGGCTTTAAGAACATAACGATTACCTTCAAGTACCTCCGATACCCTAAAAGGACCTCTATACTTCGGATCAATTAATCGAATTTCGAGTTCACCTGTAGTTACACGAGTTTTTGGCAAACCTGTTGTAAAATAACTGGAATATTCACCTAAAATAGTTAAAAGATCTGACTTTTTACAAGAGGGTATATCTGTGTCAACATTACTAAAGTCGTTACTGATACTAGAATCGGTTAAAACGTCACAATTTAAAACTGTCAAATTATTTTGTTTTGAAATGCTAAAATTATTTGTTGACAAGTTAATAACGAAGCCTTGACTCAATATTTCACGACCTAGCATAATATCACTACGCATATACACATCGGGTAAAACATGTAATAAAAGTTCTAAACAATAATCATTAATTTCAACATTACACAGTATTTGCTGGGTGCTGAATACACTGGTTTGACCAATTCCCGTTAGAGAGACAGTTTTAGCAATTCTTTTACCATTGAAACTTGATGCAACGCTTTCTTTTATTAGTGAACACTCAGCACCCGAATCAAAATGAAAATCATAAAATCTACCTTGATTATTAAGAGCGCCGGTCGGTGGTAAAGCGGTAAGTGCAACTATCTTTCGTGGATTCAGACGAATTTGACCTCGGCGCACCTCGAAGCCTAGGTACTCTACTTTTTCTTTCAGGAATGAGCACTTTTTAGGATTTAACGAAAATCCCTTCCCAGAAAGAACTTCTAATACTACCTTTAGTCTATCGAAAGCTTCGTCGATGTTACTGGCCACAACTAGCACGTCATCCATGTACACTACAACGTACTTGTTCACGAGATCGCCTAGAGCATGTATGAGAGCACGTTGAAACACTGCAGGAGCATTTTTCAAACCGAAGGGCATAGTAAGGTACTCATACTGACCTTCAGTTGTCACGAATGCTGTGCGCTCTATGGACTCCGACTCGATAGGGATCTGGTGAAATCCCGATGCTAAATCTAAAATTGTAAAAAAATGTCCTCCATGCAACCTAGCAATCTGTTCAGATATGAGTGGTAAAGGAAAACGGTCAGCAACGGTGTTATCGTTCAACTCCCTATAATCGACACACATTCTATCTGAACCGTCTTTTTTTTTTACCAAAAGTATCGGGCTTGCGAACGGTGAAGAACTAGGTCTAATTACCTTAGCATTAAGCAGCTCGTTGATCTTGCCCCTCACAATCTGACGTTCATCTGGGGTCGAAAGCAATCGATTCTTTAACTAAGGAATACTCTGAACCTGAGTCGTAAGTAAATGGGAATGACTCACCAGAGTGACGCAGAGAACCCGAAGGCGCACTCACAATGCACACGTCTACTCGCTTTTCCTTAGCTGGACCAGTTCCAGTGCCGCCGCCGGTACCGTTGTTCCCCTCCTTGATTTTCCTCTTCGGGCAGTCGGATGCATAGTGGCCTTGTTCCCGGCAGTTGAAGCAGGTGATGCGATCGGTTCTCCCTGTAGGTTGGTTGGTCGAGTTATGGTCCCCGTGAAAGGACCTGTGTTTGGACCGGTCATCTTGCTTCTTCGAATTGGCTTTGTTGCGACATTGAAGAGATTTGTGGCCTAGTTGTCCACAATTAAAGCACTTGATGGTCACAGCAGATCCATTAGGTCGGTTTCTTTTTAGGTCGGGTCCATCACGATAAATACTTGATGAATAACTTCTCTTCAGGAACGAGACAGCCTTCAGTTCCTTTTGTAAATGGTTACGCGTCTTGATGTCAGTCGTTATAGCAATCCTCTGAACACGTGGCTCTTGTTTTGAAATATGAGCTAAGACAGTGGCTATTGCTATCTGTTCTGTAGTCAGTCCATTCCATCTTGCCATTAAGGATGTTATGAGGGTAGCGGCGTATGAGGCCAGGCACTCGTTATCTCTCGGTTTCTTGTCGTGCATACTGATGAGAAAGGAAGCAGCAGTTTCAGGACAGTCATACCTTGCTACGAAAAGCTCCTTAAAATCGGCCCACGTCATATTAGGAAACGATATTGAAGACAGCCAAGATGATGCTTCGCCCTTGAGTGCGTGGCTTAACGCGATCATCAGAGAAGATCCATGGCGATGTCGATCTGTGATACACATGTCCGCGGTCGTTATCCAAGCTCGGGCGTCGATGTCTCTTTTCTCTGGGTCGAAATCAGGAAGGCGAATAGAGTCCGAAGATGCAGGTAGTTTTATTGCTTGCACCAACGCCAGAAAATTTTGATTTTGTTGCTCGAAGAGAAGACGCCATTTTTCTTCGCTCGAGTCACTATTTGAAGCACGTGTTTCATGTGGGTGATCCGGGTTGCATCCCACTTCTGATGACGTAGATGGGTCGAGTGGCGTGCCGTTAGGTGTGTCCGACATCTTCCAAAATCCGAAATAAAGAATGCGGCGTGTAGTAAACAAGCTTAATTAGGAATCACAAACACTTTCACTGTATCTACGCACAAGATTACTAGGATTCTAGCGGATAACGTAGAAACGTGGTAAGTACAAGACAGAGGCTGATTAGCACCCGTGCTTCGCTCCAGACGCAACCAGCAAGACAGAATACCCTCCGGCTCCATTCAAACGACCCGGTGGTCGTTGTAAATCTACAGTGGCGCCCTCTCAGTACTCTGTCTTGTCTTTACCCAAGTGACAGCTGTCCTCAAGTCAGTGATAGCTGTCGACTTGACGTTTCTAACTTCAACGATTGAAAATAGATGGCGTTGGAGATCCGACTGTAGGATATGACATCTTGATCTCCGACAAGTATATGAATTTATTGAAAAAACATAAACATATCTAACAAATATCCGTACCATGTGTAGCATAGATTTTACTATGAAAAAACAAATATTAGTTCGCAAAATACATGCCGGATCTGTACAGTTGCGGGCCGCTTCATGAAATTTTAACTATACATCTACAACCTTATCTAGTATTACGGAAAAATAGTTAAACTTATGCATTTACCTAACACTTTAGCCAATGTATTTGCATGCTACGTAGACGCTAGCGACGTTGTCAATAGATCCGATATGTTTGGAATACTACCGAGCGTTGTTGTATTTGCTCTGACGCATGACGTAACCAATGTTCCAGTACATTTACTGCAGAATAATTAACAGGTGAGCGACAGTGGAGCTATTCTGTAGTATACAGTATATGTTGAATTATTTGATAGACAGGTGTCTTAGGTAGGTCGATATTCTGAGAAAAAAATGCGTTCTCTATAAAACCGTGTGCTTGCACTGTATGGTTTTAATGCTGTGTGTATAATCTAGATTAAGGACAGAAAATGGAGGTATGATTTTATTAATTAAAAATTCTTGCAGACATTTTATATCAAAAGGTGGCTCAGTGGTGAGAGCGCTGGCACGCGGAATGCAGAGGTCGTGGGTTCGATTCCCACCCGGGTGAGGAATTTTTTCCATTTCTTGAAGATAAATGTTTTAATAATCCGTTATTTAACAAATTGACAGCCTACAAACCTCATTGGTTAGTGGAAACAAATGCGGAGTCAAATAAATTATTATTACTCGAGAAAAATATTTCCGTTTTGCATATAATATATATATATATATATAGCGATAGTGAAAATGAATAGGAGGAATAAATTTAAATTGTACTTACATAAACACAGACCGAAAATAAATACTGATAAATAAGGGCTGAAACTTATGACTTAAAATTAAATTATAAACCTAAGTTATTAAACACCACCTGTCACTACTAACTGAACTTGTACATCTCAACTATACCCCCAAGATTGGTCAGAAGTGGCACCATGTGGTCCTATCGGCCCTTGGTGCTCTGCCTATATGAAGGCGTGATTATATGTATGTATGTATATATGTTATTATTTAAACACTTATTTACCTTTAAAATGTTAAGCTGACTCAACCAGTGTAAAGTAATTTAGTGTATTTATCAGTATCCTGTGAAAACCTCTTTGAAATGCTGTCGATACGAAATTAATCCTTATCATCTACCACAGTTCAAGTCCCATAAGCATGGCGCCACTTTCTACGGGCCTATAAGGTCCTAGCATAAATATATTTAGTTCGCGTTTCAACCGCAGGACTGTAATAGCGGCGAGGGCTCTGGAACTAATTCCACGGAACTGAACTTGGTTGAAAGCCTATCGCAATATTCATTAAAACCACTCAAGAATAAAATTTGATCCTTTCATTCAGTATTCAAGCCAAGGAACTAGGAATATTATGGAAGAGAAATATTATTCAGGCTTTATCACTATCTTCTTCTATTTAATTTGTCTATGGAATTAATATAATGTATAGGTATTCACACCAAATAAGCCACTAAAAAGATAATGAAATCGGGTAAGTATAGGCATAATATCCGTAGGTACTACTACTAAAATTATAAACTTGAAAGTATAGATGTTTGTTGGTCTTTCACGCAGAAACCACCGGACGGATTTTGATAAAACCTGGCAGTTATGCAGAATAACATATAGGCTATATTTCAAGCGGATAAAGTTGCGGGCATGTGCTAGTTCCCAATAAAAAAAATAAAAGTTAAAAAATAAAATACAATAGAAAATCCGACTACAAAAATTGAAGCAATGTAAATCTGCTACGCCGCTCGTAGTCGCTTCGTAGCACGCGTAGTCCGTAGACAATGGTAGCAACAATATTGTGAAGCTCGTATAAAATGTTAGGTTCGTATAAAATTTAGATTCAACTATGCTGCTCTGGGAGTGAAAAAAAAACGTATAATACTACAGCTGCTTCTCTTCCTGGGCATACTTTACAAGTCAGTAGAGGGACAAGAGGGTCTTGCTGTTTTGCAGGCGATGAGCTGACCACCTGTCACTACTAACCGAACTTGTACATCTCAACTATACCCACAAAATTGGTCAGAAGTGGCACCATGTGGTTCTATCGCCCCTAAGTGTCTACATACATACGTTTAAGGCGTGATTATATGTATGTATCATCATCATCATCATAAGCCTATTGCATTCCATTGCTGAACGTAGGACTCCCCCCGGGCACGCTACACGACTGCCATGGGGGGTATTTGTCCATAGCATAGAGGAATAAGATGTCATAGAGTGCTAATGTCATACTAACTGTTACGACGCACCATTAGACTTTTCGGTGCCTCACAATTCCAGTCCTTGACACTTAGATTCTTTTAGTGTAATGTATAGTAATATACTATATTACTAATGTATTGTAACGTATAGTAATGCAATCTAAGTCTCAAGGACTGGAATTGTGAGGCACCGAAAAGTCTAATGGTGCATCTAAACTGTTAGTATGACATTAGCACCCTATGTCTACATCTTATTCCTCTATGTCCATAGTCACCATGCTGGGCAGGCGGGTTGGTGACCGTATGTATATATGTATGTAATTTTTTTTTTGCAATTTACGAACATGTTTCTGTAAAGTGTAAAAATAAATAAAAGACGGTTCTAATGACCTAATAATGATAATTTAATTTCCTCAAATAAAAAAAACCCGACTGTGTAAAAATATGGACCCAGTGTCACTCTCAGGTTAAATACGAACCTAATGATACCTCCCAAGCATAAATAAATGCGACAAGCAGTTTAAGCTCTAGAGCAGGGGTTCCCAAACTTATTTTGTCTACTGCCCACTTTGAGAATAAATTATTTTTTAGAGCCCCCATTTTTTCGCCTGGAACGCCTCCAAGCCTCTACACAACGCCCCTATTTTTTTCTGGGTCTCTTACCGCCCTCCTTTAGGCCTGCAGCGCCCATAAGGAGGCGTTATCGCCCACTTTGGAAAAGTCTCCTCTAGAGCGTGCCTAATAAATAGGCATACTAACATACATAAACTCGAAAAACATAACCCTACTTCTAGCGCAGTCGTAATAAGTCGTAGTAAGCAGTAGTAATAAGAAGAAAAATAATAATTTATTTTAAAGTATAAAAGAAATACTTCGCAGCTTTCATACTATAGGGGCACATCTCAAAAATTTTGTGATTTTGAGTTTTTATAATATATCGGTAGGTACATTAATGCGCAAACATCTTATACGCATTTTCCCAATAACCATGTTTTTTCGAGTTGTGCCCCTATAGTATGAAAGCTGCGACTTGTATCGAAAAGTCTGAGTTTCACAAAGTCTGACTAAGACGAGACTTCCAAACAAAATATAACTTTATACCTCGAAGCAAACATATTTTAACTTTAATATTAAGGTTAATGTAATATTCCAAAGCTTTGATATACACTTTCTAATTCTAAGTCATAATTCTTTATTGTACACAGAAAAAAACACAAAATAAAATAATTAAACGCAAAAGTAAATTTCTTCTTGTACGTAATTTTAAGGGAATGGATCGGGAGGCACTTAAGTGCGATGTCTCCGCTACTGACTGGTCTCCTGTTTGTAATGCAATGTCCGTTGACACTAAAGTTGATCGATTTAACGATATACTCACAATACTCTTTGACAAACATGCTCCACTGAAGCGAATCAAGGTAAAGCATCTACCTGCACCTTGGCTGAGTACGGGTATCAAAAAGTTGATGGCCAGGCGCGATGCTGCGAGACTTAAGAATAAGCATTTTCCTTCTGAAGAAAACTTTACATCCTATAAAAGTCTGCGTAATAGCTGTAGCCGTCTATGCAGAGATGAGAGAAGACGTCACATTCATGAATCCATAGAAAAGTTCAGTCCCAGTCAGATATGGAAATTCCTGAAATCGCTTGGGGTAGGGAAAAGTTCGGATCACACAAAATGTAACGTAGACTTTAATGACCTAAATAAGCACTTTTCCTTGTCGCCTGTTACTTTAGGTGATAACATTAAATGCCATACCCTGCGTGAATTGTCTAATAAGCCTATGCCTAAATGCGATTCTTTTACCTTTAGTTCTGTGACCAGGAGTGACGTTAGTAAAGCCATTCTCGCCGTATCCTCAAAAGCTGTCGGTGATGACGGAATCTGCTCTCAAATGTTGCACCCTATCCTCGACGAGCTCGTGCCTATCCTAGAACACATTTTAAACTACTCCCTGTCCACGAGCTCCTTCCCTGCAGCCTGGAAAAATGCACGTATCATTCCTTTACCCAAAACATCAAATCCCACTTCCTTTTCTCAATACCGCCCTATTTCAATCCTTCCCATTCTCTCGAAAGTCCTTGAATCGTTAGTTCACCAACAACTATCCTCATTCCTGTCCAAAAATAAACTATTGAATCCTTTTCAATCTGGGTTTAGGCCCGGTCATAGTACAACGACTGCGTTACTCAAAGTTACGGAAGACATAAGACAAGCTGCCGATAGCAAACAACTTACTGTACTTACGTTGTTAGACTTCAGCAGCGCCTTCAACAGTGTCGACTACGATATTCTGCTCGGCATCCTCCGCTCTCTGAACGTGTCTCCTCTGGCTTTAGAGTGGTTTAATTCTTATTTAAGGGGCCGACGGCAGTGCATACGCTCGGATGATATTTCATCAGACTGGTGTGACCTCACTGCGGGTGTACCCCAGGGTTGTGTTCTTTCGCCTCTTCTATTTTCCGTTTTTATTAACTCTGTAGCGGACGTAATAACTTCCAAATTCCATCTCTATGCCGACGACTTACAGCTCTATCGACATTTTGTTGCCGATGATGTGGCGCTGGCCGTGCAGAGTATGAATGGAGATCTGGAAAGAATTTTTGCTTGGGCGCAATCTTTTGGTCTTCTAGTGAATCCCAGTAAGTCGCAGGCTATGATAATTGGCAGCAAGCATCTGTTGAATACTTTAAACCAGTCTCCAACAGTCATTCCCGAAATCTTATATAACCACACTATTATACCACTTGCTGACAAAGCCAAGAATTTGGGGGTTATGTTCGATTGTACAATGTCGTGGTCAGCACAGATTAACGAAGTTAGTAAGAGAGTCCATTCCACTTTTCATTCTCTTAAACGCCTACAGAACTTTCTTCCTATTAAGACCAAAATAACCCTCGCACAATCACTTATTCTTCCCCTTATTGATTATGCGGATGTTTGCTATCTTGACGCCAATGAGGAGCTGCTAAATAAACTCGAACGGCTCCAAAATCTAGGAATTCGATTTATATATGGCTTACGCAAGTATGACCATGTATCTCATCTTCGTAAAGAGTTAAAATGGCTCCCTATCCGCCTTCGCCGGAATGCTCACGTACTTATACTACTTTATAAGATTCTGTACAGTGGCCCTTCTCCGGATTATCTTGTTGAGAGATTTCAATATCTTTTCTCCAGACACAGACCTCTTAGGTCTATCACTGCGTCTATGTTGAAAACTCCTCAACACAACACCGGAGCATATGGTTACTCCTTCACAGTTAACGCGGTCAAGCTTTGGAATTCCTTACCCCACTCGGTGAGGGATTGTCGCACCATCGGCATTTTTAAGAAGAGACTTAAGGAGCACTACTTGTCTCTCTGAAGTTAGTAGGTAGTAGGTTATTATGGAATATGTTTGAAAACTAGTATGTATAGTATTTGTTTATTCTTTGTTATCTGTATTTTTTTTTTCCCTCTGCACATGTGTTTTATCTATTCTGTGATATGTCTTTTTTTAAATATTTTTGTTCGGGTTAGCTGGAAGAGATCTCTTATAGAGATAAGCTCGCCTTTGTACAATATTTATTTTAATTGTGTTTTTTTTATTTATGTGTGTGTGTACAATAAAGAAAGAAAGAAGAAGATAATTTAAAGGATAATGTACAAAGGCGAGCTTATCTAAAACAGAGATTTATTCCAACCAACAAATTTAATTAAAAAATGACAAAATATAAACAAATAAAAGCCCCAACTAAATTTAATTAAGAAACAACGTATTAACGAAGTATCCATTAACTCGAGAATAATAGAGTGTAAGAAGTTTTAATTGTAAGTGAAAACGCGAAGTAAGGATAATGCGGAGTTGTCGTAGCTAAGTTACATCATCATATTACTGCAGTCCACTGCTGGACGTAGGCCTCCCCCAGGGCACGTCACAAGACTGCCATGGGGGTTATTTGCCCATAGTCACCACGCTGGGCAGGCGGGTTGGTGACCGCACTTTGTATTTTGGACTATGTTGTCAACACGGGAGACGCTACTGCCCACCTCCCGGAAACCCTTAATCGCCTCGTACGATACCCACGGGCAGATATGGGGTGGTACGAATTCTACTCTGCCGGCACCATGCGGCAATTTGGCACTATCATAGACATAAGTAAATTTGTTGCAAATGACTTGTACCATACTCCCTTACAACGGTGTTCACTAATTTCCAGTCACCCCAGGGCTGTGTCCCCGAAATGGGATAGCAAGAACTGAATAGAATTCATAACGGGCACAGATGTAAATGATCACTGACAAGTTGCTAGCTTATCGCCTAGGATAATGCCCGAGTTCCTTAGTCGACTCTTAAGCCATGCACGGAAGGAGATGCAGTTGATATATTCTAGTGAAGTCAGTCGTATCATCATCATCTTCCTGCTATGTTCCCATTTGGGATCGGCGCAATATGTTCTTTTCTTCCATTCATCCCTATTATCCGTCACCTCATTGCTCACTCCCAGTACACGCATATCCTCCTTCACACAGTTCATCCACACTCATGCACAATGCTCTCTGTATAATATACCTTTCATCCCGACGCTTTACATGCCCGTACCAAGACAGACGGTTACTTCGTAACTTGTCTATGATTATCTGTGAAGTCAGTCATATGGTAATTTTAATTTCCAAATCTTTATCCTACCAATTACATAAATTAAACTCGGGACAGGTATCATCATCATCATCATCATCATCAGCCTATTGCAGTCCACTGCTGGACGTAGGCCTCCCCCAGGGCACGCCATAAGACTGCAATGGGGGGTATTTGCCTATAGTCACCACGCTGGGCAGGCGGGACAGGTATACCTACCTATAATGAAGTTCATATAATTGATTAATTGCATATCATCCTTGTGCTTACTTAATGTAATGAAGTATAAGTCGCCGTCTGTAAATTAGTTCCATTATCGGCCGGCGCAGCGCAGGTGCAGCACAATGCGCTTGTTTTTCGACTCCTACCTTAGTAGGAACTAGGGTTGCCACAAAATCATGAAGGAGGTTAACTTTGTGCGCATGATGTATGTGTACTTTGTGTCATTATGGTGCTTAAATCATATAAGATGACAGGAAAGCAATATCCAAATATGTGATATACCTATAAATAGATCACTTTCATATTTATGTGGAAGTATTTTTAAGCTTATTGGTCAGATTCTGCAGATGCAGTAATTATCTATGTTTTGCATAAAATTAAAATCAATAGTAATAAAAAATAGTAACTTATTATGAAAAAAAAAATCTCGCACTCTTAGGAGCATGGTTCAGTTATTTCAATGTTTTAAATAAGCATACTCGGGGACCGAGTGCTACCGACACCCCGAGTCGGGGTATATACTACTTATCAATTTTGCCTACTAGTTACATCTCTACAAGTATTTCTTTGCCCATGTTCCACCATCATTTTAAGTAAAAAAAAAAACAACTTTTATCAAAACACTAAAGAGGTGACAACCCTAACTCCAGTCAGCTTTATTAAGTGAACCCTTAAGCTCAAGTAGTTTAACTAACTTATCCTTAGGCTACGATTATTTTTTTAATTCAATTCCAAAGCAAAGCTAGGAGGGTTAATTCCTTTGAGAAAAACTTCTTTTAATTATACTGTGAAAGGTTTTAGTTCCGTTCGAATAAAACATTGAATAATTTGTATTTTAATTGTATCTAATTACATATTTTCTCAGGCGATGCGCTAGCACTTGTCACTGATAGTTTACAATGTTTTGTCCTCGCTATGCTGAGGTCGCGGGCATCGGTTGGATGCAGGAAGTCTACTCTGAAGTGACGATAAACGTAATATCGGCCGAATATCGAAGTGTTTTCTATTACGAACTTCCTTCGATCGGATCAGTCGCGCCGTTTTTTCATTCGGTCCGATCGAACTCTATTTGACAGGTATAAGGCTAGATAATAGAAAGCTTATAATATTAGTCAATGTGAATTATTCTCTATGGTTCCGAATGAGTTGTGAACTCATATGAATGAATCCGAAGTAATTTGGTAGTAGGGTCAAAGGCTTCGATTCGGTCGGGCTTCGGTCGGACCGAAAGATTCGAAAGCGGCATTTCAGAGTAGACCCCCAGGCTGCTTTCGACCGGTCGGAGCGGAGGTTGTTGGGGGAGGCCTATGTTCAACAGTGGACTTCTCAGGGCTGTAAATGATGATGATGATGATGATGCTAAGCGTGGCTGTGGTATCTCCTTTATGAACCTGCAATCCTTGCTACCCTATCTTTAGAACACAGCCGTGTCTATATGCATCAATGTAATTACATAAACTACATGTTAGACGAAAAATACTATGTCGTTAAAAAAGGGTTTTCGTTATGACGTCTTTATTTATTCAATAAAAATATAGACTAATTAAACTTTTCCTCTCCAGTTACAGTTTTATAACAAACGCTTTACCAAAACAAACAGACCTCTTGACCTTCAAGGTCCCTCATTTTACCCAAGAGATAATTAAAACGGCAGGTGCCTGTTTAAAATTAATTTAAAACTCAAAAAGCCGCCGATATTAAATAAGTACTTATATAGAGGTGAGAGGCATAATATATCAGCACACACTTGAATGCTCTCGTGTTAAATTAAATGAAATTAGGCCGTGGGGCAAGTTATGAAAAATTGGTTCATTACTTTCGAAATAATCGTGAATTTAATCATCATCGTCAGCCTATTGCAGTCCACTGCTGGACGTAGGCCTCGATCTTCCGTTTTTGCCATCCAGTCACTACCAGCCGTCCTCTTTAAGTCATCAGTCCATCTGGCCGGAGGGCGCCCAACGCTACGCTTGCCGAGGCGCGGTCTCCGTTAAAGGATTAATTTATATATTTGTTATTCTTTATACATTATAAAACTTAAAATTAGATACAACGTCAATTAAACATAGGGTCAACACACTATGTTGTCTAGTTTAAAAAAAACTGACAATAGATGCTATGTTTTTGGTACAGTGGAACCAGAATTAATTTTTAGTTAATACAACATTTTGTACTTCCAAAAAGTTCTACAGAAATCGATTTATGATTATCAAAGTCAATGTATAGTAAAAACTGTAATACCTACATTAAAATAATCGCTAATACTCGCACCTTACACCCACGCGCCTGTCGCACCGGTACTACAAACAAAATTAAATGCAGCCCAAATATGACAATAGTAAAATAATTAGATGTCATAATTTACGGGAAACCGACGAGGGCACTTCACTCTCTTATCGTTTTTACCTGAATGAAGCTCGTGCTGTTTATGGGAACCGTAGACGAACTGATTTAAATTGCTAATAAAAAACGTAGCTGTGTGATCTTCTTTATGATACTGCAGTTCTTGCTACCTCGTTTCGGGAATACAGGCGAATGTGTATGTATACATATATTTATATATCTAAAATATGAGTCAATGATATCAGGTTATACTTTTTCATTTGATTAATATTCTTATATGTACTTCTACATACATACATATTTGCAAACATTGTCTCAGACTCTAGCTGCTAGATCCAAAGATAGGTATCTGATTTTTCTATCGGGGATACATACAAACATATAGTGATGCCCATTATCCCCCAAAGAGGTTGCGCGGAAGTATTCAAATTACACTTTTTACCAGTTAGCCTATTAAGTTCCACGTGGTATGGGGTGAGCCTACCGCCGCTTTCTGGGCACAATTATAACAATCTAGCAACCGGTAATGAATCCCATCAGGGATACATAAAGGTATTTTTTTTTTACTTAAACGTTCGTCTGCTTAAATTCGCTCCGGAAATACAAAACCTTTGTTGTATAATAGCTGTCTTTAAAGACGATTTCATTCTATGAATATAATATTTGACCTAAGAAGCCTCTCGTTCTTAGATTTTCTTTCAAGATTTATGTTCCAGAAATTAAGCATAAAATATTATGAACTTATTTATCTTCTCCTTTTTCAGCCTATTGCAGTCCACTGCTGGACGTAGGCCTCCCCCAGGGCACGCCACATGGCTACTGCCACAGGGGGGGCTTTGCCCATAGTCACCACGCTGGGCAGGCGGGTTGGTGACCGCAGTGTGATTTTCGTACTATGTTGTTAGTACGGGAGGCGCTGCTGCCCACCTCCCAGAAACCCGTAATCGCCTCGTACGATACCCACGGGCAGGCAAGGGCGGTACAAACTTTACTCTGCCGGCACCAAGCGGCTAACGAACTTATTTATATTGCTATTTATATGTACTGTCTCCCAACTCCTAACCATTAAGAAGTTCTGTAGCTTCATCATCAGCACAGCAGCATCAGATGTTGATTCAAGTAACACGTTAGCCCTATACAGGGTGTAACAGAAAGGGTATGTTAAGCGAAAAGCTGTATAAATAGCCCACTATAGAGAACCTATTCCCAAAATTTGAGACTCGAAATCACATTTTTAATTTTCAAGATTGTATGAAAATTCCTGATATATTTAAAAATTCTCCATACAATCGGGAAAAATAAACGTGTGATTTCGGATCTCAAATTTTGTGGATAGGTTCTCTATAGTAGGCTATATACATAGCTTTTCGCTTAACATACCCGTTTTGTGACACCCTGTATACTACTAAATAGTTTCCATTGACCAATTGCAGTACTTTATCCCAACTCCTAACCGTTAAGGAGTTCTGTAGCTTCATCATCAGCACAGCAGCATTAGATGTTGAGACTCTGAAGCATATATCTGAGTAAGACATGATTACGTAACAAAAGCACCATACGAGCATACAATTTTCGGTGGTTGTCGGTAGATTTCTCCTGGATCCCATCATCAGATCCTGACCTGGTGAAAATGGGACCACCTTAAAAGTGAACTCTATCCAAACAAAAAAAATTTTTGAAATCCGTTTATAATTGACGGAAATATCGGTGAACATACATAAAAAAAAAACTCATTTAACGGTTTTATTCCACGCACTTTTTCTTACG
Organism: Carposina sasakii; assembly: GCA_014607495.2. Taxonomy (NCBI): domain Eukaryota; kingdom Metazoa; phylum Arthropoda; class Insecta; order Lepidoptera; family Carposinidae; genus Carposina; species Carposina sasakii. The sequence goes on from CP053153.1 coordinate 14,064,073, forward strand.
GTTTTACTATCACATTTTTTTCAGTTCGGTCGCGCAGCAAAATCCCTATCTCCTCCAAGCCTGCCGTAAGGAACTTCGTTCCAAAAAGTATAGTATACCTACAGCGAAAATACAACATAAAATGTTTTTTTAGCTACTAGTATCGCTGTTTCTCATGTTGAATACTAAATAGGATTAGATTGTAGAATTAAATTTTAACACTAGCGATACAACGAGAAAAATATATGAATTTTCAATGCAAATCCAAACTGTTCGGGCGTGTTTTTTCCAATTGTTTCGGAATTTAGTCGCTTGTTCAATATTTATAGAGAGAATCTGCTTAATCTGCTGAAAACTGAAAAGCGACAGGTATAAAATGTTGGTGTGAATTGAGTACATAAAAAAACTTGTAAACTCAGTTGACCACCACTTATGTATTTAAGGACGTAAGTATATTGTAAAACTTTACAAGTCAAGCTTATGTAAAATTTATTTTCAATCTACTATTTTTATAAACATATAGAGACGGTTGTATTCCCGAAATAGAGTAGTTAGTACTACAGAAACATAAAAGAAATCCTACAGCATGAGGTGGATCTGTGATCGCAATAATAAGTTATCAGATTCAAGGATCAGTAGAAGGAGTGTAACCTGACGCCTGTACCCACAGATACCATGTACTAGTGGACGCCTACGACCCCGTCCGCGTAGACTGCAGAAAAAACAAAAGGTCGAAATTACCCGGGATAAAAAAAATATTTTCTCGGGATAAATTGTGGCCTATGTGTAATTATGATATTTAAGCTATATTATAATTTCATCAGAATCACAAACATCTTTACATACGGCTAAGGAGTGTAATGCACTTCCTTCCGATGTATTTCCCGAGCGCTACAACATTGGTCTCTTCAAAGCTAGAATGAATAGGCACTTTCTAGGCAAACATGTACCACCCTAGGCCGCATCTAGCTTAACATCAGGCACGATGGCGGTCAAATGTTTGCCTAGCTATTTGTAAAATCACAAACTTTCGCGTTTATGATATTAGTAGGATACGAGTATACCAAATCTATCACTACAATATTTAAAACTTGTAAATTAATTAAAGTTTTTATATAGTGTTAATATCATTTAAGGTAGTTTTATTTAATACAGATAACCCTTGTGAGTATAAAAATATAAATGTTACAGAATTTCAGGAGCAGTCTCGTCTCATTTCCTGTTAAGAGTTGTTACCTATCTAGACTTATGAGACCGGGTGGCGTGGAACAAAAACCTCATGTTTTGAGTTTTTAGTATTTTTAGCATAGCGAGCAAAGTCTATAAGAAATATTTATTTATTTAAATGGATAACAGGTGTTAAAGGAATTGTGTGAGTAGTGCCCATAATTAGCTTATATTAAAATCTTTTCTAAATTAATTGCATAAACTTAAGTCATGCTTGATGGTATGCTAAGGTTCATAAAAATATGTCTCTTACATGTTGGCATAGCTAATTTATTGGAACGAAGTTCCTTACGGCAGGCTTGTAGGAGAAAGGGATTTTACTGCGCGACCGAACTGAAAAAAATGTGATAGTAAAACCGTAAGAAAAAGTGCGTGGAATAAAACCGTTAAATGAGACGTGCGCAGGCGCGACAGTCGTATACACAAGCGAGTAGTGTATAATACCTTTCTCTGTCTCCCTCTTTCTTTTCGTTCTCTCATCCCTTCTCTCTCTATTACTACTCCACCCCGCCAATGCATAGTATATACTCATGAATTCATGGACAAGCACGTGGCGAATACTCACATTATAGATATATTTTAAACCTAAATAAAATTGAGCACGATTTTTCTTTTGCAAATTGTGTCGATTTTACATTAGCTGAAGGAACTTCGTTCCTACCTGGTGTCCCACGACACCACATTTAATTATTATAGATGTTACGGAGCTTTATTTGAACGAACCGAATCAATGTAAAATATGCTGATGCGGGGCTTCACTAGAATACCATATAAAAAAACCATCGATAAACAAGTTGTTAATGCTTTCATATCGAATAAATGATTTTGAATTTTGAATCTTTCAGTTTTGTAACTTTCTTTTTAGATGACTTGGAAATTTAAGTAACTCTCACCCGGTCTATAAGATACAGACACTACACTGTAAATGAGAACTCTACCTAATACAAGACTTTGTGACAAAGACGCTACTTTGTCTCCTTCTCCTCATTTACAATGTCCCTGGCAATTTCACTCTGAGAAGCTACTATTAATATGTAAATTTAAATTTAGCTGAAAATTGTGCAGTATCTGCATTTTGACACCCTTATTTGGGCATTACTCTAGTTTTATGTGGTAAAATAAAAATATATATTTATTTTTATTTATTTATTGTTAAATTGTATGTAAGTACAGTGGTCTTATAGCTGTATACAGAATCAATACAATTTTACTTATCGAGTGTAACAATATACATACCAATACAATTAAAATAGATTCAATTTAAAATTAATGAAATAAAAATCAATAATCCACATTACCATCACCAATAAAATAACTATAATAATCAATTTAAAAATTTCTAAGCTAACACTGAATATTAAATATTTAAATTGCATTATACCAAACTATGTCAAAAAAAAACTAAAATAATTGCGTCAGCTACACACAAAAAAATTTAGGTATGCACCTTGCTGTCAAAATACTCTTCTAAACAGTATGGCGATATTTGAATCAGGTACTAATTGAGCTACTTATTAAATTTTTGTCCTACAAGAGCTTTTATGATATCTGGTAACCTATTATAAACCTGGACCGCGACATAATTTCTTACACTACTCACTTTTTACCACAAAAATAGTTTTAACGCTGTGTTTTCTTTTGCTGTGATCATATTTGACTTGTATTTCTCATATATTTTGCTATCAAATGTCGATTGTTACAAGTGTTTATAAGACACGGCTATTTATAAGCACCATTGGTATTTTGAAGAGTTTTATTAAGTTAAGTCTTATTAAAGGTAGTTAAGTTAGAAAAGGGAAAACTATGCATGGAAAGTATGCTAAGCAGAATTCATGGGTAAGTATATGATAACAGGTATTCATAATTAAATATATGTTAATGTTTAGTTAATACATAATACATTTATACATACATTTATACATTTATTTCCAACCAAATCCATATAAAACGAAAACATCATAACATTGCAAACACATAAGTATTTTACTACGGACATAAATTTGCACCGAACAAATGGAAATTGGGCCAACAAACAGTTTCCAAACTAGGAGATTCCTGTGCTACGGAAACTGGTGGTGGTCCTAAGGGATTATAATTTCGAGGGTGTCAGTGAGTGATCGTGTGAGTGATCGTGTGAGTGATCGTGTGAGTAGATCGTGTGAGTACGTGTATGGGTATAATACAAAAGGTATCTAAAGTATGTAGGTAGATAGCATGTGGGTACGGTAGGTAGTTAGCTACTGTAAGTTGAGTCGTGGACTCAGACTTCAGATTCTTTTAGGCAGAGATCAGTAAAAGATTTTCAGTCTCATCATATGATTGCAGCCATTTGGACAACTTAATTTTAATTTCATATGAGGTTTGTGTGTAAATATTATTGATTTTATGCGAACTGTTGTAAAGTAAGGCGCTCAGGGCACCACATTGGCGGCGAGCAAATTTAGTCCGACAGACCACAGACAGACAGACCGCAACCCCAGGACGTCTGGACAACATTAATTTAGGATTGAAAGGAACGCGAGAATGGCATCGAAGTATGACCCTGAGAACAAATAGTTGCCTCACAGTCAACATCCCAGATTCCGTATATAACTCTTCAGTGCAAAAATCCCTCCGTTTGAAAAACATTATTTTTATAATCAACCGCTGCGCCCTATCGAGATCGATAAGTGTTGACTTGTAGGTCCCTCCCCAAATAGATATACAGTAACAAATGAGTGATTGGTACAGGGTGAGATACACTATTTTAAGGTTTTTACGTCAGCGCACATACGCAGGTTTTTGAATACGTAAAGAAGTCTACGTACTCTACTGCAAACTAGTTCAACGTGGTCTTTCCAATCCAGGTGTTCATCAATACATACTCCAAGATATTTATGGCTTCTAACTGAGGAAAGCGTTTGGCATGTGCAGTCTGATAAGTCACTACATAGATGCGCCGTGAGCGAATTAGTCCATCCTGGAGGACAGCGACTTTTAGGTATAGAGAAACGTATGACTTTTGTTTTGTCTAAATTTAGGGTCAAGAGATTAGAAGTAAGCCATCTATTAACCTGAGCAAGAGACTCTTCAGCCGTACGTTTAGCCGCAACCCACGAATTACCATAAGCCAATAGGGCGGTATCATCGGCGTATGTAAATATAGTGCAATTTGTTAGTGGTAACATACATAGATCGTTTATGTAGATCAAAAATAGTGTTGGTCCCAGAATGCTACCCTGTGGAACACCTGTATTTATTTTGAGGTCAGAGCTGTAAGACGAGTCAATTTTGACGCATTGTATACGTTCAGTAAGGTAGTCTTGGAATATTTTTAAAGGTGTACCTCTTATTCCTATGTGATTTAATTTCGTTAATAGAATGGGGACAGAAAATATTTTTCTGTGATATACCTATAGTCCAGAATACAGTATGTGACAAAAGTGTCACGACATGACGTCAGGGTAGGCTGTCCACGCTGTCCCCGCTCCCGGGATAAATGAGCGTGTCACTTCTGTCACGTGACGTCTGTTCTTACGAGATTTACTCGTCACGCTAATTTATTGTGCGAATGCGAGGAAATTCGATTTGATATTCATTTAACGAATCTGTGAAATGGAAAACAGTTATGCGACTTGTATGTAACAATTGGTCGCTTTATGTGTAAAATCGAGTAAAAATCTCGTAGTAAATAAAACAGGTAAGTTCATATTGAAAATAAACTCTTTTATTTTAAGAAAAAATACTCAACTGCTTAAAAATTTTAACTCAGTTCTACTCTAACGGCTAAGACGAATCTAATGACACATCTCAAGCTCAAGTGCAACAAGCTGTTTAGGTTCAAAGAAATACACATAAAAACATATATATACTCGAAAAACATAACTATCTTCTTCGCCGTCGGGTCAAAAAAACGAAATCTTGTTAAAAACAAAACAAAAACTAAAAAAAAAACGGATAAACGAAAACACCGGAAAAGTATATCAGTAGGTGAAACGGCTAATCCTGGAGCGTTACAAGTTGCACTTGCTAACTTAGGATGAGATGCACGTAGCGTAACAAAATAAGACTATCCTGTAAGTAAAGCTTCGCTTCTATGCCATCTTGTAACTACCCAGAACACCTTATTTATACCAGGTTAGGGATTAGGTTAGTTTGGAGCAGGATAATGCAAGTGTAAAGCTTATTTGGTGTCTTAGGTAAGGGTAGGTCTCGAGTTGTGATGTATGGTTTCTTTAAGTATAGAACTCGGTGAATGTTTTTACTTTGTATTTTATTTAGCTATGTTGCTGTATTAATACCAGCGATCCTCCCTTCTTATAAAGATTGTATAGTCCATTATATTTAAAACAAACATGCTAAGGCCATTTGGTGGTAGAAATTTTTGATCGGATTTTAATAGTTTTTTATTGTTTAAAGTAATATGTTGTTTAAAGAAACTGGTATACATCTTACCTGTATATATTAGTCAGCTAAGTTCCTCGGTCAATTCAATGTTTTTGTTTTTTAAAAGAGGTGTAAACTTTTGGCTCCGTGTTAACATGAAACCAATTGAAATCTGATAAAATAGACTTTTTTTTTTTGTTATAGAGTTCTTTACTCCAGCGGACTGTGTGTCTCGTCAAAAGATACGCCTAATTTGGGTTTATGAGGGGCGGCTTAAGGCAACCCCTAATGTATGAATAAACTAACCTTGTGGCGGGAACCATGTCTTAACATGTTTACGACACGCCGAAAAGAGTTTTATTAAACTAGGTAAGGCTTGTGGTATTAAAGTGTGAATTTAATTAAAAACACCTTGATAGAAGCGGATGCCTACGTGAACTATTACGTATTATTCTGTTGTATAAGCTATATAGATGCTAAGTTTAATCAAAATTCGTGTGGTAGTTTTTGCGTGAAGTAGTTTACAAACATTCAAATATCTTCACGTTCTTACACATTTTCACGTTTATTATAAGTAAAGTAGAGATTACGAGAAGATAAGTTATATAATATCTTATCAATTCGGTACCATTTTTTGGTTCATTGAAATCGTGCTTTTCGTCACTATATAACCATACAATCTATTTTTCTTCCTTAGATAAATTACATGGCAACTATCATAATACCTTTATAATTGAATCTAATATTAGACTTTGTGGTAAAATATAAAGTTAGGATAACTATGAACACCTTTGGCACGATAAAAATTTGTTTTCCTCTAATTCGATGACAGAAAAATAATTTCACGACAATTTTGAACATGGCGCCGTAAAATTAAAGCCCTCCCTCCGGTTTCCGGAACTCGTTTACCCGAAATTACAGTCGATTTGTTACAAGTCCCCAAATAAATTCTGTCTAGATCAGTGGAACGAATTTTTGTGTTTGAAGATTGCTTTAGTCCTTATTTTTAATTAAATTTTGAGATCTAAATATATGATTGGATGTACCAATACATACTTACCTTTAATACCTGTAGACCATTGGTATTGATTAATAGCAAGAAATATGATACTCATTAATGATAATAGAAAATTGCTATTCTATTCTTTGATTGTAGTAAAAAATTCCTTTAAATATTGACAATGCGAACATATTATGCGAACTAATTATTTTGCGTATAATTCGCGTCTTTCTTTTATCAGATTAGATCTGTGGGGTAAGCACGAACCTTTTTACGCGGCGTAACGCTAGCGATTCGCTAGCAAAATCTATGTGATTTGACAGTTCAACGATAGCGTTACGTACCCCTCTGTATTACACTACAACATATTATAGTGCTAACATTATTATCTTGTATTACCAGGAACGTGCTGCTGGTGATGACCTACGGTGCCGAGACGTGGTCTCTAACTATGTGCCTCATAAAAAAGCTCAGGATCGTACAGCGAGCGATGGAGAGAGCTATGCTTGGAATCTCTCTGCGTGATCGAATCAGAAATGAGGAGATCCGCAGACGTACAAAGATCACCGACATAGCTCAACGGTCCAGCAAGCTGAAGTGGCAATGGGCAGGGCACATAGCTCGAAGAACTGATGGCCGACGGAGTCGGAAAGTTCTAGAGTGGATACCACGTATCGGCAAGCGCAGCGTGGGAAGGCCACCCGCGAGGTGGACGGATGCCCTGGCCAAGGTTGCGGGCGTCGGTTGAATGCAGGCTGCTTCCGACCGGTCGGAGTGGAGGTTGTTGGGGGAGGCCTATGTCCAACAGTGGACTTCTCAGGGCTGTAAGTGATGATGATGATGATTACCAGGAAAAACATAGTACTATCAGTTTTTTATTGGAATCCAGATTAAATGATGGACTATCAGAGAGATAAACAGCATAATAACTTTCGTTAGGTAGCTATTCGAACATTTCTTTGGGCATTGAAAAATCAGCCTTAAGTCGAATAAGTCCTTCTTGCTTGAGTTATTTCTGTCTTATTTACATTATTATCTAAAATAACTAAGTTTATAACAAGTTGTAAGTGCTGTTCACACAAAATTACTACCAGAAGCCGGCCCTGTTCTTAAACTAACGCCGGACCTGGACTGTCCCTGCGTCCCACCGAAGCTAGACGGCCACCGAGAGCGATGCGCACGGACGTGTTCTATATATACTACATACATATATCTATAACTGTATAACATGCATAAGTTTTCTAATTTCCTGTAAAATATATACTGAAAGTGAACCAGGTGTTATCAATGGGAGAAATCCTGAACAAGTGCCTTAACTTTAAGTAACAGGTTGCCATCGATATATGTTACTGTATGTGACTGGAATTCTTAGTTCTAAACATCGATCATACTAAACTTACCTTTGCTATGAACCTTATTGCAATAGCAAAGGACATAAAAAGCTGAAAAACACGCGCCAAAATAGTCTGTAACGGTGACTCTTGTAGCTTAAATATTTTGTAACGTGTTAATTTAGGTATATGGTTGGAAATTGTTTGTTACTCTTTGTAAAGTGATTCAGGTCGACACTAAAACGTGCCTAACTATAACGTTGAATATGTGAAATAACTTGAGTTTCTGTGAAACTTATACAGAATGTTATGTAAATGGGTTTTCTAAATTAATGATGAATTTATCTATATACATACTCGTAGTTGGTTACTTGTATATATTAATTTCGTTTCTATTGTTTATCATGCACCTATCTATATACTCATTACTCAACTACTTATTAATACAGTCTACACAATTTCATTTTTACTTATCTTAGTTCTTGTAAAAATGCGTTAGCTTTATTTACTTTTCTTATAAATGTATGTATTTGACATTTGTATGTACATTTATGTAGATTTCTAGCTTGTTCGTATTATGATATCTTATCATATCTGACTAAAACTTAGAGCAGGTTACAAGTAGAAATTTGTATTTCTCTCTTGTAGAATGATAACTTTCGCCAAATTTGTTTTTTTTTTGATGATCTCTAATATCTACATATAAATTTACTATACAATCCTACAAGGTAAATCCTATTTCTAAACCATTAAATAAAAAGAAAATATTATAACTATGTTTAAATGAGACAAAACATAAACATTAAATTAGTAAGACAAGGATAGAGTAGCACAGGGTAGAAACCGCATCAAAGAAGCCGCAAATTAAGTACCTACCTCACAACCGACTCGGTTACTTTACTAATTATATTTGTGGAAACTTAGTTCGTATTATGTACCTACCGACAGGCACTGTTGTGATAATTAGATTAGATACTCTGAAATATACAGGGTAAAATCGGACTGGCTTAAGAACTAGACATAAAATCATAAAAATGGCACTCTTCATCATCATAATCTTTATCATTTGGGAGTATACACACGACTATGTTCCCGCTTCTCATAACAATCGTAATAACAGATCTATATCTATAAATCTAAATCTATATACATATAATAAAAATGTAACGGATCGCTGTCTCTACATGGAAGATATATGAGAAAAAATATTATAGGAGACCTTTATCAACGCAATAGTACCCAAAAGAATGATTTTTGGAATGTTTGTCTATTAGTCGGTTTGTCTGTGCGTTTGTGCACGCTAATCTCAGAAACGGCTGAACCGATTTCGATGCAGTTTTCAGGAATATATTGTGACAGGTCCCACTTAACAAATAGGCTACTTTTTATACCGGGAAAATGTTTTTATCCCGGATAATTTCGACATTTTGTTTTTTCTGTAGTCCACGCGGACGGAGTCGCGGGCGTCCACTATTGTAAAATAAATACAGTGGTAGGTACAGGTCCGCACCATGTCGCATCGGTCTCATGGTCACAGTCAAACCCTTAATGATTTGCGAGTATTTTTAACTTAACTATTACACAAATTGTTCACAATATCTTGCAAAACTGCTTACGCGGTTTGACTGCAGGTGGTAGTTTACAGTTTTTTTTAAATGTTTTATTTCAGATAACCGATTTGTCAACGCTTAGCATCAACAAGTAAGGCACAAAAAATAAAACCTAAAATCCCCTCGCAAAATCGTATCACGAACAAAATACAATATATTTATTCACCTTCACCTCTGCTCACCGGTTATGACAAAGTAAAACCTTGTTAATTTGAAATTTATGAGAATTTTATCTTTTGCTTCGAATTGTTCAGCAAAAATTGATAATAAAAATGTAATTCTTTCTGATTATTGGGGCGTAACACCCGGCGATCTACTTTTTAATCAAATAACCCCCCACTCCCCTTTCCCCCTCTTGGGTCGGATTTGGGCCTAATTAGGGACTTTTTGATTGAGATTTGGACTGTATTACGGGACATGGGGTCGATTATGTAGACAGGCTGGTGTCGGCTTTACCTCAATCTCGGCAAATTAGAAAGATTTTAAACGAATTATACTTATCGTGACCTATTACGTACCTACATCTGCTTCGCTGAAATAAATTATGTGCCTTAGTCAGTGACTTGGTAATATTTTCATCTAAGGCCTTGTTTAGGCTAATCTATGTTTGATTTGACAAATATTCGATGTTTCAGTTAAGTTACGGTTTATAAATAGAGCCCTATGTCTCTGAAAACTATGTGCAGTGATAGCCCAGTGGTTAAGACGTGCACCTTCCAAGCAGGAGGCGTAAGTTCAATCTCAGTCACGGGCCTGTACCAATGAAAGATTTTAATGTTGCAGAATTGTCACTTAGCTCGTGCCTCGGAAAGCACGTAAAACCGTTGGTCCTGCGCCTGATCTCTCTCCGGTCGTGTCGGCTTTCCGTCCCATCGGGCTATGCGAGTAACGCAATAGAGAGTGCATCTGTGTTTGCGCACACACTTGTGCACTATAATATCTCCTGCGTACCTGGCCAATCTCCGTAGAGATTGGTCGCCTAGGCTAAAATACGGTCGGAGATCATCATATAAAGCTGTCGTTTTGTATGAATCAAATTTTGTTAGAGTTTATAAAAAAACAAAAACACTAACACGGAACTTAAGAATATTTTAAATAGAGTAGATTGGTTTGAACAGAAATTGCCTGGGGGCCAATTCTTGAACAGTCTCGAGTTGGAACGAAGCCGAAACGGAACCGTTGTAGACGCTCAGAATAAAGCAATAATTAGTTTATGGTGACGTATTTAGAGACAGATATTTGTTTTTATTCTGTCATACTCGCGACCGATGCGGCTAAAATATACCTTATTGCTCAAACTATAAGTATATATTGCTTCGCACCGCGTTTTGTTAACGGTTCGTTAGTGGTTGCGTATCGGCTCAAAAATTTTCAAGTATTGCCCCCCTAAGTTAAAGGGGCGGGGGTTAATTATTGTCAATATAAAGTAATATTAACATTTCCATATTGTAAGTATAGGAAAGTAGGTAGGATATCTATATTTTTAATGATGAAAATGATGTAAATAAAACTGCAGGATCACAAAAGAGATTCCACTGCCACGTTTAGAATAGTGGGGGATTGACCTGTAACAAGTTGCTAGGTCATCATCTTAGATGCCTCTAAATTCCTAGGTCGACTCTTACAATATGCACAGGAGATGCAGCTTAGCTTATATAAAATCTAAACATTTCTCAGGTAGATGTAGCAATAACAAGCACTTCGAAAATAAACAGGAAAAGGATTTAAAACAACACAAGCTAAAAAACCCAATCGAGCGCAAAAACGTAAAAGAAAACCAGTTGCTCCAATGTTTCGCAAATAAAATGGCCAGCGAAGTATAAAGGGCATTTTTCACTAAACTATGTAAAGTTTAATAAAAATCTACTTTGCGCACAAGAGTTTCGCCGTCAAATAAAAATATGTAATAAGACCTTTTTATTTCGCCGTTAATGAGTTCCCAGGCCGACCGCGCTGACGGGAATTAAAGGACCCCTACCATGGAACTCATTCTACAACGTATATAAAATTTTACTTGGGTGCTAAGTTTTACCGTGACGCTATCGACTCGCAAGCAATTTCCTAGTGTGCGGCTGCCTTCGAAAGGTACCTTACAGTATTCAGTGTAATGTATCGAGTGTAAGGTTTTCCTATTTGTCAAAACTTTTTTAGTTGCACGAAACTAATAACTATTCTAAATAGTATTGTCACGGAAAATACTACGTAACTCCTAGAGTATATGGTTTTCACGTAAAGTCGAGATGTCGTTCTCTTCCTACAATGGGTACAGTTCTAAAATACGCTTGACGGAATTATTTAAGAATGCATGTATCCTTTTTTACTGGAAGGGACTGTCATCTATCCTGCTACGCTAAACGTAGCTCTGGGATTGCGATCATGATCCTACAGTTTTGGCTACCCCATTTTGAGAATACAACCGTATGTATAGGTATGTATATTAGAGGGGAGAGATGCAAAATATCAATATGAGATAGTGAAACTTTAGCAGATTGACCCTTGACCGGATGGCGGAGTGACCGAACCGTCCCGAACTTATCTTTCAACCCTCACGGCCTTAATGAGCGACGGGCGCCATCTTGGATGATCCTGGATTTAAGGTCATCATGTAAGATAAGAGGCTAATGTTCAATTTAATTAAAGATATACTGCTTATAATGGCTTCATTCTAAGTTTAATGGCTAATAGTTACAATGGTGAGGTAAGTTAATAAATTTAGAGTCTAGTACATAGTATATTGGAGTAGAAAAAATGTCCTGTACTCTAAAAAATCCCACTGTGGTAGGTTGTTCATCATCATCATCAACCTATTGCAGTCCACTACTGGACGTAGGCCTTCCCCAGGGCACGCTACAAGACTGCCATGGGGGCTTATTCCCATAGTCACCACGCTGGGCAGGCGGGTTAGTGACCGCAGTTTGTATTTTGGACTATGTTGTCAACACGGGAGACGCTACTGCCCACCTCCCGGAAACCCTTAATCGCCTCATACGATACCCACGGGCAGACATGGGATGGTACGAATTGTGTTATTTTATACAAATTAATGAAACTTTATTGTGATCACTGAACATGAACAATAATGAACATACTTATTTTCTGGCCTTGACTTTCATCATAGAAACATGACGAAGTATTAAATAAAAGTAGTGTTACCGGTCACCAACCCGCCTGCCCAGCGTGGTGACTATGGGCAAAACCCCCCTATTACAGTAGCCTTGTGGCGTGCCCTGGGGGAGGCCTACGTCCAGCAGTGGATTGCAATAGGCTGATGAGGCGAGTGTTACCGGGAAGATAAAATTTAGGTGAAAATTAAATGACATCTTAATTTTTTAGTAAGCAGAAAAAAATGGTACGAGTATATTGTAATTTGCTAATTATTAATTTATGTAAAAAATATATTAAAAAAGTCGATCAGAAAATTAATTAAGTGACAACCAATGGTAGGGGAGAATAAAAACTGCAACGTTGCTTGATGGGCTAAATCTTTTTGCTCCTGTTGCGAAGGTGATTTAGCAGAGGAATTAATAAGAAACTGCCTTTGAGATAGATTAGAGAACTCGCCAGCTGTGATGACTTGCTCCATAATAATCGTTTTGAAAACACTTCATTAAGCTGTTATATCCTTGATTGTGGGGGCTTGGTTTGCGATATTGTTGAGTCTCTTGTTGAAAGATGAATTATAGGAAAAGAGGGCAAACGGAAGGTGTGCCTTGTAATTTTTTTATCATCAAATTGTGTGTCGTTTATTATTATAATTTACATCTACTTCGTGCTGGTTGAGCTTTTCTCGAGTTTACTTCTACGTTTGTCTTGTTTAGTGTTAAACAGCTCTTGGTTTAGCTGCTGAAGCCCATCTTTTGACATTGCCGCAGTCAGGTAAAAATGGAAAATACCTATAACTCTATTATTTAGACCTCTAGGCCAATTAAATTATAGTCAGTAATCTTAATCAGGCTTACTCCTTATAAACACATGTAGAAAAAAATAGTTTTTTTTTGTTTAAAATTCACATGAACAGAGTCACAGGCAACAGCTATATCATGAATGTAAATAGGAACGCTGGTATTAGTAAAGTCACCGCTGAATTTATGGCGGCCTACTTTGTTTCCTTTCCCTTTGAAAATCAGTTGCAAAGTCCCTTTGAGGCTTCCTAAAGTTTGCGGTGAAATTTTAGTACCTTTTTAGGGCTTCCTCCTTCGATGAGCGTGGAGGGAAATTGTTTGATTATCTGATGTTCTTGCTATTTGTAAAGATGTTGTAAAGCAGGTCGTAGTAATTGACTAAGGAACTCGGGCATTCTCTCAGGCGATGAGCTAGCAACTTGTCACTGATCATTTACATTTGTCGCCGCTATGTTAAACGAGGCTGTGGGATCTTTTTTATGATCCTGCGGTTCTTTCGGGAGCACGGCCATGTATTAGTATGCATATATTTAAACTATAAAGAAATGCATTCGATTTTTTATGATTCTGTAGCGGAGCCATCTATCGGATGCAAGAGAGAATCACAATCGAATGCAAATCCTAGAACGCGATATCGAAGTTTCTCACAATGATTGGAATATATACGTGGGCCAAACAACTACTAGTGGCCCGGTGTGGCCGGAAGCGCTTCCCTTTTCACCACCCGCACAATTCTAACGGATAACCACAAATGGATAAACACTGAGGTCTATGTAAATAATAAATGACTGAATACAGTATTGTTTGTTGTTGATGTCCAGTTGCAAACATGCTCCAAGGAGAAACAATTTTTACAAGATACTGAAGTATAGAACAGAACAGTTTTGAGCCTGAGCCTAGCCAGTCAAAGCCATAGCCCATAAACAACTGTTAGTTCTACAAATAATCTACAAATAAATAAATTCAGTTTATCTAAGAGTCGGCCTTAAATTCTCGAATAAGTACATATAAAATCAAAATTATAGACGTATTTTCCTTTAAACTGCTTTCCAAGTACGTGACCCATCGAGCACAAAATACGAGTTAAGTTGGTACCAACTTCTGGCGGGTTACACAAAAGTTCTTGCATCTCGGTCTCTCTTATGCAGGTCACGATATGTGCAAGTGGGACTGTATAAGCTTTGTATGCAGGTGTGTTTGATAGTAATACATTACATAGGTGAAAAGTGAGTTTTCAAAAGAGATTAGAAGTGGTAGGCTTTTAGTATTTTTTTCCTCGATTTACTTATCGATAAGCAAATTATTTATTAATTAATTAATTATTTTGTTAAATCTTTTAATATGTAGTTGAGAATGACTTTAATGATAAAAAAATCTCTAGAAGCTAGTTAGAGTAACAGCCAGAAAAAGCGCAGTCGGAGCCGATTTTATAACAGAATTTATCCTGTTGTAAAATTTAAAGATTTATAAAGTCTATAGTTTATGTCACAAAAGATCTATCTAAATAAACGTAGCTTGATACAAAAACCGCATAATAAGTAATATGTAAGGGATGATTCTCATTAGAGCGGGTAGTGCCCGGGGCGGGCCGTGTACGTGGCCCGGCCGGGACACGGATAATGCACGGTGTAATATAAATTGCTTCATACAAAATGTATGTGACGTGTTTAGTCCGTGCCCCGTTCGGCCCGCTCTAATGAAAATAATCCCTATGTCTTACCATCAGGCGCATTGTGGTCAAGCGTAAGTCTATTTAATATAAAAAAAAAGAAAACACATTCCACATTCGATCGATTATTTTAGTTTGCAGAAACATTCGACATAAAACATTTAGATACGGCATGTTAATTCATTACTCTCGCGCCATTACCCCGCACTGGAGATGCATTGTAATGTCTTTTAGTGAAATATTTCATATTTGGACTTATACTGCTTAAGTTTCAACGAGAATGTGAAAATAGATAAGTACCTATAAGCTTTAAGGGTTGAGTACAGCTTAGAAGCACGACTATATTTGGGAAAATAAGTGAGACTATGATGACTTTAGAGTCGATTCCGGCAGTCACACTTAAACCTAAACCTAATTTTAGTCAGGTCTATCTCTCTCCGTTCTTAACATAAATGGCTGAGAGAGAAAAGGACAGGTAGGACTAATTTTACGTTTAGGTTTAAGTGTGACTGCCGGAAACGATCATTCTTTTATTTGTTTGAGGACATTTATATACTTAAAGCTTACTGTATACTACGACACTCACTTATAATTTCCATTTGTAAGTAGTTCTCGTAGATCACGTAAGCACCTCGGTATTGCGGTAATTAATGTCTTCTTAGGAATTTCTAAAAACGTTCACAGGTGAAGTGTGTTACTAATAAATGACATAATATTAATAATTGTATATCATCGTTAAGACAAATAAAAAATGAACATTATTCGACAAGTTCTAATTGGACTGCAAATCTAAAAGCAAACTAATCCAACAATTCCGATGTTTCCACTTTTATCTCCATGTTAACAGGCTCAGCGCAACAAAGTTATAACTCAACAAAATCGATTTTACGCAACTTCGTTGGCGATAATTAATTTTATCTTCTTCACCTTTATCCTACAAAACGTTTCTTTCCATCCATCATTTTGGTGTATTGTTGAAGGCCCCGAAAGTTCCTAAGGGCCTTTCAAACTCGTGAATCGATGTAAACTTGAAGGAAATTGTAACTTCATCAGAAAACTCGTTTTATTATTGAACAAGTTTCGAGACGTTAATTGAAAGCTTTTTGGTAATTTTCGGAAATTTGGGAAATATTTAACTACTTTGGCAGGTAAATGTGATAGGTTTTGATATATTATTTATGGGAAAATAGCTATTATGGGATCTGTTATTTAGTTACTCGTGGATGAATTTATGTTACTATTTTATAATGTAAAGGTAATAATAGACTAGGTACTTACAGTGATTATCAAATTTAGATTTTATTTTTAAGCCGGATCTACAACGAATGTTTTTTCTATATCTCACAAAATCCTTGCTAGTGGTTGGTTAGCTTATTTGTGATGTCCACAACCAACCCATAGTAATGGAGAAGTTTCTTACACGGGTAAAAAATCGTAGCAGACCCGCCTGTAGCAACGAGCAGATTCTTTTCCATGTAAAGTAGCTCTAAGAAATTATCCGTAATCTATTTCAACAAAACATCAAACGCAGCGCTTCTTCTTTTCCTTCCTGGCCTATTACTAACCTACTTGGGGTCACCGTAATATGCATTTTTCTTTCATTCATCCCTGTTATCCGTCATCTCATTGTCCACTCGCAGTACACGCTATACAATCTTCTTTCACATAGTCCACCCATCTTCTAGGGATATGTAAAACAATTATACAGGGTGTAACAAAAAGCGTATGTTAAGCGAAAAGCTACGTAAATAGCCCACTGTAGAGAACCTATACACAAAATTTGAGACTCAAAATCACATTTTTATTTTTCCCGATAGTTTGGAGAATTTTTAAATATCTTAGGAATTTTCATACAATCTTGAAAAATAAACATGTGATTTCGAGTCTCAAATTTTGTGGATAGGTTCTCTACAGTGGGCTATTTACGTAGCTTTTCGCTTAATATACCCTTTTTGTTACTCCCTGTATATACCTATCCCTTTTCACTATTTACTTTACGGCCACATACATAAAGAATGGAATGTATGATGAGAAAGGAAATGGTGCGGTAATTTGAAAAAGTTGCATTCGTTCAAACGTAAAAATAAAATTCAGTAAAACTTTTCTCATTACAGTAGAGCTAAGGAATCCGTGTGTTCAACTTTGTTCCACTTCATACTTTGTAATTAGCAATAAATCTGGACCTAACTGGAACTAACCAAACTAAGGAGCGCGAAAGTTTCCTAAAAAAATGTCCCTTCTAAAAAGCTAAGGCTTAACTTTAATAAGATTATTACTAAAAGCAAAACAGTGTAGCCGGTTGGGATCATTTCATGCATAAAATAAGTACTCGCTGAAGAAATTTCGTGTATGCTCTTAAGAAAATCAGGGCACCATGTGTTTATAGACATAGAGTAGCGAATATTGTCGAAACACCATTTACGTACTGGTTTTTGTGCTACGATTTAAATGTACGTAGGGTACCCTGTGGCTTTTTACGACAGTTTTCTTGTAGGTAGCTTTACACATACTTTCTTTGGTATGCTTGTTTGAGCAAGCTTAATGCATTCTAGCGAAATAACAGGCTTTGGACGCGAGCGGGGCGCTAGCGTAATGAAATATCTTGTGTGAAAATTATTTTTTAAGTTATTCCGCTGCCTATGCCGGAGTTACCGGTGTTCGAAACTTTGTACCTAGTTAGCATACTTTGATATCAGTATGGATAAGTTTTATCTTGTTTTAAATACATGAAGATGATAAAATAATATAATGTGGTATTAAAGTTATGAGACTAGGCAAATCCGAAGGGTTAAAACTAAATATTTAATTGTATTCATGAATTTACTTTTGTAGGTATCTACAATCTTCACTGGAGTAAAGGGAAGTCCTTGATGAAATGATGAAGATGTAAAAAATATCCACTCCAGATTTCCACGGCTATGGTATCGGTATGAAATATGTCGTATCACTTCAAACGGGTTAACTTTCCAGTTAGAATCCTCAAAATCTGTTTTAGTAGTACCAAAATAACAACCACAAATCACTCGCACTCCACAAACCCGACCTATAAAATATACCTACTTAAACCCAGCATGATTTACCTTATACATATTTCAACATACGCAACTGCACCTAGTAGAAAAACTATTTAAAAGGTTTCTTTTAAAGTGTACCCTAGCCTGCGACAGGTGTAATGGGAACTCCGGAAAAACTGCAGAAGCACAAGGAAATATCAGTTATACTGGAAGACAGATCCAAACATTATCATACTTCCTATAATTTGTAACTCAAAATGAAACTGTTTATTTATTTGCTCAAAACATGGAACAATAAAGTTATTACATTATTAGATCAGAGACATGTTTCGCCAAAAAAATTGACATGCAAATATTTTAATTTATTGAACAATGTTACGAAATTATTGCATTGTTATAAGTAAGTAACTCTATGTGGATGGGTTCGATTTTCTTAGATCAGCTCCCTGAAAAAATCCTCTAAAACAAAGATCTTCTAAAACATATTCAAATGAACCCATTGCCACTTGCATCTACTAGCAAAGAAAGTAAAGCTATGCATGTAGTGGTTCCAATTTTCGTCTGTCGTGCACAGTCTAGTTTTTAGTGTATTTACCTACATTCTTTGCCCAAGCGTCTGGTTACCTGAGTATTTGTCATTTAAATGGCATGACCATACACTGGGGGACAACAAAAGAGGCTATACACGAGCCGTAATGACGCCACTAGCTTGTGTAATAGCCCCCTAGTGTAAGTAAAGTGTGCATTCCGCTTTGTGGGGGACATTCTTAGTTTCTTGTTGCAATGTGTGCGTGATTTTTGTTTGGAGGGGTTTGTTGGGAAATACGTAGTTTAGGTAGATACTTACGAAGTACCTTATAGCGGTACTGTGATTTCGATAGTGATTTACGGGGTACGAAATATTTGTTCCAGCGACATACAAACATCGATGGTAGAGTTACGTGAAGGAAGGGGAAGATAAAAATGAGGTCCATCCCCATCAACAAAAAAAAAAACAACATGTAATTGCAATGCTACTGGAGTGCGGTTACAGATTCGATTCCTGGCTGATTTGAGAATACGGTGTAGAGACATAATATACATATGGCAGAGTTCCTGGAATGGGGTAGCCAGAACTGCAGGGTCATAAACGAGATCCTACTGCCTCGTTTGGCATAAGACAGAGAAATGTAATGTATCAGTGACAAGTTGAGTTGCCCGAGTTCCTTAGTCTTTCGACATTCATAAGAGGAAATGCAGCTGATTTATTCTAGTGAAGCCCTGCATCTGCACAGGTCCGTCTAAAATACGGTGCAAAGTGAACTGAAACAGCGTTACATATCGTCAAACTCAACCAGATAGTGCAGGCATATGTGCCAAGAATACCCGATTAGTACCAACGTTAGTGGGTACCGAACTCGTAACCGTGGTAATGGGAGCGATTCATACATTTTTAATTGATTCCGGAACTTCGTATCTTGCAAGCGCGGCTGTTAACAGAAACGAGAATATAACGATATTAAAACGATATAAAATGTAGATAGATAAATACAATTCATTATGTTTATATACAGAGATGTACTTAATGCCCTTTGAAGCATTTTCTACTAGCTAATGCTTACTAGGTTGCTTAAGAAAAGTGCATTAAAATTGTATTTACTTTGCTATTATGTAATCTGTGATATTAGCTCTCGGCGTACATTTAAATTTCTCTCATGTAAAGTTACATTTTCGTTTACCAGCATATCATTGTTTTAATATCGTCTCCTGAATACAGCGGTACTAGAATATTTGGATATTTTCCAACTAGGTTACTGCACTAAAGTAAAAACTTCTCTTAAATTAATATGGACGTAGTGCGACACTATCGTTACTTTCTATGGGCTTGTGAAAATATTTTCTAGAAAGTTAAAAAAAAAAACTATTTCGAACCATAGGTAGTTCGTATTTTATTGCAGTTTGTATTTTAACTTAAACTAACATCGTATTAAAAGGTTCAATTTATTGAAAAATAAAAGTCACAAAAACGGAAACTAGTATTTTACCTCTATCATAAAAAAAAAATCGTAATTAAATGTTATTTTGCTTACAATCAGATAATTAAGCGAGTGGTTAGAAATGCGTGATTATCTGAAATTTATGGTTTTCAATTAGTATTCGTCTTTTACGTGGAAATATTAATTAAGTGGAATTACGTGTGATTGTATCAAGACTTTATTTATTTATTCGACATGACATTGTGGAAAGCGTATACAACTTATCTGTCGATTATCATTTTCTCCATTACTTTCTATCCTTATACGGTCTAATCAAGCATAAATTGGCGTTTCGGGGCGTTCAGTTCAGATGCAGAACCAACGCTTTATGTGCTTTCTGAGGTACGTGCTAAGTAACAATTTTACTGAATTAAGTATCTAAAGGTAAATGAAATACATTTATCGGAATAGGCCCGTGACTGAACAAACCTGCATCTCCCGATCGGAAATAGAACGCTTAAACTATAACGTTTAAGCTTTATCTATATGCCATATGTTTATGGCTGTATAGGATGTTTCCTGTTAACTATTTGACACCTTTTCTGTACCCTATACAAGAGCAAATAAACATATTCTATTCTATATTCTATTCTATTCTATTTGTAACCATTATCCTTATAATATTATGTATATGAAAATTAGTGTTTATTTATGTGAGAATGTTTGTTAGTCTTTTACACAAAAACTGCCGAACGGATAATAGCAGACAGGCTATGAAGTTGACGCAGTCGAAGGCTTTGGCTAGTTCTACGATACAGGGGGACAATTCTCGAAAAGTTTCGAGTTGGAACGAAGCCGAAACGGAACCGTTGTAGACGCTCAGAACAAAGCAATAATTCCTTTACGCTGCCGTAATTAGACACATTTCAGCACGAGACAGATATTTGTTTTTATTCTGTCATACTCACGACCGATGCGTGCTAAAATATACCTTATTACTCAAGCGCTAAGTATATATTGTTTCGCTCCGCGTTTCGTTAACGGTTCGTTAGTGGTTGCGTTTCGGCTCAAAAATTTTCAAGAATCGCTCTCCTGATTTGGCTATAGGATAGCGGTGACGTTGTATATGATCTATTCCAGTATCGGCACCGTACAGACGGCTGTCTTTTTACCCGTTTACGCGACGCAAAGGAGTGCTATTGTGTTTAACACATATGTATAACACAGCGCGGAAGTATAAACAAAGATATCTATCGATATTTTACTTCAAATGTAAAATAATCCTACCTGTTTGTTCAAAGTGTTTTGTTCTATAACTACATCAAACATATACTAACAACCTGATGGTATTCAGTGGTGAAATAGCTTTAGACAATGGGAACATTTTACCGACTGACCACTACGTGAATTCTTTATGCTAGGTATGAGTTACAAGCGATTAGCGACAGTGAGTTTTCTTTTTATTTTGTTTGAATTTTCATCCGTCTATTTTATTTACAGATGATACGATCATGTAAGCGACGGTAGGGTCACCCCTTATTTAGTAGGACTAAATAGACTAGCTGATTAAAAGTGGGTGTATTGCACACTTCAGCCCAACCACTTTGGGCGATAATGGGCGTGAATTAATGTATTTTTTATACGTTTATTCAATTAATAAATCAACATCCCACAAAACTGTTTCACCTTCTGACTGTGGGATCCATGAGCATGTCAGTACCTATATGCATGATCATAATATGACAAAATGTAACTTTTAATGCAGACATGTAATTGCCTAATTACTACTACTGATTTAGCTTGTACACAACAAATCTTTACATATAACATGATTTGTCCTGAATAGTCTAAACGGTGACTACGAATAGTTGAATAGACCATGGACAAAACCCCCCTGTGGCAGTAGCCTTGTGGCGTGCCCTGGGGGAAGCCTACGTCCTGCAATAGGCTGAAGAAGAAGAAGAAGCCTAAACGGTAGAGACCTGAAATTTAGTATAATGTAGGCATCCGATAAGAAAAGCAATACCAAAACTCTCATGGGTTCATTTTAACACATTTTCTCATCGCTTTTAACTTCTACCGTAGTGTGAAAGTGTAACTTTTGTAATAAACGTTACCTCTGGTCTGGGACCGCGTGTACTTATTGATTTAAGGTTAAGGGTCAAACCTATACTAATCTTTCAGCCGTAAACCAGCATGTTTTAAATTACTTACCAAATGGGATTTTGGGGTAGAAAACATTTAATTCGGTCCAATTTAATTCAAAGGGGTCTGCTATTCCTTATTGGTATTTGCATTCAATTCAAATATTTTTCTAAGAATCCGATAATAATTAAAATTGGGATTTAATGGTTTTTCATTTTTACTTCAGTACTAACTACAATAAAATGTGGCCTTATTTCAAAATAATAATCTGGAAATATTTAAAATTACTTACCTACAGATCTTTAAAGCTATCTAAAAGAACACATACGTACATATACAGGGTGTAACAAAAAGGGTATGTTAAGCGAAAAGCTATGAATATAGACCATTATAGAGAAACTATTCCCAAAATTTAAGACTCAAAAACACATGTTTATTTTTCAAGATTGTACGAGCATTCTTAAGTTGTTTAGGAATTCTCCATACTAACTGGAGAAATAAACATTTGATTTCAAGTCTCAAGTTTTGGAAATATATTCTCTGTAGTGGGCTATTTTCGTAGCTTTTCGCTTAACATACCCCTTTTGTTACACCCTGTATATAAACAATGCTGTGTTTCCGAAATGGGTAGCCAGAGCTGCAAGATCATCAAGGAGATACCACAGCCACGTTCAGTATAGCGGGGACAAGTTTAAAGGAACACATTTGCTTTCCTCATTAAACGTATATAATTATTTTTAAATCGATACCTACAGTAAAATTGACTAAAAAAACTATATTATAACAAACGAAGACATCATATAGGTCACATTTCTGAAGCTTCGCCATGTTAATACGATATTATTAAGACGGACGGATATACATTACAAATAGCTTTTTTTACATTCCCTCTATGTGACACCTGCGACCGATGTCAAATACACAGACGTATATGCAAGTAGATAATGCAAGTTCATTTCTGTTTTTATTTACCGTACTCACACACAAACATTGAACACTTTACACTGTTACACAGAGAATGCACAAAGGTGAGCTTACGTCTTAAATAAATTTTGTTCTAGCAATCTAAATACTTAAGTTTTTTTTTTATATTTAGATTTTTTAGTCACTTCAGTAAAATGCGTACATAGGTCCTTAATGTATAATTTAATTCCAATGGGGACAAAACATTGTTATATTCACAACGAAGGGTATCGATTTCATAATTATTAATTATTAGACAGTAATAAGTGTGAACAAAGATCTGGACTCAATAAATTATTCATACCACGAAACAGACTGTGGGATACCCGTAATCTACTCAGGAGTATGTCCGTGATAAAATATTATTTTACTCGTTACCTTGCGTAATTCGATATCGATACTACTCAACACTGATAATCGAATGTATCGATTTCGGAAACCATTGATGTTTTTAAAATGCGGGTTCTGACATGTGGTGGGTGGGTGTAAGTGATAGGACAATGAACTGTTTACTATATTACGCACAAACTAGTACTCGAATCGATTAATTTTAGACGACTAATCGATGCAGTTGGTAGTGAGGGTAGTTGGAGAAATTGGCCACACTAAGCCTGATATGTATCGTGGCTATAGTAAAGGTAGATGTAGTTTTGGCTGCTGTCCCGTTTTTTGGGAACGCAGTCGTGTATTTATGTAAGAAAAGGTCATAAAAAGTTTTTAAAACATAAAGACACTTCTGTGTTACCAAAATATATACGTTTCTTTAGGTATCCCACCTACCTAGAACTACAGGATCACGAAGAAAACATCAAAACAATTTAGCGTCTTTTATAATCAAAATAGGCTATAGACAGATATTTATAACACCGCTCGCTTACAATATAGTAACTCTATCAAGTCGACCAGTTTTATGTACGTAGAAACGCTAGCCTTAGGTAACATGAAAACAATACATAATTATACAAGTCCACATACCTAACCATCAGCAGAATATACAATAGGCAATCTGTGACGAATCTCTCATTTCTATTTACATGGTGCATAACAAATCGCTTATTTTGTTACAAACGTTCAGACAAAAGCTTTTATTTGTATATGCGCACTTGCCACGTTTGTTAAGTCATCTCCACACACTTGCGTGAAGTTTGAAAAGTGTGACGTAATTATAGTCTCTTGTGTTCGAGCAGTAGTCGAGGTAGTGAGTGAGATAGCTTGATTTTCATGAAATCGTATTGAGCTGATTTCGTAAATATCCTACATTGTCACTAGTTCCAGTGGATATATGTCCCATGGAACTACTGAAACTTTTTATTCTCAATAGTTCCATTGCACTTGGCAATCAGGCGTAACTTCCAAATAAGTTCAAATTTCCATTGAGGGTGCGCCCACCACCGGGCTCTACACCCTCCGCTGACCCTCGGATTAGCAGCTATGTATTTACGGTTGCATGCTATGTGCTTGGATCTGGCTTCTCGTTGCCACAGTAGTGTCTTGTGTTCGTGAACATGAGTCGGCAGATCCGAGGGTCAGGGGAGGGTGTAGGGCCCGGTGGTGGGCGAACCTTAATGGAAACAAAGTATTATCCTACTATTTTAAATAGTATCCTTCGTGATCTCGCAGCTCTGGCTACACAGCCCTATGTATGTATGTATGAATGTTGTAGACAATACAATACAGATTCTTTGAATAGGTCGCATAGTCAGTCCAATACCCGACCAGTCGAAGGTTACAAAATCGACCTGCCAATGCGGATTTGTGAAAATCATCATGTCACTTTATCCAATCGCTTACTGCTCAGACAAAGATCACACAAATTCGTATTTCACATATATATTTATTTATTTACTAATGAAAATTATTTTTGTGAAAAAAATTGATGATCTCCGACCGTATTTCGATCAAGGCGACCAATCTCTACGGAGATTGGCCAGGTACGCAGGAGATATTATAGTGCACAAGTGTGCGCGCAAACACAGATGCACTCTCTATTCCGTTACTCTCATAGTCCGATGGGACGGAAAGCCGACACGACCGGAAAGAGTGAAAGAACCGAAGCAATGACCAACAATATGTGTAAACTATTGCAAACTTATCACATAAAAACATTAAAATATATCTTTTAAAGCATTCGTCTCCAGCGAACAAGCGTGCGAGAGTGTAGCACATCCATAAAGTTGTGTTCTATTGATTTACGGACCAATGAGGAACAGTCTTTGTTGGTTTATTGCATGTTCCAAAGAGAACGGTTTAAAGAGGTGTTAAGCAATAATAAGACTTATATGAGTTTCGAAAACCGCGACTATTCTATTCGTAGAAATGTGAAGGAACGGAAGTATGTTTGTAATGTTTAGTGTCGACATAAAATTGTTAGTTAGTTATTGCTGTTTGAATAAATTTTAGTCGGCTCAGAAACCACTTTTCATATTTATTTATGTACTCTGCAATGAAAATCAAATATGACCAATTTTTAATACCAGAGATCAAAGATTAAATCTGAAATAGGTATGCAAAAAATCTCTTTCAAAAACATCGGTTATTGAAATTGGCTAATAGTAAGTGAACGTCTTGTTTTCTCTAATTAAAGAATCATTACTTACCGCCAGTTCTCAACACAACAATAGAACACTTTTATGTAAACTATGTCAATACGAGTATTACAAATGGTTACTGAAAACAAGATAATCAGCACCGATATGATGAATTTGGTGAGAACGAGGTGAATTCGGTGAGAACGAATGTCTCATTTTTAAACGTCAAATCCATAGAGCTAAGTAATAACTAGACAAGGCAAGTGTTTCTACTTGGTGTGTAAAAAGGGATTGCAAACCACTTCTATCAGCCCTAATTCCTTCAATCCAGGCTCGAGAACGAGTGTCTATTCTAATTCTTAAGTCTATTTTTTACATGCAAAGTACATACACTTAGTTTATCTTAGCTCTGTGAATTTGACGTTTAAAAGTGAGACACAGGTATGATATGACACTTAGGTAACGTAATGATGTAATTTTACTTGTATATAGGTAGGTCAACAACCCGCTTGCCCAGCGTGGTGACTATGAGCAAATACCCCCCATGGCAGTCTTGTGGCGTGCCCTGGGGGAGGCCTACGTCCAGCAATGGACTGCAATAGGCTGATGATGATGATGATGATAATAGGTTGGTTTGGATAAACAGCCACGAGATGACATAAAGCTCGTGTATACGAGGAGATTATTAAAAAAAACTCGAACTACTATATCTTATTTTGTTCTGTGTATAAGGTGAAGATTCTATGTAATGAAGCTCGTGTCTCTGAGGAGATTATTACAATAAATTGTCTCGAACTACTATATCTCATTTTGCTTTACGATAAGATGAAGATTCCATTAAATAGATTCCATTTATCATGAAACGAATGCAATTGTTTTTTATTTGAAAATCTGAGAATTTTCTCAATATCGTTTCCGATATGAATCCAAGGGCTTTTCCTTATGGAATACCGATATTTCTGGGCACTCGATTTTATCCGGTTATTAAACGGACAAATTGATCGGATAATCCGAATGATTCTTTGTTTATTGAGTGAAAAGCACTTGTTACGTTGTTTTTAATGAGAGAATTTTTGCAGTGAATACGAGTATTAGAAGATAATGATTTTTCAGTGATTAATGGGATTGATACCAATTAAAGTTTAGCCATTTAAGGTTCTTTTAGTGTAGATATAAGAAAAATGTAAAATATAAAAGTAGCAAGAGAATATCGATACAACTGATTTTTAGGGTGGCGGACCATACAAATTATAACGATATTACTCAATTATTCTCTGGAATTAAACACGTATTTTGTATATTTTAGATGCATCAACAAGTAAATAACAATGTGTAAGTAATGTGTTGGGTTTTAGAGGTTCATAATAATTAGTGGTTTACTAATTTACTAATTTCTATAATCATGAGGATGCCACGGTTGTTGGCGAAACATATGTAGATTATTTATCTAGTTTTTGATATCGGAATAGTGCAATGTATCATCTTGCATGCTAGGTGCTCGGGTCTGGTTTCTCATGGCGATTGTAGTTAGTGCAAGTGCCTGTTGTCGCAATTATGAGTTATCAGATCCGAGGGTCAGTGGAGGGTGTAGGGCCCGGTGGTGGGCACACCCATAGTGAATGTTTGAACTTCCGAATTGTAACGCTTAATACAATTTTATTTAAGTAAATAATATATATACTTAATATTATAGAGCCTGTAGCACTTATTGTGACAAGCTTCATCCATTCCGGCGACATTTTGGTAATGACCAATCAGTGTAGCTCTTATATCTACATGTTCTCTATTATATTATGTGTTGTAAAGATATTGAAATATCAGTTTTAAGTTGGCGTACCATAAGGTTACTTACCAACACGACTTTTATAAACATAACTGAACTAACAACAGACTACAGACTTTAACAACACATTCCAAAAATTTAAAATAATATAAATAACCTTTATTAAATAGGTAATTTCTTGCAATTTACATTATAGCCCTGTGCTGATTGGTCGGATGTGCATCCTTCCTTACCGTCGTATGGTCGCGTAAGGAACTCGTGCATTCTGTCTAGGCTGATAAAGCTAACAATTGTGGCACTGATCATCAGTGTGTCGGATCGTAGAATTGTCATGAAATGATCGAGCATTTCATGAAATGGTCGCATTTCATGAAAAGTTCAACTGTCTAACACGTTTATATGATTAAAACGATATGGGCAATAAACGCCTCCGATGAATTTGCGCGCGATTTATTGGCGGATAGGTTATAAAACAAATAGTAACTATGCAGAAGAAGTTCACCGAAACTTACGATAAAGGTTAGACTTGACAAATGAGCCGAGCGAGCGGAGCGAGCGTTAAAAATGCTTTTTAAAGTCGTATGGTAATTCATTCATACCTTTGGTTATTATTCTCTATTTAACACCATAACTTTCTTTTGGAAACCGCTACCAAACGGTAAATCGCAAATAACGGTCCGCGAAAGGTAAAGTTGCATGTCAACAGGTCGCCTTGTGATACACATCTTTATGAGGTCGACACAAGTATGTCAGTGAAACTGCAATATACCAGTACTAACCAAAAGACTTACTCAGATGCTGATCATATAAATTACATACTTACACTGTCATGTAAACTGTGGCTGTGGAAATTTGTGTTGTACCGACTGAATTACGTGTCATTCCTACGGGAGTTCTACGAGCGTGGATACCCTATTGGTCGGTGAAATGCGTGAAAGACCCATGAAATGTATGTATGCATGTACATTATTATGTACGTTAGATAGACGCTTTTACCCCTAAAGATACCTCTTTATTTCAGAGTCTCAAAAACATGGGCCTTGTTACAGTATCCTCCCTAATGTCGAGACATGACAGGGATGTACAAAGCCAGCTACATAATACCGGCTATTGTCGAAAGTTCCGGACGGAGCTCTTTGACGGTGACACGCATTGTGTTACGACGTCATGTGGCGGTCGCTTTGGGAATCTCGGGCATTTAACCTTAGTTACAGATTACTTGTGTTTGATACTTACGCCATTATGGACAAACGGGCTCAATTTTTGATACTAAGCTTCATTTACATGATGCCATTTTCTTGCCAGTTGCAAACAATTTTATTGAACAACAAATTAATGGCATGATCTAAACTGCCATTTTTAAGACATTGTTCAAGTTAGTAGGTAAATAATGACCTATCAACAAATTGCTCTTAAATATTCAAGAAAATAGCAAGTATCATGTTAAGGAGAGTTTATGCTCAATCTTTCTTAATAATAGCTAATTACCATTGATTGAAATCGAATTTCTAATCGAATCGCAAATTAAACCTTATATAAAAAAAAATAATTGAATAAATGATGAGTAAGAGATGAAAAAAATATATATTCTATCCATCCTACACCACACCAGCGATAGCGTTTTGCCCCGAACACAGTGTAAAACATAATCTTATTAGCCAGCACGTAATGCTAAATTGAACTATAGCATGAAACGCAGTGACGCGCGAGTGATGCGCCGCCGACCTGTGCACGCTCGATAAATGAGTTGAGAGCTCGTAAACAACATCCACACGATTTTTATATAGGGTGTAACAGAAGAGGACATAGTGAAATGTTATTAAAATATCTCACTATACTATCTGGAAAAATTAATATTTAACTTTTCATGACTTTGTATAGTAGGCTGATTTTTATGGCAATTTACTTTACTTACTTATACTTTATGTGACCCTGTATATCACACGGTTATCCATAACTTACAATATTAGTTACACATAAGACATCTCCCAAATTGTGTAATAAAACTTGCCAATTTCACTCAAAAACTACCATCAAATGTTGACGAAACTTTGCTGTTATATAACTTTATCAGAAAAACATGTCACACCGATCAAGTCACAAACAGCTTCTAATAAACAATAAGTCTCAATAACATTTATCTTTAACCTACCATCAAAAAGCTTTACCAAATGACTAACCAGAAATAACTCCGTCAAAACAAATTCAACAAACCGTACGTTTCTTTCACCGTCGTACGTTATTATGACTCATAGCTACCGGCTATCTATGAGCTGTCAGCGTATATCCTACCAGAAATGGTAGCAGAGTCTTGGAAATTATGGTCACAGTACTGTCAGTGACCTATTTTCAAACAAGAACACTGGATCCTGTATTTCAAAGCCCCATTTAGATGATACTATTTTTTAGAACATTCAAGTGCAATTAATTAGTAGTAAAAACTTAACAATGAGTCAAAAATGGCAATTTGGACCATGCCAGTCATTTGTTACAATCAAATTCACTCTATGTAAATAGATACTGTTCAGTTCCATATAACTCTTATTATTTATTGATCACTGTGTTATTAAAAAACGACGTGTAAATTATTTTCTTATAACCAGCGTATTTCTTAGTATAGGTCAGTGGATATTACTCTTGGAAGCATGTGACCGTAATTATTCAAAAGTGGATATCCATACCGATATTTTATTATACAGAAGACTTAAAATTATACCTATATTTAGACTAAAATTAAATCCAAATCGCAATTGCACTCTTTTATCAATATAAATATTGTAACAAAAGAGATTTATCTTACGTATACAAGCTTAATAAGGATTATATCAAAATCAAAAGAAATTAGGTCGTCATCCTTATTCGAGTTTAGAGTCTTGCTGGCTTATTGAAGCGCCTATTATAATTTCAGGTGCGACAGCCGAGAAACAACAATATGTACTAATACCACAATTTCGTAGTAAATAATTTTGTTATCTCGCTATCGGTTTTGCTTAGTGAGTCAGATTTTGAGTAGGGTAACTATAGATCTCAATTTGTTGAGATAATGACTCTAAGGTAGTAGTGTCTACCTACTGTGTATTTAAGATAAAAATAATAGATATTTATTTCAAGAAAGAGATGACGTGTGTAAGTTAAAAAAGGACATTTATTTTGCGCAGTTAGTATTATACACATACAAATTTTTTTATTAAGCAACATTTTTGAGATTTAGTGTTAGATTTATAATTGTGATTACTGGTAATGTAGAATTAAAAAACGCACATCTTTGGTCTGTTAATATCATTTTGTTAAAATTTTTCCTGTAGGTTTATTTACATGGTTTCTCATGTACTGTTATAGTTTTAAATAAGATTAAAAAAAAGTTTAATAAACTAACTATAACTGGTTTGCTGGAAAAAAACTCTCTAAGAAATAAGCATGCCTTTGTACATCTTCCTTGTTATGAACTTTATTTTTGAAAACTTTACTGTGTACAATAAAACACAAGAATAATAATTAACATAAATCTATGTAAAGCAAATATGAAAGAGGAGGTCGATTTACCATCATAGCTTTATAGTAACTCTATTCGGGAGCTACAATAAATCCATAGATAGAATCAGTGTTTGCAAAGTATGGACTACCGGCGCGCCCGCGGCTGCAAGTCCTATCTGCATCTAGATCCAAACTAATATAACCTAGATGTTATAGATTTGTTGTACTATTATTTACAAGCTGTTTTCTAGCACTCGCTTATTAGTACGGTCGATTATGATTAAATAGTATGCGATTAAATATTAAATTATTTTATATTTATTTACCTGACTGCATCTACTGTCTACTAATATTAAAAGTGTGAAAGTTTGTTAGAATATATGTTTTTAGTCTATTATAAAAAAAAAATCCGTACGAAATATCAACGGGATTATATAATAAATAAAGAATATTCTTCTATGTAAACAATTTCACTATCACATCAAACGATTTAAAAATAACCTGTAAACAAAACATTTACATTTATTTATAAACAGGATTTTGGACAACATTATTACAAAATGTCGCTGAAGAAAAATCAATTTTATCATAAATGAACTTAGAATCATAACGCTGGTAACCCTAATATCGACTCAGTTTAAAAACACCGACAATAGATTTTAAATTTTACAACCTTGTATTAAAGAAACATTTCGTTTCGTTGGATTTTAAGATTTTCCGTGACAATACTTAGGGATGTCAAAAATAGCCTTGTCTAAGCAAATCGGGCGATCGTGAAGGGATAGCGATGCAGCTGTCAAACTGACTCTGTGTTGACTTCGATGACAAGTTGACATTTAAGCAGGGTTGCCACCTATTAATGTATTTTTAAACTGGCACGTGGAGCTAATAAATTGGGGCGGGGGAAAATATTTAAATGATTTTAAGTTTAGGTTTGTCTTTGCAATCGTATCGTATTATGGTTATCTGAGTGTGCTAGTAATGTGTCTGATATTATGTATAGGGTCTTAATTGCTAATAATTCATGTCATTAAGATGTAATGGTTTACATAGCTGGTTGTACATAGTTAGTAGGTACACAAGCCAATCGAATCTAATTTCGAATTTGTGGTTCACCTATTTATCTCTCATTTTTCCCGCCATTTTACATTTGCTCTTTGTTTGTTGTTTCATATGGTTACAATGAACGTTTTAAGGTTAATAAACCTTAGAAAAACTAGTAAGATATTCTATACCTTCTACTTTTTTAGATACGTCAGCAAAATTCCAATACAATATTCACAATGTAAGCAAACTAACAACATTTTTGTCGCGACTCAGCAGAAGTATGTGTGTGTTCTATTTCCTAGCAAGCTGTTGCAGTAAGTTTTAACTATTTAGTGATTTTCTGGCTAGAAGTTCAGCCTCGTTCGGTCACGCTCGGATCGTAAAACGGAACGTTACCAATAGTAACAACTTGGCCACATCCTATGCTTACTGCTACATTAATATATCCCTGCTATTTATGTTGCGGTTCACATCGGAAACGTTTAGGAGCTTTGGAAATGTAAAAGTGGTTTCGGATATACTTCGAAATGGGGGAATTATTGTTGAGTTAAAATTATGAACTACATTTGAGTTAATTAAAGGTAAAAGGAGTCTGCCCATTGATCGTATCATACCATGACCGTAAGAACGTGTCAGATACTCGTATCTAGAGTATCATGTGCACGGAACGTATCCGCAACGGTATCAATCTCGTCATTAAGTATTAAAATTTGTTTTCGGTTCGTGCATGGTTGGTGACGTAACGGGCGTAGTTTCATGTAGCTAAAATCATACAGGTAATATTTTTTGCGCCGTTCATGTAACTCTACGTGCCTTACACGTTCCTATTGTCGTGATGGTATGGTGAGATCAGTGGGCAGAGTCCCTAAAACTTATTTTTTGTTAATTCTATGGTGAAAGCTGATTTAATACTTTAAAATATTTGCCCGCTGACAAATTTTTATTTTTATTTATTTATTTACTTTATTAAAAATTTCCTTCCTTCCTCTTTCATGCAACAAGCAAGCCAAACATAAAACTCATCGGCCCGCTATTATGCGTTATCCTTATAACTTTTTTACCTTCAGGGCATAAATTTAATATTACAGCTCGCATCCGCTGACCACACTCTCGTAAACCCTCAAAAGGCCGGGACTATTAAAAAGAAATCCGCTTAAGTACATACAAATCTTCATACAGTATTACAAACATATCTCGACCAGTGGTCAAAACTTGAACTGCTACCATTACAATTTGTTGCAACGGTATCAAAGTCGACAGTGGCGACATCACTATTTCGGGTTAAAAAAAGGTAACAGAAGCTCTAATCAATTTTCAAGTACCCTTCAAACTAGGGGTCGATTACAACATCTGTTACTGTAAAATTTTGCATGGTTTGCTATAAACCATTGTATATTCGGCTTTAGGTTAAAAAGGCTTTGTGTTTTGTGAAGTGCAAGATTGTTAATAGGCAGTGGCTTATCACATACAACCGTATAGTTAGGGAATTTATGAAGTTATAATAATATAATCACACTATGACATGTTAGTACTAAAAAGCTTGATAATTTTCTCGCATGCTATAAGAAAAAGGATAGCCAGAACTGCAGGACTGTAAAAGATATCCCACAGCTACATTTGTTATTTTAGCTGCAAATGTTAATAATCAGAGATCGCCTGAGAGAATGCCCAAGTTCCTTAGGCGACTCTTACAACATGCACGAAGGAGATGCAGCTGATGTATTCTAGTGCAGCCTCACATCAGCACGAGGATCAAAATATAAAAAGTTGTAAATTAATCAAAAGAATTTAGTAATTTAGACAAAATACTGTTTCTAATATGCACTACACGTATTATGAATGGAACACAAACAAAACTCAGAATATAAGTTGTATCAGATAACTGTCTCTATAGCAACCGATCTGACGTATTAGCTCACTGGGCAATTCTCCAACTATCGGCTAATATCTTTAATCGCTCAATAATAACTGCAGACGAACGTCCAGAGAAATAGATCACAAAAGTTTCTAACAAAGGGGATTCCTTAAAGAAATAGATTTGTTACTCCTCTAAGTGGTTGTACGGAGTTGGAAAAAATATTTTATTATTTATATTGCAGCTTGGTGGATTAAGAGTGTATTTATTGCATGTTCAGTAAATTCTATAAATAAAGTCTGGTAAATTGAAATACATAAAATTATTTATAGGAAAAAAAAAATGTCGCCAGTTACTGTCATGTTACAATTTATTTATATAAGGCAATAGCGCTGTGAACTTATACTGAATTCTTAACGCACTTGTACCTACTACTTATGGAAAAAAATTAACAAAATATAAACGTGATTAAAAACTGCTCACATAAGATAAATGCAATGGTTATGCTGATTTATTTCCGTGGAATATAAAAGCATTTCAAAAATGCCATTGAATATAATTATGGCATTAAAATGCATTATTTTCGACTGAATCTTCCTAAAAATAATATAACATGCTACAAAAACAAACCACCATACTCAATATAACTTCAACCATGATCAGCATAAAATAACTCCATCAGCTTATTCCGGTGGGCGATTCTACAAAATTATCTTTTTAGCTTATTCGTTTATCGTGCGCACTGTTTTGGCAGACCGTACCGCAAAGCATGGGGGAGATCGCAATTAATATTAGCACAAAAGCCTGGATCGGAATCGACTTGCACAGGGGAACGTATCTTACCTATAGCTGTGGGTATGCAGCAGATTGGATTGAATTCTTACAATGCATGGAGAAACTTGCGAGGTTTAGTCTGTCTTGAGATGTCTGTATTTATAGGTGAATGAAATGGTTAGTATTGAGTATATGAATTAACCCTTTTTGCATTATATACCATTTCTGTTAAGCATTCAAGAGCAATTATTGATATGCCATTATTTACCTGTACTAGTAAAAACTGGAACAACGTGTCAAAATGGCAATTTAGACCATGCCAGTTATTTGCTGCTTCAAATAAATTGTATGCGACAGGCTAGAAAAGTAAATGTAAATGAGGCTTTAGAGTGATAACTTAATAGATGCTGTCTTCAAAACAGCATCAACTTTATACTTTAGTTAGGCTATCTGACAGTTAAAAAATGGGCCTTATTTGAACATCAATAGTTTTACAATAAAGTTGATCATAAATAGCGAGTCAAATACGAACTAGATGTATCCTTAAATACATAATTATATAAACAACCATTATATAAAATTAAATATTCAAATCTAGTATTGCACAAACCGTATCAACCGGCTCAACATTGTTGTTCAACCTTTGCACTATAACAACAAACAACGGCTCGAAATCCGGTCAAATCGCCGGGCCGGGTACAAAAGTCTTTTACAATTAAACCGGGTCATTATCGGCCGTTCCTAATCCAGCACATTAACAGAATGGCCCACCTGATGGAACCTTGGTACAAGGAGGACAGTAGTATAAAACAATCTTGAAAAAGGTACTATTAGCATATTTAGCACACGCGTATTTAGGTTTGTTGTCTTTTTAGATAAATTCGACTAAAAAAGCGGGTGGGGCTGTGTCGGGGCACACGGCCGTTGGTTTTAACGTGAAACGTCTATGTTAGCGAATCGCTTTTAAAGTAAAAGATTGAAATGAAAACAAGATGGACGCTGTTTTAAGTATTTTAATAAAAAAAGAACAGGTACGTAATAGAAACATAAAATACATAGCAAATGTTTATATATTTATTGTCACTTTCTGGTTATTTTAAATAGCAGCCGCCCACGACTTCGTCCGCGTGAGGGGGCGTTAACGTACCCGTGCGAAGCCGGGCAGGTTGTTGTATAGACAATCACGTAGCCTTCCTTGGTAAATGGGCTATCTAACACTGAAAGAATTTTTCAAATCAGACCAGTAGTTCCTGAGATTAGCGCGTGATCAAACAAACAAACAAACAAACTCTTCAGCTTTATAATGTATTAGTATAGATATAAATACTGTCCAAATTACACTTATTTTTGTATAAATCGCGATCGGTTCAAATGAAAACTTGACAAACACACGAAAGAATCACCACGCTATCTAAAGTCGGAGTCACGAGTTACACTGAATAGAAACAAGGCTGTGAGCGATCCGGTTTCGCACAGTTATCGCAGTATCTCCCCCGCCGCCCCGCTTGACCCCGACACGTAACTCAATGTCATAACAGCGAGCTGACTATATAACAAGTGAAATATTGTACAAACCACATTTTTGTTTCTAAGACCAATAGTTTTTTAATTATTAAGATACGATGATATAGACCTTTTCGTTACGGTCCAGTTTTTAAACCTGGTACCCGTATGTGTCGGCGCGATTTTAAAGACGTTTCACGTCAAAAACTTGATCATTCTCTCAGGCTAGCAATTCGTAACTGAGGGCCTAGTGTGAGTTCTCACTTCGATCTCGATCGCGTTAACGTAAACTGTATAACCAATCACGTAGTGCCGTTGTTCTCACTTGTAATACATTACGTGATCACACCTTAATGTGATTGGTTAGCTACTTTACGTTAACGCGATCGAGTTCGAAATGAAAACTCACACTAAGCCCGCTGATCTATTACATCTGGCCCAGTTATACTAAACAAGGCTGTAGGATCTTTATTATTTTTGTTCTTTATTGTACACAGTAAGGTTTTCACAAATAAAGTTTATAACATGGAAGATGTACAAAGGCGTGCTCATTTCTTAGTGAGATTTCTTCCAGCAAACCAGATCTTCTTCGTGATTCTGGCTACCCTATTTTGGACACACAGTCGTATATATTTAATTTGCCCACAGAATAGCGAAAAATAGTGTGCGATCTACAGACCGATCAGGAAATCAATGGCACGTTGTATGAAGACCGTCTCCTATTCTTTCACTATGTCAAGCACCTTTGACCCGACTCTAAAATGCTAATTTTGGACTCGAATCGAGCGAAGTGTAACTTTAAATTAATTAATGGGTCCGTCTAAATTTATTTGCATGGTAGAAGTAAGGTACGAAAAAGCATGGTTTTCACAAAAAAAATATCTGTATAGAAATCTTAATAAATAACATAAAATAGTATTACTTTAAAATGTAGATTTATACAAAGTACTTAATTGCAAAGAATGGCTAAAAAATTTAACTCATCATAGATGCATTTTTATAAATTATCGTAATAAACAATTTATTTATAATTTGTATATCCGTACCTATATTACAGAAATTAATTGTACATACGGCTAAGTTTTAGATAATACGGTAGTCTTACAGAAGCCTCAGCCATAAAACTTGTATATGACTCACAGCCATCAACACTTTGTCGGCGCAAGCGCATATACATAGGCTACATTCTCACATAAAATATGTTAAATTAAAGGCCTTATTAAAATTTACTCGCAATAGATATTCCATGACCGCGCATAACCAAGCTACGGTAAAACTGGGATAAAATGATTTTTCGCATTTATTATGCAAAAAGCTCGCTTTAGACGAAAAGGTAATAACGGAATAGTTAAAACTATTGAACTTTGGGCTGTTAAAATTTAATTTCGTCGCCTCTGAGTATAACTCGAGATAATAGTGGTCATTTGAATAAATATTATGCAAATAAATACAATTTTATAGCTTACATCAGGAAGCTTTTGTTGCTTCATACGTATACTATTTTACTGGATTATAATAACAAAGTTTTCTTCTATTTCATAGGATTATAGCGTCTACCACATAAAATACCGGGAAATATTAATTGAATAGATTTAATACTCTGAAGAGAATAATTTGATGTTTATCTCTATTCAAGTATAATAATAATATGAGTATTAAAGTAGGTTTGTTTCTATGGAACTGCTCATCTATGAATAATTATCAAGAAAACATTTTTTAAGGAATGACAGGAACAACAAATCAACCATGAAACTGAAAATTCACAGATATCAACATTTTTTTAGAGTTGATTATACAGTACCTGTTGAAGATTAAAACCTCTTGCGAGCGCGGAACTCATGGCAACCTTGTTCGTCGATTTAAATAGTGACGCGTCTGTCATTAATTGTTAAAATTATTATTTTCTATTACTATCCGATTATTACTTAGTAATTATTACATTTTTTACCTATTAGAAATATAGTATTTTATTTCCGCTACGCCTGGGAGACTCCTCAACATGTCGTCGTATGTAGGATATAAAGGCATCTGTATCAACTAGATTTTAACATGTCGTATACCTACCTGTATTATAGATAGGTATATGCAATTTACTGATCATCATCATCATCATCTTCCTGTCCTTATCCCATTATTTTATATGTAATTTACTGATTTTTCGCCATAATTAAATAGGCACAATAAAATGAATAGAAAATAGCATTTGCATCTGCTTAATTATTCTGCATAATTTACAGCAGTCGATGAAATCAACGTTGATAAATCACTTAGTCAGCAGAATCTATGAACTACACATAACTATCACATTTTTACTTCACTCCATCATCGTTTTAATTTCAGATCGCGCGCGTAAATTAATTAATATATCATCTTCCTGTCCTGTTCCCATTTATTTGGGGTCGGCGCAATATGTACTTTTCTTCCATTCATCCCTATTATCCGTCATCTCATTGTTCACTCCCAGTACACGCATATCCTCACTCACACAGTCCATCTAACATTTCTTTGGTCTACCCCTTTCTTTAATCCATCCACGTTCATGCACAACGCTCTCTGTGAAATATGTAATTCCGTCATCCCGTAAATTAATTAATTAAATTGTCTCTTAAAATATCAAAACGAATGTCCGCGATTTTAAGCAAATCCATGCATACGCGAACGATGCGTGTGTGTCACTTTTTTTTTTAGGTTTATCCCGAAAGAAAGGCAAGGGGAACGAAGCCCATACAGCCATTGTCTTTAGTAAATGATTTCTGAAAATAATGATGGATGATAATGATGATGATGAATGGAAACGTCGGGAAAATCCTCAAGAATAAGTGTAAAATTAGTCAAAATGAAAAATTATTGCAGAAACAACTTACATGCGCCCATGAAGAGATCGTAATCCGGCTAAAGTTTCACTCGGCTTACCTGCGTATAAAACCATGCACACGCACTAGATTCACAGCACAAGTAATCAAAATATAACTTATCTACCAGAAAACATCACTTTACGGACACATGCAAGCCATTTACAAATAATTTTTGATTTTCACAAGAAAATTACACCTGCACCCTTCCAGCTTTTCCCGCCGAATCCGTGTGTGTCACTATTTTGAAATTAGTTTTTTTTTGTTTAGTTTATCCCGAAGGAAAGGCAAGGGGAACTAAGCCCATGCAGCCATTGTCTTTAGTAAATGATTTCTGAATTTATGGGATGATAATGATGATGGTGATGAATGGAAACGTCGGGAAAATCCTCAAGAACAAGCGTAAAGTTAGTCAAAATGAAAAATTATTGCAGAAACAACTTACATGGGCCCATGAAGAGATCGTATTCCGGCTAAAGTTTTACTCAGCTTACCTGCGTATAAAACCATGCACACGCACTAGATTCACATCACAAGTAATCAAAATATAACTTATCTACCAGAAAACATCACTTTACGGACACATGCAAGCCATTTACAAATAATTTTTGATTTTCACAAGAAAATTACACCTGCACCCTTCCAGCCTTTCCCGCCGAATCTTTGAAATTAGAACATCGATTCTTTTTTGTTTCTTTTTTTTGTCATATGCAATGTAGGACAAAGGCAGTACTTAATTATACAGCCTTTTAAGTACGTAAAACGAGAAAATAATTTTTCATAGTATAATAAAAAATAATCGATGTTTATTACGTAAGTTTTTCCTTGCTAATTAGGTGGTTCAATTAGTCATTATTTCGCGTTCGAGCAACAATCGCGATGCATTGCCCAAGGTGTTTATTCAGTTGATTATGCGCGCGAAGGTGGTTTTAATTTACTGAACAACTTCCCTGCGCCAGATTCCTTAAGGGGTTTTTACACTAGGTTTAGAACTTTTTAGAATACAGGTATTGAAATAACGGGATATTTGTAGAATTATTGTAAAGCAATAATGGAGGCCGTTAATAACTAGAACAACTACTGTATTAATAGTATTATTAATAGTAGTATTATTAATTATTTAATACATTGCATGAAATTTGTACCGACTAGACTGTTCCCTATTTGTAAATCATGTAAAGCAAACTTAAATACTTAAATAATTTAAGTTTGTTTTAATAACAAAGATCGCAAACCTAAAGTGCAGGCCCAGTCCAGTTTAGGTAAATTTTTTACTCGTATACTACCTATTGAAATATTAACATTTTTAATGTATGTATATCAAATGTTTAATATTGAATAAATTTTATCATATTATTATTTAATAATTCCAGTTCAGTGCACAGCTTCACTGGAATACTTCAGCTGCATCTTCTTCCGTGCATGTCGTACGAGCCGACTAAGGAACTGAGGGCTGTTCTCTCTTGCGATGGGCAAGCAACTTGTCACTGATGTTTTATAATGGGCACCGCAATGAAACGTAGCTATAGGATCTCCTTTACATTCTACCCCAATTTGGGAATACAGCCATAAGCATATAATATATTATGTACATAAATATGTATAAGTATATAGCTAGGTTAGAAGAAGTCTCATCAATGACTTACTTGACTTATGTTCATGTCTCCCCTAGATAGGGTAGAAGGCCTCCATTCGGACATTCGTTTCATCATCATCATCATCAGCCTATTACAGTCCACTGTTGGACGTAGGCCTCCCCCGGGACACGCCACAAGACTGCCATGGGGGTTATTTGCCCATAGTCACCACGCTGGGCAGGCGGGTTGGTGACCGCAATTTGTATTTTGGACTATGTTGTCAACACGGGAGGCGCTGCTGCCCACCTACCGAAAACCCTTAATCGCCTTGTACGATACCCACGGGCAAACATGGGGTGGTACGAATTCAACTCTGCCGGCACCACGCGGCCAAATTCGTTTATTCGTCATATATTTTTTAAACATCATTCATTGTACAGGATGCTTAAATTAAAAGTTCACAATTGATCGAGTTATGCATTATTAATGAGCGAAGTATAATTACAGGGTGCTCAGATTTATCGCTCAGACGCTCACGTGAGGGCGTGTGTTTGTGAGTGAGTGCGAGTGTGTTTTTTCCTCATAGATATAAGTAGATAACTACTAAACATATATTACGCGCAGGCGCTTAGCGTTTTAATAGATTCATTTATTTAAAGATACACCTAGAATAGATATAGTAATATTATATTAGGCAAAATTTGAAATAAAAATGTTTTAATCTGTAAGGTAACACTAATAAGGGGTGCATCAAGATTATGGCAGGAATTTTAAGCTTGTTTAGCAGTACTTAACATCGTACCATCTGACTATTTTCTATAGTGTAAATATTGGGGAATATAAATCTTGATTTATGTTTCAGAAATGAAATTCGAACAAAAAAATGTGGAATAATCGCTACATAATCGAACGCACTAAATAATAACAGAAAATAAATCCTTTTCGGACTTCTAACTTGTATCCTAGCATCTACATGCATCTACATCTGTATGTGAACCGTTCAAGGAACATGCGTGGGGCCTGATTGAGTTGTCGATATCGATTTTTCTCATCGATTCTAAGATTATATTAATCGATATTTCTAAATCGAATGTTAATAAAAGTGGGTGTATAGTAAGGCCTTGGTAAAGTCGTGTAGGGATTAAAAGATTTGAATATATTTACAAGTTAAGTCTGAGAACCAGAACCAGAGTGCATATTTTATATTATTAGGAATACTTCTAGGTATACTTATATAGGAATAATCCTTATACTTAATACCTACTACCTTAATTATATACAGGATGTTTTTTGGTGGCCACCCTTAACGAAGGGTACGTACTCTATACATCAAATACAGTAAGGTTATGCCAAAAAAAATGGAGGGAAACGATGTAATTTTTTTTTATTTTAATTTTTTATTCCTTGATCGGGCAAAATTTTTAGTGTTCAGTGTTTATGCTAGTTTTTTCATAGACAGATATTACTTATTTCTCGTGAAAAAATCTTGCTACACGCGTCAATGTGCATTTATGCAGAAAAACGCAGTCTATTTACTCCACTTTGGACCCTAATATTTTGGAAACCATACATTTCCCAGGCATGCTTCCATGAAGAAAAATGATCGTGATGATGAGGAGATTCCGTAGTTTTCGGGAACGTTGACGACCAAAAATCACCCTGTATTATAGTTGGGAATTTGGTTTGTTAATAGTTTCCTAAGATAATTATAAGTCCATTTTTACCTG
Organism: Carposina sasakii; assembly: GCA_014607495.2. Taxonomy (NCBI): domain Eukaryota; kingdom Metazoa; phylum Arthropoda; class Insecta; order Lepidoptera; family Carposinidae; genus Carposina; species Carposina sasakii. The sequence continues at coordinate 14,106,353 of CP053153.1, forward strand.
ACTGCGCCAGAAGGAGAGTTATGTTTTTCTAGTGTATGTATATTTCTTTGACATTGGAGCTCGAGAGGTGTCATTAGATCCGTTTTATTCGTGACAGTGATACTGGGTTAAAAAAATGTAAATAAATAAGGTAATTAGGTACTTTTTAAATTAAAAAATCCATATATTTTTTAAATACACTTTTATTCCTTCATACACCTTTCTCGAGCTATCCATGTGACCAATTTCATCAAGATCTTTTCTAGACTACAATGTAAAAACCTAGTGCTTTCAGCGTACGACATAAAAATAATTTATTAAACTGGCGCAAACACAACCGGCCTGAAATTTTACCATTTAATATTTTACATCAATATTCAACCGACAAGTTAATTAAATCGCGCCAATAAGGTTCTATAATTGAAATATTCGTTAAAAATAATTAATGGGCGGCTGCTAGAAATTTGGGTCGCGAAATGGTGACAAAATAATAACTTAAAGTATATTAAATTTTACTAATATTATTCGTAAGTTAAAATTTCTAACCAGGTATGTCGTAAGAGTCGACTAAGAAACTCAGGCATTCTCTCAGGCGATAAGCTAGCAACTTGTCACCTACATTACAAGGTGTGGGATTTCCATTATGTTCCTACAGCTCTGATGTGTCGACCCCATTTCAGGAACAAGACTTAGGGATCCTAGGTCAATAGTCGTTATTTGTTATTTATGTCTTCTTCTTCAGCCTATTGCAGTCCACAGTGCTGGACGTAGGCCTCCCCCAGGGCACGCCACAAGGCTACTGCCACAGGGGGGTTTTGCTCATAGTCACTACCCTGGGCAGGCGGGTTGGTGAGCGCAGTGTGATTTGTTCCTCAATCGCCTCGTACGATACCCACGGGCAGGCAGGGGTGGTACAAACTCTACTCTGTCGGCACCACGCGGTCGAGTACGATACCCACGGGCAGGCAGGGGTGGTACAAACTCTACTCTGTCGGCACCACGCGGTCGAGTACGATACCCACGGGCAGGCAGGGGTGGTACAAACTCTACTCTGCCGGCACCACGCGGTCGAGTACGAGTATGTATATGCATGTAAAGTTCTGACTGGTACATTACCACATTAATGAAGTTCTTAATTCTTATTAAATTCTGTTTCTAGTACTTTTTATTAGAGCTGTAACAGAAATACCATGATCTGTGTGTGTGTATCACGGTTCATGAGATTCCGACAGTCATTTCTGTTTGATGTTCTAAGTAAATAAATAGAAAAAAAAATATATATTTATTTTTTGAATTCATTATACATATATATTATTCACCCAAATGTATATGTCGTGGCCATATTGTAAAATTGATCATTTCATGAAATGGTCGAGCATTTCATGAAGTGGTGCATTTCATGATGCCAATTCAATTTGACCAATCGTAAATCGTCTACATTTCACGATTTTGTATCCACGTTTGGCCAAATCGTATAACAGGGTTCCATAAAATTGAATTGGTAAGAGCTTATATAAATAATAATACCGTACACCTTTATATACATAAGGTATGATGGTAGATTTTTTTTGCTATTATTTATGTGATATTTTCACAATATAATATTTAAAAACATAAAAGACTTTACAAAAGCGATTCGCATCTGGCAATCGCCGGACGCTGCCTGGGCACGCTCGCTCCGCTCGCTCGGCTCGTGCGTCATTTCTCATACGTCATTTGCATAGTCTAACCTAACCTATCGCTATGTTTAACAATATTATTATAAACCACCATAGTCTAATATACATTATACAATATAACACACTATCCGTGAACTTCTTCTGCATAGTACCCTACTCTCTTTAATTTGTTTTATAACCTAAAAAGAAAAATCCGCCATCTTCACACATAAATAAAACGCACGCAGCGCCTCTACCGGTGATTCATGTAACTATTTTACGATTGATCAATAATCTTGACCACTCGAATGATCGGGCGTTTAGTTGCCCATATCGAGAAACGATTTTTATCATCATCTGCCCAAACCATTCATGATGAGGCCAATAGACAGTTGAACTTTTCATGAAATGCGACCATTTCATGAAATGCTGACCATTTCATGAAAGATCAATTCTACGATTGGCCACGACTAAACAGGGTGTAACAAAAAGGGTATGTTAAGCGAAAAGCTACGAATGCCCACTTAGAGAACATATAGAAAAAATTTGAGATCGACACAATGTTTTTTTTTTTCAAGATTGTATGAAAATTCCTGAGATATATAAAAATTCTCCATACTATCGGGAAAATAAACATGTGATTTCGAGTCTGAAATTTTGGAAATAGGGTCTTCATAGTGGGCTGTCTACATAGCTTTTCGCTTAACATACCCTTTTTGTTACACCCTGTATATTATTCACCCAAATGTATATATAATATGTACCCATATGTATTGAAATAAATACATGTACCATTCGTAATTTGGATTTCGAATTCGAAAATAAAATAGTCGGTCAGTCAAATAGGTTCGTATTAAAACAAGTAGGTACCTACCTAAATTTTTATGGTGACAGTTGTATGATAAACTCAAACATTCTCAGTATAATTTGTAAGCATTTTCAAAAGGTGAGCAAAGGTTACCCACTGGCATAAAAACGTATTATTATACCATATTATTGAATGTATTATACAAGTGACCATTTATTCCCTATTATTACCTAGACGGTCCATTGATATTGAAATGTGTGACATTTTACGTATGTCGATGAGAATACATTTTATGAGTCGAATGGTTGATTTTGAAAAAGCAACGTTATCGAGTTAGACGTTTTATGTAAATGTTGAAGTACAAAAAATAAATTGAAGACTTTCGTTATTATATAATAAGTATATCCCTAACTCTAAGTTATCCAGGAATAAATAATAAATATCAAGTTAGGTAGTTCTTGTAATGCTCAGTACAACGATATTTAAAAAAAAATCAGTGATCTATGTTGTCCTTTTGTTAGAACCCTGAAAAACCTTCTATTTTACCTACTATAAAGAAAGTTAACATATCACATCTTATTCAACAGTCGCAATTATCATTATGTGGATTATTACAACCATAATATACATATAACTGAAAACTTACAAATATTAACATTTTTTACCACTCTGTATTAATTATATTTTAATGTATTGAAACATGACATTTTGCGAATCTTATCACTTCATCTTAAGACAAGCACAATTTCACCACTTTTATGTTTAACCGATTATTAAGGCGCCGACACACTTGCGCTATCGCGATCAACAAATAAACCCGGTCAATGCCAGTTAAAGCACATTTGCTCGCAATAAAATGCTCGACACTCATCAGATAATCTGATTACGCTAAATGAGTTAAAGAAACACGTAAATATTGTGGAAAATGGTGTCTTAAGTGGTTTGGGCTCTTAATTTTAATAAAAGTTTTTATGTTAACAGGGTGTAACAGATGGATAAGTGGTATAAAAATAATCTTATATATACATACATACATACATAAAAATCACGCCTCTTTCCCGGAGGGGTAGGCAGAGATCACGGATCTCCATTTGCTACGACCCTGACCCACCTCTTTCGCTTCATCTACTCTTATCATATTCTTCACGCACGCTCGTCGGTTTAGGGTACCCTTGACCTGACCTTTCTTTAGAATTTCACCAATTTGATCAGTGAAGGTCCGGCGAGGTCTTCCCCTTCTAATCTAACAATCATGTAAATTTATAAATATAAATTTCGCCCGATCAAGTAATTTTTTTTATTTACATCATTTCCCTGCATTTTTTTGGCACAAACTTACTTTATTTGATGTATAGAGTACCCTTCGTTAAGGGTGGCAACAAAAAAAACACTGTATATTGACAAAAAATATCAAATTTAGCCAAATGTTGTTAAGATTTTATCGTTTCAATACATAATTCCAATCAAGAAGAGGCGTATCCCATTTGTTTTTATTTATTACGAAGAGGGCCATCAATAAAATAAAACATATTTATTTTTTATTTCTTTCCGTTATGTACATTCGTTTAATACCTTTATTACTAATACGGTTTTCATGGCTCAATTAATACGAGAGTTTGAAACAATAAAAATTAATATATTATCGATAAATGTTCCCTTTTATTTTAAGAGTATAATTTAAGACTTCCATATTTTATTTATTACACCAATTATGAGTTACATAATATTCATAAATTGAGTTTTAATTGTACGTTAGATTATAATGAGTGTGTGTGTGTGGATTTAATAGATACTGTATAACTTTGTAAATACAAATCTGTTATTGCTCAAACTAATAAGGAATAATAAGAAACAAAAACTTTAATGTAATTACTAATTAGCCAGACATATACTATAAAATAACCTTCCTCAGGTTCTATACTACTTGTGTAGCTACCAAATTTTATTATAATCGGTTAAGTAGTATAGAGGTGAAGGCGCAACAGACATACAGACAAAGTTACTTTCACATTAATAGTGTCTACTTAGTTAAAAGACCCAATAATTCCCAATAAGTAAATATTTACATGACGGTTTATCCGTTAAAAACTCTAAAGTAACGAATTCCCGAGCAAATTACATCAGATTACTCAAGTTTAAATTCTAAAAAGTCAGAATTAATAAGACCCTTTCAGTCCGAGAGTCACAAATCAGTATCGAAGCGACCCTCGTCATAATAAAACTCCAAATAATTATTATCCTTGATAAGTTATTCGGCTTTTAGATGGTTGTGCTTATCTGTCATTCCTGTCGTTCGACAGATTTTTGTGTGTAGCGCTGGTTGTGGTACATGCCAGGGAAAATAAGCGATCATATGATGTTAGGCTAAACCAATTAAGGAGTACTAGAAAGGACCTTGTTGAAGTTTAGATAGGTATTCATTGTACGGTACACATTCACATTAAGTAAGAACAGTCAGATCACCGACATAGCTCAACGGTTCAGCAAGCTGAAGTGGCAATGGGCAGGGCACATAGCTCGAAGAACTGATGGCCGATGGAGTCGGAGAGTTCTAGAGTGGATACCACGTTTCGGCAAACGCAGCGTGGGAAGGCCACCCGCGAGGTGGACGGACGACCGGGCCAAGGTCGCGGGCGTCGGTTGGATGCAGGCTGCTTCCGACCGGTCGGAGTGGAGGTTGTTGGGGGAGGCCTATGTCCAACAGTGGACTTCTCAAGGTTGTAAATGATGAAGAACAGTTTGATATATTTAGGGCAGATAGGCTATCTGACCATTGGAAAAATCCGCTCTTAGATAAAAATAGACTACATAGTATTTTTATAGCCGTGAACCTCTAAAGATTTATAATTATCCCTAAGTCATAGCCTAGCATTTCTAGCATCTGTAGATATTTTTCATTTTGTGATACTTGCACAATAAATCGAATATAATGCGCCATTGTTTAGATGTTCTTTAAGTATTTTAAACACTTTACTAAATAAGAAATTAGCTTCTATATTCGTCGCACCCTCAGGAAAAAAGGTACATTTTTCACGTTCCTTTCCCGATAATATGCAGGTGCATCATTCGCCAATGCAGTTGATTTGAGAGCAGGTGGAATAGGAATACCTTATATAGCGCCTGGACTCATACATGTTCAATAAACAGTTTAGTTATCACACTCATTCTGGATTGTTTAGATAAAAACATAAAATAAAACTAAAATATTATTTACTATAGAATGCATTTAAAAGAAACTTTACTAATATATTGAAAAGTAACATTGTCTCTGTTACTTTATAACAACAAAACATGAGCGTCGGAAATGAATACTTACCTCCTATATTTATTTCTCTTTCCCGAATGGTTTGCTGGAAGAAGCCTTTTTTTACAGATAAGCACGCCTTTATATGTTTTCTTTGTAATCAACTTTATTTGTTAAAATTTTATAATGTACATATACGTATAACAATAATATGGCTTTACGACTGTTGGAGAAAATCTCTGTACTATATTGTAAAAGCATAGCTAATACATTAGAAAAAACTTTTTAAGAATTCGTGATTAAAAACTTAGTGATTAGAACGTATACAAAGTCACGGGCAAAAGCTAGTATGAGCTAGTCTTAAAACATGGTTCGAAACTTAAAAACATATTTTTTTATCTCTCCCTATCTACAAACTAGTGTATCACCGCTTTTACATCGTTGGTGGTCATTCCTATCAGATCCCATCTCGATTAGTTGATTAATTACGACATGTTTGATTATACCCCGTTGTAAAACCTCTACTTTATCTCTAAGAATAGACAAGAGAGGACTCAACGAGTCAGCCATGTTGTTTTTTCGGTTTTAAGCTTTTTTGAACACGTCATCCTTTATGCATCTTTTGATCGATCATAATAGTTTTATCTTGCATTATTATCTTTTCTAATTAACATTAATAATTTGAGACTTGTCTCGTGTCTTTAATAAATAAAAAGACAGACGAAGCGGGCTTAGTTTAGTACCTAACATCGCTATGTACCGTAATTTAAACTTCGTTCGACTCGGAAGTCTAACCAAGTGTAGATCTTTCCTTTTACAAACATTCTTTAGCCTAAACGTAAGCTTACTAACCTAGACTATCGATACATTATCTACCTATCTACTTATTTATTTTGTCTGGCTTCCTAAAGTGGTGGTCTTTATTTATTTTATTGATCTTAGAATACATCTAAATATAGCCCCTTTGTATTAGTCACAGCAACTTTTATAGAGCTTTAAATTACAATAAAAGCTTCTTATTCAAGTGTGTACACTTTCTTGTTTGCCAACAAGTTAGTTGTTTCTTTTTGCGTCAGATCCACATCTTGCTCATTAAAATTAAAACAAAGAAAGAAGCCCACTTTAAATTAAACAATCGTAAAGCTATTCACATCATTCCAAGTTCGCCCACTCCTTTGTCCGAGCTTCTCTTGGTGTCGGCGTAAGTTATAAGCGATTTTCGATTAGCCATCAAGATTCTAAACGGATAAAGTTCACAAGTTGAGGTATATAATTTTTATTTAGTAATTTTAATATAGTATTTAGTGTAGTATTTAGGGTTTAGTTTTAGTTGCTGATTTAGTTCAAATTGGTCCAGAGCTTCGTTCGTTTTTATACAGGGTGAACCACCGGCAGGTGAGGATGGCTGAACGCCTTGAACCCGTCTTTCTTTATAAAACTAATAAAGCTCTACTATTGAATAAATGTAACAATTTTTGTTATATATCAAGGTAGCAAGTAAAAGTATATCGTATTAGGTATGTAACGTTTTTTTTATTTTAAAAATTGTTTATTTATTTGTTATACAAAATCTTAATTATATTTTTGTCACAGTTTTAGAATATTTGACATTTAATCGCTACTCTCACCCCTTGTCCCACAAATCGTCGTGTACGGTAAGTCACGACCGGCCACCGCACCGGGCCAAAAGCGACATTTGATAACATCGTTCCTTTTCCATTTGACCCTAGCTGGACCTCTCGCTATTGGTCAAAGTTAGCTCCAAGTGCTCCGACTAGATGATTCAGTTTTGTAACGTTTTCAACTAATTGAATGAAAGGTTAGGAACTGAATTTTTGTTACCTCCTACACTATTGACTTGTTCAAAAGAATTGGTGATTGGTCTCTGTTGTATTAATTGGTTACGTCATTGTGTTCATTTTCTATTATTGATTATTGCAGAGGATTACAAATAAGATCTGTTAATTTATGTTATATTAGTTTCAAGATTAGTCTGGAAGTTTTGATATACCTATTTTGGCAATGGTCTTTTGAAATCATATTTTTATAGTTCACAAATTGTTTTCTATTAAGCTTCTTAGTCTGCGAAATAAAACTCACGTTACCATACAAAATTAAATATAGTTTCATCAACACTGGTTTCCATCATTAGATACTATTCAAAACAAAGTACTTTAGTATATAAGTGTAAGTGTAAAAGGAGATGAACATAACGATACAAACTTAAGAGTTCCAAATTGAAAACTATTTCAAAGCCCCAAACATTCGATCGCATTCAATTCCAAAATTAATTTACCACTTCACAAAAAGAGGTCTTAATATTGAAAGGAAATAGTTTGGAAGCCCTTCGACCTTACGTCTTGATGAATCGACGCCCTTTCTCGCCCTTTATAACTAGGCAGCCCTTTGATTAGGCGACATTTCAGTCCCTTTCAGTTGTATGGCAGCAGAAGCCGCACAAATAGTGCCTTCTGCGACCGGGTAATTTGGCATTTAGGGTGACGTGCTCAATCAATCATTAGTTTGAAGGGTATATCGTGGTGACATGGAAATGTCAGTGACAGGATAGCCGGTATCGCAGATCAATGGCTGATGTACCGGATTTACAGCCAATTTCAATAACCAATCTCAAGATATTTTTCACATTCATATTCTTTATCGTATTGTGTTGTACGCATAGATAAAAAATAACAATAAAAAAGTTGCACAGAGGCAAGCTTATCTCTATAAGAGATCTCTTCCAGCTAACCAGAACAAATAAAAAGACATATCGCAGAAGAGTTAAAACATACATATTCCATAATAACCTTCTAACTTCAGAGAGACAAGTAGTGCTCTTTAAGTCTCTTCTTAAAAGTGCCGATGGTACGACAATACCTCACTGAGTTGGGTAAGGAAATCCAAAACATGACCGCGTAACTATATGCTCCGGTGGTGTGTTGAGGAGTTTTCAACATAGATGCAACGATAGATCTAAGAGGTCTATCTCTGGAGAAAAGATATTGAAATCTATTTTTTTTATATTTCAGATTGAAAATGTTTTGTTTTCATACAAATATTCCAATTTGGAATTAGATCCGAGATTCTTTATGATCTCTAGTAATGAATTTTCTCCGTTAGTGGTAGATAGAGTCCGTTTCGTAGAATAACTCCTGTGCCTGATTTCTAACATTGGCTGTTGGCTCAATTTACCATTTTATGGTAAAAAAAGCTTTACAGCAATGCGACAGACAGATCTTCTAAATTGAAATGTCGCATGACAGCAATTCAATACTTATTGGCGAAACACAGTGACGAAATAGTTAAAAACTACTTTAGATATACATAATTATTCCATAACAACTGTACAATATTTGTTAGCATCTGAAACAATTAAATATTTATTTTAATATTTCAGCATCAAATCTTGCGATTCTATTAATTACAAAATGTCTAACATCATTATGTGTTAAGTTTAAAACCAGTAGTATTTCAGACATCTAGATAGGAAACAGATAAGTTGTGGGTGATGTTTTTATTTTATTTTATGAGCGCAGGTGTTCATTTACAACCCTTAATATACCGGAATACCAAATGGCATTTTAATATATTTAAATGTATACCCCAAAAATAAGGGTAAGGGTAGGGTTCCATTTGTGAAACGCTATCGCTTATGAAATTTATTTTCTATTGTGCTGAGATAGACTTTTGCCATTAATTTAGAATTTAGTGTCCTTAGATTTTAGATTAGGATACCAAGCCTATGTTATTGAAAATTCATAATTAATATATCTGTAATGATTATGTCTGTTCATATGACAATAATATAACTAAGTTGGTTATATTGACATTACAGTAGTATCTTGATGATTATTTAGACAATATTGAACGTTACAGTAATTAAAATACGCCTGACTGAAATGATGTGCTAAAATAGATTCCATAAATATACCAATTAAATCCTTAATGATAATTAAGTTAGTTAAAGCGGTGACAGTATTGTAAGATATTTATATAAGGTATATTCACGGCAGTCGCCGACACTCGCACCATACAATATTTAAAAACACTCATAGTTCCGTGACTGCACACGTCATGCCATAAAGGTCCTCTCACACCTGCCTACAGACTAATAAAACCAGCTTATTTACATTTCTGTTACATATACTGACCCTTACTACTTGCCATTAAGAATAGAATTCCATTGATGTAGATGCAGATATAAAGTTGTTCAAAATGTGCTACCGTAACCAAAGTATTGTTCCAAACTCAAAATATATTGAGTTGTTTCTTCTATCAGATTATACCCTTGTTTCTTCTATCAGACCCGGTAGTCCGAACATTAGAATAATAAAATAAAGATATCGGAACTTACCTACTATCCTCTTAGATTTTGATCAGCGAATTAAACGAAGCCACTATTAAAACTCGTTGTAAAATTTTAGATGAAATAATGATTTTTACTTAGGGGTTTTTGAACTATTGTGAACTAGTGTTTGGCACGCTCTAGAACCTAAACCGTTTGTTGCATTTGTGTTTGAGAGTTATCATTGGATTTGTCTAGTCGCAAAAATGACGCTGGGTCAAAATTACACAGTCGGCCCCCTTATTACCTAACTAGCAAAAGCAAAGCGATAGCCGAAAATTTTACAAAAATCGCTGATTGCTTGTCAAATTCGTATTCCGTAAAATGAATTTCAAAGGAACATTTCAAGGCGAATATTGTACAATTTTCGTTGTCGTATTACTTCGGCTTTGCTATTGCTTTTACGTAATAAGAGGGCGGGTTTTTTTTAATGTAAATGAGGTTTCTTCTAAGCCATACTTCTATGTTGTACTTATCATTCTCTCTGCAACATCTGAAGGTTGCCCGTGAGATGCCAGACGTGTTCCATTTTGTTTGAGCTCACATTTGTCGTGGGAAACATTATTTGTTATTACATAACAACATATTAGTATGTTCAGTAACTTGTCACACTTTAGTTACGCGTTTATTCTTTGAGTTAAGCTAAATATGAATGTGTAATTGGTTAAGAATCCTTTTTTTCTTTTGACACACTTACTAGCTTGAAATTTGGCCCTCTTTTGACTTCGATGTCAAAGTTAATGACAACTGGGTTAATTATACAGGGGTGTATGTTAGGCGAAATGCTATGAAAATACCCGCTATACAGGATGTTTTTTGGTCGACAACGTCCCCGAAAACTGCGGAATCTCCTCATCATCACCATCATTTTTTTCCATGGAATCATACCTGGGAAGTGTCTGGTTCCCAAGATATTAGGGTCCAAAGTTGAGTAAAGACTGCGTTTTTCTGCATAAATGCAGGTTAAGGGTAGAAACGAAAAAACATCCTTTATATAGAAACTATTCACTAAATTTTGACTACAAATAACATATTAATTTTTCCATATTGTATGGAGAATTTTAGAACATGTGATTACGGGTCTCAAATTATGTAGTTTGATTATAGTGGGCTATATTTATAGCATTTCGCCCAACTTACCCTTTTTGCTACATCCTGTTTAGGTACCTATAATACTAATACTCCTACTAATCTTGATATTAATCTTGAGAATGACACGCATGTGGACAAAATTTATGTCAATTAATATGTTAGTGGATTCGGATAACCAGATGTAAACGATTTATATGCTACTTGATTCTCATCTTGAATGCAGTTGCCTGTTATTGGAATAATCACATCATTCATCTATTGCAGTCCACTGCTGGACGTAGGCTTCCCTCAAAGCACGCCACGAGGCTTGATCTCCCGTTTTTGCCATCCAGTCACTACTAATTACTATTAGAATATGCAATTCAATATGAAATGGGTTAAAACTAAAACGAAAGAATGCACAGTTAAACATAATTTATTTCATTTTATTTTAAGTATCACAGATCCATTTATTTTAATAGTCATCACGTTAACAAAAATATATATAGTCTACGGTGATGGTCTCCCTTTCACATAAAACACGGTTATGTATGTCTACCTGTTAACTGCGACGCATGTATTTACAAATTAATTACTTTATATACAAAGATGGGGCAAATATAATAGACAAGTTTCATTTAGAAGTTAAATTCAAGGCAGCAAAAAATGTTATCGACTGTACTTGAATACCAGCCTATTTTCAACCTTACACACTGTGCTTTAAAGTCTAATTTTCAAGTCGATAACACTGTATTTTGCTAACTTACTTACGACAAGAATATGTTAAGTAGGAGAGTACAGTCAGCACCAAAAGTGGTTTACATTACAGTCAAATGTTAGAATATTTAAAAATACCACTTTCGATGTAAATCATAAATGCGAATTGGTTTAAGTCTTTTCTTGAATGTATCAAAGTGCAAACGTTAAGCTATTTTAATTTTAACAGTAAGCTCTGGTTATGCGTATATATTTTTATATTACTGCCAATTCGTTTTGTGGCATCAAGTTTTGGCACGTTGTTTGAAACATTTATATTGTCTGGAAAATAAAACATTGCAAATAAATATAAACTAAAGCGATAAATTTAGAATACAATTGAACACTCAAACATTTATAATAATAACAAAATAACCAACTGGGGCCAACATCGCGTTGGCAGTATTTCTTTAAAAGACATTGTAGGCACTATTATTGCTAATAATAATATAATTTATTTCTCAATCGCTTATCTACAGCATAGATAATAATGTCTATACAAAATATACTACGAAGATTTTACATACAGACCATTGGCCTATGGAACTATGCTTTCTCTAACATAACATTTAAACTACTCATTATTTTTTTAACAACATTCTTGTATATATATAGGCCATTCAAAGTTCTAACACAAGAGTTTGAAAGTAGAATTCGTGTCTACATCCATAAGGATAGCTAAACGTATAAATACCAGTTGTGGTTTAGTCTCAGATTCATAACCAGGAGGGTCGTCCTTGGAGGAGGTCGGCCGCGTCGTGGCGGTCCATCTGCCGCAGTGCAGCAGCTAGCGCCGCGGTGGCCCCGGCGCCTCGCTCCCTGCATTCCCACAGCTCGAGTATAGCCTCGGTGGGCGAGCTCTTTGTGGCGAACCACGTCGTATACCGGTCCACTCCTAGCCTCGACGCGAGCGCGCGCCAGTCGTTACCGCGGGCATTTGGCGGGTCCAATATAGCACATAGCTGCCGTTTTATTCGTGCACTTAATTTAAACGGGCCCTCGCCTGCACATTCCACGCCGGCCTCGCTGACCGTAACGTTCCGTTTTACACTGCCCTCGCTGCCGTCTTCGCTTCTACACATGCGTGATTCCAGCAGATTCTCTGTTATGTTGAAACTGCGTTGCGAGTCGGCGCGCGGCGACCGTCCCCGGGGCGATCTACTTCGCGCGTCCTCGAGGGATATTCGGAATGTTTGTTTGTAAGATGGATTGGTCCTCTGGCACGCTGTGATAGTGAAATCTATGTTGTCGCAATCGTGAGTGCGATCGAGAACGAAACTGCAGTGCAGTGCATTGTAATTTGATCCCCAAACGTGATTGAACGGTATTTCTTGATACCCGATGCCCGGTTTTGCTTTCCAACCCGGGCTTACGTGTTCTAGATTCAAACATAAATTAGATCCTCCGTCTTGGAAAAGAAGTGTTTTTGGGCGATCTAATAGAATACCTCCTAGTTTTTTCTCTTGTTCCTGACAATAGTACGCGGCACAAGGCGTATCTTCAAACACGTACAGTCGAATGCTGTATTCCGGACTCGACTCACTCGGCACAGGTGGAGCATACACCGCCAGTTGTAAACCTTTGACAGCTTTACCATTAAAACTTTCACCGACTAGTACAAAAGAGGAAAGCATGTCTGTCACCAAATAAATCTTATCATTATCTAGCTGTGTAAAAACGGGTGTGTTGATAGTCTCTTGGCCGAGCCCAACGACTTTCTTCCATTGCGGTTGAGAGTTTTCTGGTTTGGTGTTATGATCCAGGGCATATAGAGAGAGGTTCCAGAAGCCGTGCTTGAGGCTGGCGCAGTGAGGAATCTGAAGGATCACCGATTTGTTGAGTTGGAGCCGCGGAGGTCCGCATTTAACAACCGGGCTGAGTTGCGTGATACCTGCGGGCAAAGTTCTATAAAAATAGTCTCGAATACAAAATGTGGTAGCGGTAGCTAATTCTTGATTCGCCGTGGGCGCATCGCAAGATTTTTCTTTAGCATAATTATAGTCTTTGAATTCTTCAAATAATTATAGGCCTTTTAAGTTATGTTACGACCATAGCGCTGTATTTATTGCAAACATTATAAATAATGTTAGGTTTTAAAAAATGACGGTTTGTTTATTATTAACTTTACTAACTTATAGACCAATTCTGAACTGGTATCTTAAAATAAATTTTAAATAGTACTGTAATCTAGCGACTTTAAGGAGCTTGCTATATGGATTAACCTTAATAATTCACTAACATACCTTTTCCGAATCGTGGTCTATATCTGTCGTCCTTCACAATAGCAACATACATCTGTTCCCTTCGCCCCCTGCTAAGGGCAGCTTCAGGGATGGACAGGGCCACCCCTGAGGTTGGCAAAGCCAGTCTGGCCCCTGCACTGGAGACTGACATGGTTTGGGATGTAGGGGAATTTGATACGAGCTCTGCTAAAGTCAGGGTGACTGACTCATTCGCTGCATCATACATGGAGCCAGCTGAAAAGAAATTTCGATTATTGCTACGTCCAAAGGAGGTATATGGAGAAGGTATTTATTATATAGCCTTTGACGGCTCTTTGGTGATAAAAGGAAACTTTGATTCAAAAGTACCAAGAAATATAAACACCACCAGCCTCTGTTGAGTTGCTGGTGCGTTAGTAAGCCCAAAAGGCATAACATTAAATTGAAAAGTCCCTCTACCAGGAACATAAAAAGAAGTTTTTTCTCGATCTGCAGCGCGTAACGGAACCTGCCAAAATGCTTTAGATAGATCAATAGAACTCAAATATCTAGCGTCTCTAAGGTTATCAAGAATTTCGGAGATGTAAGGTAAACTATAAGCATCCTTCTTAGTTAACGAATTTAATTTACGACTGTCTAGACAAAAACGAGGCTTGCCATCCTTTTTTCCAACGACTAGCACCGGGGAAGACCAAGGACTCTCGCCAGGTGATATGACCTTCAAACGTAACATCTCGTCAACCTGTTCTGCGACTATCCTCTGCTTCTCCGGCGATAGACGGTAACACCGCTGTCTGATTGGCTCGGCGTCGCTTGTATCTATACAGTGGGTAACAATATTAGTTCTACCTAAACCTTTACATGACTCAGAAATTTGAAGAAATTGGTTAGTGACATTATCTGCTAACTCCTTCTCGACTTGAGATAATGAATCATACGGCTGCAGATGAGTAGCTTCCATATCTAAATGCGATATGGTAGAGAATTGAAATTTATTAAAAGTAGTAAAACAAACCGAAAAAGTTAAGAATTTTTTAAATGGATTTTTTATGGATTCAGTTCATGCAGTATATGTTATCTATAATCTTTAACATTTAGATCATATAGAAGTAATACTTACAACTAGTAAAGCAACTGGACACTGAGTGCTCGGACTCGCTGTATGGTTTGCTGTCATAGTCATCGCTCTGGCCTTTACTGGAAGCGCATGGTGTCACCTGATGATCCACTGGTGATGCATAACTAAATAAAAGTTGAAAAAGATATTTAAATATGAGGAACTAAAGAACATATTGATATTTATTTAGTGTGTAGAATGATTTACACCTTTTTATCTAATAGTAAAAGTAAGTCCTACCTATTGGTAAGATGAGGTACGTCATAATGATGTTCAGCTCTTGTATCTGTTGTTGGATGTTCGTATCTCGGAGGCCGGTGCTGCATCAGGTCAGGAGCCAAAGATAGGGACTGCTTCTCCACTGTCGGGTATATCTCCGGTTGAAAATCTAAAAAAAATCTATGTAAGTAAGATAAACTTTGGGAGAGCTGATTTCATATGCTGATAACTAAGAAAAGTCTTGCGCAGATTCTCACAGATCTTGATTTTAGACTGAGAATGACCACCTTCCTTGGGAACAGATAAGATTTAATCAAAACCCAAACATTCCATGTTAATTTAAATTAGGCTAGTCAATACAGGCCAGTCATTTCTAATAGTAGATATAAACGAGAAGAAGACTATAATAAATATATAAAAAAAGAACTCACTGAACTCACCAGTCCTAGTCATGGTATACAAGGAATGATCTCTGGTCTTCCTCTGCAGCAGTTTGTATACCACCGCAGCACCGGCTAAGAATACCACGACAGCCACTGCTATACCGATGTAGAGAGGTATGTCGCTGTGAGCTGCTACTGTTGACACAGGAATTTACATATTAGTTTATGTTTTTAGGTCCTTTTTATGTGCTGATACGGGCATCACTAGTATCAGCTGCATCTCTTTCCTTGCATGTCGTAAGGAACTTGAGCATTCCCTCAGGCGATAAGTTAGCAATTTGTAACTGTTTAATTGTATAATGGCAGTGGGCCGGCCACATCTGTCGTAGAACCGATGGACGGTGGAGTAAACGGGTTCTCGAATGGAGACCGCACCTCGGCAAGCGTAGCGTTGGGCGCCCTCCGGCCAGATGGACCGATGACTTAAAGAGGACGGCTGGTAGTGACTGGATGGCAAAAACAGGAGATCGAGCCATGTGGCGTACACTGGGGGAGGCTTACGTCCAGCAGTGGACTGCAATAGGCTGACGATGAACCGTCTAATTATAATATATCCCCCCGCTTTGCTAAACGTAACTGTGGGATCTCGTTTATTGATCCGGAGCTCTGGCTGCCTCGTTTCGGGAATGCAGCGTGTGTAAAAGTATGTATGTTTTTAGGAAATAAATGAGAATTATGAAGTCATTTTATTGTGAAATACGGAATAGAGATTAAAGCCATAATATACAAAATCTCCTACAAAACCCAGCAAAAAATAAACTTTAAAATAATCAGATAAAACTTTTCCCAACTGTTTAAAAAACATATATTTCAAGCACAAACAAAGAGGTTATTGTGTTTATTACAGTGTTGAAAATGTGCACATTTCACGAGCTCCAACTAAAGCTTACAGAATAAATGACTTCATCTTTTCACGGTGAGTCTAACCGCACTATTATCTTGCCACTCTCTCTGTACTAAACCTGTCCTTTCTTTGACGGTTTTAGTACTTTACTTGAAACCGCAGACATTATTTCCTCAGCATCCTTGAGGATATTCAGCATTAAAACAAAGCCTCATAAATTAAACAAAGTTTAGCTTGGGGAGAAAACTTTTATTGCGCGCTTCTTCTCCCATAAAGATGGTAAATGAAAACGAAAGCGAAGGTTTTGTCGGACCTAGCGGGACCCTCAGTTACATCGCCGAAAACTATAAAATAAACCACCGGATTATTAACTCCACCTGTGTATGATAATCTTTTAACGCTTTACAATTTTAACTATAAAATGTAAACTTCGGCAAATATTCGGTTTCAATCGATAACTAAACAACCTTCCTTCAACTCCAGTGTTAAGATTCTCTTTCGTTTGCTTCAGAAATACCGAGTGGGTGAAATAACTTGGTTGTGGTGAGCACAAATGAAACAGGCTACAAGTTTCTGGCAGCATGCCTTAATATTATTTATGTCATCGCTTCCAAAACTTTACGATTGAGCTCGCGGCGCATTTTAACGACGACTTTTTGTATAGTCTGTACAATGAAGAACCGAATTAGGGAAAAAGAAACACAGTACAAGTGAGAAGTGAAACTTTTGATTTGTCGATGTCGAAAGCATGAGCTTCTAATTTATACGCTTCGGGAATCTGGGGCAGTACATTTGTTTTACAATGTCTAACAGTTTGAATTGCTCATAATATGCATGCTATAATAACAAAACAACACATTTCAATATAACAATAGTAGTTCCTTATTAGTTAAAACAAGTGATACATATGTATACCATAGGTATACTAGCTGTTGCCCATGATTTTGTCCGCGTGAACTGCATAATGTTAATGTCATTCTGCGTACTGCTAACTTTAGTATGCAAAATTTTCAAAAAGATTGAATATAATAGAAGAATAGAATAGTTTTTTATTTGAAAATTACACTTACACGGACAGAAGTAACATAGAAAAAGACAATAGAAATAGGGTAGAAATACAGATCAAAAGAAGTAAGTAGACAGGTAGAAGCAACATGAAACGAAGAACAGTAAGCAGAACTGTGTGCCCTATTTGGAGCCTGTCAGTCACGTCCCGTGTACGTGCAACTGCCAAACGGGTCCCTTTTCAGCTGGATGCTGCTAAGACAAGATAGGCGTGCCTACCTTGCAAGCAGCGCTGGTTTTCAAAAGGAACCAATTAGGAGCTGACGTTAAGTTACAGATTATCATTTACAGCCCTGAGAAGTCCACTGTTGGACATAGGCCTCCCCCAAAAACCTCCACTCCGACCGGTCGGAAGCAGCCTGCATCCAACCGACGCCCGCAACCTTGGCCAGGTCATCCGTCCACCTCGCGGGTGGCCTTCCCACGCTGCGCTTGCCGATACGTGGTATCCACTCTAGAACTTTCCGACTCCATCGGCCATCAGTTCTTCGAGCTATGTGCCCTGCCCATTGCCACTTCAGCTTGCTGGACCGTTGAGCTATGTCGGTGATCTTTGTACGTATGCGGATCTCCTCATTTCTGATTCGATCACGCAGAGAGATCCCAAGCATAGCTCTCTCCATCGCTCGCTGTGCGATCCTGAGCTTTTTTATGAGGCACATATTTAGAGACCACGTTACAGATTATAATATATGTCGGAGATCAAGATGTCATATCCTACAGTCGGATCTCCAACGCCATCTATTTTCAATCGTTGAAGTTAGAAACGTCAAGTCGACAGCTATCACTGACTGGAGGACAGCTGTCACTTGGGTAAAGACAAGACAGAGTACTGAGAGGGCGCCACTGTAGATTTACAACGACTACCGGGTCGTTGAATTGAGCCGGAGGGTATTCTGTTCTTTTTTGTTGCGTCTGTCGAGCGAAGCACGGGTGCTAATCAGCCTCTGTCTTGTACTTACCACGTTTCTACGTTATCCGCTAGAATCCTAGTAATCTTGTGCGTAGATACAGTGAAAGTGTTTGTGATTCCTAATTAAGCTTGTTTACTACACGCCGCATTCTTTATTTCGGATTTTGGAAGATGTCGGACACACCTAACGGCACGCCACTCGACCCATATACGTCATCAGAAGTGGGATGCAACCCGGATCACCCACATGAAACACGTGCTTTAAATAGTGACTCGAGCGAAGAAAAATGGCGTCTTCTCTTCGAGCAACAAAATCAAAATTTTCTGGCGTTGGTGCAAGCAATAAAACTACCTGCATCTTCGGACTCTATTCGCCTTCCTGATTTCGACCCAGAGAAAAGAGACATCGACGCCCGAGCTTGGATAACGACCGCGGACATGTGTATCACAGATCGACATCGCCATGGATCTTCTCTGATGATCGCGTTAAGCCACGCACTCAAGGGCGAAGCATCATCTTGGCTGTCTTCAATATCGTTTCCTAATATGACGTGGGCCGATTTTAAGGAGCTTTTCGTAGCAAGGTATGACTGTCCTGAAACTGCTGCTTCCTTTCTCATCAGTATGCACGACAAGAAACCGAGAGATAACGAGTGCCTGGCCTCATACGCCGCTACCCTCATAACATCCTTAATGGCAAGGTGGAATGGACTGACTACAGAACAGATAGCAATAGCCACTGTCTTAGCTCATATTTCAAAACAAGAGCCACGTGTTCAGAGGATTGCTATAACGACTGACATCAAGACGCGTAACCATTTACAAAAGGAACTGAAGGCTGTCTCGTTCCTGAAGAGAAGTTATTCATCAAGTATTTATCGTGATGGACCCGACCTAAAAAGAAACCGACCTAATGGATCTGCTGTGACCATCAAGTGCTTTAATTGTGGACAACTAGGCCACAAATCTCTTCAATGTCGCAACAAAGCCAATTCGAAGAAGCAAGATGACCGGTCCAAACACAGGTCCTTTCACGGGGACCATAACTCGACCAACCAACCTACAGGGAGAACCGATCGCATCACCTGCTTCAACTGCCGGGAACAAGGCCACTATGCATCCGACTGCCCGAAGAGGAAAATCAAGGAGGGGAACAACGGTACCGGCGGCGGCACTGGAACTGGTCCAGCTAAGGAAAAGCGAGTAGACGTGTGCATTGTGAATGCGCCTTCGGGTTCTCTGCGTCACTCTGGTGAGTCATTCCCATTTACTTACGACTCAGGTTCAGAGTGTTCCTTAGTTAAAGAATCGATTGCTTTGAAATTTAGTGGTAAGCGAATTTATGACAATGTTTCTATGACTGGTATAGGACAAACTTCTATAGCCTCGTACATGCTCTAGGCGATCTCGTGAACAAGTACGTTGTAGTGTACATGGATGACGTGCTAGTTGTGGCCAGTAACATCGACGAAGCTTTCGATAGACTAAAGGTAGTATTAGAAGTTCTTTCTGGGAAGGGATTTTCGTTAAATCCTAAAAAGTGCTCATTCCTGAAAGAAAAAGTAGAGTACCTAGGCTTCGAGGTGCGCCGAGGTCAAATTCGTCTGAATCCACGAAAGATAGTTGCACTTACCGCTTTACAAGCGACCGGCGCTCTTAATAATCAAGGTAGATTTTATGATTTTCATTTTGATTCGGGTGCTGAGTGTTCACTAATAAAAGAAAGCGTTGCATAAAGTTTCAATGGTAAAAGAATTGCTAAAACTGTCTCTCTAACGGGAATTGGTCAAACCAGTGTATTCAGCACCCAGCAAATACTGTGTAATGTTGAAATTAATGATTATTGTTTAGAACTTTTATTACATGTTTTACCCGATGTGTATATAATAATAATAATTTATTTCAGAAAAATAATTCCATAACACATTTAATACATATACAGATTAATAATAATAATGAATAATAGTGATAATAATAATAATAATAACCAAATAATCAAAATCAGAATAAATAATTAAAAAATTAAAATTAAACATTAAAATTAAGATTAAACATTTAGGGAGCACCTCACCATTTGTTTGTTAGTCAGTACATGAACCATACAGCAGTGATTGATGTACTGACAGTCAAACCTGTCCGATAATGCTTTTAGTATGCTGTTGGAGCTGGCCCGGACCCTGCGCAGCAAGGATGTGCACCGCTTTCGCATTGTCGAATAAAAACAATCGACCCGCGCCTCGGCAAACATCCCCGACGCGCTACAGTGTCGCGGCAACCGCATCAACACCCTAAAAGCATTATTATATTGCACACGAAGAGCATTGTACTGTGTCTGCGCATATGTCAACCACAGACTGCTCGTATAAAATGACGTACAAAATGCTCTAAACAGAGTTATTTTGACGCCACTCGAACAACGCGCGAACCTGCGTGCTATCATATTAGCCCTCACAGACAACGCCCTTCGCTCCCTCTCCATATCAGCATGGTCCTTAAGGTCATATATGCGTAGTGATATTATGCTAGGTCGTGAAATATTGAGTCAAGGCTTCGTTATTAACTTGTCAACAAATAATTTTAGCATTTCAAAACAAAATAATTTGACAGTTTTAAATTGTGACGTTTTAACCGATTCTAGTATCAGTAACGACTTGAGTAATGTTGACACAGATATACCCTCTTGTAAAAAGTCAGATCTTTTAACTATTTTAGGTGAATATTCCAGTTATTTTACAACAGGTTTGCCAAAAACTCGTGTAACTACAGGTGAACTCGAAATTCGATTGATTGATCCGAAGTATAGAGGTCCTTTTAGGGTATCGGAGGTACTTGAAGGTAATCGTTATGTTCTTAAAGCCCTTAATTCCAATAGAACCTATAAGTACGCACATGACAGACTTAGGCGAATGCCTGCGAATGACATTACCAATGACAAGCTGACATGTGACCGTGATGATAATCTGTGCGAACTTGACGGGGATGGACCGTCATGTTCTAATTAATGTTGAGTTGACTGATTGAGAGTGGTTTACGGATACCGGATAGAGGTATTCAAGAGTCACTGGATGGAAGTGACTAGACTGGTATACGGAAGCTGGATGGAAGTTTCTAAGAGTCACTGGATGGAAGTGACTAGACTGGTTTACGGAAGCTGGATGGAAGTTTCCAAGAGTTGCTAGATTGAGGCAACTTCTTACTTACTTACTTGCTTACTTGACTGACGTTACTCTATATGGATTGTGTATACTGTAGCCTTGTTTTGGAATTATTTACCTTGTGTGTGCCATGCCGTTTGGTTTAAAGAACGCCAGTTCAGTTTATCAGCGGGCTATAGCAAAAGCTTTAGGTGAATTAGCTCATAGTTATATTGTTTCTTACATTGATGACCTGCTGGTATTGTATTCTACAGGAGAGCAGGGGTTGGAACGTCTACGACGTGTCTTAGATGTGTTCATTAAGAATGAAAAACGTAATCAAGTTAAACTAGATCCTAAATTTTAAGGACCGTATAAAATTTAATTGTTAGATGGTGATAGATACCGACTAAAATCTTTGTCTTCAAATCGAACCTACAAATATTCGCACGATCGGGTCCGTAGGGTGCCAGACCATCAAGTTCCTAGTAATTTTGATATCGAAATTAATGTGACCTCAGAGTCTAAATGAATGAATTTTCATATGCGATGTACAAGTTACTGACCGGTTTTTTTAAATTGTGACTTTGACAAACCCTTGACAGACAGTAGTATGTATTTGTGGCAGAACCGAAGGACCGAGTTTCTGCTGTAGCCGATGGACAGTGCTACATGTGTGTGTGTGTGGGAAACCGAAGGACCGTGTTTCCGTAGTAGGTAGCCGATGGACTGTGCTACATGTGTGTGTTGGAAACCGAAGGACTGTGTTTCCATAGTAGATAGCCGAAGGACTGGCTATATGACTAACTGTTACTGTAATGTTGACCGAAGGAAAGGTCTGACTGATTTAAACGTATGTGCGAGTCTGCTTATCTTTTATTTTTTATGTCTTTACGTAAAGATTTTGGGAACTTGACGGTCGATGAGCGATTTTTGTGATTTCATGAACTATTGTAATAAGAAGTCTTTAAATTTAAGTTAAGGCAGAATGGCCGAGCGCAGATACTTCCTTGAGTTATCTTGTTCACAGATTCATCGGTTCTACCCGAGGACGGGTAGTCTGTCAAAATGGCCGTGTCGGAGATCAAGATGTCATATCCTACAGTCGGATCTCCAACGCCATCTATTTTCAATCGTTGAAGTTAGAAACGTCAAGTCGACAGCTATCACTGACTGGAGGACAGCTGTCACTTGGGTAAAGACAAGACAGAGTACTGAGAGGGCGCCACTGTAGATTTACAACGACTACCGGGTCGTTGAATTGAGCCGGAGGGTATTCTGTTCTTTTTTGTTGCGTCTGTCGAGCGAAGCACGGGTGCTAATCAGCCTCTGTCTTGTACTTACCACGTTTCTACGTTATCCGCTAGAATCCTAGTAATCTTGTGCGTAGATACAGTGAAAGTGTTTGTGATTCCTAATTAAGCTTGTTTACTACACGCCGCATTCTTTATTTCGGATTTTGGAAGATGTCGGACACACCTAACGGCACGCCACTCGACCCATATACGTCATATATAAATACTAGCTGACCCAGCAAACGTTGTTTTGCCATGTAAAAGGGGTTGATCCAAGAGGGGTGAAAATTCATGGTTGTATGTATTTTTGTATGCTGTATCATAAAAATATAAAAACAAAAAATTTTGTCAAAAAAAAAAAATGCTGTGGAACACCCTTAACATTTAGGGGGATGAAAAATAGATGTTGTCCGATTCTCCACCCTAACCGATATGCATGCTAAGATTTACGAAAATCGGTCTAGCCGTTTCGGAGGAGTTTAACTTATAACACCGTGACACGAGAATTTTATATATTAGATATGTACATAAGTTAAAATAAATATGTAAGTAATAACATGCAAAATATATAAATAAGACAATTAATTAGATATGTACTTAAAAACTTGTGAAAAACAAAATTTATTTCTAAATGGCCTGCATGTGTCCGTAAAGTGATGTTTTCTGTGATAAATTCAGCAATCATTACTAAAGACAATGGCTGTATGGGCATAGTTCCCCTTGCCTTTCCTTCGGGATAAACTTAAACATAACTTAAAAATAAAAGTATACATATCAAACGATAAATAATGCCTAAACTAAATGGAGCAAGACCAGGCAGGCAAGCAGGCCCACGTGCGTCAGCCATAGAGGTGGATCGATGCCAGGGTAAAAGGAACGACTCCCTTTTAGCCAATCGTGTATAAAACAGTAGTAAGTAAACTAGGTACCTATCTAAAACTAATTTGCGAGTAGTTTCCTAAGATGACTTTTAAATGTACCGACTGTTTTTAGGGCACGAATTGGAGGGGGCAGATCATTCCAGCATTTGGAGGCAGCAAACCTAAAAGAACCCCTGAAGGCCATCGACCTAGGCGTAGTGAACACGTGAGTGCAGCTCCTTCTTTCATAGCGAAAGTAATGGTCTTTCGCCCACCTAAGCTTGGTAAAGAGATACTCAGGTATCTTTCTATTCAGGACTCCAAACAGAATAGTGGCAAGGTGAAGTCTCCTGCGAGCCTTCATTTGGTTCATGATTGGTTTATCAAATAGTTTTTAAACAAAATAAATTAACTTAATATTTGTTGGAATTTTGCCCAATGCAGAAGTTTTGAAGCTTGAAAAGGTTATAGCACTTTATAGCACGTTTTAAATAGCAATAATGACAATATTAACTTGGAATAAGCACTTAAATACCCACCTGCTAAAACCACAAGTAAAACGATGAAGCCATCGCTGTTCAATAAGCCCGATAAAGATCTCGAGCGTTGTTCGCGTAATTAAAAACAAGGAGAGGCGAAGTTCTGCTTACGAGAGGATTGCGACCGTTTATAAATTTAAATTGACTTGGGTTACTTCTTCGAATAATATACGTCTTGCTTGGGTTGGTGGTGTCCAAAAATGTTTTAGTGAAGATAATGATGTGATTGCAGATAAATGATTTAAGTTGAATTTCGATCACGTGAAATGTGTTATTCATATAAGCCGCATAATTGCCAAGTACTTTTTCCGTGAAAGATTAACACTTACCGCGTATACTTGGGTAGCGACAATGTTACCGTTGTACCTTACCTGTCTATTCAGCTAATGTAGGTAAAGTGACATATAGGTACATATTTTCCTTCCGGGGGATTCGAACTTAATATCATAATTATGTTTTTAGATATCGCCTAAAACTCAAAATGTCTTGAGTCCCAAAATACCTGAAATTTAGTAAACCTGATTGTTAATTAATAGATAGATAGTTAACATTTCAAATGAATGTTAGCAGCCAAATAAATTTCAAACAGTCCTAATGAAATCACAACAATTCTAAAATCGATTTAAATAAACCCTTATAGACTTGCAAAACTTTAACGGCTGCAATAAAAGTAAATCGTTGTATTAATTTCATTATAAATTCAATAATAGAAATAACATTAGTTATGGACAATTTAGATTCAATTCAGATAGCGGGTGTGATTGGAATACGTGCCACGTTTGGCCTGTATCTAGGTCTTTTAGGATTTAATTTGGTAACATAACCAATATTGAGGCATAAAATAAACAGTTTTGTGGCATTTAAATCTGCTGGGTTAGCATTTATTAGTATATAGTGAGAGAAATAGGTAATATTTGCCTTACATTGGTCACGAAGGATAATTGTAAAGAATCGATTTTGAAATAAAATTTGTACTGGCCGTTTTGATGTTAATGTACAAATAGTCGTATGTATTGTAAGAGTTGTTACAGATAACACCTATTAGTAAAGTAGTAACTCTTAGTACTTAAATTATAGTTAACAAGAAGTATATTCGAAGAATATTAAACTAGATTTAAAAGGCAAACGATATCGTGTTAAAAAAAATTAAATTGCACTGTATCCAAATCTATTTCTACTTCAATACAGGGTGATTTATGGTCGTCAACGTTCCCAGTAAATAGACTGCGTTTTTCTGCATAAATGCACATAGACGCGCGTAGCAGGATTTTTTCACGAAAAATAATTAATACCTGTCTATAAAAAAACTAACATTAACACTAGACACTATAAATTTCGCACGATCAAGGAATTTAAAAAAAAAAAAAAAAAAAAAAATCCCCAGCATTTTTTTTGGCATAAACTTACTTTATTTCATGTATAGAGTACGTACCCTTCGTTAAAGGTGGCCACAAAAAAACACCCTGTATTTACAAAGTACATAACATGATTAATTTTATTAAACAGGAACCTCACAACTCTTGCGCAATAAACCTCTTCTCACACAGCTTAAAACCAACCAACATTTTGATTTCCAATAAATCATTTTACATCCGCCACTTCATATTAAACAGCACTAACTAAAACCGCATACGGTACATTCCCAGAAATTAATGTACGTTTCATAAACGTTTATCGGATTAATGTCGAAATTTGTACGCTGTGTAAACATTTGCCTGCGCCAGTCGTATATTCATGTCCGTTGCACTGAGATTGGAGATAGGAAATCCAATCGAAATTTACAAACCCTTGTCGTTTTGCCCATAACGTGGTAGGAGGCCTTGCAGAATTAAATCCAGGGTTAGCTGGATTGGTTGGATATTGAATCTCAATCATACCCTACCGTAGAGTGTAAATCTGTTTGGAGTTTGGGCTGTACATATGGATGCAGTTTGCGATATCCCGCTGGGTTCACTCTGCGCGATCACAACAAATCATTCATGGGACCCACCTACGGTAATGATTGCTTTACCGTAATACAAATGAGACCCTGCGTATGCTTGTTTATTTGTCAATCAAGAAAATTTTATTTAAATTGAAAGTGAATGTAACAGCAATGCATACTTTACTGAATTTATTTGTGTTCACTTTAAATGAATTCAGTCAGAAGAACAACAAATAGAAACAAAAATCTACGTCCATAAAACATGTAAATAGCCCAAATACATTCCACGCGAATACCGTCGTATTTAACTAACTTCTAAACACCGGTATTTTGGTAACAAAAGATGAAAAGCGGCTATAAAATTTCACCATTTCCCTTTTGTGGGGGGCAATTAGGCTAATGAAGTGGTGCGAGGTATGAATGAACGGCTCTTCGTTCCTCGCATTCAAGACCCAGCTTTCATATGGCTGATTCATGATGGGCTACATTCTATGGCGCTAGGAAATTGTTGGAGCAGATAAGGTTGGGTCAATTATTTTAGAGCTGATGGGATGCTTTGATCCTCTCGTAGTGGCGATAATGACTTCAATGAGGAAATAGTTTCTTTCAATCATTCTAATTGAACTAGATTTCGAAACTGTGAATTTAATAAGACATGAAAGAGTGATATTGAATTATGTATGCAAGTTGAAAATTACCATTACAAAGAATCGGTCATTTCAAAACCTCTTAAGTCACATTTTTTTCTAACAAGCTTTTTTGTCTGAAAATCGTTCCTTAAAGGAAGATACGTATTCTGGGTAAAAACCACGTAAGTTGGTACATTATTTCCTCTTTAAATAATACCGCGCGAAAGACGTTCATTGCGTAGACAACATTAGTCAGTGACGAAAGAGGTTTTTGCATGCACTACTAGATTTATGTTGGCTTTGAGTTTTCATACAGATATGAGTTTTCAGTAGAATTCAGATCGAACTTCCATCAACCAAAGCTTATGATTTAAAAGTGCCCATCAATAAAAAAACCGGCCAATTGCGAGTCGGACTCGTGCACCGAAGGTTCCGTACAAACCTGTTTTACTATATGATGTAACTAAATTTTTACGGTTTTCGCAATTTTTCCTTTATCTGTGCTAAAACACGTTGCTTCGTACCAAATTTCAAGAGTCTAACTTCACGGGAAGTATATCCTGTAGGTTTTGATTCCCTTGAGCGTGTCGAAAATTTGCAGTATAAACAGCTGTATCTTTTGATTGCGTTGGCTTAAAGTTAGATTTTTTCACAGCTCCAAGGGACAGTAGACCTGAGTATTTGATATAAATTTCAGCTTGATAGCACGCGTTCCTGAAGAAAAAGGGTCTTGACAGACAGACGGACGGACGGACGGGCAACCAAGTGGTCCTATAAGGGTTTCGTTTTGTGTAGTTCTCAATTATAAGCAATAAAAATATGATAACTACGATTGTTTTGGTTAAATTATATACCACTTACTCCATTTCTTGCTAAAACAATATAAGTCAAGAACTTTATTTCAGGTTTTTATCATTATTCTCTTAATAAACTGTAAAGGTTATCTATTCGCTATATTACTTTTTTACCACTACTGAATTAAACATAAAAAACTCCCTTAAAACTTATTTGTTTAAGTATGAAACAGTTTTTATTGATTTCTGATTAAGTGACTTAAGAGGTTTTTGAAATTACCGTAATATTGTATAACAAACAATAAAAGACGAATTGATTTATTGTTAGGTAGCAGTAGGTACATAAAGAATAATAAACAAAAACCAATCTAAAACAAAGTTAGAGATAAATTGCAAAGAAATTTATAGGCAAACATGTCAGACATTGCAGATTTATTTACCGTGAAAGGCGAAATCGAGAAGAGATTGTTGAGTTAAGTAAACATACTCGCGATTTAGCTGGAGGCTATTTATCAAATGCTCGATAAACAGAATGGGAAATTGAATCCAAGTCAACGGGGACCACGAAAATGATTTATTGCCATTATAAACAAAATGCAGACTGATCATTTTCCATTTGGAATATTGGATTGAGACCGCCAAGGGAGTTTCTGACTTGAAATGGTACTACAAATGACGTTAAACGCGTTTTAATCGTTTATTGGTCGGTGGCGCTTTGACGCGAACGATTGGTTTATTACGTTGATGTTTTTCATTTAATAAGTGCTTCGGGTTTTTTATGTTATTGTTGAACAATCGTAACGATCTGTTATATAATATCAAAAAATAATTCACTACTTAATGTATTCTGTGCGAATAAAATTGTAGTAGAGAAGAAGTAAGAAAGGGAATAACCATATTTGTAAAACTGTATTATAACATAAACTTAAATAATGTTACGAGCTTGGGACTTAATACAGTTTCCATACTATAGTAATGATTCTTTAGAGATCCAATTTTAACAAACTTAAACCATTTCAAGGCCGATTTACCTCAGTATTTGAAAGATAACCATAAAATTTTAGTCCCTCGTTATATTTAGACGATATGATACGACCCAGATGGTCACGCTGTCCGATTTTAGTATCTCTCGAATCTTTTAAAGCCATCCATTTAATCGTGACCCTTCATATACCCGCGAAGATGAAAAGTTAGTTCATAAGTTATGAAATTTCAGGGTTCTAGACAAAATGGTGTTCAGTTACAACCGATAGCCTGTTTTAAAGAGCAGTCTATATAGAGTTTGTATCAGGAAAGGATTCCTGATCCCGCGGCGCTAGTTGTTATGTGTATCTATGTAGTCTGCATACTAAAAAATGTAGATCCAAAATAATCCACGGGAAGATTTACATGAGACGTACTCTGACATTTCATAGTTATGACCGTGCGCGGAAAAGGAAGTATATTTTTAGTTGTATGGCATCTGGTCGCGTGAACTCGGGCCTTTCATAGAAATGCCTTAATTAACATGTCCCTTGAGGGATACACTGTAATTTGTGATTCCCACATGTCAAGGAATAACGAGAAATTTATTTGGCATGGCCTTGTTTTATTTTAATATAGGCCTTTCACTTTTTGTTTCATTTCTCTCACTTCGAACACCATCCAAAAAACGATTGGTATACTTTTAGTGCAAATATGTAGTTTGATCAGTAGGTAAGCAGCTTAGGTACTATTGGTTAAAATACGTCAAAAATACTCATTGTTATTTTAAAACTCCGTCTAAAGTTAGACACTGATTAAAAATGACATACGACAGCATAAAGTATAATATCTGTAAAATTTTGTGATAACAGGGACTATACGTTGACAGACGTTTATAATCTATAGTAAGTTTAACTAATAATCAAACATTAAGTAATTTCTGATAATATAATAAAAAGGGTTTGATAATAACTATCCAGTTGGGCAGCTCGAGAAAATGACAGAAATATCTGCTACTTTATAATATTTTGGTATAAAAATGAAGCTTATGTTATTCCGTTTGTAAATATAGCAACGCGACCACCATGGCGGAAATACTATGAGCAGTGAAAATATCGAATTTATTAGCTTTATAAACTACAACATGACAGTTTTGGAGTTTAGTTACAAATTAAGTTTACAATTTATATTCAACGTTTTTAGAAAGTTTTTGTTTTTACCCATCAATATGTTCTTTAACTTTATGTACTGAAGATAATGGTCAAAAAACGTTTAAGTACCTACTTACTCGACGGTGACTTCTATCCTCTATTGCAACACGCTTATTAGAACTAGGTACAGAATAAGTTGATACAGGTACCTAGGTACTTACTTCTTCATTTACTTAAGTTCATGTTGCTTTGACGAAACTTATTCTATTATCTACCATGCTACTTCGCTTAAATAACGTGTCCCTTTAAAAATAACGTCAAAACCGGGGGAGAATAGAACTACGGGAAAAACAGTCATGATTAACATCAAAACGAATGCTCTCATGGATCAAAGGAAGAAATCATAAGGTTATAATGAGGTAATAGTGAAAAGTTAGAAGTCTATACTTACTCTAGACTAAGTCGAAAAAAGGTTATAACTGATTATAAAAAGAACCAACCTCCATGGACTCCACAGTAGTCGCCAACGCAGTCGGCATGCTGCGCATGCGCGCCCGAGCATGGAGTGTCGCCGGTGCAGGACCTGCGTCTGGTCTGCCGACAGTCGGCACCACAGACCGACCACTCGGACCAGGGCCCCCAGCGCCCGGGAAGTGCTGGAATAGAGGGCTCAATTTAGACTGGTATTTTTGTTTCATCATGATCATTGGCAGTCCACTGTTGAACATAGCTGCGCATAATGACTAGTGAGAAAAGTAGGAGCCTGCATCTAGCAGATACCCGCGATTCCATCTCGCGGGTAGCCTTCCCAACGTTATGCTTAAACCAATCACGGTATAAGAAGTCCGGCGGATTATTCACAAACTAAATAAAAATAAAATGAAACGATGATAAAATATTTTGCGATGAGTTTAGAGTGCGCTAAACGTGATTAGGCTATATGCTTTTTACGTCAAGGGTTTCATAGGTTTTTTCGTTTACCTACTTTCTAAGTTTTTTTTTGTTACAGAAGCATCATATTGGCGCTAGCGTCCATCTAATTTTTATGCATAGTATATTTTTCATTATTATGTACTTCTTTGATACTTCCAGTTATTGAATGTCGCTTAGTGTAACTATATACTAGAGATCTTAAAACATCTTTGAGGTATGTTTGTATAATGAGATAACAGCTGCCGCACATAACCTTATTATACCTTATGGTGCCGCAGTAAACTAGAATAGACATTACAATAAACAACAAAATGTCAAAACTCCGCAAAAGTCGCACCATTTAAGTCCCTTGAATTACCGGATCGTTTAAAATTATTAATAGCATATCTAATAATATAAAAGGCACGTAAGGTATCGCCCTATAAATTGAAATTAAAATAAACGGCAAGATGGCCGTAACTGCCCTTACATGCGAGTGTGGCATAAATCACAAGTTTTTTATAAAAGAAATAATAGAGTGCCGGCGCATACGAACTGAAGAGAGGTTGGCCTAAGTTATGAGATTTTAACTTTAAATTGATTGGTCCAACTTTGCAAATTAGAAGTTTTTCCCAAAGTTTTTTCACATCTATAATAACCAATTTAAAATAGAGTCTGATATTTTATACTGTTTTTACAATTATATCTTAGTTATCAATGTAATTTTTGTTTAAAATGTCAAAATCAATTAAGTAAAAACTTCAACTGCAGTCTTATGGACATAAAATAAAACTGTACTATATTCTAGATCATGTCGGCACGACGTGTCACTTACGAAATCAATATCATTTTATTAATGTCCATTAACAAGACTACCTCGTAATAAAAATTACCGTAGCTCAAGTTTATTGTCGACATAAAATACCTATTTTATTGAGTTCCATAAGAAGTAGATACTAAATTAAATCAATTAAACCTTAAGATTTCATCGCTTTACAATTTTATGAAGACGGTAGTTTAATGGAGTTTCTAGTTAAACTTGCAGATTTTATACTGTAATTTTAGTTTAATATTATTACCTATGGACATGATATTACAGTCGCAATGAGTCTACGACTTGCTCCTGGAGTTTTTAATGTTTAAAGTATACCTATAACAAGAATAAAAAACGCTTCATATTAAGGAAGATGATTTTAATATAGGTATAATTATTATAAAAGATAATTTTATTTTAGAACTAAATTTTAAATTAGATATTTACATGAAATCTTTATTGTATCATGTAGTAACGCAGGAAGTATATGCAAAGAGTAAAGTTTATATTTAAAAAGATTCCTTCCTTGCAGCAAAATCATTTCATTTGGTTTTTGCAGATAACGGTATTCACCCGCAATATCTTACAATTTGGGCCGGCCAATTACTCTTCCCCACACGTCGCGGTGTGGGTGTAACATACGCATATTAAACTACAACACAGCAACGTTTCTTATTAATTAATGTGCGCACACATAAATCAGATGGGGTTCGTTAGAGGAACAAGCACGAAGGACTTTCTCTTGACTTGTTAGAGTTCGGCGGTTGGGACAAAGTGATATTTTTACAATTGAAATAAGATAAAAAAAGTTATATTGTAGTTATGTTGTTATTGCCAGTTTAAACAGAGAGTTCAATCATGTTTTGAATCATTATACGTACATGTTCAATATTACAGTAGATAATATAGATAAATTAGAATAGGACAGAGATAGAGGTGTATTTCCTAGATGTTTTACAGTTACCCCGTAAGAGATAAAGGCGTGATTATATGTATGTATGTATGTGACATTTTGACAGTTGATATTTTAATTTGTTTTAGTGTCGATTTTTCCAAATGTCAGATAGTCTATCAGAAAAATAAAGTTGATGCTGTCTCTATCATGCTCAACTTTTAGAGAGAAACAGCATCAACTTTATTCTTTTGATAGGCAATTAGACGTTTGGAAAAATCTGCCATTAGATAAACATTTTATGATTTTCACTTGCTGATGCTTACCATGGTGAGTGAAACATATACTTAAGTGTCTATTTCGTCTCTCGGTACAAGTTTATTTTCTTCTAAAATACAAATTCACCGGTTTTTGTTCGATTGTTACCTACTGCCGTTATAGAAAGTTAACAAATTGAATAAAATTTCGTCCCACTGTCACGTACTTGGCGAATTAAATAAAAAATATATTAATAATACAAAGGTAATGACTTTGTCGTACAGCCTTGATATGGTCTTTTTTATATATATTTAATATTTTTATAAATTTATTTTTCTTCTAATAATTTAACAATTAATAACTAATATGTATATTTTTAATATTTATTTATCTATAATAATTTTACATTTCTAAACTAATATGTAGGTATTAACATTTTTTATTTTAAAATTATTAATAAAGAAATGGAAAAAATTCCTCACCCGGGTGGGAATCGAACCCATGACCCCTGCATTCCGCGTGTCGGTGCTCTAACCACTAAGCCACCGGGTCAATTACTCGGATGACGAATTTTACCATCTCTTTTCTAAATTACATATTTTTTATTTTATATTTTGATTGAGGGTATAAAAATGATTTGCAATACATTGGTTTTAGTTGTTAGTTAGTTGGTTCGGTAGATAGAACTAACATTGAAAACTAATCCTGATGATGCCACGGGTGTTGGCGAAACATGTCGATTAAAATTTTAATTGGTTTTTGGATTAGCAGCTATGTATTTATGGTTGCATGCTAGGTGCTTGGATCTGGCTTCTCGTTGCGACTGTAGCGTCTTGTGTTCGTGATCATGAGTCGGCAGATCCGAGGGTCAGCCGAGGGTATAGGGCCCGGTGGTGGGCGATCCCTCAATAGAGATTTGAACTTCCGAATAGTGACGCCTGATACAATTCAATATTTAAAAAAATATATTAGTAACGTAACGCAATTCGGTATATCCCAAGATGAAGGACACATTAGCATGATACGTCCTTTATACGACACTTAAGATTATGGCGGTTCTCTACCGAATTTTAAGCAACAATAAAAAATGCTGTCACATACTCGGGTTACCGAATTTTAAAAGTATTTTATTTTGTTGTATTCGGGTTCGCCAAGTTATATATTTTTATTACGTACTTTTTATAACACGAAAAACATTGTGTACGTCGATTAAATGAATTCTTACTTCCGCACTCAGTTACAACTTCCATGTTAACCTAATACTGATTCTGTTACACAGTTTTAGTATATATAATACAGGGTGTAACAAAAGAGGTATGTTAAGCAAAGAGCTATGTAAATAGCCCACTAAATGAAACCTACCCTGAAAATTTCAGACTTGAAATCACATGTTTATTTTTCCAGGTAGTATGGAGAATTCCTATACAACTCAGGAATGTTCATACAATCTTGAAAAATAAACATGCGATTTCAATTCTCAAATTTTGGAAACAGGTTCTCTGTAGAGGGCTATTTACATAGATTTTCACTTAACATACCCTTTCTGTTACACCCTGTATAAGTAGTATGGATTATCTGGCAAAATTATGTGGATATTGTGTTTCATTTAAACAACGTTGTATTTGTAATAAAACACCGCTTCGGCTACTCCCCATTTAATATCGTGCGAAATTTTAGTGTCAGTGTTTATGTTATTAGACATATATTTTTCGGAAATGTCCACGCAGTCTATTATCTTATATTGTACCATTATATTGTATATTTGTTTATTTTTCAATTAACATGACTGAACATAAAATAAAGCAGGAAACGCCTTTATTAAACTGAGTAAGACACGCCCGGCAGCAATAATAATAAATAAGTCTATATTTAGTACATTGTTGTTTCTTAATCCCGAGACTGTTACGTTTTTGTTTGAAATTCCTTCTCGACAGTCACAATAGTAGCTTATCTGATCTCAGTAATTATGTTACGTGTGAAACGAATCTGATACCTTACTTAAGGCCTGGTTAAACAGAGAACGTATTTAACGCGCGGTAAAACGTTTTAACTGCTAACCGCCGCGTTATAATGTCGCGTTATGTTGTATAGTGTAGGACAAGCACGAACCTCTCGATAGTCAATAATGCCATCGCCACGCTGTCGTATCTCAAAGATTTTGCTCGCGAGTCGACTCGCGAGCGTTACAGCGCGTAAAAAGGTTCATGCTTACTCTACTGGACTAGGCTATACTGGCATAGAGCAAAAGTATAGTTATTTTTCTATGACATCGGTTACACGGAGCGAGTATGTTCCGCAGTGTTATTATGTCGCGTTGTATTGTACTGTATTTGTCACACTGAAAATATGCAACGTTAACTCGCGTTAGAAACGCTAACGCCCTGCCGCGCTTTACGCTCTCTGTTTGACGAGGCCTTTAGATAAAATTAGCGTTCTTCGAATAATGTTTGCTGTACTTGGTATGAGAACGATTTTTTTTTCATTTGTTACTGTATCTTGTTGATAATGGAATGGATTAAAGTTATGTGCTTGACTAAAAAATACCTGTATTGTTACAGTTGATTTCCTGGAGTTGACTAACTTAGTGTATTATAAAATTATTAATAAAGAAATGGAAAAAATTCCTCACCCGGGTGGGAATCGAACCCACGACCTCTGCATTCCGTGCCAGCGCCCTTACCACTGAGCCACCGGGTCAATTACTCGGATGACGAATTTTACCATCTCTTTTTGAAATTACATTATTGGAAACGTTATTTTTCATCCCGATAGCTATACATAAGCCAAATCTCAGCAAACAAAGCTGAATCCCTCAGCACAATGTTTTAATGATAAAACGATCAACCATATCCTAACGGATTATATTATGGAGAAGTGTTTTTATCTTAGTCAAGATATTATAAATTATAAAATTATTAATAAAAAAATGGAAAAAACTTAGTGTATTTACATAGTCCATGGTTCAACACAATAAAACATACTAAATTCTTCTGCTAGTCCCGTACCTTACACAAAGTAAAATTATTTATCGATCGAAACGATAAAGCTTCGTCACCGACACGTTTACTCCAATAGGAAGCCCCTTAGGTAACCTGGCCTATGATTGCAGTACTTTTATGCATTGATCTATCGAGTGTCATGCATGATCTTTGAAAATAGTCTGTTAACGGTAGAAAGCGATTACACAGAAAGGAATTAAAATTAACATTGTCTTCTACATGGATTACACAGAAAGAAAAAACGACCGCAACATTACATTACTAATTCCTTTCACAGGATTAACACACGTTTCGAGTTGCATCGACAAAAGTCGCCGTCTCATCTATACAATAAAACTTTAACACGCTTCATTAGTTATTGTTGATCAGGCCGCCATGGCCGACACATGTTCCCAATTAGCAGCCATTTCTACGGCTCACGGTTTAAAACAAGCGGTCTTGATTGAGTTTTATTGTCCACCCGGTTGGTCTAGTTGGGTACTACACAGTACACATGGTGTGATCGCTGTCGGCCATGTTGTTTGTTGCCACGTTAATAACAGTGCTAAAATTATTTTATGGTCTTTCCATCGATTCCTTTCCATTCTGCAGTAACTTTAATTTTCATGAAAGGTTAATTCAATGCTCAGTATTATGTACCTACTCGCTTATTTATTGAATTCATTAGCTTAGCATGCATGAAGAATATAATGAAAATAGATGTAGTGAAAGACGTGTGTCAGACTCAGGACAGTGACAAGTGGAGATCCGTGATCCTTCGGGAAAGGGGCATGATTTTATGCATGTATGTGTATGTATTCATTAAAAATGTGTATCAATTCCAAATCGTTGTTAGCTAATGTTATTTATCAGTGTCTCGAAAAAGAACATACATTGTTTTTTGTGAGATTGATAAATTTACTTAGGTATAGTAACCAAATAGCTAAACAGACAAGCAACGGGTAGGTATAAAACGTGCTTCAAATCGCTTGAGTGCAAGCATTCATTCCCTACATCCGCAAGCTAACTTATATTTATAGAAGAAATACCTAAATCTAACTGCCCCATTACGTCCTTAGCTACGAACGTTCATGTCAAATGAAATCATTAACTATATTTATCGTGTCATATTTTACGTTTAATAATAAAATTTTGTTACAACTAACACATGCGACGTCTCAGTGTTTAATGATGTTCCCCTTTTGATGATTCACAAAATGAGCATACTTGTCAATCGTTGCGACCGTGTGTGTCATATCCCGAAACTCGTGTATGCGATTGTACCATAAAGGAAGGACAGGGGAGATACGCTAGTCTGTGTTGACTTGTGACCACCAATAACTCAGCATGAACAAATCACTGGCTAACATTTGCCAATCACCTTAGTCTATCGTGACTATCACTCTGAAATGGCGAAAATTAATAAAAATTAATAAAGTGCAATATAAATATTGGACATAGTAAAACGTTGCAAACAATAGTACATTACAAGAAAAAATCATAATAAATTAAGTCACACTCCTATTTCTGCTTTATCACAGAGAAATAACTACATATGTCATTTGAAATTTCTAAGAAAAGCGAGCAAAAACGAGGTAAGTCGATACACATCATCGAGCAAGCATGAAGTAAGTTAATGCACATTATTTACTTTGTGGCACTGTAGTATGAACTATTAGGCCATCTCTTCTTAGTACTTTCTTTATGTACAGTAGACCTTAAATAATGTGCTCCAAACATAAACTTTATTACAAACATACAAGACTATAATCCCTATGAATATTCCGTGCATATGCTTGAAATTTTAACGTCGCATTCAAGTACTTCACTTTCTTTGATGTGTATAAGTGTAGATTCGTTTTATGTGCTTTCAGATTTTTATAGTTCAGATAGAAATAAGAGATAATGCGAGTCAAAAGCTTCAATTGTGGGGATTTGCCGCACGTGCTTTTTAAGTATAGTTTTTATGTGAACACCAATTGTTTTAATGCCCATTCTCGTGCTTCACAGAATAAGCATTTTATTGCTTTCATTATTTCACGTGCTTTGTTTCGACATTCAAAGGGGCTTATGTGTGAAATTTGAAGTAAATTTCAATGGAATTAAATGAGCTTCATTGAGTACTAGTTTATTTATGAGGGAAAGTATAAGGCGTAACAATAAAATGGCTTTACGTTTATTTCCTCAAAGTTTAAACCATACAAGCCTTTCTTATTTCAAAGGCTTTGAACTTAACAAATTCTCAAATAGATTAGCACAGTATACATAATATTTTATGGAGATATGTATTTACTGTTCTGATGCGAAGCTTCACTAGAATACATCAGCTGCATCTCTTTACGTGCATGTCGTAAGCTAGCAACTTGCCACTGCATACCTGCCTGGCTGTGGGATTTCCTATTTGATCCTGCAATTCTGACTACTCAATCTCGGGAATACAGCCATGTATATGTACAACGTAAAATACTTACCGATAAGAAGTTGCTGCGTATTATCGTAAGCTTGGAGATCGATGTATCCATCTTGATAGTAAGCGTAAAAAGAAAATGATAATTTAGACAAACTATTATAAGATAGGCCAGTAAATTAATTAATACTTATAATCTAGCACCTTAGCGATCTTTTCAATGATAGAATATACAGTACCTTTCAGAATCTCTCTGGCTAAGAAGACTGTGTGTGCTACTAACCGTGTAGTAAAAATCGATTTATCTATACCTAAAATATGGAATGCTTTGTCATAACAAAGCCTGAATCGCTGATTACAGACCTGAAACTTGGACGGTATGTTCTTTGTACGGCGTAGGCTTCCAATAAGGAGGGATTTTTCGAAATTCTAATTCTGAGTGGGTAAAAACTGGGGGCAAGGTCTATACAAGGCGATTCTCTTTTGTTGCAAAATACATAAAATTTTGCATTAACATACCGTGGGAATTTTAGAGTTACACTAGCAAAGCACTTCCGAAAATTTTCACGGAAAAATCTAGTGAAGTCATAGTAGCTTTCTAGCTCACAGATCTCATTTATATGAAAGACACTCAGTCTTCTACCAAAGACATCTGGAGTGCGTCAAATGGACCGTTTGATGTGAAAATGTGGGCAGCGGCTGCGGCGTGTTTATTTTTTGCACGGCCATTTCTGTGCACGTGGCTTCAGCTACTGGGTGATTATGATACCAGTTTTTATAGATCTCGCAAAAGATATACAGACATGGAACTGGTAGCTGGTGGCATTGAAGGTTAATCTTACGAAAAGTTGCGAAATATAGTTGATTCAGAGGTGGCTGTACTTTTAGTAACAATTACTAGGTAGTGTCAATGCCAATATATGTGTAGACATGAGCATAAACGAATAGTTATTCTATTAGTACATCTTTTTTTCTGAAAACCTATCCCAAATAAATTATAAATGTCACGGCGAAAGGGCGCGTGGCACCTTCTTCCAAATTGTCTCTCGTACTCGTACATGCAAGTAATTGTTAATTGTATTGTTATTGGTATTTTATTCACTTTATGGCAAATTCATTTCATTTCTACAAACAAAATAAATTTATTATATCGAAGCGGAAACAGGTACTTACAGGAGTTACTGATACCTTTCATATCTATGTTTTTACATCTATAAAATTGTGTGCTAATGAAAATCAGTTGCCAACATTTTATATTGGCAGGAAATTAGTGATAAATTGTGAGTGATTGGTAACTTTTCAAACAGGATGTGAACAGAGTAAATGATATACTCACTATATTTTATTGGTTTATGTTTAAAAGTAAGCTTATATAAAATCATGTTCTATTTCGTTACTAGTTATTCCGACAAAAATAGACCCAAGTATAGAGAGTCAATTTATTTGTATAAAACATTAAACGATTTTTATGGAATAACCAATTGTTGTATGATTTTCACAAGATAGGTTCATCAGACTCTAGCGCGCATCCAAAAAACCCGTAAGAATACTACAAAACATAGCGACCATAGCTTTAAAAATGTTTCTCTTAACTTATTTTGATGCACTCATTTAGAAGGTTTTGTGCATTTGCTTTGAATCTGGGGGACAATTCCGTAAAATTTTAAAGTCGAAACGCAACCACCAAAATTTTATCTACTGTTTTTTTGGAATCACCCATCTGTCCACAGCTGTTGCTAATTTACAGGTCCTACCAAAGACTCACCGTTTTGGCATGGAACGCAATCTGAAGTCCGCTGAACCGCCTGACCCTGACACGAGGCGCCTCCATTAAGTGGATGGGGCTCCGTACAAGTCCGGGTCCTCCGCTGGCCACCAGAGGCGCGCCCGTTGCATCTGCATGCTGTCCAGGGGCCCCAGGATGACCAGCCTCCATTTACTGTTAAACAAAACAACTGTTATAATCAAGGAGCCTGTGATGCGGGCCTTTATCAGCTGCATATCATTCTGTGCATGTGTGTATATTTCAATGTTGTGTTGTCATGTTAATTTTTAAAAAGCATCATTATATTATATAAATCCCAAGCCACTTATCTACCTAGACATGAAATTCGAGCTAAACCATTACAATTATTTTTTGTGCTACAAACACATTTTCGAAGAATTCGCATTTGCCTGTATCTCTGTCAGAGATCACTGTGCACGCTTGTTAGTGAGACACGCTACGTTGCGTGCACTACCTGTCTAGTGTGCGCAGCCCTTAAGGCTCGATACATTGTAGCGAAATTAAGGTGGCCGGTCCTTGTTAAAAATTATTTGTTATGAAAATACTTGTAGTGATAATAATAACAGATTAATTCCCATCTCATGCTAAAGAGAATGTCTTTCACATTTAGCGATTTTCCTTCTGAAATCAACCTACACGGTACTTATTATGTATAGTATAAACATATTTTATTTTTGCATTATTAAAGGAATTTCTTCACAAATTTTATGTAGTTAAATCTGAAACAGCCGATTTAAATTTAAACAAAGTACCAATTTCAAAACACGGCAAGTTTTTAATAATTTAATATCTCAAGTGAATTTTGTAAACATAAATTTTCCTACCTACATTTAGTAAATTTAAAGCGTTCAGTGGTAATGGCGGGTGTTTTCTTAAATTATACTTAATGGTCATCCATTAGGTTATTGTTGCGTATAATGTGTGCCAGAATTTACGTTCGTGCACATGCCGCGCCGCGCCGCCTAAATTACAGTGTGTAAGGACCTTAAGGATGGGTGACAGGTGGTTTTCTATTTCTAAAAGAGAGAGATTTCTTTTCAAATTTTATATCAATTTAAGTTTCTTAGGTAGGATGGATGAATAACTGAACTCTAGAATGCTACTACTACTTTTTATTGCGATAAAGTTTTTTTTTTTACAAAATATGTAAGGTATTTTTTTGTTTGTAATTTTACAAATAATTTACGTTTACAGCTAGATAGACTTTGTAGAATATAACATGATGAACTACACATTTTGTTACATTAAAATTATAACGATAACCCTTATTAGTATTCAATACAAAGACGTTAAAAAAAAGATTGTCTGAAATACCAAGAACAAGTTAAACAGAACTACTTCCAATATATCTTTTCCCATGGCAGATTAAAAAATTAAAATACAAGGAATATCTCTACACTGCGCTTACTGAACCAGACCACCCGTGGCCGGCAATTTAGGAGATTTCTCAATAAAAATTGATTACCCTATTAGAGATTGAGTTTGTTATTAACCTATTAAAGTACTGTTAATATTAATAAAGTGCTTTTTGTAATAAAGTAGATTTAGAGTAAAATTTATGATAGAATTATCTTAAAATATTTCTTTCACTTAGTGTCGTTTTTTGTTTATCATTTATTTTCTAATCAAGTTCTTGAATTGGAATTTTAGATTAGAATTTAAAAAATAATATTATTTACTGACTGAAGCTAGTCATGTTTATGATAGTGAAGTTACTTTACAAATTTTCAAGAAAAAGTTTCTCTTGTTACTCCCCTTATCACCTAGGTAGGCTAGATAGGTAATGTTAAATTATCAGCAAAGTTTTATTTAGAGCTTTGCTATGAAGACTCCAAGAGGCACAATTCCCCGTAACTTCCCAAACAGATCAACCAATAAAACGTCCGCACTAAAACTAACACCGTCATAAACAGCTTTACGAAATAATAGTAATCATTAAATAATTGTGTGCGACAATAAAAGTATTGTCCAGGAGACACCCACACGGGCCTATTCACGACGCGATAAAGGGAAATATATAGTCCAATTTGCAAGTAAGTGCGACAATTCCTGTACAAAGGGGCGAGACAGGCCTCTAATAAACGTAATTGGTGTCTCGCAAGATCCCAATTAGGGCATTAACACAAAGCAAACGGAACTAGGAAAAGATAGGAAAGGAATGGTAGAGTCGGATCGCGGAAGACGGATGCGTCAAGAGAACGGATCAGTGGTTCAAAGTATTGAATTTTTTTTCGAAGTCGATCGCAAGACAGAATTAGTTGGCAGAAAATCGAAATTAAGAATTCAAGTTAGTTATGTACTTATGATTGGATAATCACACTTATTCGATATGACTTACAGGGCATTTAAATCCTCCTACTCATATCCCAAGCCAATTGGCGTAAATTTTCGCATTCGCCACGCCATTTCTCGATATTAATAACCATACAGTAATTGCAGGCATCGACAGTTCATAATTCCTGGCCCTAACAAGCTAGGTTTTGGAACGTGCAAAGTCAGAGGTGGCGATTGCAATCGGCAAAGCTCTGACTCAGCCTCACGAATCATCGGTTAAACTACTCAAATTCTTCACGCTTTGCTTGCGTTGATATAGATAGTGGCGCTTGGAAACATAGTTATGTATGTTCTAGGCGCCATTCCCAAGATGGCGTAGGTGTGTCAGCCGATCCTAATAATGATTCTCCCATGAGCAAGTTGCAATTATTACCAGCTATCGGCGTGTGCCCTTTGATCTCTC
The DNA here is from genome assembly GCA_014607495.2 of Carposina sasakii. Lineage (NCBI taxonomy): Eukaryota > Metazoa > Arthropoda > Insecta > Lepidoptera > Carposinidae > Carposina > Carposina sasakii. Next base: position 14,149,110 of record CP053153.1, read on the forward strand.
CGAAGATAGTTATTATGTACAAGTGAGGGTGAAATGAGCGTTAAACAGCGAGAATTGACGGTTATCATATAAATTATGTTTGAGACTGTACCAAGGAACGAAGAATACTCGGAATCTATATTCTAATGTTTATTGTTTACTTCTACGCTATCGTTTCTTTGCATTGCACCAATTTGAGAACTGTGATACTCGTTATGTCTTCACGTGTTCCGGTGATCGGGAACACGGTAGCAATAACAAGACATCAAGGTACAAAAACATGGCTTGTTTCACATTCTCTGAATTGTGCAGTTAAAAAATATAATGCAGAATAGGGTTAGGCCTCTTACATCTTCCATATCATTTAGGTACTAAAGAGAAAAGTTAACCACATGTTCATGAATAGAGAATAGCTCACAAGTCGTATTGTCCTTCAGGGAAGTTTTCTTATTCTTTTGCAAGTGGCATAGTCAGAAATTATTTATTAGCCATTAAAACTTCATCATTTGATGCCATACATAATAATTTTATACAGAGCGCCAACCAACGTTGATAATACTTTTTCATCGCCTTACTTACAACCCGTAGCGTAAAAATAACTCCACGCATTTTGATGAAACTATAGAATTGAAGCAAAAAATATAATTTCGAAGCTCCATGGTACGTGTAATTTGAAATAATGAAACACGATTCGTGATACCTTGTTAGGTGGCGCGTATTAAATTTTCTAATGCCATAACTGGTTTTAGACGTTAATCATTTAAGCAAGGTTTATGTTTCCTACATTTCTGGTGTAATACGTTGGTATATTTTACCGATATTACTTTTATGGACCGTTTATTAAAATTACTGCAGTATGATTACGACTGCAAAGGATTATAAATATATTTGCTTTAGGTTAACCAGTTTTAACTTTGATTCAGATTTTGTTTACATGGACGAAAAAATAAATAAAATCATGAATTGTATTAACTTCAAATTTAATGTAATTTGAATGAATTGAATCTAGATGTTTGAATCATATCCACTCAATATCCACTCGTACATGGTGTGTAAAAAATAATATTTCTAATGCTATGTTTAGTATGGGACAGTAGTTAATATAAATAAAAAGATTCTTACCGTATACTGATAGTAGCGCCGGGTCGGAAACTCTCTTTCCAGCTATATTCTCCGCCACACAGCTGTAGTTTGCCATATCCTGTAGATATACAATATTATTATATTAACAATGCGTATTTTATAAGCTACTACTACTATAAGCCACCACCCCGGCTTTGCACGGGACTAAAATGTAATGTCCGAAAATGTTGACCAGTAAGGCGTTTGCGTGGACAGAATGGCGCGAAAACACCTCATGCGGCGGGGACGGCTGATCGTTTACACTATAGTCAACAAAAGCGGGGCGTGCACGCCTTAAAGTTGGAGGCCTTTTGGGGCTTGCGACAGTCACCTGCATAGCCGAATTGCCAAAAAAAATTCTCTCCGTAAGAACCATCCTCGTACTTCAAGGCATATTCTAAAAAAATAATTAGAGAAATCGGTTCAGCTGTTTTCGAGATCTGCGCTTAGCAACACAATCAGCGATTAAATTTTATATTATAGAAGATAATATGTAGTTGCAGCTTAGTAAAAGAGTCGTAAAAAATTATGAGGCCAAATAGAAGAAAAATATGTTAATACTCGTATTTCCAAAGGTCAGTTAATCTCTGATTCGATTTTCTTTTTTAAAAACTCTATAAGTACCAAAACAAAAGTAAATTATAAAATTATTAATAAAGAAATGGAAAAAAATTCGTCACCCGAGTGGGAATCGAACCCACGACCACTGCAAACCGTGCGAGCCGCTATAACCACTAAGCCACCGGGTCAATTACTCGGATGATGAATTTTACCATCTCTTTTCTAAATTACATATTGGCAACGTTATTTTTCATCCCGATAGCTATACACTAGCCAAATCTCGGCAAACAAAGCTGAATCCCACAGCACAATGTTTAAAGATGAAACGATCAACCATATCCTAACGGATTATATTAATGGAGAAGTGTTTTTTTTAATAAATTTATCTTAGTCAAGATATTATATATTATAAAATTATTAATAAAGAAATGGAAAAAATTCTTCACCCGAGTGGAAATTGAACCCACAGTAACTTGTAAAGATAACCTCAAAACTGAATGTGCAATACTCGTATAAATGATTATAATGAACTTTCACGGCCCATTTACAATATAATGTAAATCCAAGCCGAATAACAACCAAATACCATATACGGAAACAATTTTTAACGCAGTTGGAGACCAAAGCAGTCATATTAACAATTGGTCTTATACCCCTACATGAAAGAAAACATCAGTAAATTACAACTGTACAGTCACAAACAAAATTTCAAAGGACGAACACATTAATATTAATAATGAGTGTATTAATTAAGAAGGAGCTCCCGTCGCCTTTAGGGGTAAAGTTACACACGGTGCTACAGAAAGGGCCACAGTAGATGTAATTAATCCATGTCTTTCTGTACCTAATTAGGTTACAGGAAGTAAGATATACATGATACCTTGATCTAAATTGAACACATAGTATGAAAATAACATATCTTTAATAAATATCATTCTTACGTACAGATGTATAGGTCCAAAACATTTTTTAATTTACGACTTCCTACAAAAGTTAATATATTAAAGATATTTCGCAAGAAGCTTTGAAACAAGAACTTACAAAATCTTTTGTGTTCAAGACGACCAACTTAGCAAAAATAGATCTATTGTTTTTTACTTTATTACTAATATGTATATTCAGTTAATAAGCTAGTATAAAATAAATATATTACCCATTTTATAGAGTTTATTTAAAGAAATGGGTATACAACATTTTTATTAATTTATAGATATATGTGGACAAAGGACTCTGCCATAGATTTCTGATACTTTAATTTATAGTTAGAAAAAGGTATCCTAACTCCTATTTTTCAATAGCATTACAACATAACTTCCCGAAATGTCATTTATAGCAGTGTCGTTTATATTGCGAAACAAAACAGCTATATAATGATTACAATATAGACAACACAGTCCTAAAACCAGACTGTGGTCACCAACCCGCCTGCCCAGCGTGGTGACTATGGGCAAAACCCCACTGTGGCAGTAGCCTTGTGGCGTGACCTGGGGGAGGCCTACGTCCAGTAGTGGATTGCAATAGGCTGACGAAGACGAATTCCAAACTTGCTAAACGTATAGCTATTTTGACTATACCTACGTACATGCAAATCTACCTATACTTTAATGAAACGTGGTATGTCAGTAATTAATATCTCTGGAAGTGTGCATCTAATTAGTTACGACCGGAAACGGAAATGGGCCGAGCTATTTGCGATCTTATTGGATATGGGAGGTACTACGGTTTGGAAGTGACTCGTGTATCAATTAATATTGTATAAATTTTAATATTTTATTTCAAATTATTAGCAAAAAAAAAATTCTGTGCCCAAATTGTGAATTCTGTAACAGAATTTAAATGATGTTTAAGTCTTCTTCTTCTTCGTAACAAATGCAATAATAATTTATTATTTATTTTATCTAGGTCTTGTCTCTGCAATACTATAATTTAACGGATTATTTAGTGTTTTTTTTATCTAGGAAAAAATTCTTGGGAATCTCTGACTCGGAATGCAGATTGTTTTTGAATAACTATTAAGTCATCTAATATCCCAATCAGTCAGTCAAAAAATTTATTGCCAACCACAGGTGTCATATAAATGCAATAATGATATCTACTGTTACTCCTACAGATTACGAAGGATGTAAGGTAAAATTTCAGAGAGTCATAATGCTCCATCATTCCAAAATCGATAGCACTAAAAGACCAATATCTGTAAGTCCACTGCGTCTGGAACATAATGCCAGCACTTTTAACGCTGACAGTACTTTGAAAGACTACACCGGAACAAAAGGACTGCCGAGAGGATAAGTCGCGATCTATAAACGTCTGCCCGGCTCGACTAATTAGAAAGGTCTGCAGTAACATCAATGTATTCGGTAAAATTAAAGTAGATTTACTACTTTGGAAGAATCATTCGGAATTAATAATTAAGTAGGTATATAGATAAAATATGATAATTTGTATTTTAACAGTACACATTTCATAGATAAATATAATAGTACCAATGAAACAAGGCAAACAGCGTAGAAACCTTAGGTAGAAATTCATCATCATCATCAGCCTATTGCAGTCCACTGCTAGACGTAGGTCTCCCCCAGGGCACGTCACAAGACTGCCATGGGGGGGGGGTATTTGCCAATAATCACCACGCTGGGCAGGCGGGTTGGTGACCGCAGTTTGTATTTTGGACTATGTTGTCAAGGCGCTGCTGCCCACCTTCCGGAAACTCGCCTCGTACGATACCCACGGGCAGACATGGGGTGGTACGAATTCTGCTCTGCCGGCACAACGCGGCTAAGGTAGAAGTTAAGACAGTTAAAAACATAAAAAGATCACTGTACGCTATTAGGAGCCTGATAAAGATTTTAGTTTAGTGTATCGTGATTTCAAAGGCGATATTAAATATTTAGTAGAAGGATAATTAATAATATTCCAATATTACACGAATCAATTAAACTTGTCAATCAGTATTCCTAGTCCATATTCAAAGAAGGAATAGGAATATTAAAATTAAATTACGCTGAACTTCCATGAAATGTAACACTAATAGATTTTAATTGAAGATAATGAAAGTTTCCGATCGGGTTTTTTGCCGATAATTCAATGAACTTCAATTAGATACTTCCTTTTTTTTAATCAAACGACTATTTTTAGTTCTCATACTTTAAATTTATTAAAACATAATTAGCTTTTGTGGCTTCCTTTGTGTTATTGAGAGGGTATTTAAAGTTACAGTAGTCACTTACCTTTTTCATTTATTAATTGAGTATTCGGACTTTTTTACAAGAACAAAATGTAATGGATCTTTCAATTACTTTTAATACTTTGTATTGAATTTGAATTTTTCTAGTCGGCTCTATTGATTATAGCTTACCTACAGGAGTTACAGTAACGGGAATGAGTCGTTGGCCTATCTTGGTCTGTTATCTATCTACCTACGAGTATATAAAAAGAAATCCGCATCAGTTTGTGTGATTCTAAATTGTCTCTCTTCAACAAAGTATGCATAATTCATATTGACCCAATTTTAACACATGTTTTTAATGTTCGTCATTGTATAAAATTGCGGTTTATTTTATAGCAAACATAAAGCTGTATAAAGCGATTTACTGACCATTAAATGAAATAATTAAGTTGTATAAGAATCAGGAGTTTTAGGGTTAATAATGATGTTTAATGTTGATTAATTTACAAGGAAGACTTATTGAGAGGTATTTGAGTTTTAAGGGAAACCGTTATGTTAGTTATGTACGTATTATTTAAACTTTTTCAGATTTATTCAGATAAATATTTAAGAAGTGCTATAAAAATATTTTTCTGAGATGGCACACAAACGAATTCTGCATTCCGTAGATTATGGTGACAATACAACAAAAGTAATACATCAGACCCAAGTTAACTGACAGTCACTATAATGCTATAGGCTGGATAAATCTGCAGATTTTATCTATTACAAATTCAAATTATGTAGGAAAACAAAGATATTTTTATTAACGTTCGCAATGGGCAAGTAAAACAACAAAAAATATTATGAGACCTACCTGCAAAGTAGCTCTAGTAATCAGCAGATTCCCTTCGGCCGATATAATGGTATTGTGGTTCTGCTGTAGCGGCTGACCATGCTTCAGCCAGGAGACGGTAGGATGAGGGGCAGCGGATGGTGGAGAGCATCGGAGAGAGGCAGCAGAACCCAGCTCCACCGTCGCTGGTGATGGTGATACGAGGAACTGCTTCTTCAGATCTGGAATAGAGATCTTTATTTATAATACTTCATAATTTAACGAAAAGTGTTGTTGGTGCAACATGGGGAGATTTTGCCCAACAGTGGGAAAAACACCCACATACACGGCTTTGATCTCGAAATGGGGGAGCCGGAACAGCAAAATCATATAGGATCCCAAAGCCACCTTTAGAATAGAGGGGACAGATGTACAGTGACGAGTTGCTAGTGGGAGAAATAGCTACACCAAAAAGCAAAATAATGTTCACTTGTTAACCCAAAACTTATTTATACAAATCCACCCAACACAACTTCGAGGTCTTCTCTCTATCGCATTAGACTAGCTGTCGCTATCCAGGCTGTATCGCGTGTCAAAATTATACAGAAAGGCCCATAGCAAAAAAAATAATCTAGTCTTAGTTCTGCCATAGTGTATAATTTTTGCTCAAACGGTTCAAACAGTGACATTTTGTCTTTTATCACAACCACAAAAGACTTCCGTTCTATTCCACAGTTACAAAAATTACACTCTTGAACTTTAACAATGCAATTCTTGCCGTCTTACATACATAGGGTCCTAAGTACAAGATCTCCAAGGAGACAGCCACCTTTAGTAAATATAAACGATCAATGACAAGTTCCTAGCCTCAGAGAATACCCGAGTTCCTTAATCGACTCGTACGACATATACAGAAGGAGATGCAGTTGATATATTCTAGCCCCGCATCAGCGTAGTAATCTTGCCATAGAATGATTTTTAGAATTTTTGTCTGTTTGTCTGTGCGTTTGTGCACGCTAATCTCAGAAATGGCTGAACCGATTTCGATGAAGTTTTCAGAAATATATTGTAACAGTTCCCACTTTAACATATAGGCTACTTTTTATCCCGGGAAAATGTTTTTAACCCGGATAATTTCGACTTTTGTTTTTTCTGCAGTCCACGCGGATGGAGTCGCGGGCGTCCACTATTCAGTAATAAGATCAGCATTAAAATTTGATCTTCAGTATTGTCCTATAATAGCTAACGTTTTATAATCTTCTCTCGTAGGTGCTCCCATGTCAATCTTAATAAAAAAAAGTTAACGAGACCGTCGATTACTTAATTCCGAGTTGACAGATATCCCACGGAGGGTAATTACTAATCATTCACTGGTCTACAAAATGTAACTTTTTGTGTGCCTTTCAATTGAATACTTTATTTTTATATTGCTTTGAGGTTACTGAATAGGAAAACAAGAATATGTTTTTTGAATTAGCTCTTATTGGAAATATACCCAATATACAAAATTTGGCTTTTAGTAACACGTTAAAGTACAAAACATTTTATAAAAAAAAAACTATATTCTTTAATTATTTACTATTATTTTTTGCGTTTTACTTATATAAAATTGGAAATATTACAATTTAAACTTGCAATAACGTATTTGTTCGGGTAAGATTTTCTCTTCTTTTTCGTTTGTCTTTTGTAATCACTGTTAGGGGTATCTCTTTTCAAATTCCAGCAGTAGTCCGCTAACATTGACGCATCCCATCGGCCCTGATATCTCTTTTCCATTGTCGAGATATCTTGGTGGAATCGTTCACCATGTTCGTCACTTACATCACCAATATGGCAGTTAGAACTTGAAAAAATCTATTTTGAAAAGATGAGAGTGAAGAAAATTTTTTTAAAAACAGCTTTTATTGCTAAAAAGAAAAAATAAACTTTTACCAACTGTTTACTTTTGAAGGAGAACAAGTTACATAATTGTCATTTCTCTTATTGCCCAAAAAACTATGTAAAAGATTCCAACATGCTTCTTTTTCAAATGTAAAACTATCAAAGTTTTGAAATTCCTTTAGAATCTCTGGCTTATTTGAGGTCCGATAAAGCATTTTGGCGTCGCTTAACGTGTAAATTTACTTCGCAGGTTTGAATGCTGGTCCATCCTTGTTGAGAGCCTTCACAAAGTTTTTCATTACCAATTTGATATGTAAAGGTTAGAAGAATTTTTTGGGAATTAACTAGAGGAAGGTGCTTATTTACGTTCTTTTTAAATGATAGGCAGCATCAGGCTTTGTGTTAGTCTAGATTCCAATCTTTTTTTATGTAATCTTTGGTTAGTAAGGGTCACCTTACCACAAATGTAGCAAAAATCGTGTAGAAGAGTAAGAGAGCACTATTAACAACATTTACGCGACATAACGAAATCACTGTAGATTTTTCACTAAAAAGTCAAAAAAACGGTAACAATTTGACGTTTTACCTTGACTGTTGCTACAAAACACAATCAACGTTAACGCAACAAACAAATGTGAAATACGATAAAATTTCCGCGGGTAATCACTAAATATTTTAGTTATCATCATTAATTGATAAATCTGTCGCGCAACCCTCTATATATATTTATAAGGCATGAGGCCACCAGAATGCACAATAAGAGCTAACTATGCCCAAACCACAATTTTAACTTGTGAAAATATTTATGTTCAACGAGTGAAATACAATCAATATAGTAATTTCATGTAAACATGTAGACCAGTGTCATTTAACAAAAGAAGTATTGTTATTTTTGTGCAAACATTATTATTAGAACTAATAGTTTTAATTATGTTTCTCTTATTGATATCATTTGTTTTCTAACTTTTATACCTACTGAGATGAAATATAGTGAACTTATATTCTTTATTATTTTACGAAGTGTTTTTATTTTGTTGTGCATTTTCCTTTTTTACTATCAAGTTCACTTTAGTAATTTATGTACGTAATAAGAATTAATCATCCCAAAAGCTTGCTTTATGATTGGAATAAAACAACAAATTTCTGAGTGAATCATATAAATATATCTACCAATGCAGACAAAAACAAGCTATTTTCACCACAAGCATCTATTTTAACAAAACCTTAAGTACATTACAGACTGGTCGCACTCAAAGCTTCAGACGTAATGGAGCGTGCACACCGAACAGATTTATAGTTTCGGTGCGAAGCACTTGGAAAGTGCTCATTTCGCGAGACTAGCGAATTCATATTAGTTTAGTTGAAAAAGACGCTTGTACGGCTTCTGTTGTGAAGTTTTGACGGTTTTTGGTTAGAGGGTTGAGTGAGTTTGGAGAGCTTGTGAAAATTAATTTGTACAATATGTTGTTGGTACAATTTGGTACTAACGCGCTAAAAGCGTGTGATTAATTGTTAACAAAAACGGATAGGTTAAGTTTGAACGGTTAATTTTTTACTAATCTTTGGCGGCCTATTGACGTAGTTGGTAGTGACCCTGCTCGCTGCGCCATAGATCCTGGGTTATATATGTCTAATGAGGGAATAAGTTAATGTGTAGTACAGTATGTATTGTTAAAAAATCTAAAGAAAGAATTATAAAGAGAATTATAGAACATTGTAAAGAGTTACAGTCTAGTTTAATTTTTAGAATTTGTAGGCTTATGTTTTACAGACTTGTTTTGCTAGCCAAATAAATAAATAAAAAATATATTTTAACTTTGTTTATTGTAAGTAATTGTTTCTTATAAAATATGAAAACTTTTATTTATTTTCTAAGTTTACTAAAAGTTAAACATAATTCAACTTTACAAGCCCTGAAATAACTATATGCAATAAACAACTCAGATTTGTCGTCAGAATAAAAACATATTTTCTACATTGAGACGATAAAACTCGAAGTGAGTCCATAAATCTGCATCGCACGCTCTATTACCTCAACACAGTGCTAGTTGGATGATTCTACAAAATTTGAACTGATTTAATATCTGCCAAAACATGGTTAGAATTTGGAATAGAGTTTAGAATAATTTTGTTGATTTAGAGTAAGGTGATCTAAGTATATTTTATTTTGTTGTTTATTTAGAAACAATTTAAGTGCTAATTACTTTTATTTAAGTCATAAGTAGTTGTAATATCTTGATAAAATGTAGATACCTACTTATATATTCTAGCTAAACTATTATTATTGTTTATATCAACAAAATATTTCATTATTATCTACAATTACTAACCTAGATATTGATGTAATAATTTTTAATAGTTAATTATTTTATTTCTAAATAACATAGTTTAAATAAATAAATATTAACACACTTTACAACACATTGCCTTAGTCCCACATTAAGATCCCTAAGGTCTTGTGTCGTGGGTACTAAGCAACGGTATATAAATACATAGATAAGCATAGAAACATCCATGACTCGGAAACAAACATCAATATTTATTATATCAATGTTTGCTCCTACCCAGGACTCGAACCCAGGACCTATGGCGTCGCAGGCAGGGCCAGTACCAACTACACCAATCGGCCGTTTAATGACGACATGTCCAATTTGTTTTACGGAATGAAGACAATGATATATTTTATTATATACATTTATGTAAAAACATGATCTATTTTACGAAAGTTTAAAACTTTTATGATAAGCTTTCTGCAACTTATAACATTTTCTAAACTCAATAAAATGATTTGTGTCGCGCAGAAATGCCCAAGTGCCATTTCTTTGTGCACTAGATGCCCTGCAGATGTTTTATACTATAGGTACTTGCGTTTAGTTTTGTTTTTATTTTATGGGCATTTGATGTGTTCGCACTTTTGTATCTTTTCTAACGGATTGATCCAAAAATAGGTATTTCTGTTTGTACTCAATACTTGATATTCTAAAACCGAATAATAAGTAACTAGATTTTAATAAATATATTTTCAGATTTTGTTGCTATTTTTGTATAAATAATTCTAGTTTTAGAAATATCTGAGTAAAGCATAGCTATAACATTTACTTCCAAGCTAGTTTAATAAAACAAGAGTTTTCATCATCACATCAACTTGTATTATAAATTAAAAAATTATACTAGTGTAAAGGCCACAAACGTCCACTAGTTTACAGCAAGTATTTCTATAGGGGTTTTATTTGCGTTGGCTTTGAGGCAGTTTATATGTCATTGTTATACTTAAAGTGCTACGACTTGGGCATGTGACAAATAAGATTATAAATCGAGATTATTTATTAGATCGTAAGCACCTATAGGTATAATGTTTGTATTTATGGAGTAAAAATTTATTATTAGTAATAGGCTTAGATTCACGGTTAATAGGACTTTGTTCTCGATTTTATTAAGATTATCAAAATGTTGGTATTTAAATGAACTTTGACATGCAGATAATTTCTAAGTGTTAACCTAATTCGTCGGGGAAAGGGTAATTTTAATTATATCATTGTATTTAATTTGATACTTTATCTACCTTAAATAATAACTAAATTTGTTTACCATTATCAATGTACCTATATAGATATAAGTATGTTCAAAATAGAAAAAAATGCCAACATTATTATTCTTATAAGACCTACTTATAACAATATTTATCAAAAACAGTAAAAAACAATAAAGTACCAATATATCTTTTTAACGATAATTCCTATCATAAATTGTACAACATACTTTTTTTAAGACCTTTCTCGTGGAATTCTATGACCGCCCACAAATCTTCAGCAAAACGGCTCATTGCGTCGCAAATATACGAGTATAAAAAAAAATTCAGGGTAACATAATTTTCCCTTGAAAAACACGAAAACAGCCGTAAAATTATGATTTGAATTATGATAAATGTTTTCGCTGAAATAACGTGTTTTTAAAAGTATACCGCTGCGGCGCTTAACTTCGGTGTAAGTTAGCGCTTTATCGCTGATGGCTAAGATAAGGGCAATAAATTACGCTGAACGTTTCATTTCCGCTGAAAATTCGTATCTACAGCACAATGTAGCTTTGCTAGATGTGTTAGGTTAATTAGACCATAATCTATTTTGAAAGTGAAGTCGTAAGGTAGAATAATCGTAAGGAATCACAAAAAAGTGTGATTATTAGATTGTCTTTTACCTAACCCAATAAACAGAGTAGGTTTTAATAAAAACAAATCATTAGTTAGCAATAACAATAAATATTATCGCACTAGTAAAAACAAACTACTTAGCTTATTTTCTACACAATCCCCGACATTAAATACCTTCAGTAGTAAATTTTAAGTCAGATCTTATTTTAGTAAACATGTTTAAACACAGTCATTAAGAGATCACGACTGGAGTCATTCAGAACTGAATTTCTTTAAGTAGATGAAATCATCTAACATCGGCGCTAGTGTCTTGGTAAACCTAAAACTGTTTCCTTTATTTTGTTTGCTTCCACTGAAATCCGTTACACTTCGTTTTTGAAACAGACTAGTAATATAAATCTCAGAGAGAAAGACTTACAACTGACGTTTTAACGTGCACTTACTTATTTCGTTAAAATCTAATAGACAAGAGTCAAGTAGTGTTTGGAGGTGCAGAAGCCAAGTTTCAAAGTACATATGTGAGAAATTAGTGGGTACATGAATTGAGTTACTTCTTTAAGGTGTAAAATGAAATATAAAAACAATAATTTTAAGTCATAGTTTCTATGTAGAAAATGTCATAGAAAATAATAGTCGCATAGTGGTTGGCAGTATTATTTTAGAAGTTAATTGAGATTTCCAAAATCAAGAATCATAAGCAAATCAGGAACTTTGCTTAACTACGTAATTAAAAATTCTTAAATAACACATTCATTAAATCTTAGATCATTTATATAATCAAAGCGATAAAAGTTTCTTCTTGTCCAACTGAAGGAAGTGTTATGTTTCCACTAAGAGAAGCACTATAAGCGTATTATAAATATCTCATATCTTTCAGAACTTGGCGCTACTTAGCAAGATGCTTTTCAGAAACGTCATTAAATACGACAGTGCTGCCACTTTCGAGTATATTTAAACCTCTCGGGGAACAATTAAAACTGTCACGATGGAAATTTAGTACATTTGTATTACACACGGTTCGTTCGTGTAATTAGAGAGAGTGGGGTATATCTCTGTTTCGTTTATATTTAGACGTTTATGAGTTCCGTCTTACGCTCGCAGAATTGCCCTGCACGTTTACGTTAAAGCATGAACTTGTTTATTGTGTAACAAGATGGATTCTAAGCTTTATTTTCAAGATGGTTAAGATGATTTTATCAGAGTACGTGGATATGTTAGTTATGGTTCTGTATTAACGAACAAGACTTACTGGTTGTGTATACATATTTCTCTCCTTATTAGGCAGTAAAATAGTGTTTTCTGTTTAGTTTGGCGCATATTATTTGAATGAGTTGATTGTTTGTTTCCATATTTGTATGCTCTTGATTTTGTATTGAAGTACGTTTTTTTAATAATCAATCATTCACTCACTTAAAACTGATTGACGTTAAAAAATATTTAACAGAACCCTAAGAATACAATGGAAATCTGTAATCTTTTTATAGTATGTCTATCCATGTTTTCATCACCTGAATGACTACTCCAGGACTAGGTTAGTGTTTGTGATTGTATAGATAGTAAAGTTTTCGTTCGTTAGTTTAAATTCGTTATATCGCCTCGTTTTTCCCTAATTATATATATTATATATTGTAATTTATAGTATTTATAGTATGTAGTTTATAGGTTTATTGTAAGTTAAACTGCAACTACGTACTAGATATTAATATATCGTCTCGTAATTTTTTTAAGAGAGCTTTTTAAGGAGAACTGTTCTTAAAAAATATATTAAAAATACATAAAAAAAAAATTAGCAGTCAACATTTTTAAGCGTCTAGTCTATCTATACATAATAATAAAAATGTAACGGATCGCTGTCTGTACATGGAAGATATATGACAAAATATATTATAGGAGACCTTTATCAATGCAATAGTACCCAAAAGAAATTATTTTTTATATTTTTTGTCTATTCGTCGGTTTGTTTGTTTGTCGGTTTGTCTGTGCGTTTGTGCACGCTAATCTCAGAAACGGCTGAACCGATTTCGATGCAGTTTGTGACAGGTCCCACTTAACATATACGCTACTTTTTAATCGCGGGAAAATATTTTTATCACGGATAATTTCGACATTTTGTTTTTTCTGTAGTCCACGCGGACGGAGTCGCGGGCGTCCACTAGTTTTAAATAAACTTGAATTTCACCTAAATATTGTAGGTATATTACTTCATTTAATTTTACCTTTAGTTTCAAACAATTAACTAGAATGTAATACATTAATCATTTAGAACTGCAATGCGATATTTCACACCGAGGAAATGCCTTGCTAATATAGTGTTTACCGCAAATCAGTGGGCGGCGTACCAGCGGCAATACGCAGGATATTAAGTTGCCCTTTACCGTACGATTTCAAATGCCCAGTGTATGTAAAGAACCTGTCCACAAATTTTAAGACACAAATTCACATGTTTATTTTTTACAAATTGTATGAGTAACTTGCAAGTCAGGAATGATCATATTAACTGAAAAAATAAACATGTGGTTTCACGAATATTAGCTGTTGTACTAATGACTTCCTACTCGAGCTACAATTTAACGATTGTACTCATTGTCTATTAACATGGACTTTCGAAACTTTTCTGACGTACCCCACGTTATTACTAACGTTCAGAATGGCTTACATTTTATTGAACACACAGAGGACATACCTAGGAGGACGAGTCTTTAGTATAGCGTGGGCTTGACTAAGCTTTATCACCGTCCTGCGCCACTCTGGTCGTTGTGCTACTTCCCATTTAGATGGACTATATGCACAGAACATATCTGAGGAGCAAAAGTATATACCACCGAGCATTAAGTAGGTGGCACTTACATTCGCAATACTTCGGTATTACCCTCGGTTGGACATCGATTCTCATGATGGATACTCGATCCGAGTGCGTATGTGGCGACGGTACATGCACCACGCCCAGATTTTGCAGTATGTATTTAAGAACCTGTTCCCAATCACAGGTAATTTCCCTAATCCGACCTCAATTAACCACTTACTTGCTTTTAATTTAATGACTTAACACATTATCTTCATCTTCATAAGCCTATGCAGTGGACGTACTTGCAAGTCAGGAATGATCATATTAACTGAAAAAATAAACATGTGGTTTCACGAATCACGAATTAGCTGTACTCGATCCAAATTCATATCCTTTGTACAAAGAAATAAACGACGGAGTTTAGGTAACACACATATACAGACGAAAAAAAAAAAATAGCTAAATGTTTACACGGATGACGACAATGTAATCTATACTGTTTAAAAATATTTGGTATGGTGGCATATTTAAAAAGCACATTTAAAAACTGCCTGGAACTTTTCACTACATTTATTTTTGTGTTGTTATGTATGTTACCTATAAAACCGTAGCTTTCTCGGATCTATCATAAATAATACCTCATTTAGAACGTTGCTGTCAGATTATATGGATTTAAATAAGACGTTTCGTGATGTACTCGATTTTTACGACGCCATTATTTTAAACAATCCTATCCTATAGGTGTTTATGCGACCGGTTTAAGAAACGTTGAGGTTAGTTAAGTTGCTTATCTGGAGTGGCTGAACAGCGGTGTCTTTGGCGACCGTTTTGTTACTTGGACAGATCATGCTTTAGTTATTTTGGGATATTTTAATTATGTTTTGTAAATTTTTTTTTTTTCAAATGCCGTTATCATTGTTAACTTGATTGATACGACGATTTAGTTTTGTAAATAAATACATAAATAATCATTTTTATAAGTAGTAGTAGTTATAAGGTGACAATAATATATAAAGGTAAAGCTAAAAGTAATTAACGTAACTTGATTTCGTGGATTATTTCTAGGACCTAAGAAATAGGTTACTGAGGTACAAATTTTAATTGCTGCTGACAATTTTCTAATATAACAAGGATATTTTAATAATGTTTCTGTAATATAATAACTTTTAGTTCTATTGACTTAATTGAAATAATAATGATTAAGGGTTTCCGGGAGGCGGGCAGCATCGCCTCTATATAGTCCGAAAATCACACTGCGGTCACCAACCCTCCTGCCCAGCGTGGTGACTATGGGCAAAACCCCCCTATGGCAGTGGCCTTGTGGCGTGCCTTGAGGGAGGCCTACGTCCAGCAGTGGACTGCAATAGGCTGAAGAAGAAAGAAGAAATATTAAAATAGCTGTTTTGAATTCGTAGTTCCTTGGAAACTGCTTTACTTGGAATTCGTACGTTGTTTTCTCGATACAAATCGATTTACCTCAAGAAATAGTTGACCAATAATAATTTGTATTGGAAGCATGATTTCAATCAATAATATTCTAAGTATTTAATAAACCACACCTAAAAGTCGTTTGTAGTCTGTCTTAGAAATAAGAGCTATAGTTTACATTGTACAATAGTTCAGTAAGGGTCAAACGGTATTTAGATAAAATGAGGTACTGTTATGCTTTTGAGTTGAGTAAATTCTTGACTGCCTCAATTTGCGAAGTTTTAAAAATATATTTTGAATAAGTATTCAAAAACGATAAATTGTAATAGAGATCAAGGTCTGATTAAAAGATCG
Organism: Carposina sasakii; assembly: GCA_014607495.2. Classification (NCBI taxonomy): domain Eukaryota; kingdom Metazoa; phylum Arthropoda; class Insecta; order Lepidoptera; family Carposinidae; genus Carposina; species Carposina sasakii. The sequence continues at coordinate 14,165,347 of CP053153.1, forward strand.
TAGATCAAATCTTCAATTGTTGTATACAAATTTTAAACCAAAAAGTCTGTGGATCAATCGCGATCTTTAGAACAAGACGTAAAACTGTTTCTTTTTCTTGATATTCCAAAGATTTTGATTTTTCTTCCAATAGTTTAAAAAAATATTCCTATTATGTAAAATTATTATTAAATTGGTGATATAAAAGTTATTTGAACACATTATTATTGATGAAATAAAATAAGCTTCAAGATAACCGAGGTTATGAAACTCGAGCGCTGGAAACTGATACGCTTTGGTGACGTAATCTAAAAACGTGGAGTTCTTAGAAGCTTTGTACATTCTTATTTTACGTAAGTAATGAATTCGCGATATTCGTTACTTTATTAATGGGCTCTTGGAATTACAAATAATACTTTCCGATATTTTTTTTAAAAAGTAATTAATGAGGAGAATATGAAGGGACGGCCTGGATAAGTTTCTGCCAGATCGAACCACTATAGCGGGAACATAAGACAAGTGTGGGCTCAAATGGGGGAGGCCTTTGCCCAGCAGTGGGATACGATATAGGCTATTAGAAAAAAATAGGAATAATAACATTTGAATCAGCAAATCTTATCTAAAACTCTAGCATAAAATAAAAACAATATCAAGCAACTGTTACTCCGTGATCCGGCCAAGAATTTCCCAATCGGCATAAATCGCCCGAATGGCCGGCCCGACAATAATGCAATATCGGGCTCCTTAATAGCATTTGGAACAATAATATAATAATCTTTGGTCGCTCGAATGGACTTGAAATAGACGATCGGTCTTATGCGAATCAGGTCAAATTGTCATGCTTCTGTTTAGACTGTGTTTAAATGGTTTTTGGACATTTGATGACGTGATCCGTAATTGAATAGAATGAATAAATTGTGTAGAAAGGGAGTCCTAAATTACACAAGCCAAGAATTTCCCAATCGGCATATTTTACGATGGCGCCCAAGAATGGTGTGGAGGGGGTGAAGTGGGGGTTAAGGTGTTTAGCGGCGGCCGGCCGGTAGTATTCGACATTGCCAAGTATTTAATCCAAAATGCGCCAAAAAGTGTAAAAATGATGAATTCCTTTTGATTTACTTCTCGAGCTTAATCGGGCTCCTTAATAGCATTTGGAACAATAAGCTAAATGGATTCATACATCTTTGGTCAATGATTGCTCTTGAGCGTCGGGCTGGGATGCCCAAAAGACTTACCCAGAAAGCGCTAGTACCCCACGGTGATCCGTCTTATGCGAATCAGGCCAAATTGTCATGCTTATGTTTAGATAACTTGGCTGCATACTCAGAAGAGCAAGGAGAACGTTCAAATGATGAACTTTGAACAGCGTTTGGACATTTGATGACATGGAGACAGGGATGGAGTGAGTGCGACACGTCATTTTTAAAGGTTTTTTCTCGTAATTGAATAGAATGAATAAATTGTGTAGAAAGGGAGTCCTAAATTATCAAAGTTATCAAAGCTTGTATCACATAAGATAAAACCTACTTGATTTTAACAAATAAATTATTATGGATATTTCTCACCAAAATGAATAGCTGCTACTTCTTTTATAGACCTTCTATTTGTACTTTGTGAGTTAAAGCTATTTTAACTTTAGTTATTAAATATTTATCATAATTTTTTATTAATAATTTAGTTAAATGAGACTCATATCGCAAATGCTGGTATTTCTAAAACTCCAACAATATAAAACATATTCATTTTATAGGTAGGTAAGTAACGGGTCTTTACTCGAATTACACAAAGAAATGATACGATTTATGCCACGAATCTAAGAAATTACCTTCATTATCCTTAGCACGCTATCTCTCAATTTTCACTGGCCATTTCAAGCACTAATATCCTGCAGAACTTGCTCCATTAGTCAGAACTCTAAAGATAATTCCATTAAACCAAATGACATATTTGAGAGAATTCTCAAAGTAGTCAAACAGGAGATGGACGCTGTAACATCTATCTGGGTTAGTCTAAAATTATCGACGGAAACTCTCACAAATTATGAGTTTTGATGAAATGTTACACCACGCCCGCTCCGCCCGGAAATAGCGCTTTCCCAGTTTTCCTATTGGTTTTATTGACGTTTTTATTAGTCTCGCGAAGTAAAAGTCTAACTGTGTTTATTATTCCGACTAAGGGTTAACTACTTTGATAGTTCGAATAGAAAGGTTTTACTGTCAGGGAAAAATTGCCGAACAATGTTGTTCACAGCAGCATTCCATTAGACTACGAGTATATCAGTAAGATTTATTTTCTATTCTTATAAGAAATAAACTTTTTATGACTAGATATGGTACTTACATGCTAATTCAACAACAGCTGGTTGACTTCTAATATCGCCTCGACTGCTCCAAGCATAACACGTGCACGTGAATCTGTCTTCACCAAAATACTCCTCCAGTTGGTCCCTAGTCACATTACACTCCGCTTCCACGATCCTAACACCACTTTGAGGGTCCACAAACTCAAACTGTGTACTAGCAACCGACCGCACGTCATTGCACTTAAAATACACTTGTAAAGCATTTGCAGCACGACATCTCAAAACGGCTGGCTTATTCCTCACAACAAACGAATGCTGAGGCTCTTGTAAAAACATTGGTAAGTCATCCGTACTGCCTTGAAGCAAATGATCTCCTGAGAGTGAAGGAAGCTCATCGCCTTCTTCTCTATTCTCATGTTCGTCTTCTTTATTATGTTCATGATCGTAATCTTCTTCAAGATAATCTCGGTGATGTGGTGGAGGTTGATTTTTTTCTGAATTATACGGATCTAAAGCTTCGACCCCAGCCGGGTGAGCATATTCAGGTCTCAATGGGATTGGTTGAGTGGGTGCCGTCGTACTTGGTTCAGAATCTGTAGTATTTGATGGATCTGAAACAAATGTTCACAATTAGATTTAAACATAATCATTAAAGATAAAAGAAGCGGTTAGTCTAAATATAGTAACGGTTAAACTGATCTTTAAATTCTAATTACGGAAAGTTGTAAAATTTCGTGTTGGCCAAACAAATGGCAACTGTCATAATAACATGTACCCCTCGACTCGCCATCGATTTCTCTCAGAGTCCGCACCTGGTTTGACGCCTCACTCGCGCCTATTTACACGCAAACATAGATATTTGGATATCGTTCACCCTACTTCACCGATACGCTTGACTCCACTCAAAATTGTACCTTCTCGCACTGATTAAATGTTGAAATTACTTGGTGAGTTCAAATTTTACGTTCCCCCGTTAGAATTTTGCTTAGAAATTGCTATCAGCACATCAGTGTATGTTACTGTTCCAACAGTGTTGACAGTAATACCTCTAGATACAGTATTATTTGAAACGAAAATAAACCGCAACTTGAGTGGAGCGTGGATAAGTTAATTAGTTTCACTTCCGTTCAGCTTATTTCTATTTCCGTTTTCGTGGGGACCAGGGATATTTCCTTTTGAGAACTATTTTTCCTTAAAAGGATTTGTTTCGGCGCTATTTAGTTTTCCCTAATCCGTGATATTCGATGTTTGCTGCCTAAGCTGTATAAGGTGTAACAAAGTCATACTTAAATACGATTAGTAAAAAAATAAATTATTCTTTCGCATACTATGCGATTAGTATTCAAACATGTTTTATATAAAAAAAAAGTAATAATATTTATCTAAGAATACGCGCCTATAATCCAAACATAGACAAACTAGAGAAAACACATACCATATAATAAAATAAATCAATTCCTTATCAGCATTAAAATATCAAATCAGAAATAGTAAAAGAAGTAACCGAGTTGAATTGACGCGAGGCGACATGTAGAAAAGTCAATTATAGATTCTGTTCAGCATCGTCGGTAGCACGACGAGACATTTGATTAAGCCGAGTTAATCCCTAGTCACACTTCTGTTACCGTTGAATTGTGTAACCGTTCTTAGCCCATCAATTTTAATTGGTTTTTAGCACTCACATTTGATTAATAACTAGTTTGGTGTTACTCCGATGTTTTCAATGTCGTAATCGGTTCGGATTCTTTGACTCCTTTTGAAAATGCCAGCAAGCCGATCATTTTATACGATTCCTAATTAACGCGTGTCGATTTTTCTGATATTTGTTATCGTTGTCTCGTTGAGATGTTCCTTTTCATTAGTGCTTCTTGACGTTTCGAATGTAGGTCGATCTTTATATCGATTGAAGTGTTCACGCTTCTTATTAGTAACTACGTTCAAGTGTTATCTTGGCATGTGGCGAAACCCTATTAAAGGTACTGTTAGTAGAAGCGCAACTCAACTAGCAGACGCCAGTCACGAAGTGATTGTAAATAAACGTTTGTGAACTGCCCGTATGAACGCGAAGCTATAGAAAGTTCATGAGATCAATCAACACAAGCTCGTCAATGCTTTCGAATTGTTGTTAGCCGATGTAATGATGACCTTTAATTCACTTGTCGCGTCATTAGTTTCTGATCACATCAACGTATTAGATGATTAATAGAGTGTTTTCAAACTTTTAAAATTCCACGTCTTCAAAATAAACATCAGCGGATGAAACCACAAGATGAATGTAAATGGAGAAATGCCTTATCGCCACGACACGAAGTGAAATATGTCTGGCCTGATGAATGCTCGGATTCTTGGGGCGACTACTAACGAGATCTAAAAACAAACTGAAAACTCATCGAATTGGCGTCATCCTGTCGTTGGGAGTTTAAAGAACACCGCCTCCTGTCATTTTGTCCGGCATTCGTATAATTAAGGTTCAAATCGATTCTATTCTAGATAGCACACTTTATTGATGAGCTCTGCTTAATCAACGTCACGATCAAATTCTCGGCGGGAAATGCTTTAGTTCATTTGGAGCCGTCAGCTCATAGGCAGGCGGTATAGTTATGTCAGCTTATCTATGTATGTTTGTAGCTCTTTGAACGAATTGAATATTTACCAGTATTTCCAACAATTGGAATCAGAATCTTCTGTCTATCTCTGCTATACAGTAGGTATCTAAATAAATAAAACGATTATAAAGAATTACCTAATATAATAAAAGGCACGTAAGATATTTAAAAGATATCTCACACATATTATCAGTAAAGTAACACATGTAACATACACTAAGTGATCCTCAGAATATGTTCAGAACCAAAGCACTCGAACAACAAATGTATCGATATCGGACATTACACCGAACCCATCTGGCTTCGAATGTAGAGATAAACTTTCATAAGTTTATAAGAGCTTACATAAATAAAACTGGCATATGCCCAGCACTAAATTTATATTAATCGACATGATATTTCTCTTTAAAAAAAGTTTATTGCTCAAACTTTGTACTTGTAATTAGTTAAATATTCAACAAATGATAAAAATTTACTTGGTACCCGCGAAACAAGACGTTTATAGTGATCTAGTATAAGAAGTTTAGACTAGGTTGTAATGTAAAGTTTAATAAGTTACGATTGATTGCTAGATAAAAAAATACTTCCTAAAAATTATATTCTACGCCAAACCTAATAGCAAATCGATTTAAATTCATCTTTCGATATGCATTTACTTAACCCGTACTGTTTTCTTATAATATGTACTTTTCAAAGATAGAACATCACTACCATAACTTGATAATCCTAACCGAACTCAAAGTAAAGATCCATATTCTAACACCGCTACCAAACTAGATACATTTTAACCCCAAGTGTTCTGAGATGTAATAAAACATTCAAGAGCAGCGCATTCGCATCCGGACTGAAGATGTACCTCTTACTCGTAAATGCACTTAGCACTGAGAGAGACATAAAAAGATGCACTCGATCTATTTAATGTAGTCGTGGGTGGGTGAGTAAATCAAACGTTAGGGCGTAAGGCTCAGTGACAGAGTTTGTGATGAGTCACGGCCCACGAGAAGGTTAGGGTTGTTTGGTAATTAAGGGCTATGTATCACTTTTGAAAGCACCCTTTCTGTCGATAATGGCAATTTGAGAAGTAAAAGGAGATATGTTTGATCTATGTATAGTAACCAATGTAATAATAGTACTTAAACTGAACTCTTAAATGAATTACTAACATCTATAATGCTATTCTGGGTATCACTTGTGTTTTTCAATAAATACTTTAATCCTACCAAAAACATTACCATGTAAAATATTACCAAGACTGGCACTGTCAAAAAGTTATTAGATTTCCATGTAGTCAAACTTCACAAACTCTACACTTTAGTCATAACATAATAATGTGGCTTCACATTGACATTAGGTGAAAGGTACTAATCTACTTACGTGACAATTAATAAATTAGTATCTAGTTTTATATTGTTTTAAATTTTTTATAGATATTAGTTATGGGTTTTAATGATCACTTAATTTATAGGTTTTAGTTTCGTTTGTTCAGGTATCATAAAAGTAGTAATGAACTTGAAAAATATGATGGCCGAAAACATCTGAAGATCTACGAGAAAATAGAGTAAAGCAGCGTATCAAAAAGTGCAACGAACCAGATAATCAAAAATGTAACCGTCTCACGAGCTTAAAAGCACGAACGAACAATGTGCAAAAAGCATAATATTTTTCGGTACCTTTGAGAAGATGCCGACATATTCTCACCCCTGTTACAGAAAAAATACAATGCCGACCACACCCACAAAAACTACTTCAATGTCCACCTTTCCTCTGGAAACGTAACACGATACATACAAAGAGTGGTCGAGTGTCAGTCAAGAGGTTCCCAAACAAGATAATCCCTTTGTTAGCCGGGTTATAATGGCGTCTCATGGGAGTCCTTTGCTATTATTTTCTGTTTCATTCACGGAGCAGCTGTGAGGTGTGTTCAAGAGCCCGTTTCCTATTTCTTCGTTAATGGATTTCCAATTTTTGCAACGACACGTTTGTTCCTTTCCGTTTTTTTTCACTTCCAATTTGCAAGTTTTGCTCGAAATGGGATGGGAATTGTAGATTAATAGCTGCACCTTGCGTTACTTTTGAATTGTGGATGTAGATTTATCTTTTATGTATTTATAAGATGTTTATTATAAAAACTAACATTCACCATACTCAAAGAAACATCCGTTTCTGAAATTCATGAAAATGGTCAGTCATTATAATATCTCTTTCATAGAACGTAGTACGTATAGTATTATACTGGAATAACAAACGTGATGCCAACAATCTGAATACTATTTTCATTTCCACAGAAGAAGCCGTCCCATCACTTTCCTGGTATTAAACAATTCATATTTAAAATTAATTCCCTTCATAGCTACAGCGGAATATTAAGTGGTCCATCGCATTGCCCAATATTAATGGGATAGTCATGTTCGGAAGCATCGCTACGATGATCGTGACGAACAGTCACTTTTTGCCTAAAACTTTGCTATTGCGTTCTTGTATCGCCCTTTTTATCTCTTTTTGCTGGTTTTTTCTTTGCTACGATGGGTTTTTGAAGCGAGTCGGATGTCGACGGTGACAGTTAACTTTTTTGTCGTCGTACCTTCACTTATCAGAATCGAGATTAGGTGCAAACTCCTTTAGAGGTTTTCAATATTATCTCTTGCCACCCCTGAAGCTTTTTGTTTGTAAAAAAGCTTTTAAGTTTATTCGACACCTAGTTAATATATTATTTCCTTGTCCAATTTTTATTTAAGTTAACTTCAGTCTTATCAATGACGTGGAATCGATTTATTATGTTGATGATTAGCGTAATTTATATGAGACCTTGAATCAGGTAGGAGCGATTCTAAAGTGTGAATTTTTAGAGAGAAAATGACCAAGTTGTACTTAGTTTAATTTGTAATTTAAACAATAAACAAAATTAGTGTTGCTACTTAGAGTACGTTACAGACTACATGGTGTTATTGAAATCAAATTAATTAGCTCAGAAAATAACATTATAACTATATAATAACCCTGGGAAATATAAAAAAAAAAACTTCAATCCTCTCCAACGCCAATTTACAATTGCTTTTAAATAAAATTCTTAAACATACTAAATGCAAATAAAATTAATATTATATCTATTTAAATTATTCTCCAATCAAATCTTATTTCTTTTAAACATTTGTCTGTATTTATCTACAATGAATTATATTAATGAGTCTGACTTGTAATATAGAAACCAGCATGCTATGTAAAATTTGTCTACTAAGGTTACGTTTAAATAATTAGTATTTTTAACTATTTCTGATAATTGGCCACGTGGTGCCGGCCGAGTAGAATTCGTACCACCCCATGTCTGCACTTGGGTATCGTGCGAGGCGATTTAGGGTTTCCGAGAGGTGGGCAGCAGCGCCTCCCGTGTTGACAACATAGTCCAAAAATACAAACTGCGGTCACCAACCCACCTGCCCAGCGTGGTGACTATGGGCAAATACCCCCCATGGCAGTCTTGTGGCGTGCCCTGGGGGAGGCCTACGTTCAGCAGTGGACTGCAATAGGCTGATAATGATTTCTGATTAAAAAAAAACATTTGTACGCCTAAATAGGCAGATTTTCGCGGACATTACCATTGTTTAAGACACCATACATTGTACCCGAAATCAGACAAATAAAATATTTCATTCATTCATTTACCGTAATGTCTTATATACACTGAAGAACGTTTAGTATCCAGTAAATTTCGAATATGCAGTGTTGAAACAAAATCTAGAAACTCACCATGTTTGCCATCAGCGGTGACCGCGGCCACCCATAGCACGAGCAGCCAGCCCCGCGCCCGCGCCATCCTACTCGACCATCACCTAAAACAATAACCTCTGTTTGAACACGGAACTTGGCTCATGTTTACACAATACACATAGCTCGAATACTTCGACAGTTTTGTGTTTTGCTTGACGAGGCGATTGGTTAATGGGGTAATATACTTGATTAGTCTCATTTGTTAATTTGTATTGCGAAAAGCTGTTTGGATACGCTCATAAGTAGTTCCGTACCTAAGATTTTAAGCCATCACATAAGACCTTTTGGGATTATATTATTAATTTTTGTTGAGAGCGATCGTCATAGGTAGATCAATTTTTTCGGTTTCTATACAAAATACATACATAGACACAATACTTATAGATATATTCTCTTTTCCTATATTTAACAACATACTGTAGTACACTAGTCTGTCTGTGCTATATAGGTAAACCTATACAAAATGCTATTGAATTGGTCGTGTACTCGTAGTGGCTTTACTGTAGTCTTTTGATGTAAGTGAGAGTCGCAAGTAAGCAATTCTCTGGTCATACTCGTCTGTTCGTATAAAACCCTAGAAATTAAACACAAATGACTTAGGTATTACGAAATCTTCCTAACCAAGGTGTTTCCCTTTCGTTGAATTAGTGATCGACAATGTTTTATCCAACACAAAATAATAGTAGCAATTGATTCTATTATTCGCTACTAGGTTGTAGTCCTGTGCTGATGCTGGGTCTCACTATAATACATCAGCTGCATCTTTTTCCGTGCATATCGTAAGAGTCGACTAAGGAACTCAAGCATTACCTCCGACGATAATCTAGCAACTTGTCACTGATCATTTACATCTATTCCCGATATACTAAACGTGGCTATGTGATCTCCTTTAACTATGGCTAACCCATTTCGGGAACATAGCCGTGGTGTATATGTAAGTACTTATATTCACTACTATTAAACATTTAATCGGAAGTTTTCCTAATATCTATTCGCATCACATAGCGACAATATACCAGGAAATATCACGATTTCACGTGTGATAGACAGACGAACACAATGCAATAGGTAAGTGTGTGTGTGCGCAGAAAATGTGCTTCCAGGAAAATGTACGAGTCTCTTGAGACACGGATGCATTACCATACAACGAAATCTGGTGAATACTAGATTGTGAAACGAAGATGGCGATAAAACTAGGGAAATAAAAAAGCTTTTATCTTCCTCATGGTATGAAATGTTATGCAGATTGTAATGATAGTGGCAGAAATATAATCTGGACAAATAAAGGGCAAAGACATACACAAAAACTAATACATCTTTAACGTATTCAGTTAAATGATACAAGACTATTATTTCATTTGCAAATCAGTGAAAACAGAACTTTATACTTAATCAAAACCTAAAATAATCTCATTTACCATAACCATTAGTCATAAAGAAAGTTGGAATATTTTAATCCATTATCCTACCTACCCCAATACCAATAAAGTTGACAGAGCTTTAATAAAAAGTAGAACGAAAACAAAACTAGAACTGCCTACTTAAAACGCAAAGCATGGCTGAAGCTCACTGCATTATTAGAGCAAGTTTCTTCTGCATTTCTATACCGCACTGTACCGAAACTAATTGGTCCCTTTAGGAGCGTTTTGGGAAAAAATAAACGACCGCATTTATGTGTTCGGTTAAGTAAAGATTGTGGTAGACTTCGTAGGCTCGGAAATATGAAGCGATTATGTCTGGAACGAATCGAGGGTATGACGGATTGCCAACAGATGGGGGTTGGATTTTGAATTTTTATTCTAAAGAATTTAAGCCAATTATATAAGCGTTTAAATTTTGAAAGAATTATGTTAAATAGTTTGTCTAATATTGTCATATATCTGCTTATAATCCGTTAGAGTAGATGCAATTTAGTAAATATACTTCCAACTAATTCATAAATGCGTTCATGTTTAATTCATTTTTGAGTTGCGCCTCTCGTATAAGTACACATAAACTTTTCCAAAATTAATGTTGTCCGATTGTCTTAATTACATTCTCAGACAGATGTGGGTAGAAGCTTAATAGCGACAAAATAATTTCAGTACTACCCTCATCTTTGATTCAATGGCTTTGGCAGAACTCCATCGACACTAGCAATGCCACCGCCCCGGGGCGGCAGCGATCAGTGGGGTGAGCACAAACCTTCTTACGCGGCGTAACGCTAGCAAAATCTATGGGAATTGACAGTTTGACGCTAGCGTTACAGACTATCGAGAGGTTCGTGCTTACCCCTCAGTTCGTTCGCGTGACCACGTTTTTTGCGTGTACACTATAAATAGTTATATCTAGCTAAAAAGACTTTATGGAACTGACTATTGTGACAGTGTTTTACTGATAGAAGATGCCTGAAAGCAATCGATTGAAAAGGTTAGTAGTCTTGATGTTATTACTAATATATCGATTTCGCTGCGTTTATCAGTCCGCAGATTTACTTGCCTCCTTTTTTATTTAAGTAATACCTAATACAGTTACAATTTTGATTTCCTTTAAATATCTGCTGTTTTGACTGGCTGTTCGACAACATCGTTCTTTTGGGAATTGCTTAAGATGGAAGTTTTTAGCGTATTACATGCTAAGTGTGTACCTACTTTTTATATTTGTTGAACTACTAAAATTTTATAGTCTTGGAACAAATCAAAGGTAAGGTAAACGAATACGCATCGTAAAATCAATATTAATTGTAGAGTACATACAATAGCGACCATTCTAAAACATACCTACGATAGACACTTAATTTACAGTTACACTATAAACAAGTATTGTCCCAACAATAGTATAGAAACCATAGCAAAGCCACAAAAACTATCAGCGCCATAATCTCACACATAATAAATCATTATTGACAAAGAGTCGCACACGATCAGAGTCAGACAATGTGGTATTATCCGTGTGCAAGTCATTAGACCAGCCGAGAAAAACAAATCTATCATTACAGAATACAACGTGGGAAAATCTGGAGAAATGACTGATGATGATACTGACATTCAATCAATGAAAATAGGAATGTAGGTAAATAATAATTTTCTAATTACGTAAAAGTAAACTAGTATTTCAATCTATACCATATTATAAGTTGTATGTATGACAAATTACTTTATAGTTGTAAAAATAGCGAAAGATTAAGCAGCTTCAACTGACCCGGTGGCTCAGTGGTAAGAGTGCTGGCACGGAATGCAGAGGTCGTGGGTTCGATTCCCACCCGGGTGAGGAATTTTTTCCATTTCTTTATTAATAATTTTAATCTATATTATACCATGCGCCAACGTTCTTGGAACGCGCTGTCATATAACGTTCTATGACGGCGTGTGCCAGGAGGGTTAGCGTATAGTATAGTAAGCTTAGACTATGGCTTAGATAGAATATATCGAGCTCCTTAGGATCAGTTGTTTCATAAGCATAGCCGGCTGTAAGTGTAAATACGTCTCTCTGGTTATTTGATGTATTTGATGTACTAATCAAATCCATTACATTTTAAAAATTCAAGTAAGGTTCTTGAAAGTAAAGTTAAAAACGCTAAAATATTGATTATTATTAAACCTGCGCTAGTTGCAACGCGCGTATCTTGACGCCAAACCTTATCAAAGTAATCAAAGTTGGTGTTTAGGCGATATAATTTTAGCAGGTGTGACGCTTGTTGAAACTTTAGCAATATTATTAAATGTAGGTACATTAATGAAAATACAGGAGCACAAAGTTATGACTAATAAATCATAGCAATTTAAGAAATCTAGCCTCATAAAAACAGATGAATTTACAGCTACAAATCAATGTTTTCCAAAGGTGCAGAGATTGTTTCCAAAATGATTTATACTCGTAACATTCAAATATAATACGTTAATACTACCGACTTCATACTTCACGAAACTTTTATGATCGATGCTCTGGTGTCATCCCATACCACGACCTCTTATACAAGAGAAATTCAACTTACAGCATTACAAGTAAGAGCAAACGTACTAAACAATAATCGATTTCAAATTAGTAACTAAAATACAAACAGGATTTATTCGAGACGCGAGCTACTGAGCCAATAGACAAATTAGTTGAACAATCCAAACATTAATTTGAATTACAGTAACTGTAAACTCTTTGTTTAATATTCTACTATTGGAGGGTACATAGACATAAATTTGTGTAGATGGTGATTTGAATACAGGGCGCTGTTTTTGTTCTGTTAGACGCAATTATAAGGTAAATTCGACGGCCGATTGATGCATTTGGTAGTGGCCCTGCCTTCGACGCCATAGGTCCTGGGTTCGAATCCCGGTAGGTGCAAACATTGACATGATGAATATCGATGTTTGTTTCCGAGTCATGGATGTTTCTATACTTATCTATGTATTGATATACCGTTGCTTAGTACCCACGACACAAGACCTTAGGTATCTTAATGTGGGACTAGGTCAATGTGTTGTGAAGTGTGTGATTATTTATTTATTTAAAAAAATAATAGGTATAGATCTAAGTAAGATATTTGAACGTTGATTTTCTGAAAGTGACTGTACTCTTTATATGTTTGAAATGGTTCTCATTTATGGACACGTTAGAATATATTTTTAAAATTCGCGAATAACGTAGATATTTGCTTATATTATTTCGTCACCTAGAAAAATCTATGTCTATGCTTGGGAGTAATCGAAACCTGTTTTGCTTTTACTCGTAATTGGAAATACAACTTGGGGATATTTTGAATTTGTCTTTTGAATTAATTACGGTCAAAAAGATTTTCCTGGAAATCAGGAGTTAATAAAAGCTAAGAAGATTATGTTTCTCTGGTAGATTGTTAATTCGGCTTGGAAAGTAAAAAAATAAACTATGGAGGTATCTTTCTCCAACTTTGTGACTACAAAATAAAATTGAATTTCCATTTGATAGACTTTCAGAATTTTCTCTTACATTGACCTTTGTTCACTTATAACCGACTTCAAGTACTTTTAACGGCGACCAATCCTATAACACTGCTATAAAGTGCGTAATAGTCACTTTATAGGCAAGGAGTGTCGTCACATACGGTACTGCGTTTCATTCGAGATAAGTTTCCGTCGTGGCTTTAAACAAAGCTTTTGGTTTGTTAATTGATGATTCAAAGGCAATTAGCATTCGTTTAAAGAAATCATTGACGCCTGATCGTGACTCGGTTCTAATTTGGGCATGGAGAAGTACCTTATATGACTGTAAGTAAGTACTATAGAGGACCTTTAATTTAGTTAGTATTAACTAATAATAAAAAAACAACGTAATAGTGCTTACTTTCCAGGTTTACATAGGGATTTTCATATAATTACAAGATTCACCTATTCACTTTGGTTTTTACGCACTGTTTTACAGCTTTTATAGCTCAGTGTTAGTAAAAAAGATGGACAATAAAGGGCGTAATAGTCAAGCAGCCCACTTTATAGGCAAGGAGCGTCGCATGGCATGGTACTGTATTTTATCCCAGATAAGACAGTTTCCGTCGTTAGTTACTGAGAGCAAATAAAGTTTAAGCTTGTACATGTTTATTATTGTTTTTATGTTTTCTAGTAAAATACAGGGTGATTTTTGGTCGTCAACGTTCCCGAAAACTACATAACCTCCTCATCATCTCAATCATTTTTCTCCATGGAAGCATAGCTGGGAAGTGGTCCCCAAGATATTAGGGTCCAAAGTTGAGTAAATAGACTGCGTTTTTCTGCATAAATTCACATGCAAGATTTTTTCACGAGAAATAATTACTATCTGTCTATGATAAAACTAGCATGAACACTGGACACTATAAATTTCACCCGATCAAGAAATAAAAAATAAAAAATAAATTTACATCGTTTCCCAGCATTTTTTTTGGCATAAACTCTTTACCATGTCTGTTACTTAAGTCAATGGATATATATATATATATATATAGAGTATAATTATTGTAGTATATAGCTATCGGGATGAAAAATAACGTTGCCAATATGTAACTCAGAAAAGAGATGGTAAAATTCGTCATCCGAGTAATTGACCCGGTAGCTCAGTGGTTAGAGCGGCTGGCACGGTTTGCAGTGGTCGTTTCGATTCCCACTCGGGTGAAGAATTTTTTCCATTTCTTTATTAATAATTTTATAATATTATTATTTTTTCATTAATGTATCAGTACCATCCAATTACCTAATGTTAAATATCATTATCTATAAGCAGAGGCGGCTTGTCCTAAGCTGCGCTGGTGCAGTGCACTCCCACCCTTGAAGATTACATAGGCAGTCTATATTTCTCTATATTTATAATTATCTTTCAATTCTACTATGCTTTTACAATAGTGCCTACGTGTTCGTCTCAAGTAAGTAATTACCTAATGTTACATTATCATTATCTGTAAGTTAAACTTTTTTGCAGTCGTAACTGTCGTATACATACATGCATACGAACTGGGGTAGCCAGAACTGCAGTATTATAAATAAGATCCTGCAGCCATGTTAAGCATAGTTAAGTACCTATACCTACAATAAAAAATATTAACGTTGCCAATATGTAATTTAGAAAAGAGATAGTAAAATTCGTCATCTGAGTAATGGACCCGGTGGCTTAGTGGTTATAGCGGCTGGCACAGTTTGCAGTGGTCGTGGGTTCGATTCCCACTCGGGTGAAGAATTTTTTCCATTTTCTTTATTAATTTTTTTAAAATATTATGTTTAAAAAATGCATTTGCAACTTGTAATTTAAATTATGAATTAGTAGAACAACGAAATTTTAAAATAGGAAGCCACCACATGATTTATGATATTAAAAAGATAAATACGACTTCCGGCGCGCTAGGAAGCTACAGTAAACAAGCACAGCTTTTGCATGTTTAATGGTTGCTCGTATTACAGATTTACCAATTTAGCGGCATAAAAAGGAACTACGATCCATAAGATTGAAATATCATTGGGTTTGGTAACTAAAGAGACGACAGTGTCGACCCCCGTCAGTTTACGGATAATTTTGCATTCCCATACGCTGTTGGCGTTGCGCGTTGTCATAAATGATTCTGACTACATTATAACATGCGGAGTCGGTTAGAAATGATCTATACGATCGATGAACTCTAACTTTGAAGATCATACGTATTGTGGTAGGTTTAGTCTACCTATCCAGTAATTTAGGCAAATATTAAGCTTTTTAATGAATAAAAAATTGTTTGTTGCTTCGGGTGCAATTTTGCAAAACAATTTCGTAATGTATATTGTACTGATTGAGATGATTCTTTTAATTACTAAGCAATATGACGGCCGATTGGTCTAGTAGGTAGTGACCCTGCCTGCGACGCCATAGGTACTGGGTTCGAATCCCGGTAGGTGCAAACATTGATATGATGAATATCGATGTTTGTTTCCGAGTCATGGATGTTTCTGTACTTATCTATGTATTATATACCGTTGCTTAGTACCCACGACACAAGACCTTAGGGATCTTAATGTGGGACTTGGTTAATGTGTTGTGTAGATTGTGAATATTTATTTAAGAAAGAAGTTTATTTATTTATTTAAGAAATAAATAATATGTCTGTTTCTTTACACGCTTTTATAGTTTTACTTAAAAGTTCTTTGTTTCAGATTTTTAATTATTTACGCCGTGCATTTTTCTGATACAGTATAAAATCATTTAACCTCTAAAGGTATTTCATAACACTTTTCTATGTCGAAACAATATAGATCAATATCATACTCCATTAATAAATAACATATAAATACCATGGCGATATAAAATTCAATTAAAACAAGCCTTGGCCAAGTAACGAGGCACAGTGTAGGGCCATTGTCCGTTTCATTAATTTCTATGTTCACACATAATTTATCTACAACACAAAAATATAAGGTAAAACTACCCAGAGAAGTTTTATTGTTGAAAATAAGTTTGATAGTCTTTATTTTTATTTGGAGTTAGATAATTATGTCCTTCTAAAAGTTTAGCAATAAATAACACCTACCTTGGTACTGTTATCTAATTAAGTATTTTAGAACTGAGTTAGTCTAATTTACATCGACACAATTGTGCAAATAAACATAATTATCGTATTTAGATGTAAATTTTTTATTGTTCTACAGTTTTTTCTTGTAGCTTTTCCATCATCACTACTTTCATGAAAATTTAAATGACTGAAAATTATTAGTACTGTACAAGCAACAATAGCTTGCCTCATCCATCCAATCCCTCAGGAAATTGACCCACTCGCAACATGTTTACACTGTGCTTTTGATCTATGGGTTAGCTTCCAAGGCTGTTACATTAAAGGTCATATTTGTCATGAAATGATTTATCTTGCTTGTTACTAGGGATCTATAGCATAATACATGTTTTTATAATCCATTCAATGCTACAGTTGAGAGGCGATAATTAGAAGGTGTTTTTTACTTTACCTACATCTTATGGTCACGCTTCTCAAACTTGGCTCGTGTATTACGATTATAGGGTTGTCCGATGTCCGTTTTTATTTTAGCCGATCACGACACGATATCGGTGGGTAGATTATCTTGGATAACATTTAGTCGCGTCGCTTTCGCGTCGTATTTTTTGTGTTGTTATGTGAAGACTAGCCTTCCTATTATACCTACAATAAAAAGCTAATTCTAATTATTATTATCAAACTTTTTGTAACTTTGCCTTAGCTGCTGCTGCCGTCTTGTATTCATTATCGACGATCGATCGGTTTAATTTATTATTCATCTTTACAATTTCTGGTAATGAAGGTAAAATGTATTTCAAATGTAGGTAATTTATGAAATAAATTAGAATATACATAAAATTTAATTGATTGTGTTATATGCACCAACTTCTTCATGTGCCATATTATTTATCTAATAGGTATCCATTAAAATAAAAATAATTATATACAACTTACAGACTACCTTATTGTGACAATGTTATTATACAAATATTTACTAAAATACAGGGTGTTTTTTTGTGGCCACCTTTAACGAAGGGTACGTACTCTATACATCAAATAAAGTAAGTTTATGCCAAAAAAAATGCTGGGATTTTTTTTTTTTTTCAATTTTTTAAATTACTTGATCTGACGAAATTTATAGTGTCTAGTGTTTATGTTAGTTTTTTTATAGACAGATATTAATTATTTTTCGTGAAAAAATCCTGCTACGCGCGTCTATGTGCATTTATGCAGAAAAACGCAGTCTATTCACTCAACTTTGGACCCTAATATTTTGAAAACCAGACACTTCCCAGGTATGCTTCCATGGAGAAAAATGATCGTGATGATGAGGAGATTCCGTAGTTTTCGGGAACGTTGACGACCAAAAATCACTCTGTATGTATACGTTATATTTTATAATTTTTTTTGTAATAGTTTATTGCTATAAATTAAAGACTCCTAAATAAAGCGCCTTACCTAAGTATTTTTTTGTGAAAAGATTTATACAGTCAGATTTGATAGACTATCATGTTCAATGTTTTTGGCCTGTAATTATGTACAAATCGCCGGGTCTTTTGTATGTAAATTTTTAATGCAATAAACCATACAGACAACAAAAGGCACAGCAAAATTTAATTCGATTAATAATTAATACGAAGGAAGAGAATTATTATCTTAAGATACGTAATATGAATTCATTCGCGAATTATAAGCCGTGACTGAATGAGTAATGTATAATGAAATCTGTTTGTAATTAGGTAAATTAAATTATAAAAATATTACACCAAACAATAAAATAAACCTATTAGATTCTTTATCCTACCAAAATCTCTTCTTTGGTGGAGTTTAGATTATGCCTAATTTAATTTTATTGAGAAAATGTTTTTCTTCTTCAGAAATAACGAAATTATTATTTTTAGTTATATAATTAACTCACACGAGAAAAGTTACAGGCGAATTGCTAGTACCTAATATAGCATTTAAAATTAAAATGGCTCTTGAAAAAACACCAGTAAATTTAACATTATAAGAGTAATAGATATCTATGTATATGTATAATAAAAGGCAATTTTATTATATCTATAAATAAATCAAGAACGTAAATTAACTATGCCTTTTAGATATTAATTTTCAAAAGGTTTTCAAGCAGGTCAAGAGAATATTTACAATTAAGATACCTATTCGGTTAGAACTGCAATATATTAGAAAATGTAAGCACTTAAATGTATGTTATTATTTATTGCCGTTATAAATTGTGTAGGTACCGTGCTTAGTACCGCTAATATCACTACAGTTGTAAACCAATGTCTGTCTGTCCATCATAAAACTAACGACTAGGTAGTTAAGTCTAATCTCATCTATTGGTAATCATTACAGCATCGCATTAAGGGCCCAAAAGCAGACAAAACCGCAGGCGTGCACCAGTCGTTACTAAACCGTTCTAGCCTAATAAGCTTTTTTTGTAATCTTCAGAACTATCGCCACCACGTCACAGAACAGTAATGGGGGACGACATTAGCCTATTTTTGGGCATTTTATCTGATCTTGTCTCCTAAAAATGTTGTTGTGCTCTTGCGTAAGTCGTTAAAAAGATGGGCCCTTGCTGTATTGTTATCAAAACTTTTTCTACGAGTAATAACGCTGTAAGCAGAGGTACTGATATTTCCTGTTTTGTTACAAAAGTGCGGTTTCAACAAACGGAAAAGCTTTTATAGCAAACTTGTTTATACTTAGGTACTTCTTTTCTCATAAAATTTTATAAAGATATTTCACCGTTCAATTAAAATTATGTTAAATCTGAATTATCAAAAGCTCCTTTAAAGGTAAATTAATCTAAACCAAATTCTATGTACAATTTATTTATGTGAATAACTTTTATTTTTAAACTTTATAAGGTCATCTTAAAACTGGCAAAAAATCTAAATGGTGACATTAAAGTAGGTAGAGTATTTTCAACATCAAATAATTATATGAGAATGAAATTAAATCAATCGACATTATTAAAATATTTAAAAGCAATACGTACAATTCACAAAAGCGTAATCCAAAACTCATAACTTGCACTAGAAATTCATTCAAAACAATTCATCGCATCCAGGACAAAGTTAAATTCGTCTGAAAGTCCGAATACAGTCACATCACAGGTAAAATTTGAAAACGAGTTTCACTCCACGTATGCAAATGACACCAACGAAAACAGTTTCCACAAATTCGCGGTTATACGCGACTCGGATCCGTCCGAAAGCGTCGCGTTGGGGCACGTCCGACGCCGACCACTGCCGCGATATGACTGGCTCAGAACTTCAATACAGGGGAATAGGGAACGGAAGGGGAAGGGCCCAGGGAAGAGGGGAAACCTCTCCAGCCGAGGAGATAACTTTTGATCTTTTTGAGTTCATAGAAGATTTTAATGATGCAGTCACATCTGGAGATTGTACAGAAAAAGTGCACGTCACAGTCTCAGCCCTAAGTGTTAATGCATGTCAAGGGCTTAGTAAAAACGATGTGTTAGAAAAAGTACATCTAAAGTTGCGGGTGACATTTTTAAAAATAGCCCTCAAATGAGGCAGGAGAAAAACGGCCGGATTGATTGGTAATAAAACACTACTTTGGGTCTGACTCGGAAAACATTTTAGTGTATTTTAGATTAGAATCTTGAGACAGCGAAACTGGAAATAGGAGCTGCGTCTTGGCAGAGAGAATATTGCGTTTTATATTCTTCCCTATTATTTTCACATCAGGCGAGATGGGATCTTGGGGCAGACAATATTGCACAAGGAGGTTTTTGTTGCAGTCCCGCACATGTCAGGGGCCGTACAAAGGGCTGTGGAGCAGGTACAAAAGATCGTCCCAGTCGGGGTCGAGTTACGGAATCCTCATAGAGTAATGACGGGAACATGGTGTAGCTAAGATCCCAAAATTTACTACTGCATTGTACTTTTCGATCAACAATGGAGCACAAAAGATAGGATCGGCTTCTGATATTACCGTTTTATAGGAACTTACCGTGATTTCTCTCACTTTTTGAGTAATTCGAGATCCATTATCGATAGGGATTTATTTTAAATGAAAATCCCGTTCGGCTACAGATGTTTGGAAGGCGTACCGTTAACTAGCATACAAATAATTGTATTGTTGAATTTGAGTGCGCTTGAGAAGTATCGATTATAATCAAATTGGGACGGGTGTGCATTAGAATAGGACTAATTTCCTGCTACAGTGTGGTTAGTAATTCCCATGTTTTTTCTTCATTCATGTACCTACTAATCTCACACAAGAAAAGAGAAAAAAAATATTGATGATAGTTATTTATAGACATAGAGACAGAATTTAGTAAATATTAAAATCCTCTTTCCTCAAATATGAAATAATTTACCATATTTTAAAACTTGTACTTTCTATGCTACATAAAGCTGACACAAAACATTGTAGTAATAAGACAAATGAAGTAACAGTTAGCACACCTCGAGATTTGAGTAATGAATGAGTGAGAATTACTCAGCAGGACTTCGGGTTTCAAAAAGAATGACATGTGTAAGCAGTTACAGTTTAGAATAATAGATCACTGCAGCGGGGGGACTTACCATCTTTATATTTTCTTGAGCTCATTTAATTTAATTATTGTGTTTTTGAAGAAATGTGCGGCTGACATTATTATTTTCGGCTATCTGCATTGTTGACTTCAAATTCTTTGAAATTTTAACTTCGATTTTTTTTATTAACTAGCTTTGTTGTTAGTACTATAATACTAGAATTACCTATATTTATATAGGATTTATGATGTAAATTCTATATTTAGCCTACGTTTAAGTAACTTGCCTCAAAAGTTAAAGGATCATAACTAAGAATAGGATATTCTGTCGAAATTCAGATTTCCCTTGATGTTCAATGAGTAATGTGCTCCCATTACTCAGCGACGAAGTTTAGCCGTCATCTGTCCCCGCCGCCGTGTCGCTTCACACTCGATATCTTGCCATCGCGTGAAGCTTGGAGCTGGTGTATACAAGTGTCAAGTGCTGATGACTCCTTGTTTTATGAATCAGGTGAAATTCATTTAACTTTTGTCGAATAGAAATACATACATAAAGATATGACTGTGTTACCGAAATAGGGTAGTGAAACCTGTCGGACGTCGGATCATAAGTTAGCATAGTGAGTGAGAGCCAATATCTTATAATCAGTAACAAGTTGCTAGCTCATCACCTGAGAGAATGCCCGAGTTCCTAAGTCGACTCTTATGACATGCACAGAAGGAGATGCATCTGATGTATTCTAGTAACGTATACCTAAGTACGGGAAAATAGAATAGAAATGTTTATGCAAATTAAAGTTAACTGGACGTGCAAGAGTCATGCAACAGGCAAAAACTGTTTTCAGTATTCATGCAAAATGTTGGAGTTATGTGGGACTCCATACAGTTTACCGCACCGAAATTTTAAAAACCCATGTGTATGTAAGCAGTCTTAATAGTGTACATACTCAAACATGAGAAGCTAAGAGAATTAATTCGAGATAAATGTTTGCCTCAGCGTAGGTACTTGAATATGAATGTATGTTTGTATGTATGTACAGGTACGGTGTGTTTTATATACAAACTGGTAATCATACAATTGCAGCAGTTACCTACATTTAGGCTGGTTTCAAATTACAACAGCTATCATATACAAGGCAATAATATGCAACATTTGCATGAATTTTACTATTTATAGGCTTTTATAAAATTTATTGTGATTGTAACAGTAAAATTCCTGCAGCAATAACTATTTATTGTATTTATAAGATCATTAATAGGCTCTAACTTGCGCAGAATGCGAATGCGGTTAATATTTCTAGGCCAAGATAAGCCACAATCAACACAGCGGAAATTGGTTCCTTTTAGATAACAGTTGTTATTAACTTGGTTATATTCTCATTTATAAACACTGATTTATCTTCGCACTTTGTATTGACACTTGACTTTGCTTTTTCCCTTCGAAAGCAAATATGTATGTATTGCTTAAAGAACTAAGAAATAAGTTACATTCATTAAAAGGTATATAAATGGAATCTTGCCTCTT
Source organism: Carposina sasakii (assembly GCA_014607495.2). Lineage (NCBI taxonomy): Eukaryota > Metazoa > Arthropoda > Insecta > Lepidoptera > Carposinidae > Carposina > Carposina sasakii. The sequence continues at coordinate 14,187,964 of CP053153.1, forward strand.
CAAATAGACCAATAAAGAAATTGTAGTACTTATCATTAAGTACCTAATTTAACACTTTTATGTGTTAAATAAAAAAGAGCAATGTTCTGCGACAATTTTTTATAAATTCTTGTTCAACTTAAATAAAGTTTAAATGCACTGTTACGTTGACGCGAAATAATTATTTCTTACCCACTTACAGCTACCGCTTGCAACTGTATACCATATTCGTTGAGATCGCAATCTCGTATGGCATCCCAAAATTTATCACCTTTATCGAGGTTCTTGCTTTTCACCGCCTTTAATATGTCTTACAAATAGGCTCATTTTTCTTTAAATTCCACCCGATTAATTCCAGAGATAATTATAAGCCCGCCTTGATGACGACCCCTTCTTTCTTCAGCCTGTTTTGCTAATTAAGCTATACAAATGGTGGGGTCTAACCGCGGTTCTGATTGCTTGGCCTCTTCAAGCATTTTCTATTCAGAAAGCGTTCCTCTGCTCATCCATCTGTTAAGTTTGATGTGTCTGAAAACTTGCACTGCATACTTGAGCTGATGCTAAAGTTGAAAATTTTGAAATACGAAAGTATATTTTGTTTTATTTCAGAATCGTTATAAGGTGCTTTGTTTTCATTTGCAGAATCTTCTGTAGAATAACTTAAATAAAATGTTTGTTACTCAAGCTTTTATTTTCAAAAAGATTTATTTTTTTTTGCACTGCTTTTGTTATATCTACGTAAAACAGAGAGACTCAATATTTTTTACCATACTACTGGTTATTCTCAAAATATATTTCAAATAACTTTTGAATTTTATTTAGTGGTATCATAAATAAGTTTTTAACAATAGTGTGTAAATGTAGAGGGCTCTATCGATAGGTCTTGACACGCGATAGTTGAGGTTAGAATAGATAAATCTTGTAATGCAACCGCCTCTCTTAGGAGCGATAAAATAACAATCAATGTTGATTTGTTTGCGCCATATTTTCAATTGTTTATGTTCTTCTCTATCCGGACCAAATTTTAATTTGTTTTACAAGAGAGGTATGTGAGATATGTTCACTCTACAGTACTTCAATATTATTGATTTCTAAATCATATGCATCTACAAACTTTGCTTGTTCTCTATGTATGTATCGCTTAAGAAAAAAATATGTATTATGTAATTTTCACTTATGCGGTTTGCGTTTGAAATCCTTATCATCATGCAAACAAGTTTAACTTACTGGTTAAAACATGTATGTAAGTGCAAGGTCTGTATTATAAAACAAGGTACCTTTAAGTAAGCATGTCCCATAGTAAACGGTAGCAAAAAAATACATACATAAATTCACGCCTGCGGCAGTAAAAACCTTTGCGCTACTCATCAAAATGCAGTTTGTAAAATATTCAGATGCAAAAAACAAGTTACGGTCTGGAAAATGTATTTGCTTCTGACTTTAATAATATTGCAAGTTTGAAGTTATATCGGCCACTGTTGACGCTCGCGGCGCGTCCATCGCTCATGGCAACACAAACACTGACGAAATTAATCTCGGTTTACTTTGTTAACTGTACTCGTGACATTTCATCTATTCTCAAAACAATCTTCTTAATGTCCTGATTATAAGACTGCAAATTGATTATTTTGAGAGCATCTTAGTTAAGTTTCACCAACCGTTTGTTTTTCAATCGTTGACATTCACTTTTCTTCAGATCGGATGTCAGAAGGGCGCCTAATATTCTACGTGACTTCGAAAGGTAATAGAATGGGTTTAAAAGATCCCATTATCTGCTTAAAGGTTTTTTACGTGGATAGGTCTATTGTTGTGGAGAAATCGCTGGTAACGGGTATGCTTTTCCACTTTTTAATATTTTTTGTCGCATGCTGTTATTATGTTGGTAGAATACAAAATAAGTCGGTTAATAACATTTTCACAGTTTAAGATTATTTATTGTGGAGACTTACAACGGGAAATAAACATACATACCTACATAGACATACCTACCTACATACATACATCAATGGGTGATAGCCCAGTGGTTAAGACGTGCACCTTCCAAGCGGGAGGCGTAAGTTCGATCCCATTCACGGGCCTGTACCAATGAATTTATTTAATGTACAGATTTTAATGTTGCAAAATTGTCACTTAGCTCGGGCCTCGGAAGGCACGTAAAACCATTGGTCCTGCGCCTGATCTCTCTCCGGTCGTGTCGGCTTTCCGTCCCATCGGACTATGAGAGGGAATAGAAACTGCATCTGTTTTTGCACACACACTTGTACACTATAATATCTCCTGCGTACGTGGCCAATCTCCGTAGAGATTGGTCGCTTTGACCGAAATACGGTCGGAGATCATCACATACATACACGACTGTGTTCCAGAAATGGAGAAGTTAGAACTGCAGGATCATAAAGGAGATGCTATAGCCACGTTTAGCATAGGGAGCATTGGACGCAGTATGTACTATACAAACTACAAATTTCTGTCCCGTGCTGAAATGTGTCTAATTATGTCACCATAAACTAATTATTGCTTTGTTCTGAGCGTCTACAACGGTTCCCTTTCGCCTTCGTTCCAACTCGAGACTTTTCGAGAATTGCCCCCTGTACCTATATATGTTAATACCAAAGAGAATATGACACGATCTTGATGCCAGCCAATAACATACAGACTATGCGTACAAGCTATACATACAGGTATTATAGTTCTAACTAATAGACTCCTTAGAGAATCAAAGCAATTCGAATTCAAACTCGCAAATAAAACTGGCTGGAAATCGTACTCTTTACTCACAAATAGATCCGAACTAAATAAGAGATTCTCCTTAGAGATCCGAGTAGGGAAATAAAAGCGATACGAGTTTGCGGTTTTATTGTAACTAATAAAATCTCCTGAGCTTCAATACCGTTGGCTGCCTGAATTATAAACCAACGAAGACATAAAATTGGGATTAAGGAAGAAATATACTATAGGTACATATAAAAATTATCTATGATACTTATATTCTAAATTTAAAAGTAACTCTAGCTATTATATGACTTGAGAAATTTAATTTCTCTAGTCATCGCGCTTTTACTCAAATCATCATCTTTGAAGCATATATTATGATTAGCAGTGAATGATTAATTAAGATGCTAGAAGCCAAGTTATTCCCCTCTAAATGCCATTTTAAACAAAATGCCTAGCAGTTTTGTAATATGATGGACTATACAGTATGCTTATAACATATCTACGTGTATCACTAATTGATTATGGATGTTCTGTCAGGATGTTTCATTTGCATATAGGTAATGGTATTACTATTTGTGTCTAGCAGATAATTTCCCTCGATTTTCAAGTTTCAATACTAAACAAGTTATCATCTTGTGTACAGAAAATATTTGAAAAACACTGCACTCAAAGAAGTTTCATCCATAGGTAGTATAACAATGTCACAATAAATTATAGGAAACTGACTTGTATCAACTATGGTATCAACAGATTTCTTCAATTGTATAGACAGTATAGACATTGCGATCGCGAGCTACTGTTTTGAAAGTGAGCTCACGAAGCAATTTGTCGTGTGGCTTGTATAATCTGTGGTGAGGTGAGATCCCCATTCCTGATCATTAGCGTCTTTAACAATTTACGTTGAATGTAATTGAGGATTTATTACACTGGGGGCGGGTTTATATGTGCAGGATTATATAAGTATATTAAAAGTAAAAGAATTATCACAACCAGCTAAGCCTTAGAATTTTGTAATGTGTCATAACATAAATTGAAATAAACTCCCGTTATGAAATGACCTTGATTTCCTAATATCATAACGCCCATTGTGACCAGCAATCACAGAGCAATCAATTAGTAAAGATAATCAATAAACACATCAGCTGCCATTTCCACTGCGCCATGTGCACCGATGTAATACACTATTAATATTAATACACAATGCAGACGCTATGCCACGGTCAAGCACGAGTCGGGAGCTGAATTGGTAAACAGATGGGTGCAGTGTATGACATAGCAGTGGCAAAAGTCTATTAAAATTATCTATGTTAAATAAAAAAGAGTAATCATTTTTCAAAATAACATAATATTGAAAAAGCTATGTCAAATGTAAAGTAAATGCCGTACTAAGAATAAGATAGCGTATCTGAAAGCTCATGCTTCCAATCTTTAATAAGTTAGAGAAAGACAGTATCAAAATCATCCTGCGAATAGGCTATGTTATTATTGGAAAAATCGGTCCTAAATCTAACAAAGTAATTTTTGCAGTTGCACCACTGTAACCCAAATGTTGTGAAGTTTGCCAGACCCGAGGCAGGATGGTTCGTGTGCTACCGGTGAGGTCGGCTCACGACGCCATTTGTCCATACCTCAGGGCACGGTCCGCGCAATTTATACTTCCCTACACACATACCTACCTCTGCGCTTCATCAGTACTTTCCACCATTATTTTAAAGCATACTATCCTTTGTGGCTAATAAAGTTTAACTATGTAACTGTCCATGACTTCTGTTCTCATCGGGTGGGTCTTGCGTTATTGTTTTAAGACTGCAAGTCGATTGGTTGGTTGCAAGAGAAGGGTAATATGCCCTAAACACGCCTTAAGCTTCAACATTGTTCCTTCCAGTATGCCTTATCGTTGCAATCTGCTAGATTTTTAATGCACTACATTCAATACTGAGCAGTTTATAGTATACAGGATGTAACAGAAAGGATATGTTAAGCGAAAAGCTATATAAATAGCCCACTGTAGAGAACCTATTTCCAAAATTTGAGACTCGAAATACATGTTTATTTGTGAAGATTGTATGAACATTCCTGAGTTGTTTAGGAATTTTCCATACTATTTGGAAATATAAACATGTGATTTCGAGTCTGAAATGTTGTGGGTAGGTCCCTTTTAGTGGACTATTTACATAGGTTTTCGCTTAACATACCCCTTTTGTTACATCCTGTATAGAAGTAGGCTGCGGATTGTGATGAAATAATTATTAGCTTAAAGTTGGTCGATTTACTTTCCATTATTATAATATTTTTTCCATTACATATTATTTAAATAAATAAATAAATAATTATTTACTTTTTTTTCAAATGGGCAACATTTCAGTTATCTACATCATTTATTACATATATACATAAAAATCACGCCTCTTTCCCGGAGAGGTAGGTAGAGATCACGGATCTCCACTTGTTAGGATTCTGACACACCTCTTAGTATCATTTATTATACTTTCTGGGTTGCGAACAAAAATTATTTTAAAAAATGATCTTCTATTGTGTTCTTTATGTATAGGTAGTCTTCCATCAATAAACGTTTTCTTTCCGTTTCCGAATACCGTCTTTGAGTACAATCTCTTTGTTTTCTCTTACTTATTTTTAACGTATCTGCCTCATTCAATATTCACAATACATTCGCGATATTTTTCAGTATATTCCCAGTAGCTTGTGTTTACAAGCTCACTTTATGGCTAGAAAATAAGAATTTTGTAGTTGTTAGTAGTCAGTATTTTAAAGTCGCCGTTTTATGAGAATAGTTCATTTTATGTGCACTTGCTTTATGTGTCTTCGGTATTATTTCCTTCTTTTATTTCTGCTTCACTGGTGTTTAAAGCTAGTTTGAAACACGCCTTGTAGGTATATATTTGACATGTTTACGTCGAGTCTGAGATATGTATAATAAGGGACAAAGTAGAAGCTATTCTGCTATTCTTAAGAAAGTAGAGGCCTTGATAGCAAAATTAAATGCAACTTTTGATAATTAAAAAAAGCAAATTTTAAGGTAAAATCTTAAATCTATTTTGTAAATGATTGCTTGAAAAGGCTCTAAAATTAAACTCGGTACCAATCTCGGTTTCCACCAATATAAATCTGATTTCGTTAGTAAAATTGCAGCTCATTTAAACTAAAATTTGACGCGCAATTTCAATTTGAAATCTGGGCATGAAATTAATAACTATCTTTAGACCTCTGCTTACAAACGAACATGTAAAACATGGACTAATCATAGTGTAGTATAAACCTACCTAGTTGCTAATCAAGTGATAATTATAGTTTAGTTAGATCATGGTTTAGATACAATCTTGAGCAGGAGATACACATTTTGTAGACTGGTTATGTAACACCATTTACTGTCAATCTAGATCTTAGTGTCTAGATGCTAACTATGATAACGCTTAATTTCGCTTCGATCCTTACCTATATTTATGCAAACTTTTACACCCTTTAAAAGGGTGATATAAATAGAGCTCGGCGGAAAAGCGGCCAGCATGATGAGGACCTTTGGACACACTCGGCAGTGAGTTGTAGCAGTTATGTCTGTATGTGTCAAATTTTCAAAATATAATTCTCAAGAGTTTCAGCATGCGATGGATAAGTGGTAAAGCCTTTGCGGGAGGCAGATCTATTATGAGGTAGGTTAGGTACTTCAGACAATTAAAAGTTATTACAAATTTAATCTCTGATATAAGTGTAAGCATTTCATGCCGCGCTCATACCCATCACACCCTGCAAGAGTAGGCCCGCGGAGTTAGCAAAGATTAAAATTTAACAGACAGGTTAGGGTAATTTTATTTTATATATTAATTTTTATTTTATATATTTTTTTTATATTTACTAAGTTTAACTTACTTTATTTTCAATTGTTAAAGTTATGTTCAACGTTGATTATGATTATATTTTTCTTATCTTTAGGTAGGTTTGTGTTTTTTAATTTATAAAACTAAATAAACTTATAATGAACTTAATTCTTTCTTAACTCAAGCATCTCACCATCGGGTTACCTTTGATATTGTACGTCTTTTACTTGTTTATCATGGTATACAAAATGTGTATGCTTCTAATGATTTTCAATATTTTTTATCGATTGTATAACAAAAATGACCATAGTAAGAAAATATTTCATCTGAAAATAATGGTATCGGCTATCTGTTAACAAGTTGCTCTATGCCACTTGTATCTGCCTCCTCGGCTACGCACAAAATAGAATCACATTAAAATTCATAATAATTTCAACGTTGAAGCTCCTTGACGTTCCGTTCCACGGAACAGTTGATTGCGTTTCGTTGCACGGATGACGGCTGCCCTTTATGATAAAAATTAATAGCCGTTTTCTTTATGACTACGAGATTTTATTATTATCGTCATGTGAACATTTCTTGGAACCGCTTCCATTGCGAATCTTGTCGCGTAAGCTGTAAAAAGATGGGCATCGATTTGCATGAATTTGTATCCTTTCGCGTTATCTGTCTATTTTTGCCTCATGGCATCTAATTACGTACTTATTAATACATTTGCTTGAAAATGCAATGCTTTTATGTTAAAGGCAACGAGTTACTCTTATTTTTAATGGGTGTCTCTTCTGGTATCACTTTTTTTTTGTGTAGTCCTTCCCTAAGGTTTACAACTAAAATATTACGTAGACGAACGAAAAAACGTGTGAGAAAGTAGTTGACGCGATAAGCTAGATGATGATGCTGTTAAGTACGTGGTGGCCATCCTGTTAGGTTTTAAGTGCTGAGTATGGATCTCCTCTTCTGTAGGAAAGCAGTTAGGCGCCAGCCTTATCCACTAATTATTATTTAAAGTTATTAATCGTCCGTGAACGGGATATAAAAATAAATATTCTATGAAATGAGACAGATACAAGGAAGGATACCTATGTATAATCAATGTTTTCGGGCAAAATTTTTCACAATAAACGTTGCAGATAAGGAAAAATGTCACATTTCCTTTTGTGTGTCGGACAAGTTGTTGGTTTGTTTAATAAATCATAATATTCGGGGCCGAGACCCCGTCCGTTTGGTATTACAGTGATGTTTTATTTGACGGAGACACCTTATTCATTTCCCAGTTGAAATGTTGGATTACTTCGCCCGGCGACATGCGAAAAATTTGTTTGGATTGTTGTTGTAATTCGGTAACCCGCATTTAATTATTTTGATCTGTTGCTTACATGGGTTTTGACTTTATTTCTTTGTCCATTTTGCATTTTTTGTAACTTGCTTCTTTTGGCTGTTTCTGTTGCATTTTCAGTATTCTTTTTTGAGATATAACTCTGTGGAAAAACATAAGCTTTATTACTTTATCAACTAAGCATCTCTACCGCAACAGTTGCTGTACAGGCCTATTTTACTTCTTTAATCTTCGAAACTTGTTTATTTTATGTTAAAAATAATTATTTAAAAGCAAAGATCAAACCAACTCTTCGCTTATTCATTATCATCATTTACAGTGTTATTATGTACAAAGTAACCAAATTAGCAATCAATAAGTTAAGATAAAATCTTATAATTACGAAACATAATCTCACGATGAAAACAAACTTATCAACATTGCTGCAAACACGATCTTCTCTATTCCTAGAGCTGAGCACCCGCAATAAAACCTTATTGGTCTTTAAGGGGACATATCATGCAATCAGTATTCTAATGTAGCGGATGCTGGCAATACTATTCTTGATATTAATGTCAATTCTAGAGTCCGTTTTATAGAATAACTACTATGCCTGATTTCGGAACTAAGATTTTGTTGTATGTATTATCACAGATAATGTAGTCATAGGAGAGTACTAGGCACGATAGTGCTTGCATTGAAAAGAACTATTTAGTGAAACTCACTCTACATCTGTTTTTTTTTTTAAAGTTTTGGGTAGTGGGTCTGTTGGGTTTCGTAATTTTACTTGTTAGTATAGTATACAAAATTATGTAACAAACTGTTATTAGCATGAGAGGAAGGGGCTGAATTCCACAGCACAGGGTATCCTAGTGTGGAAAGCAGTGAGTTTACTACATCTAGTGTATGATTTTTGTGCAAATAAACGATTTTTGATTTGTAACTAGATTTGTTATTGATTATACTAACTCGACCTTGACAGATAAGGACAATTTAAGAAGAAAATCTAATCGTGTGTCCAAATAACTATAGGTATTATGATAATTTAAAAAACATTTCGACACTTTATTTCAGTAAATGTAGAGTACCTAGTCAAAAATCTTGTATTTATATAAAAATCTAATGTGCGTTGATGAAAACGTTGATTCCAAGCAGATAGGGAATAAAAAATATGACAAAATTCCAGTAAGTTTTCAAAATTTGTGCGTTATTGGATTGCAATCGAAATTGGCTTCCAGACTAAGCGTCAACTCTAGCCAATAAAGATGTAGGTTCTACAACATGACCTGCAGATCAGCTGTTTCTTGCATTGAAGCAGGTAGCAATTTATCGTTTATTGAATGTTTACCTTTACGCGAAATAGGTTTAAGTTATCGAGCATTACGTATTGAGGTATACGCATATTGACTGGAACTGGAAACAAGGTTTTGAAAACAAGTGCCAAGTTCTTGTAAAGATACTTCCATAAGTGGATATAATAAATGCAAAAAATAGGTATACAGGGTTATAAAGGGTCATAAAGGTTATGTTAACAGAAATGCTACAAACTATTATATATACGAGATATAATTAAAGAAGTGAATTCGACTGTAAAATTTTGTGAATAGATTCTCTATAGTGGGCCACCTTCATAGCATTTCTCTTAACATATCTCTTAATTATGTTGCTCCCTGTATAACAATGAAATTAAAAACCAATTCTAAGCCAGATTTATTTTAAAAAAGGATATACATATAACCAGATGTTATTATTTCATCCACTTGTGAATACCGCGTGCCCAAGTTTAAAAGATGGTGCTTACAACTCAAGAACATTGTAATCAACTTATTAGTAAAGTAGTCATGGATATTTTTTTATATATTATAAATGAAAGGTGCTTGCAAGAAAGAAACAATGCCTGAGCTAACTAGGTGATTTATAAATATCTGCATAAAAAGAACATCACCAAAAGTTTGTACCTATGATTATATGTATTTATAAATTGTAGAAATAGGCTCATAAAATCAAAATGAAAAAAAAAAAGGTTTTTCCTAATCCGATGGTACTTTTGGATCCTAACCTTTACCTATTTTATTAGCCCTTACCATAATATACCTTGAATGGAATACAATAAAATATCTAGTGCAAGTCTAACATAAAAAATGTGACTACAGGAATGAAAATTGGGACACAGCAGTCTACATGTCATTCGTTCCCCTAGGGTCATTCTGTCCCATTCCCCATCAGGTCCCATCTTGGGCGAAATGAGACGGTCCGTCATGAAACGCTTCGGTAACCAGACGATAGCGAAACAAGCGTCATCTGATCTGTGTAGATAAAAGGGGAATAAGGTTTATAAGGGGTTAAAATAGAATAATAAATAACATATTAATTTTATACTATGGTAAACGTGACGGTAGGATATTTATAGTGACCCTGCAGTTCTAACTACCCTGCTTTCAGAACACAGTCGTAAATGTAAATTATTACATTGTGTTGGGTTTTAGAGTTTCATAATAATTAGTGGTTTACTAATTTACTAATTTCTATAATCCTGAGGATGCCACGGTTGTTGGCGAAACATATGTAGATTATTAATCTAGTTTTTGATTTCGGAATGGTGCAATGTATTGTTTTACATGCTAGGTGCTCGGGTCTGGTTTCTCGTGGCGATTGTAGTTAGTGCAAGTGCCTGTTTTCGCAGTTATGAGTTATCAGATCCGAGGGTCAGTGGAGGGTGTAGGGCCCGGTGGTGGGCGCACCCATAGTGAAAGTAAATTAATTTTAGCAAAAGAGATGATCCATAATTACCTACTGTGAAATATAAATGCCGTAGTAAAATTGTAACAGCAAAATTAACATTTGTAAAAGTAGCTACAATACGTAAAGTTAAAAGATTAACGAGTAATAAACATCATACATGTATAGCTCAAAATATTGTTACTAGTAAATGTTCTGTAATGTTTTAAGGAAACCTAAAAAAATTCAACAGTTTTGCACATATATATTATTATAGACATGTATGTGTATGTATTTCTATACACGTCAGTCTATTTGAGATGTTCCCCACGAAATGGTTTATTTATTTGGCAAGAGCCTCCGGGTCTACCCACCCACAGATATGATAAAACTGTACCAGGCTATATTTGCCCGAAATTCCTGATTGTGGACGAACGATAACACAATAATACATTCATATCTGAAGATATTCTTATATATGTAAATCTAAAAATAGAGGAAGATATTTGTTTTGATTAACTGAAAGAGGATTAAGTATAATATAAACGGTAATAATAAGAACATCTTTTTACAAAACTTTTAATAATACTGTTATATTTTAATTAGGTATTATTTTATGCCCAAAAGCTAAGGAATTAATTAGTTATAATACCTTGGGAAACAACACAATTTCACACGGATAAGGCTCGTTTTATACGGTCATTGAGCACCATTGAATTAACATACACAATTATAAAAGTGCAGTTTCATTTTAAAATTATCCCACTAAAAAGTAAGAAGTAGTTAAGTGTATAATTAGATTTACGCATTCTTAATTTTTTTTATTAAAGTTTTAGTAAATAGACCCATATTATATACCCATACAAATATACCCGTACCTTTACTAATCGAAATGTTTTCATTCACTCTACAGATAAAATAACAACACTTAATAAAACGTGTCTATGAAACATTATGCCAGACAGTGACGAAAGGCAACAAACATTAAAATAAATGAAGTTACAATAAACCACAGGATAAATTTCAACAGTAGAATAGAAAAAAATGCACAAAAAACAATACCCCAAGTTTCTCATCGATATACCATAAGGTTCAATCAATCAATGTCCCTAAAAATAAAAAGGTGGGTCTAACGCGACCCACCTAAAGTTTGGGGATTGAAAAAACTCGGCTTGTATATTTTTTGTGGCCATGTAGGAGAATTGTTTTGAACTGCATCAGAAATAGTTTGGGTTTAGAGGTTAACTGAGAGGGGTATTTGAAACTTGTGACATATAAACAAGTATTATTTTTGTGTAATAAATACGACTAATAGGTACTACATACCAGGAGTAGGTAAGTTTAAATTTGATAGAATTAAGTCTGTTAATCTATATAAAAAAGGTATAAAAAATCCAAACTGCTTAGAGGAAAAAAAAGGAATACTTATACCAACACATGAAAATGAAAATCACAATAATTTAGCTACATTACATCACATAGTTACTTCAGTCTTAAATAAGGAAACTATACCGTATACAAAAAGAAATCGATCGCTCAAAAAACGTGAACTACTCGTAGATACGAACATGTCGGACTAATGAAACAAAAAACATGGAGGTCGGCTAACGACCTATAATTGTAGCGAATCAATAGGATTAATAGTCTATTCCATTGAAAACGAACTAAATGCCAATTGGATTTAGAGCCCATGCATAACAATGATAGATAGGTTGATTTGAAATAATAGCATAGCGTTCTGGTATTCGTAAATTATTTGAGTATGAAACATAATTTATGAAATATAGAATTTCAAATGTGACTGTTTTATATTAAAAGTAAGATGAGGGAAGATCATTAGTTCTATCAAAACTTTTGGAATAGTAATGTAAAGATGGTATACCCGAAGATAACTTTAAAGATCAGTCATTTCCAAAACCTTGCTGTGCTTTTCTGTAATCATTACTTAGTGCTATTAGCATTACTGAAAGTGCGTACAACATACCTACCTATTTTATAAAATGTGCTATAAGTTAAATAATATATTTTCCATTCTCCCAAAACGCTGAACACACAAAAAAACAGAATGCATCTTTGCACATTTATCTGAAATATGCGGTAATCTCGCTCATTTATTCTCACATTCATCAGGCCGTCTCTCATGTAAATTCTGGCATACGTTCACACACCCAGCAGATCCCACATAAAAATTATGATTGCCCCAGTCTTTGACAGACGCCATATTTCTAGCACTTAGCATCCCCTCCGCAGGCATCTTGGAAAGAATGAATATTTATAACGGTAAGGGTACATTTTTATCGATTCCCCGCGGTTGTTTTATACCTGTTGTGATCCCGGAATTTGATGAGCGATCTCGAGTGGAGAAAAAATCGTAAGTTTCATTAGTAACATAAAATAGAATTCATCCGACCATTCCCGTAGGACCAAACTTGGGAGCAGACGGGAGTAAAAGAACTAAATGCCTTTACGTATTATACTTTTAAATTGAGATTTCGCGTATACTGCCAAAAGGCGAGTTTATAAATGTTCATCATTATACTGACGAGTTCCCTTCGAATCCGGTTTGAACCAGAATTTGTAAGTTTGAGAAGGAATTCCGAAAGCTAAAAATGGTTTACTTATTGTAAAATAACAAAAAATATGTCGAAATTCAAAATGTTGAGAAAGTTACTACTTTAAACCGTGAGGTAATTTTTGAACAATAAATAAACCATTAATATGACATAAGTTCCTTTAAAATGTTATGAATGTGCCACGAGCAACAAATAAAAATAAAAAGGACAATACTAAAAATAAATAGATAATCCTCATTTACAACACAACAAATTATTATGACTTCCATTATTCTCCCGTCAGAGATCTCCCAACTATACTCCAACTCCATAAAAGTGTATCCACACTGGCATCATAGATAAAGAATAGCTTAGACTGTGCAATAGTTACTCTTTCCATTTCTTCTCTAACAAATTCAAATAGTTTAGCAGTTGTTATATGGTCAAAAGCTTACCTTTCAAAACAAGAGGAATTAATTTCTTAGAATCATGAATGAATTTAGTTGATAATTTAGTCTATAGTTGCTATTTTTAGCAACCCTAGGTATCGTTCTTATCTCTGTTAGAAGTATACATGAAGAGTCTCCAGCTTTTATTAAATAGCTTGGGGCAGTCGCTGGCTCTTCTATTGTAACCTTTACCAATAACCATACATGGTTTACCTATGGTATGGTGGGCTAAGAATATCTTGTAAATATCGTCTTTCTATAGTTACTCTATGTCTATGTTCGGCACTTATAATTTCGTTATCATCCCATCTCTTTCTGGGCGCCGACATGACTTTTTGTGTTCCCTCACGTCCTATCGCACGAACATCGACATTGTTTTTCTTTTAGACTTGTTGCTTTTGCATCATAACATTTCTGTTCGTATAAACAAATAATATAACTTTACAAAGTTAATTAAACTTGTACAAATCGGACACGTCTGATTTTCGAATATGCTTCATTTCCATTATAATTTTTTTTTCACTGGTAGGTAAGTTATCAATTCGAAGTCCCCATGGGAAGAAAGGTAGAACCTAAATAAATATTTAATTTAATCAACTTTAAAAAGCCTAATGTGGGTGTAGGTTACTTAAAGCGCATTGTGTCGAGATTTCTATTATATTTACCTAAGTTGATTATTTTAAAATTGCTTTAACTTATACCTACTATATTATATAACTTATACTTACTTTCATAAATATACCATTTACCTAACATAAATGTTTATGATGTGAATAAACTTATTTCGATTTTAACAATCTTGTAGGACCAGAAATACTCTCTACACATATCTAAAATCATTTATTACCAATCCTAGGAATAGATTTCGAAACTCGTTCCCATTTTATACAAAGATAATGATATGTACGCATACATCCTATTAGGAACCAGACGACGCTCGTACCAAGATTCCTTGTGAAATACAGCAAACACGAGAATGTCATAATTTCTCAGGGGAATCTTCTTTATCGGCCACACAGAGCCTTTTATCCGAGCCTAATCAAACATGTAGACTTTCATAAATTTAACGCACCTGACGTATGTACGTACATGCATGGCGTAATTAGAATTTACTTCCGGAGGTGTCCCCTCACCGTTCACAACTATACCGTTGGAAGCATAATCTTTATTGCCGATTTGATGGCGATAATAAAAGATTAAATGGACGTATTGCCGGGTGTATACTCGTTAGCTAGATAGCGTTTCATGTTACTAGATGATGTATGAATTATATTTAGTCATTGTCGTAAGGTGCAGTGGGTCAGAGGTAAGCTGTTGGACGATGAAAGAACAAGGTATATTACAAGCAAAAAATCACAAGTAAATGTAATTAATGTTACTTGTAAACCTTAATAAATAGACAAACGCAAAAAACCTACGTCATTATAATATTTACCGCGGTCAATCAACCAAACCTATGACCGCTACATCGATATCAGCAGACTAAATAACTACTCATGTTTTAGTGATTTATTATTAGTTAAGATAAGTTACGACGATACAAGCTATATAATTACGATTATGTAAGAGGTATTTGATATGCAAATAATGATTATCAACTTAGATCCAGTGCTGATGTGGCTCTTCACTAGAATACATCAGCTGCATCTCTTTTAGTGCAAATCGTAAGAGTCGACTAAGGTACCCGGAAATTCTTTCAGTCGTTAAGCTACCAACTTGTCACTGATCATGTATGTAGCGGAGCCATCTATCGGATGCAGGAGAGAAACACAATCGAATGCAAAAATCCTAGAACGCGATATCGAAGTTTCTCACAATGATAGGAATATATACATTGGTCAATCAACTATTACTGGCCTGGTGGGTCCGGAAGCGCTTCCCTTTTCACCACCCCCACATTGGGTTTTTTTTCTGCATCCGTACATGGCTCCGCTACATGTATGTACATCTATCCCCGCTATGCTAAAAATGGCTCTGTGAATTTCCTTGTGTACGGTGTGTCAATAATAAAAATAGTATATATGTATAGTAATAATACAGTACCAATAATAAAAATGGCGTTGAATTTTTATTTGAATAAAATTTCAACCACTTAAAATGGTCACCATATCAGTATTACACCCAAAAAGCTGTTAAGTGCGAATACATTAACCACATCGAAACCACCAAATGCCCGCACTGGCTAAAATTGATTTAGTCCTCCATGGAGCATGGACCTTAATTGGACGCATTTGCCGATGGCTTTCAGCTGATAGCGTCACTTTTGACGCTTCTTTGATAAGGCACGTTCATTTAAAAGGGTGATAAAACGGATGTACGGATTCGCTGGGAATTCAATTTTAAATTTACCCTAAATTATGTTTAGGCATACATTGGATTCATATCACAGATAAGGAGATATTTCTGTTTGGATGAAAGGCGCACATACATAGGTATACTATACATACGGCTTTGTACCCAAAATAGGGTAGCTAGAACTGCAAGATCACAAAAGAGATGCGACAGCCACGTTTAGAAACGTGGATGTAAGCTTAGCAAATTTGATTACATAACACAGTTTAAAAAAAAATAATAAAGACCTAGCAAAATACCGAATGGCTTTTCCTTTGATTAACTAGATATATGTCGAATTCAGTGACTCTACACAGATCTTTAATACGAAGTAGTACGCCAAAGAGGAAATAAACACTACTCTAAGATCTCTTCTATTAAACGAAAACGTTTAGTAAATTAAGGCCGATGTCATTGAGGATTAAAATTAATGAGACATAATAGTTTGCAATAACAAGCGCGACAGACTAAACAAAGATTATAATAATTAAACAATTATGTGTAATTTTAAAGAATATTTATTAAATATACCCATTGTTTGAATTTTGATTTAAACAATATTATGATAATTAATCGTTTACGAATAGTAACAGTGTCGTGCTATAATGAGATGTTCTCACGAAGGGTACGAGTATACTATGAAGGTGTATATAGATAGGCATCGGTTGGATGCAGGCCGCTTCCGACCGGTCGAAATAGAGGTTGTTGGGGGAGGCCTATGTTCAGCAGTGGACTTTGCATGGCTGAGAATAATGACGATGACGAAATATAGACGTTATTATTTTTGGTAAGACACTGTCTGTATCTATGACTGTACGTGCATGTATTTTGTTTCTATGGTCTAAGAGGAATGTCCGATATGTTATAGCATGAGTAACTGACCTCTTTGCATTTGTAATACTGCAGCCACTATCCTGTAGAATGATTGCTAGAATGATATGAAATTACCAATGCAGACGTAGATAGTTATTATTATGGGGATATCCCCATTAATAATTTTTATTATTGATTTGAAGAGGTCACCAATAAGTATATTTTAAAATCATTAGAACTTAAATTACATATATATTCGAAAATAGTGGGTGTGATCAAATATTCGGGCACTCACGTTATTAGTGGCTCTTTTATCAGTATCCCGTTCATCCCCAATCTAAAAGTAAAATGGCATTCTTAGACCAGTTGTGGACTGGTTCGGAATGGAATTAAGATTTATTCATCTCCTCGCCCTCTTATTTTTTGTCTGTCTGCATTGTTAAGGTTGAAACAATGGCTATAGTATTGTCATATCCGGAATTTGTCATTCTATCACCATCAACGGAAATGTGAGCTGCTATGGGTTTATAATGTGGCTCCATCGACACTTTACTCCGTAAATTTTGTATAGCATATTTGAATGATGTAAGAGCTTTTTGATTTTCATGGTTTGCATACTAAATACGTATACATACAAGTCGCGAAAGATGTGTGGTCTCTTTACTTTCACTTTTTAATTAGGAACTCGTTTTTTGTGATATTCCTACTATAATAATAAACTAACTGCTGTTAAATATGGATTGAATTCTAAATTATTAGGAATCCATCTGGTGTTCATTATTATTAACCAATCAAATTGTTTTCATAAAAACTACTTATATAATTTATATAATTTAATACAGTGTGGATCAAATGTCATGACAGATTGAATTAGCCGTAGCTCGGTAAGTAAGAAGTTACGAAGTCTATGATGGATTATGGAAGTATAACAAAACTTGATCCTGAGACAACAGAGTATGCTTATTTAAAAAACAAAGCTGGCAGGGGTGGGTGCTAAAAGTTGATGTTTGTTTGGGACAAAATTTTATGATCGGGGACGTCCGCCGGCTCTCGGCTCTATCCGGAATTCAGGCGCCACAAGCATTAGACTATGCGATAGAACTCAATCTAACATTAATGGAGCATTAAAATGTTTACCGTCACATAAATTATTCCCTAAAGAAGCCGATGAATTCTCAGATTCAACGACTCCAATGTTTTATTACTAATGGATGTTTACGGACTTTATAATTTACCTCTTTAATTTATTGCCGCAGTAAATAATTTTAATTTTTTTAATAGCCCTTAATCATGACGAGAAATTCTTATTAGCATCTAAAATTTTCATTGATGTCCACAATAAAAGGCTGGAAATCAGGTGACTATGAATGAGATGGCGGTGTGAAAGCATTATAAGTGATATAGAGCGTTTTTGAATCACCCTCGTGATAATAATTTGGGCCTCGCTGCGGTGTCCAGAGATTTTGAACACAACAATACTTTTACATTTGGAACGGTTTGAAGGACTTCGAATAATGATATAGGTCCCCAAGGACCTACACAATACTTTAGGGATAATAATAGTTGTAGATTTGAAAGTGATTTGAATATGAATGGCACCCTCCCGCGCGGTGCTCGTAATAACAAATATGGAGTGCGCTTTGTGCGTCCCCTGATGATTTTGACTTTGGTATAACGAATTGAGCTTGAATTGTTATACTTATATTTATTAATTATATGTATCATTGTTTAGATGTGAATACTAATGAGAGTATATTATTTTGATATTACAACAGTTTTTGTGTAGGTTGCTGTAAAATTATACATCGGCCGAACGAATAAACTATCTATAACTAGGTGTATTATTTGGTAAATAGGTATTAACGAATTTAACTTTCTCTATTGAAGTTTTATATTAAATAATTTTCTGCTTCACGTTTTACATCAAGTCAGATTAAGTAGGTACGTACTTCTAAAATTTTTATCTGACAAACCCACACTAATTCTTATAAATCCAATGTGTACTTTTAATTACACATTGACTACTCCTATAGAATTTCGCACATGTGACCGTTTTTCCATATGCAAATGAGCTTGTCCCCCGTTTTAAAATTTGTCCTGTTTGTTTTGTATGTCTGACGTCGCATCTAAATCTAGATTTATGTCTAGTATGGGGTTTGCTGTGTTTGCATGAGATATAAAGACATCTAGTAGATATGAGGCTAAAGCTAAATCAACATTCATTTGCAGAATTTCTAATTATAAAACTAAATTAAGCGCGAACAAGCAAACTTCACTTGACAATACAATAAACAATTAACATCATATCGCATATCATGCTCCAAACATTCCGTGAGTGACACAGCAGGGTTGCCCAAATGCATAGGAAATGCACGATTAAGTGACAAATATTTGGTAATACGAGTACTTGTAATAGGGCTATCACATACTATAATGCAGGCAGGCACATATTATAATGGTAGTTTGAATCTGATAGATTCAACATAAAAACAGAAACTAGTATAGAAATAATTAGGATTAATTTACACCATAAAATAAGCGAAATATTCCTTATTTCAGAATAAACTTCTGACTTATCCTAAAGAGGTTGCCGTGACTGAAGTAACTACGTTTTTGAACTTTCGCCAAGTAAATTGTCATCGTAATGCAACATTACATTAACATACAATACAATTTGAATAACAATTGCAAAATATTAAAATAATTAGCCATGATATGCATGCGATTAAGCTGAATACCTTCGACCAATATAATGTTGTGGACTGGACCAGTAGCTCTATTTAACTCTCTTCTTTTTTCTACATGTTAATATCAAAACGTGACATGGTAGCTTATAACATTGTTGTTATACGTGATCAAGTATGGTCAACTATTACGTACCGTCACTAAGACTACGGTAGCCACACGATGAGATTATCTCGGACAACGAAACATAATAATCTTCTAGATTAGACCAGGGTGATGTTATAGGCTTGACTAAAACTGTCCTTATATGAACATTAAAAGAAGTTGTAATTTTTATAGTTTTTATGAATGAAGTTACTTTTGAAATTGGACCGGTCACGACTTTACCTTTGTAGAGATAGACGATTACGATGCAGATTTTTTTTATTCACTGATCTACTAAGAAATGATAAGATGCCGCTGCCTTAAAGAATACCGCCTATCTATCTATAATAACACAAGTTCGTTTTTTAACAGCAAATTAGAAAAATAAATTGTGCCATACCCTAGATTCTAACGTTTATTATATAACGAAACACATATAAAATCACAAATCCTAAGTGCTCTCAACAAAAGCCTCTCTCTTATCGAAAAAATCAAGATAGGCTCTTGAAGACGTCACAAACATTCAGCAAAGGGTGATAATACACTCGGAAGCTTTCGCGATGTCAAATTGACACACCCTAGCTGTCAAAAATATCGTTTCTAAAAGACTGTCACGTCTCACGCACGGCTATCACACGCCACGTGACTCTCGAATTTAACAAGCGCACTTTATTTGTTGCTTTAAGGGTACCGACAGATGTATGGAATTGAGATAATAATGATGTTTTGTGATAAATAAGTAATGTGACTTAACGCAAATAAAACTTTTGATGTTGTGATTATTTATTTCAGTAGAATGATGTTTTTTTTTATATAATAAAAAAATGTGTATTTCTTGCCATATATTATTTTCATTTATTATTTATTATAACTTTTTAATATTATCTAAATAAATAAAACTTACTCACTCCTTATCACTTGGGACTTAATAAGCTAACTGGTAATAAGCGGGTACTTACGTCATTTGCGCTACAATAATAAAACAGTGTCTAATCAGCTATATAACAACTACAAGAATATTAAAACAAAAGCTTACTATATATTTCCAATAGAAATCAGTTCGAAAGCATAATACACTGTATTATCATCATTTCGTGTGCAGTGAGCCCAGCATTGTGCAAATCGACCCGCATGCTAGCTCCGTTGACATCTGACAGCATTTGTATCGAGCTTAATTGCCATTGCGATAGAAATCCAACTTCCCAATACAGAACATACATGTAGGTACCTATGTGTATTGTTTGCTTACACCTATTTTAATGTAGTTTAGGTTAGGGGAGTCTTCATTCGCACACTGTCATAGTTAAAGGCTTTGTAAGTACTAAATGAATATTATCTGTATTATTATATTATCTGATTTAGCATTTAATATAATTATATAAGTTGATGCTTTATCAAGGAAAATAGCATCAAAGCTATCTCACAATTGAGAACAATCCGTGCTATGTATATTTAAATCTGTCATCGTAAAATTATCATTTGCTGTGAGCGAATTTCAAATTTTCAATATATTCGTACTTTCTCTACAATTCAGTCTTCATAAATATAATTATTATTTGCCATTGATAAGGTCGATAAGAATATCAATTCGCAAAATTCCTATCTCATAAGGATCTAACACACCAATGCAAACCTGTGAAATTTCCGTTCCCCATACACAAAAAAACCGCTTATCATTAATCAAACCGCTGTCACTACAAACTTATCAATGAACATGGCCAACTACAGAACTAATATTCTAAGACTGTATAATCCACAGATGACTAGGAAAGTGGTGCCCCCGTTATTTTAATGTATTTATGAAATTGTAGTTGATATCTTTTTGGACAATATGTCACACCTGCGCGACTACCGAATAGTGGATTATTATCAGACCTTGACAAATAGTGTTTGCGTGTAGTTATACCATATTAAAATGTAACTAACCATAAGTTTCGGGTGTTACTTATTTGTAATGGAGTCGGAATGAGTGGTAGGGGTTTTGTCACGATTTCTAGTACAAATAAATAGGGACGAAAAAAGGTAAGCCATTACAAAAACCATAAAAATTCGAGATATAAAAATCGTTCGAGAAATTTCGTTTTGTATAAAATCTTAACATTTTTTTCAACGAATTTAAAGTTCTTAACAATTTTCTTTTCTGATTCAAAACAATTCGTGTAAAAATGTAGGGATTTTAAAATTTTCATTCGCACCCCTCATAACTTAAAACCAAATAATTTGCAGCATCTAAACCATTATCATAAAAACGGTTTGGAAATCGATTTTAAGGATGAAAACCAATTTTACAGTCGTATAAGTCGCCTCAGAACAAGTCCAAACTTTTACAAAGTTCAATCAAAAATTTTCCAATCAACATTATCTTGCGAGCGAACTCGGTTTTAATGAACTCATTATAAAGTTGCTAAGGGTTGTAATAAAGTATGGGGCAATTTGAAAGATTTAGCTTTTACCTACTCCAGTAGTGAAAAAGGGGTAAGAATTTGAATTATAACTTTATATAAAATATGACGTATTGCAATATTAGCCATTAATATTATATACAGGTGATTGTTGGTGTGACCTAAGCCTGTTTCTTGTATCATTAGTGCAAAAAAGTAGTTTGATCTTACAATTGATATAAAAAATATCAAATTCTTCAGGGGCCTAACAGGAGTCATTTATTATAAAATTTCCACTTTGTCACTTTGTATCGTCAACTTTCGTTTCAACCTACCTAAACTTTCCTCCATTAATCATATTCATTTAAGTTATATCTTCACAATCTAGTATATTACCTTCGCCCTTGTATCTGCTCTTGCCTTCGGTATTGCTTCCTACCTCTATTGCATTATCTATTGTCTCCGCTCTTGCCCAGGACTTATGCCAAAACCTGCACTGTTCTCACGGTCGGACGCCACAAGGGTTCCATTAATTAATTGGCGGCGACTTTTCATTTGTCAATTGAACTGTGGGTGGTTTGATTACGGGAACCTATGGGGGTGTTGGAAAAATCAACGTAACTCGACGCTCGTGGGTAAAAAATTTGCGAGTGATAGGAGGGATGTATTTGTTAACAATAGTGGATGCGTGTTAATATTTATACTATAGGCTTGCATACGATTAGGAATATTGTGAAGTCACGATCGAAATTAATTAATATTATAGAAAACTCTTCCGTTAGGTACTCAGAATTCTTTAGAGAGAATAGGGGAGAGTAATAGTAAAAGCGAGAATATCGAATAAAATTGAAAATACAATTTATTATACCTACCTATAAAGAGGAAATATTTATATCTGGCTATACACGTTTAGTTATTATTTGCCCTTTATAGCAATAGTGTACACATACGCTACCTACCTACTTTGATGAATGTGTAAGAGAAGCACGTAACTATTTTAGTTAAAAGCAAGCATTTTGAAACGAAATCACTTTGCAAGGTGCAAAATGTAATTTGTGCTCAAAATTCCGAAGCTCACATTATATTCCAGCGTTAAACATTTTAAACATCTACAATATATATAGTTCAACTAGTGCAGGTAAAAATAGACATGGATACATACATATATACACCTTTATCCCTTACGGGGTAGACAGAGCACCAAGGGCCGATAGAACCACATGGTGCCACTTCTGGCCAATTTTGAGGGTATAGTTGAGATGTACAAGTTCGGTTAGTAGTGAGTAGGGGTCAGCCCATTGCCTACAAAACACCGAGACCCTCTTGTCCCTCTACTGACTTGTACAGTATGCCCGGAAAGAGAAGCAGCTGTAGTATTACTTTTTTTTTCACTCCCAGAGCAG
This sequence comes from Carposina sasakii, assembly GCA_014607495.2. Classification (NCBI taxonomy): domain Eukaryota; kingdom Metazoa; phylum Arthropoda; class Insecta; order Lepidoptera; family Carposinidae; genus Carposina; species Carposina sasakii. The sequence goes on from CP053153.1 coordinate 14,211,282, forward strand.
CATAGAAGAATTTGTGTTCCCGAAGTGGGGTAGCCAGAACTGCGAGATCATAACGGAGTAGCTACACAATTAGCAATTTAATTTACAGTTTGTGTAATTCTTGTTCTATGCTGCTCTGGGAGTGAAAAAAAAAGTGTACTACAGCTGCTTCTCTTCCCGGGCATACTGTACAAGTCAGTAGAGGACAAGAGGGTCTTGGTGTATAGTAGGCGATAGGCTGACTACCTGTCACTACTAACTGAACTTGTACATCTCAACTGTACCCTCAAAATTGGTCAGAAGTGGCACCATGTGGTTCTATCGGCCCTTGTCGCTCTGCCTACCCTGTAAGGGATGAAGGCTTGATAATATGTATGTATGTGTAATACATTTCATAAAATAATAAATTTTGCAATATTGTCTGAAATTTTCCCGTGTTATATATGAATATTCGAACGTTGTAACGATTCCACAACATTTGTCACCATAATTTTCAACCATAAACCTCTGGTTAACGAATACTTTTCCAAAAATCATCACATAAAAAGACTTAACTATTAAAAAACTGACATTAATCGCTTCTCATACCTCCATAATCCCCCCACTCGGGTTCCGCACAATATTTCACAGCCTGCATTTAATAGCTCGGCGGCGGTCCTCCGATAATTTTATTATGAACCATATTTTTTTCTTTTTTTCGCAATTCCTGCCAATGACGTGCTATACTATGCTGCAAGTTTCAGCAGCGGTTGGTTTAAGCAATTTTATCCAATATTTCCGCATACTTACGGTTTATTTCGTATGCATTTAGGAGATAAACCTATAGGGATAGGCTGGACAAGTTTTGGGACCTGTTGAAATAATCAAATTTGATCTCTCCGGTAATAGCTTAAGATCTTTCTTTTTCGCATTTAAGTTACGATTGTTGGTGCAAAGAAGAATGATTCTATAGTTTTATACGAAAATCAGCAGGAGGTATCTGTTTAAATGCTCGACTAAGAACTTGTGTATGCTTTTCATTTTTAAAATGAGTGCAAATGATCGGAAGTTTATTACAGGCGGCATTTGTTTTTTTTTTTTTTAATGTCCGTTTTACCAATATTTTTATTGCAAGGGGCAGTTAAGTTATATTAGTACCTACCGAAAATATCTTTTTAAGTATCTTAAAATTTTTATTTAACGATGCTTCGTTGTAATAAAATCGCGTCGATCTTTTGAAGAATATTATGATTTTATAGTTTTCTTTTCAGAAATATATGCCCACTCTAGGAAACCTTAAGCGACTGGAGCACTACGAAGTATATAATTAGTATTATAATCTTGATATTAAATCTATAGGTTTGCACATAGTTTTTGACTAAAGTTCATGTAGTTTTTATAATAATGGAATATTAATCATCATTTTCTTTTCTAAAACTGATCTACATCACTTTATGAATCAAAAACTCTCCAGGTTATTAAAATTAATTTGAAATATTAGTAGCCTATCAGTTAAAATTTAACAATTTCCGAAACCCATTCAATTACAAGCAAATATTGATGAACAATATTTCATGGGAACGAATCCATATTTCTTCGTAATATAATATGATGGCTTCATTTTGGAAAATTAACAAACATGACACAAACAGGCCTACAAAATAACCGTTAGAGGGGTTTCCTCAAATGATTCTCAATGTTATTGGCAAGGATTACGATTGTAAATGGGCTGGATGATGTCGAATTAAGGGTCAAATGAGAGCGTGTGGGTTAGTACAATAAAATAAAATGGTTGAACGGGTCGGCTCGGTACAATAGCGTGGTTCAAATCGATTAGTAGTGTGATAATGGCCTTAGATTATTGACACCATGGTTTTGAGAGTAACTTGAATAATGATGTGTTTCCGGGTACCAAGTCCGGTACGGTAATGAGTTGGATGCGTTCTAGTTAATTTTTTCTGTTACTCGATTAAAAAACATAATGGGTTGCTTTATTTTATGTACTCACTTATGTGATGCAACTTCATTTAGCTTCTAATTAGCTTGGATTATATACCTACTGAATTTGTGCTACAATAACCTAATAATAATTACAGGTATATTTGCTTTAAAAGAACTCTATTAAAATAAATAGGTAGAATAAAAAATACAGGGTGTTTTTTTGTGGCCACCTTTAACGACGTATTCCATGAAATAAATAAGGTCAAAAAAAATGCTGGGAAAAAAAAAAAATTTTAAATTTTTTTTTTTTAATCCCGGATACGTGCGAACATTGATATGATGTCGATGTTTTGTTAGTTTTTTTATAGAGATGATATTATTATTTTTCGTGAAAAAATCCTGCTACGCGCGTCTATGTGCATTTATGCAGAAAAACGCACCGTCTATTTACTCAACTTTGGACCCCGACTAAATATTTTGGAAACCAAGACACTTCCCAGGATGCTTCCAGTGTGGAGGAAAGATGATCGTGATGATGAGTGAGATTCCGTAGTAAATTTCGGATTTACGTTGACGACCAAAAATTTATATGTCGAGTATAAAATTAATAGTTTTTGTAGGAATATTTTGGTAATAGTAAAACTGTGTTTAATAGTAATATATCACTATTTTAGGTTAGTTTTAAAAATAAAACTAAAGTATAGTAATATTTTTTACGAACTTGGTTAAATTGTATTACACCACGCAGTCACTTAATCAAAATCGTTTTAAAAATTAAACTTTGTCACAACATTGATAAATCGCGTGTCAAAACTACGGTCCAAATTCACAACAAAATCCATCTATCTGCAAAACATTTCGATATTACATTTAAAACTCAATAAAACATCGCTAGAGCCGAGTACGAAGCACAAAAATAAATCATCATAACATAACACTCCGCACTTCGTTATGAACCGATTCAAAAAAATCCGCAAAGTGTGATACTTGAATTGGGTATAAGGTCCAGTAACTCTATTGTAGCATTGCGAAATTATACCCTTTGGCATGTCTTTGGCACCTAGGTGGATGACATGTATTTATGTTATAGAATACAATAGAATAGAATATTTATTTCTGCAAGAAACGTGGTACATAAAGATCTTATCATTTAGTTAGAGTAATAATATTGGTTCAGCACATTTCACCAGAGTCTGGCATGCAAAATTTAAAATTAATAATATGTATTCTAAATTACATTATAAATATATCAGATATTCACACAAAGCAATGTCACAAAGTACAAAAAATTAAATAATTACAATTACACTCGGATCTAATAATTCCACATTTATGCGTTATGTCAAAATATTATTTGCGGTTCTTATATTTGAGGTATTCATCGACGGAATAGAAACATTCCTGAGTTAGCCATTTCTTAAGCCTAATTTTAAAAATTGTATAAGGTAGATTTTTAATGTCATCTGATAATTTATTATATATTTTGATTTCCATTGGATAGCTATTTCTATTGTACAATGTAGTTTTCATGACTTGGATAGCTATTTCTATTGTACAATGTTAGCATAGAGGAAGATGTAATTCATATTGAGAGCTAAGATAACGTAACGATTTTACAGCGCTAAAGTTTGCAAAGTTATATAAACTTTTTTCCAGCTGGTTGATGATGCTAACTGCTAGGTATTGGTGGAAATGTTACGATTTTACGAACTGCATCAAAGTTGTGATAATGATAAATACTTCACTCAGTAACATGTTAAAGCTATTTAAAAAAGCCATTGAAATTCTCCAGATGTAAGTACCCTAAAAACCGTGTTCATTGAATCCCTGACAATGAAAATCACCAAACAATGCGTCCGGCTGCAACTACATGCTGTTACGAGTGGATACACAAGTGGTAAATACTAGTGAAATAATAAATAATTGTACTGCTTAAAGGATTGTAAAGAATGAGTGGCTATTTCTTTGTATTACTAAAATATCATGAAGTTTTTATGGAAATACTAAATCGAGTTTTCCGCGTAAACTAGACTTACCATTTATCCCTTTCGCGTGGAGATTTTCGGGAAATTGTTTAGAACTCTCTAAGAATATAGATACCCTTCCTACACCCAGAAGTTCTGGCTGTGCATTTGTCGCACTTAGCGCATTATTATTTAATACTTTTATTTTAGTTATAGGTATTAAGTCATCTCATCTATACATATAATAAAAATGTAACGGATCGCCGTCTGTACATGGAAGATATATGAGAAAAAATATTATAGGAGACCTTTATCAACGCAATAGAACCCAAAACGATGATTTTTGGAATTATTGTCTGTTTGTCGGTTTGTCTGTTTGTCTGTGCGTTTGTGCACGCTAATCTCAGAAACGGCTGAACCGATTTCGATGCAGTTTCAGGAATATATTGTGACAGGTCCCACTTAACATATAGGCTACTTTTTATCCCGGGAAAATCTTTTTATCCCGGATAATTTCGACATTTTGTTTTTTCTGTAGTTCACGCGGACGGAGTCGCGGGCGTCCACTAGTTTAAAAATAAACATTATCAATGTACAGATAATAAAAACAACAATCATATTCTCACACCCACTCTCTTTAACTTTAAAGCACAATTTTCACAAACATAAAACGCCGACCAAAGCAATTAACGGAATCACACATTAATTTACAAATTACTCGTAACTTTCTGACACAAACAAAGAAAATTAGCACCAACAGCGACATTAACTGGCGCGGTGACACACAACATACAAAACGACGAGAAAATGTTTATTGTACTCGACACCGGCTTAAAGAAATCACGAGGAAAACCGGCTTGTTTTACATGTAAAGATAAAGGTGTGTCTATTCGAGCATGTTTTTAATATTGAATACACAATTTATCATCATCATCATCAGCCTATTGCAGTCCTCTGCTGGACGTAGGCCTCCCCCAGGACACGCCACAAGACTGCCATGAGAGGTATTTGCCCATAGTCACCACGCTGGGCAGGCGGGTTGGTGACCGCAGTTTGTATTTTGGACTATGTTGTCAACACGGGAGGCGCTGCTGCCCACCTCCCGGGAACCCTTAATCGCCTCGTACGATACCTACGGGCAGACATGGGGTGGTACGAATTCTACTCTGCCGGCACGCGGCCAATTTATAATGTACTTCATTCTAATATATTTCACTTTTTTCACTTTGACAGGTAATCCTATCCTACTAATATTATAAACGCGAAAGTTTGTACTCGTAAGTACTGATGCATGTAGACTATCCGACTATTAGAAAAATTGGCACTCAATTTGATATTCCACTGTCGTTGTTATTGATGTAACTCAGTAGTTTAATATTCTAACAATGTTTTAATTTTTTTTTCTTCGGATAATAGATTGTAGTATATTTATCACATGACTGACTGAAACATATATAATAAAATAGAGATAAATGATCATAGACGATATAAGATCACTGGACACTGGAAATGTTGGAATCTTAAATTCTACTTTTAAACGTACCTTTAGACAAGAAAGTCACCCGACAGCGCCGCTTACACGAATAACCCATTGATGCCACTCTAAACATTTGCACAACAGTTGCTAACTATTTATCCGCAGGTCAAAGCAATAGAAGAGTGCAAATAATCCTCTGTACCAACATTAGCATAAAAATGGTCAGGTGCACGCGATTCAACCATAGAACCTGTACGAAGAATGCCTCATGCAAGGAAGTCCATTAACGTTTTTAATCGGTTACATACCGGGCTTATCGGGCACGGGGAGGTAATGTATGTATTGCCAGTGAAATCGTTTATTCGGATTGAAACAGAGGATGATGTGGTAGCGGGGCATGGGATAGCGCCCATCTGCATTAAGTGCTATCAGCGCTTGTATACGCCTCGAAGAGCACATTGTTAATCGCTGTAGCGCTTTACTGTAGATAGGTATACAGATAATATCATAAGGGTTTTATATGCGAATTTAGGGGAGACTCGGATTAGGGACAATTTGCCAAATGCTGAACGTAGATATCATCTGATTTTCTTTAAAGATAAATTGAGCTTTTCAATACCTTAATACAGAGTTTATATACAGTGAGGTTTATTTACGACCGAACTTCACAGCCACAAAAAACAAGCGTGAATACTGGTGAATACCTTCTTAAGGTTTAAAATAAGATATAATGTAAATATTATCACTCCAGTCATCCAAATACCTGGTACCTCTATACTGAACATGGATATAGAGTCTCCTTCGTAGCATACCCTCTTTGGAAACACAATTGTCTGTAATACATATCATAATAATTATTATAATACATCACGAAAAAGTATCCACAAAAAGTATCCAATCAGCGTGGAACACGCTTACTTCGGCCCGAAAGGGCAAGTAAATGCGATTTATTCCATCCTCATTATGTAGGCACTTTTTGTTTATCCTGGACGCATTGCGATTGGATTGATCTGGATCGATCCGGATCGAGGCAGATCGACTGCATAATATATCAATGTGACCTAAGAATCATTGGACGCTGTACTTATGGAATTGTAATCAAATGTAAGTTTTAAGTTTCATATAACTGACTTTTCATTATCAGTTAAATTTGAATTGCGGTGATAGACGTGCGTCTTTCAGACGGATAGCGTAGGTTTAATTGATCCCAGTTAAAGGCCTAATAATACTGAATTAATTTTATGTACGGATTTTAATAGGTATACCTACTAAAATTTGGTTTCAGGCAGGCAGCCGATCGTAAAACCAACGTCAAATCCTTGGCAATATGATTTTCGAAAGTAACCATATTGCTCCGACCCCGTAAATAGGTAATGAAATATAAGGGCAGAAAAATGATTACCTACTTTGATTAATTGAATCTATCCTGTTTAAAGAACTATCAACAACTGTTATTTCACTTAACAAAACTTGAAAACTAACTATAACTATTAAATAAACTCTATTCAAAACAAACTTGGCTAACAGCGCTGAATTTCATATTCTCGTTAGCCAAAATCTTTTAATTACAGTGGTTGTTTTGTGTTCAAAGACTCCTGACATTTGTTATGACGAACCGATTTCTTGTAAACCGAGCTGACTTCCTTGCTGACTTTGATTTCTCGCTATTAACTGGGCTCAAATCTTAGATTCGTGCTTCATACGAGTACGTTCATTTTTTTGAATTGTCAGCTATGTAACTTGTAATATGTATAATTTTTTTCGCTACTCTTTAGTATCTATGTTATTACCTGACTGCGACAGATTAAGGGTTATGTTTTTGTAGTATCTAAATATACAGGGTGTTTGTGACAGCCAGGCAAATATTGATACCATGACTTCAGACCATGATTCTGAGGCGGGAAACAGAAAATTTTCACAGGAAAATTACAAAATTTTTCGACATATTTTCAGGAAGAAAAAAGTTTAGTTCGTTTAGTTAGGCCTTAGATAATGACTTAAAAATAAAATTTTAATCAAAAGATGATTTTTAAAAAAAAGTTGCCCTCAAAAAAGTTCAAATAACTAATTAACCCTAATGGAGAGTCACAAGTGATCCAAAAAACAGCAATGTGTCACACAATAACCAATAAGCCCATTTAATTAGTCACAGGATTGCCCGATACAATTATTGGCGCGGAGAGCAAAGATTAGGTACTGATAATCAAATCAAAAATACATTTCCTGCGAGTAATAACACTGTCGTATAACTCAACACAATGGTACTTGTTCAGCATTTCAGTATTTGACTGGCTGTCACCTACACCCTTTATATATTTATTTGGCACGCTCTAGAGCCTAAAGGGTTTGTCGCATTTAAACTTGAGATGTATCGTTAGATTAGTCTTTGTTGTGAAAGTAACACTGTGTTAAAATTTTACGCAGTCGGGGTTTTCTTAGTAAATGAAGTAAAGTGATTCAGGCAGAACGCGACAATATCCACGCGGTTACATGACTGACTGTTGACAAACTCGTGATATCGTGAGTATAAACCCGAGTTTCTCCCAGCTTCCGCATAACTATTACTATGAGCATGATGATAGGTTTTGTTACTTCAAAGACCAACAAGTATCTTGAAGACACACACGGCTATTTTAAAGTATGCTTAAATAATCTGTAAAAGTTATATATAAAAAACTAAGCAGTGGTTAAAAGATAGGCTATATAAACTTAAATGGTAGTAAGCTCAATGATCAATTCGGGTGATATGAAACCAGCAAAATCTATTGTTGAGCGAATAACCTTGGTGTATTGGCCCCAACCTATCGAGGTAGTTTAAAAGGAATTCTCGGTCCAAATGGAACTGGTTTTCGAACTGTTCATTTACTAAGATAATGAGATCGCCGTACGCTTAGAATATTCGAGAAAAATGCGACCGCTTATTAGAAAGCTAGGTTTGGAGAGAATTTGTAGAAGGATTTTCTACCTAAATAAATACGAATATAGGTTTGAAATGTACAATAAAAATAAATGTATATAATACTGTATTCCCGAAATGACGTAGCCAGTACTGCAGGATCATAAACGAGATACCACAGCCACGTTTCGTATATCTGGGAAGGATGTAAATAATAATAAAATAAAACAGTTTAAATAAATTCAAAATCATTTCATAATCATAAATACCTAACCATATGAATCAGTTTAATCCTGTACCAAATATGTTTGCACTCATCTGTCCTATTCAGTAAGCTCTATACAGGGTGTAACAAAATTAGGTCCTATAGACTGCGTTTTTCTGCATGGTTAAGGCGATCTGTCTATAAAAAAACTAACATAAACACTAGACACTATAAATTTCGCACGATCAAGGAATTAAAAAAAAAAAATTCAAAAAATTTTTTTTTTTCCCAACATTTTTTTTGGCATAAACTTACTTTATTTCATGTATAGAATACGTACCCTTCGTTAAAGGTGGCCACAAAAAAACATCCTGTATAGAACCTATCCACAAAATTTGGGACCCGAAATCACATGTTTATTTTTCCCGACAGATAGTATGCAGAATTTTTAAATATCTCAGAAATTTTCATACAATCTTGAAAAATAAAAATGTGATTTCGAGTCTCAAATTTTGTAGATAGGTTCTCTATAGTGGGCTATTTACATAGCTTTTCGCTTAACATACCCTTTTTGTTACACCCTGTATAACTCGATAGCCACTGTTATAATTATAGTAGGTCAACTACCTATATTTAAGAAAACGTATCTGTACAAGAATTATACAAATACTATGTCCCCAAAATGGCCAGAACTGTAGGGTCATAAAGGATATCACACAGCCACCTTTAGCATAGCTAGGACAGAAGCTTGAAGAATAAAGCCTCAAGCATACCGGATGCGTGTGCGTGCACGTAAGCGTAGACGTACACGTACCTCTGAGTTGTAATGTATGGAACTGTATAGGCACGGGCAGACCGGATGCGTATGCGTGACGTACGTATGGAACTGTCAAGCATAGACGTCTCAAGCTATACAGTTCCATACATTAAACTCAGAGGTACGTTACACGTCTACGCTTACGTGCACGCATACGCATCCGGTGTGCTCGCATACGGTCTGCCCGGCCTATACTTAAATTACAACTCAAAAGGATGCTACGCATCCGGTGTGTTCGAGGCTTTCTCTAAAACTTATCAATATAGAGACAGCATAAACTTTATCCTTTAGATAGGTTATATGATCATTAAAAACATTGGTCCTCGATAGCATTATTTTGTTTATTATCAGAGGAAGTCGAGTTGCCTTGTCTATGCCTATTTAGACTATGATCAGCTTTCACCAATCGCCCAATTACAAAACTTGACAAAGAGGATTTAGCCCATTAGCTCATTGGAGGAAATTAACAATTGCTTCAACTCCAAATAAACTCGTCAGTTAATTCCGTCACGTCAGTTATCATTTGTCTTGCGTTGTGTTTAAGGGGAGGAATGACAGTGAGGCCAGTTCGATCTGTGGTTAATACATTATTCATCATTACAGCTTTACAAAGTCCACCGCTGAACATAGTCTTCTCCAAAACTCTGTACTTAGCTAGCTAATCGAAATTATATATCATAATAAAAAAAATTTATTCATGTTTTTAATCTTGAGCCAAATGTGTATTTGCTTCAATATCAACTGTTTTTGAGTAATGGAACATCCATTTATATTTATTTATTTCATGTACGGATTTTCAACAAATTGTCACTTAGCTATACCGAGGAGAGTTGGCGTCAGGCAGGCAGCCGGCCGTATAACAAATGCCAAGTCTTTGACAGTGTGAGTTTCGAAAGAAACCATATTGCGCCTACATCATAAATAATGGGATAAGGGTAAGATGATGATGGATGTAGAATATACAGGGTGTAACAAAAGGGGTATGTTAAGCGAGAAGCTATGTAAATAGCCCACTAAAAGGTACCTATCTACAAAATTTCAGACTCGAAATCAAATGTTTACTTTTCAAGATTGTATGAACATTCCTGAGTTGTTTCGGAATTCTCCATACTATCTGGAAAAATAAACATGTGATTTCGAGTCTCAAATTTTGGAAATAAGTTCTCTATAATGTTCTATTTACATAGCTTTTCGCTTAACATACCCTTTCTGTTACACCCTGTATATAATAAAGTTTAAGTACACAGCTTCACCAAACTTATCAAATAAGTAGAGGCAAGTCATAGGAGATTAAACTATTTTTGGAAGCAAACTTGGCCTTAAACTCATTCAATTTGGACAGACCGCTCTCACTATTTAGTTGTTACCATGATTGGGCTCAGCAGGAGGATCCATTAATTCAAATAACAAATATACGTTAAAACTATTGCTCTCAAGCCAGTTAGGATTTTTATTAGAACGTTGCGCACTCTATATTTGGATTATTATCGATAGTATTCTGATAGTATTCTTACGTTATGTCCAGACATGTTCCGCCCCCTGATTACGTAAAAGCAATAGCAAAGCCGAAGCCGCGCGATCGCGATAATTGAGAGTGTGTGCGTACGCGCAACGAGCGCTCGGCATCCTCCTGCGCCCCGCGCCCCCTTATTACCTAACTAGCAAAAGCAAAGCTATAGCGAAAATTGTACAAAAATCGCTGATTGCTTGTCAAATTCGTATTACGTAAAATAAATTTCAAAGGCTTTAACATTTCAAGGCGAATATTGTACAATTTTTGCTATCGCTTTGCTTCGGCTTTGCTATTGCAAATTAGGTAATCAGGGGCCGAACTGTAGCATATCTGAAGGGTAAAGTTGATGCTGTCTTTTGTTAAAAATGTGGCTCTTAAAAATATACTTTACACCTCAAGTCGGCCACTAGAGACAACATCGATCGAGACATGGGCACTTCCAGCGTCCTTTAAATAGGCTCTTAAAAATACACTTTAGCTCTTCACCTCGAGCTTCTCGAAAAAAGTATCAATGATGTCGCAGATTCTACAGAATCCTTGCACAATGCTCGATTCGAATCCCAACAGGTGGGCCTGAAGATGAATATGGACAAGACGAAGATCATGTCGAACGTCCATGTGCCGCCCACTCCTGTACTGGTTGGGAGCTCGATGCTTGAAGTTGTTGACGAGTATGTTTACCTGGGACAGACGGTCAAACTAGGTAAGTCCAACTTTGAGAAGGAGGTAAGGCTTGTCGGAAACTACGAAGCTTATTTGTATACGGTGCCGAGAGGTCTCTAACTATGTGCCTCATAAAAAAGCTCAGGTCGCACAGCCGATGGAGAGAGCTATGCTTGGGATCTCTCTGCGTGATCGAATCAGAAATGAGGAGATCCGCAGGTACTCACCGACACAGCTCAATCCAGCAAGCTGAAGTGCAATGGGCAGGGCACATGTACTGATGGCCGATGGAGTCGGAAAGTTCTAGAGTGGATACCACGTATCGGCAAGCGCAGCGTGGGAAGGCCACCCGCGAGGTGGACGGATGACCTGGAGGTTGCGGGCGTCGGTTGGATGCAGGCTGCTTCCGACCGGTCGGAGTGGAGGTTGTTGGGGGAGGCCTATGTCCAACAGTGGACTTCTCAGGGCTGTAAATGATCCCTTACGTACCAAGTACCAAACACTAAGGGCCGATAGAACTACATGGTGCCACTTCTGACCAATTTTTGCTTAAAAAATTATACAATTCCAAAAGGAGAATACAGGTTATCATATCCAAATTAATTAAAACAAAATAACCTCACTCAAAGGAAAATGCGGGCCACAGCTAGTATGGTGAAAGATGCCAAAAATAGGCTTTTATATAATTCTGAAACTGACAGGCATCAATAAAAATATGCATAAAAGCTTAGAGTATCCGAATATTTACTTTTCCTCGTATCGAAGCGCTGAAAGTAAGGAGATACAAACAGGAAAGCACCTGAGCTTTTGATCGTGACGAAAATAAACAATTTTGTATACGATTCTGATATTGAATGAATCGTTTTATGAGTTGTTTCTATTTCAAAATCATAGGATTGGTATCTTTACCTATTTTAATACGCTCAAGCGTATTCCTTTTTTCGAATACATGATAGACAATATATTGGCTGTTATGATGATAATTGTTAAAATCTAAAGGTAAATGAGAAGGGTTATTGTTTTGCAGTGGATAGTTACATTCTATATACGGTAAAAATATGAGTGTAGCTGGTTTATACATAACTCAAATTGTTAGCCAGAACCATAGGGGTCAGATGTAAAAGAGTTGCTAGCTAATCACTTGAGAGAACGTATCTTAGTTCCTTAATCGACTCTTACGACATGCACGAAATAATAATATATTCTAGAAAAGCCCCGCATCAGCACAGGCTAGAAAGGAAGAAGTAAGAAGAAGTTTTGCAAATCATCATCAGCACATGTTCTTTTCTTTAATTCATTACTTTTACAAGAACAGGAAGACAGTCTACCTCTTCCTTCATGCAAGAAGTTTTACAAATACTTCAAAATTATACATATATTGTATCACCCCACAACAGTATACATCATTTCTTAATAAAAATCAAACAATGCATTCCACTTCACTTATGTATCTGTATGACAAATTAACTTCCCATTTCCTTCTAGTGATAGCCAATAATGATTCACTAACCTTTTGCAAATAACCTATCGTAGGTGTCTATTACACTAAATGATTTTAATATAACCAATAATAATCGAGGGCATCGACCGACAACACGACAGAAGTGTATATGATGTCCTTTTGCTGCGTCTCCTGTTCCTTTTAACATCATTAGCATAAGATTCAAATTTGTGAAATTTACGACAATTCAAATGATGGTATGTATTGGAATAAGTATGCATGGCGCGAGCCAAGGAATCTACAAGAGGTCGTAACCAGAAGTATGGAGCTCTATCCACGGCTTTTCACTAAAAGTCTAGGGTATAGAAATACCAAGTTGTTCTGGTAAAAACAGTCAATACTTTTCAAAAGTCGATTCGGGGAAAAATCAAAAGTGAATTTGGAATTTTTTGAATTCTTTAGCGTAAGAACTTTTTTTTATGGATGGTCGTTAAAATAATAAAATATACTGTTATTAAAATACAGGGTGTAACAAAAAGGGTATATAGAACCTAGTTCCAAAATTTGAAACACGAAATCACATTTTTCTTTTTCAAGATTGTATGAAAATTCCTAAGATATTTAAAAATTCTCCATACTATCGGGAAAAATAACCATGTGATTTCGGATCTCAAATTTTGTGGATAGGTTCTTTATAGTGGGCTATTTACATAGCTTTTCGCTTAACATACCCTTTTTGTTACACCCTGTATAAGTGTTAACTATGAGGAATGATTACAAAAATACGAGTAACAATGAAAAGGATACATCTGTGCAGTGTCTCAGCTATGTAACTAACAAAATAAGGTTATAATTAACATTACATAACATAGTGTCGGCTGTGTTTCCGAAATGGGATAGCCATAACTGCAAGATCAAAAACGTGATCCCACAGACACATTTACCATAGCGGAGACAGATGGAGAAATGATCAGAGACATATAAGCATAATAATAAATCACCTCCAATTAATATATCTACATGTGTATAAATCTACGCTAGTAGGTATGGTATCGGAGTAGAATTCGTACCACCCCATGTCTGCCTGTGGGGAACGTACGAGGCGATTTAGGGTTTCCGGTAGGTGGGCAGCAGCGCCTCCCGTGTTGACAACATAGTCCAAAATACCAATTGCGGTCACCAACCCGCCTGCCCAGCGTGGTGACTATGGGCAAATACCTCTTATGGCAGTCTTGTGGCGTGCCCTGGGGGAGGCCTACGTCCAGCAGTGGACTGCAATAGGCTGAATGAAGATGATGATGAGGTATGGTATCATGTAGTAGAAAAACAAATTAAACTTACATCAGTACAATAATATTGTACGAAATGGATACTAGTACGAGTATGTTATTCTATGACATACTCGTATGCATCTCGTATCTTTGAATTAATTAACCTGTTAATGTGTCATTTGTGACTGCTTCTACCTAATCGGTACTAATTTGACATTTGACTCGTTATCTCTCCGAAGTGTCGTACACGGTGTTACTCTCTCCTATCGCGTGAAGAAATTGCATTATTCTCGTCTGTTTATTATGAATGGTCTTTATTGAGACAGACGTCTTTTTGTCTCCACACTTCTGTGGGTTAGCCTTTTATAATAATGAGTGAGTACGGATGTTGTATTTATTATAAGGTCAATGTTGTCATAAGGTCACGGCTATGTTTCCGGAATGGGGTAGCCAGGATCATAAAGAAGGTCGTACAACTACGTTTAACATAGCGGGGAGAGATGCAAGTGGTCAGTCGGCTCCTACGACGTGCCCAGGAGACGCAGCTGATGTATTCTAGTGAAGCTTCAGATCAATATCGGAAGTTTTTATAGTTATTTAGAAAAAAAAAAAAATCCTATTCTACTTAACCGACTAATATTAAAACGCGAATGTTTTTGAGTATGGATCGATAAAATATTCACACACTTCACAACGCATTAACTTAGTCCCACATTAAGATCCATAAGGTCTTGTGTCGTGGGTACTAAGCAACGGTATATAAATACATAGATAAGTATAGAAATATCCATGACTCGGAAACAAACAGCAATATTCATCATATCAATGTTTGCACCTACCGGGATTCGAACACACGACCTATGGCGCTGCAGGCAGGGCCACTACCTACTGCACCAATCGGCCGTCAAAATGGATGGTTGTGTTTGTTACTCTTTCACGTAAAAACAGCTGGAGCGATTTTAATAAAATTTCGTATGGAGCTAGCTGACACTCTGGATTAACACATAGGCTACTTTTTATTCCGAGAAAATATTTTTATCGTCAATAATTTCGACATTTTGTTTTTTCTACAGTCCACGCGGACAAAGTCGCGGGCGTCCACTAGTATAAAATATTTAAATAGGTTTAGCGCCGCCGGTGTAGAATTAAGATAATTGAGAATTAATAACGAAAAAGCTTTAAAATTGTAATCTTCCTTGTTATATCATTAATAAACAAGCAAATAAATTACTCTTACATAAGTAAGAGTCATAAAGTTTTAATTCATATAAATAATATAGATAACAGTATCTGTAAGTAAGTTGTAATTTTGCAATATAAGTCAGTAAAGGAAAACATGAATTTAAATTTATTACTTGAAGTCCTATTTTATTCTAATAAGGTACTTAGGTCGGGAAAGGTTAGATAATATTATTAAGAATGATAAGAATTTAAAATATCTACATTTAAAATATTTAGATACTTATATAAATCGAAATGTTATTATTATTACTTTCTAGCGCGCCACCTATTTGACAGCGAGCGAGCGGCCTGCTGGCTAGTCCGTTGCCCCGCTAGGAGCTCTTTTGCCCAATATTTATTATATTTTACTCTTATAGATTATTGTTTATTAGTTTGGTCATTAATATGTCATCATAACGTTAAAACCAGTGTCTTCTTACTGAAGAAGGATCACGCCCACCGAACCGAAGCATAACATCTCGCTTCCCACAACTTGAAATTAATGCCTATTCTATGGCGTTTAGTAACGAAACGAAAAGTTACAAGCAAAGTAGTGAAAAAATAGTATTTGGTTTCTGGATTATTAGGCCATGCAATTCAGCGATTGCGCATGCGTGAATTTGATGGATAGTACGAAAGGCCACAGCGTACGAAAGTCAGTAATTCCACATAATCATTTCTATATTAGTAGAAGACTGTCTACCCTGTAAGGGATAAAGGCGTGATTATATGTATCTAGAAGACTGGAAGCTTGCTTTGTTAGGCTTATGAGAATAATGTCATTACATTACATTCTCAAATAATTATATTATGGACAGTCGTCAAGAAAATGGGTATCTAAACGAGGATGGTCAAAATTCCCACTGACCAATAACCTGATGTCTATCGTTGGATAAAACTCTTTTTGTGACTATTAATAATTACTATTGGGCGATTCTCAAATTGTTGTGTGAAAAAAGTTATAGGTCTAAAAAGAAATCTTAAAGAAAAAAAAACAATTTATTTTCCACTGTTACTGAAAAGGCAAGGCACTTATTTAAGTAAAGATGGTACAACTCAGGAATGTTTATACAATCTTGAAAAATAAACATGACATGACTTCTCAAACTTTGTGGATAGTGGGCTGTTTTCCTTGTACCATTTTGCTTAAAAAGTATAGATTTTATCAAAATTCTTCAAAATCTAAAAATCTACGTTGAATCTCACAAGTCTCCATTCTCGCTTCAGTTTCTTCATGCTGCATATAAGATTCGTCTTGTGTAGCGGTTACTTTGAATGTTATTGTCTGTTGTTGTGGCAAATTAGCGGAAACATTTTCATTTTCGCTTGTCCCCTTGTACCTCGCCTAAATTAACAATATTAATTTTAAAATGTATTATCGTCTATAAACTTAATAGATTAAATATAACGGGATACGAGTAGGATGCTAGATTAAAGAAACAATCCTTCTCTTACCTTATGGCATAGCCATATTGGTAATTGTCGTTAGGGAAATAACTATTTAATCTAATCCTAATAGACGATACTAATTTACTTTCAAGAAAAGCCGTTAGATAAATTACTATCTTCTTTTGTAATTGGACATTAATTTGTGTAGATTTTATTTGTGACTAGTGGACACCCGCGACTCCGTCCGCGTGGAATACAAAAAAAAATCAAAATGTCGAAATTATCCGGGATAAAAACATTTTCCCGCGATAAAAAGTAGCCTATACATATATATGTGGCATAGGGAAGTGGAGGCCTTTACTCAGCAGTGGGTTTAGGAGGCTGTATAGATAGATGTATATATTGTACATATTAATATTCCTGATATTAGCGTGCATAAACGCACAGACAAAAATTCAAAAAATCATCGTTTTGGGTTCTATTGCGTTGATAAAAGGTCTCCTATAATATTTTTTCTCATATATCTTCAATGTAACAGAGAGCGATCCGTTACATTTTTATTATATGTATATAGAAGATGATATTTTTTACTATTCGGACATGCTAAATTATAGAAGAAACAATTAAAATTATAGAAGGAGTAGCTGGCGGTTTGCGTATGGCCTAGATTTCATAGCTATCTTACCACAAGTGAGAAAGCAGTTAGAAAAGGATAGTTTTGTTGTCAGTAGGTCATTTTAACTTGCCAGAAGTCTTAAACCAACATGTCAGATCAATAAAATGACAATAAATCCATGAAAAGTATCAGGTAGCGACTTAAAAGTTTTCAAAATTATCGTATAATAACATAATTATTCACCTTTTGTCTATTTTTGTAGCAAAATAAACTTTAACTAAACAAAAGTATAAACTTCTCGTAAGTATTGATCGAAACTAAAGCTACACACGGTTACAGAAAACACGATATCCAATACATAATATACTTACAAGGAATTTTAGCCATTAGATTGTTGTGTTGAGAGGCTGTGTTATATAATAATAATAATAAGTTTATTTCAGATATATTAATTACATCCATATATGTTAGTAACAGTTACTTACGCTAGTATTAGTTTAATTATGTGTTTATTGGATGCTTAAATTAAATTAGTAAATTACATTAATTCATTCATAATATTTATTCAATAAATTTTCATAATTTTTTTTCTAAAAGACTGTTGACTTGACTCTTGTCACTTAAAGAAAAGTCCTTACAGCTATATAAAAAAAATTAGCTCGCTCTAGAATATAATTTAATAACGTTCTGAAGAAAAGTTTACATATACAGGGTGTGCCAGGCAAATACTGACATACTGAACAAGTAGCATTATTTTGAATTATGTGACAGTGTTAATTTGATTATCCGTAATGTTTGTTTTTTTCGTGCTAATGGCATCGGGCGATCCTGTGACTAGATAAACGGGGCTTATTGGTTATTGTATGATATTACATTGCTGTTTTTTGAATCATTTGTGACTTTCCACTGGGGTTGATCAGTTAATTGAACTTCCTTAAGCGAAACTTTTTTTAGAAATTTAATCAAGAATTAAAATATTGTTTTTAGGTCATTATCTAAAGCCAATTTATTTCACAAAAAAAAAATGAAAAAAATGTCGGAAAATTTTGGAATTTTCCTGCTAAAATTTCCAGTGGTTTTCGCCTCAGAATCATGCTCTGAAGTCGCCATATCAAGATTTGCCTGGCTGTCATTTCCACCCTGTATACATATTACACATGGCTGTGTTCCCGGGTAGGAACTGCAGGATCATAAAGAAGATCCCACATTCACGTTTAGCAGCGGGGACAGATGTTAATTAATAACAAGTTGCTAGCTTGCCTGAGAGAATTTTCGAATTCCTCAGCCGACTCTTACGACATGCACGGTAGGAGATGCAGCTGATGTATTCTAGTGAAGCCCCGCATCAGCACAGGATCCCCGCATCAGCAAAACTTTAAAGGCTCGAGTACACCGGATGCGTATGCGTGCACGTAAGCGTAGACGTACACGTACCTCTGAGTTTAATGTATAGAACTGTCACCGCTTAACGTCTATGCTTACGTCTACGCATACGCATCCGGTCTGCCCGTGCCTATACAATTCGATACATTACAACTCAGAGTCTGCTCGAGCCTTTAATGAATTTAATTCCGCTTCAGCTGTGTGTATTCCTAAACTTTAACTAAAACGCTGTTGGAACGTTTGCCGTTCAATTGTAGGGGCCCATTAGCGTCCGCTTGTCAACTGGGCACAGGAACTTTGTCAAACTACCAAGTTCGAAAGTCAGTAACTACTAAGTATCTGATAGTTGCGTAAGTTACTTTACAGGAGTTCTAGTCGAGTTTATTACGGGTTTTTCCTTTACTCGAGGAAAGTTTTAATTTGTAATTAGATAATGGATTTGGTAAGGATTAAGTTACAGAACCGAATGGTCACTTAGATTTCTTTTTAGTTCAAATTCTTAAAGCGTCCTTTATACTTTTTAATACTTGGGCTGATAATATAAACATATGATTTTTCTCGTTGGAGCGGTCATAGGCAACTGGTGAATCATTCATAATAACTACTACCAAATAATTACTTTGCCTTTTATTATAGAAGCTCAAAATTATAGGTCAATCACCATTTAATAATAATAACCGAATATAATAAAGTTAGCTAAAACTTAATTCTAAAACTTACAGGATAATCATTGTGTTTTATTAAAAAAGATTTGGATTAAATTAGATAGCAAACTAACACAAACCTTCACATATACAACTATACGAAATACTACATTTGCTCAGGAAGACGTATGTTATTTCAATTTATGTGAACTTGCTCATGTGAACTAATGAAAGTTTAATTTTGCCAACTAAGCATAGTGTTTTAGTAATCTTGCCCTAAAACAGCAGCAACAAATAGGCCGCAGAGGCGGCTCATTATTCTCCGTGTAAGGGTCAGAAATCCTGACTTAGACAATGCCAGTTTGTTACGTAGTTAGGCTGAGGCGCCGCCGGGGGAGGCACGTTAATCTGACAAGAAACAAAGCATGGACACAGTGGGTCAAAGTGCAGTAGCATAACTTGGTTCGCTTGGAAGTATTTGTAATATCTAAATGCAGTGGTTTGCGTCTAATATTCTGTCAGATTTGAGCTGACTCGTATACAGTAAAGACTGATAGATACTTGGATTAAAGGTAAAGAACACAGCATAAATACTTAGTGTCACAGACTTTTAATTTAATTATAGGTACGATATATGCAACTACGTACTTATTTTATGCCAGAAGCAAAAGGTTCAGTAAAATATTTACTATCGATAAATTTCTCACCTCTAATGTCTAGGATTACCAGACCAGTACATTCACATCAGCCTATTGCAGTCCACTGCTGGACCTAGGCCTCTCCGGAGCATGCCACAAGGCATAGGAGGGTTTTTGCCCATATTCACCACGCTGGGCAGCCGGGTTGGTGACCGCAGTGTAATCTTCGGACTATGCTGACCAGACTACCAGACTAAACGAGCGGTAAACCTTGTTTCATGTATTCAAAATACGGTTTAGCATTTGAGTCTCTGCCATCACAATAGCCTGTGTAAAGCCTGCCTAACCACTGGCGTACTTATTAACGCCGCCCTGTCACTCTGCCCAGTAACTTTCAATTAGACCGTCCTCCGAATTAGGACCGCAAAGATTACCAACGTGAATCTTGAACGGCGACATTTACATCGTTGCTCGTAAAATGAGAATGAAAACACTGGACAGAACGCAGCCAGCAATGAACGTAAAAATTGGAATCATGGGTAAGGCGTAGAAGCAGATGTTAGGCTTGGTAATTAGGGAAATAGAATTGACTGCGGGCGAGAATAATCTGCGCTTAAATGCTTTACTGAAAAAAATAAAGATAGCTTTGTGATTAAATGAAAATTATGCTGATAAGAACTGGGCTTCTTTTTTGACCGATTTCAATGGAAGGTGAATGATATTTGTGTTATATTAGCTAGACTATAATAATATGTTAAGATAACTTGTTTCACTAAACATTCGATATGCAATGAACGTGGCAATGGATCGCGATTGTTATCATGCAGTTCTAGGTACCCCATTTCGGGAACATATCGTATGTCTTTCAATTTAGGAATGACCAAATATAAGATTTCGTCACTAGAAGGTTTTTTCTTATCTATTATGAACTCGATTATCGCCAAGTTATCATCCTTACACACTGGTAATATTTGCCGAATCACCTTTCTAAGAACTTCCGACAATATCGAGCGGAGATCAAATAATCGACTTTAACCGCTACAAATATTTGAACTTCTACAAAAAGTCCATTTGAATAGGAGTTCGAAGTAAGGATGTGATTTGAATAAACATTCAATACCGTATTATACCTATATTTACTAGTAACTATCTTGTACAAGCCATCATTTCCCAGTAAAGCCAGTAATGCTTCCTTTCCAGCCAGTATGGCTATTGCGATCTCTTTTGTTTGATACTTTATAGTGATGATAACCTATTGAAACAACTAATGGAAGTGGCATGTTACATGTGTTTTATCAAATTTTTATGTTATATGGCAATTCCATAGGAAGAGTTTCAATGGGTCAATTCATTACTTTAAAAACTTGTTTAGATTTATTTTCGAAAACTTTATTAAGTATTATATATCTTTTAATATGGTCTACTATATACATATAGACATAAAAATCACGCCTCTTTGAATCATGCCACAAAATCCTGACACACCTCTCTCGCTTCAACTACTTTTATTTAATGATATTCTTCATGCACGTTCGTCGGTTTATTGATGTAGAACTCAAAATAGATATACAATGCAAAGTGAGTAAACCTACCGTTTTGTCAATGCCTTTCAAAGATTTACCTATATAATATCCTAGAAACCTTTGAAACATATAACAAGGGGCGCATTACCATTTTAAATGAGCAGGAAGGCTGTAACGTGTTCCAAAAGACCGAACACAGTGCGAGCCAGTTAAATACGGTGAAACAACATAGCCTAGTCGAGGAGCTTGTTGCAATTAGGGCTCTGATGTGTTTTTATTAAATCTGTGCTTGTATATTTAACGATCGATATTTTTCTTCTTTTTTCAATGTTGTCTTATTTAATTTATTATAAGATATGACATCTTACTGACTTGTATTTAATCCCTAGCAGTATAATACACTCCATCTATAATTGCGACGTATTTAGACTAACTTGTGATTCTCTAAAATTAATGAGGACTACGCCTTATTTAAGTGTTTGTATTGTTATTCTAAAACACAGACCTTTATTTATTATTTTTGTACACAGAAAACAATAAGATAAGATAATGGCAAAGATAAAACCTTCTTCTTAATTATTTTTACCCGACTACGCCAGAAAGAGGGTTATTCTTCTATCAGTATTCCTTCTTATAAATCCTACAACATTCGTTCCAATTAATCTCGTAACTAAGTCTTACAGCTCCCAGTCAACAATCGAACAGTGCAGTAAGCTCGCTAATTACCATAGTTAGAACAATGCCTCGTTGTAGAAGGCCGATGTTGGGAGGTGATAATTTCTGACTGACCTACATAACTTGCCTTTAAGAACTGCAAATAAGGTTTCTACTTTAATGGTTCGGTTACAAATAGTTTCTAACATGTTTGTTATTAAGGGCACAAACAAAACAACTTTCAATATAAATGTCAGTTTGTCTGTATGTTGTCCATCATCGCTTATACCTTGTTTATTTTTATTTTCATATGGTTTATTTACGACTTTACAGATTTTTATCTAAATATAACTTTTGGCAGCAATTACAACTTATTTTATTAGGTTTATGTATGTAGGTAGGTATTATATTATAATTATTACAAGTTATGTTCCCAAGTAGGTTAGCTAGTGGAGTATGCCATGGAGAGCATTAGGCTCGTCCTTGTATTATAATTTCTAGTACAAAAAATATTTTTACCTATCTATGTTTATGGCCGCGTGGTGCCAGCATAGTAGAATTCGTATCACCCCATGTCTGCCCGTGGGTATCGTACGAGGCAATTAAGGGTTTCCGGGAGGTGGGCAGCAGCGCCTCCCGTGCTGACAACATAGTTCGAAAATCACACTGCGGTCACCAACCCCCCTGTGGCAGTAGCCTTGTAGTGTGCCCTGTCCAGCAGTGGACTGCAATAGGCTGAAGAAGAAGAATATAGATCCACAGTTATATTATATTTATTGACGTCATCATAGTAATACATATTATCTGGTTACAAAATTTGTCTGATCTAAATGGATGAACTAATTAAAACTTAAGACAGTATACATTACTTTCTAATGAGTGAGTAATAAATATATCTCATAATAGGTAAGTTAATAATTGAAGTCGATATCTAAAGAATTTTTGTTTATCTATATCCGCTTCGCTCAAGAGCGGTCACCTTCTATATTCCCTTTATGGCCGATTTAGCCTAAATGAAGAAAATATTCATTCCGTTCTATCTTGATCAAGTCATGTCCATTTTTCAAGTTTGTATAAATAATAGGATCGATTCCGGCAGTCACACTTAAAGCTAAACCTAACCTTAGTTGGGTCTATCTCTCTCAGTTCTTAACATAAATGGCAGAGAGAGAAAAAGACAGGACTAAATTTACGTTGAGGTTTAAGTGTGACTGCCGGAATCTACAATATTGACTCTCTTGTAGGTTGGTTCTATACATATAGCATTTCGCTTAAAATAATCCTTTTGGTACCTTGTACCTATATAAATTTCATCAAAATACGTTTAGCTACGAAAGGGCAACCAGCACAAAAGTTCGGATGCTCATTTACTTTAATATTATGGCATAAATAATTCTTACTCAAAGCCCACTAGTAACATTACTGGATGTGAATAAAGAAGATAATACAAAATATAATTAATGATTACATTCAAATATGAAATCATAATGCAGGTTCCATTCAACTATTAGTCTTTGCCAGTTGCTTAGCCGCTTTCTATAGATCATTGATGTTATTACAAATTAGTTTCGCCCATAATGTTATCTTCCATGCACATAATTAGCTATCCTCTGTGAAACTAGAAATATTACGCTTTCAGATCTTGTAGACTATCTGTGTATGGTATTTGTTGCGGTGATAGCCCAGTGGTTAAGACGTGCACCTTTCAAGCGGGAGGCGTACGTTCGATCCCAGTCACGAGCCTGTACCAATGAATGTATTTCATGTATAGATTTTAATATTGTAAAATTGTCACTTAGTTCGTACCTCGGAAAGCACGTAAAACCGTTGGTCCTGCGCCTGATCTCTCTCCAGTCGTGTTGGTTTTCCGTCCCATCGGACTATGAGAGTGAGGGAATAGAGAGTGCATCTGTGTATGCGCACACACTTGTGCACTATAATATCTCCTGCGTACCTGGACAATCTCCGTAGAGATTGGTCGCCTTGGCTGAAATACGGTCGGAGATCATCGTGTTATTTGTCGTAAACTTTGTCATCATTATCATCATCATTTTCAGCCACGTGAAGTCCACTACTCAACATAGGCCTCACCCAAACTCTTGTATGCTAAGATTAATATTCACATATTATACAGTCCCATGTAAGATCCATATGGCCTTGTATCGTGTGTACTAAGCAACAACGGTGTTATGTTACGAGTATAAATAAATGGATGATGATAGAAATTTATCTTCACTAGAATTCACCAGCTACATTTCCTTCCGTACAAGTCATGAGAGTCGACTAAGGAACTCGGGCATCACGGGCGATGATGTTCCTTACAAGCCTGCAGTCGACAGCCGAGTATGTTTATTTATTTATTTACTTTAGGTACAATTAACAGATAATAGCCTAGGAATACATTATAAGGTATATTATGGTTTAGGGCTGATTATTATCCTAAGTAAAAGTACACAACATGCTAATGCTTATAGTAAGAGGTAGGGCCCGTTAATCAGACCCGCAAAAGGGTTAAAATATATTATCATTTGTGCTAACAATACATCTTATAGACTAAAACTAGGAGGAAATACATAGAAAGTTGTTAAATTGTTAAAAAAACCTATTAAATTAAATTAGGCGGAAGTGGTGCATTCTGACTGACTAGGAGGGTTAAACAAAATATATAAGGCAAGTCTGGAATCTCTGCAGCCTGCAATCAAATATATCGATAGTCCTGTGCTTGATCGTAATATCGTTGTATAGACGACACATTCTGGGGGTCTATTCTGAAGTGACGATAAACGAAGTATCGGCCGAATATCGAGGTATTTCCTACTACGAACTTCCTTCGATCGGATCAGTCGCGCCGTTTTTTAATTCGGTCCGATCGAACTCTATTTGACAGGTATAAGGCTAGGTAATAGAAAGCTTATAATATTAGTCAATGTGAATTATTCTCTATGAGTCTGAATGAGTTGTGAACATCCGAAGCAATTTCGTAGTAGGGTCAAAGGCTTCGATTCGGTCGGGCTTCGGTCGGACCGAAAGATTCGAAAGTGGCATTTCAGAGTAGACCCCCTGACTATAGGGTTAAAATAGGAGGTGTTGTTGGCATATATTTGAAGAACGAAGATGTTATGGTTGTGATCGCGGGCTCTAAATCTACTTTTAAGTATGATTAGGGACAGAAGAGAGGGAGAATCAATAGAGGAATATGAATATTTATATGTATCTAATGTAAAATAAAGTATTTTAAAGTTATTTCAAAGTAGCTCAATGCCGGAAGTTTGGGAAGCCATCAAGGATTATACCCAACGATTCATTAGCGGCGGTTCCAAAACGGATAATTGCTGAGACCTCTCAACAAAGTTTCTTGGTAATGAATGGTTGAAATTAATTTCGAGATGTTTCTTGCCACGAAACTGTGCGGCGAAGTTTGTTCGGTGGTCATAGCAATTCATACTTTCGGTGTTAAATTACAAAAGATGAAATTTCGCAGAATTACTGGAAACAAATAGATTCGTCTAAAGTCCGTATCTAAATACATAGATTGTTACATAGACGGTACCATTTCTAACTATATTTTTTATTATTTAAAAGCAAGAATTTTAAGTAATTTTTCGTGTGTAGAATATTTTTTTTAAATACTTTTTTTATAACTTTAACTGACAACAACTTGAAGACAAAACCTGATTTATTAATATTAAAGGTAATTAACCGATGCACATAATGGACATTTAATTAAAATGTCAATTCAAGTTGATCAAATTGGCACAAATAATCTCCTCACTTCAACGCTAAGATATGCACAAAGTAACAAAGATTCCAAGAGCTTTCTTAGAAATCGATCGGAGAAGTCCCAATTGAATATTAAGTAGTTTGAATTGAACAATTACTATGTTAGTCTTTACTTCACTTGTAGGATGTAAATGCTAATTTAATGGTTATACGCTTTGGTATTTTTCCAAAAAAGTTGTAAAAATAGTTTCTTTGAAATGTACAGGTAGCTAAATTAGTGAATTGGTCATTATTTCATCATTTCTAATAAATGTTGAAATTAATATTTTCTTTTGTTTTGGTGAATACGATGAATCACACATTTACCTCCCTACCCTATCTACTACTTAGGGCCGATTTTTTCAACAATCAAATGAAAGGGTAAATTTGAGGCTGTATTTCTCTAAAACTTGATAAAGATAGAGACACCACAATCTTTATTCTTCAGATAGGCTATCTAACCATTAGAAATATTAACCCTAAAAAGACTTTAAAGTACCATTAATAATTTTCTGATTATGTAGGTATCTTTTAATGTTACTAAATTGTGAGCTCCGGCTTTATAGCAACCCAAAATGCTTTCAACATCACTAAACCCAAGAATGTAAGTGCTTCATCTAGAGAGCTAGTAACAGCTATTTTTCTGGAAACCACGTCGACGAAAACAAATAAATACTGGACTAGGGAACGGGGATATGTAGACATAACGTTTCTCGGTTTAAAAGTTAGATGTTCTATTAACTATCCAATTTAAATGGATGTTGGTGCAGTGTAAACTGTAAACACGTTTTAAATTAGGCTGGATGCAAATCAGTCATCAAAAATATGAAATCAAAGGATCCTAAGATAAATGATAATGATAAAGATGTATTAGGCTCTGTAAATGCATATAAATAAATAATTACTCTCGTCCATCTCGACCACGTTTTGTTTTTTTCTGATCCGAGGCGTAGTGATATCAGCCTCACTTTGGTGTACAGTAAAATTGTGTATTGTAATTATGTATGTAGGAGTATGTAGAGCTAAAACTTCTAAAACATTGTGATGTACATAACAAATACTTTACTTCTATTTTGTACTTTCTTAATTTTTTAAGTTTAGAGGTAAGTTCATCATGTGTAACTAATACCTAATGTTGAATATTGGCTACCTTCCTCAACAAAAGTACATGTCATAGTTTCAATATACTTAAAAACAAAAAAAAACTTACGGTATAAATTGCCTTAGTTTGTACCTTACCTTATTCAACGTGACGTGAATAGGATACCTTAGCACGGTGTTATTTAATGCTTCGTCGCTCTCAAAGAGAGTCGTGAACTTCTGTAGCATGCCATTTATGTTGCTAAAAGTAGGGAGAGATAACATCGGGCCTCTCTTTCACGCTTTTTGCTCCTATTAGAGATTGAAATGGGAGGAATGAATTAGGGAAAGAAGGTATTTACGTGTATTTATGCATGAACAAAAATATAAGACCTTGAGGTCGGTAGATATCGAACTGTCGAACAAAATTGTCTGCTCTAAGGATAAACTTCGCGATTAACCTTAAAATAATGACATTACAAGAAATCATTACTTTTATTGAAATACTAGGGATCCACCCCGGCTTTGCATGGGTGTAATGCCCTTTTACGTGGACAAAGTTGTGGGCCGCCGCTGTAAAAAGTGGAAAAGTAATTTTTTAAAAGTTTTCTCTCTCGTACCTTAAGTAATATCTTAAAAAAGAATTAGCGAAAGCGGTTCAGCTGTTCTCGAGATTTGCGCTTAGCAACACATTCAACGATTAATTTTTATATTATAGATTAACTTAATTAAAACGTAGGATAAGCCACATTTGACAAGTTAAATTTTTTCAACTAAGAATCGTATTCCATACTAAAAGCTAATATGTACGTCTAAGTACACAAATACCTGCCGCAAAGTTTTTTTAAACACACCAATGTTATGCGGTCAACCGCTGCATTACAAGAAAATACACAATAACAAGTTTTTACAGCCTCGTGGTTTCCAAACGTGGTTTTTGTATCAGTTACGAAAGATTTTCCTATTATGTTTAGTTACGGGTGTATCGTTGAAAGCACTTATAGAGTGTGATTACTACTGCCGTGAAATGGGTTGTTGAAATAGTTCGTATTAAATTTGATAATTTGATGTTTTCTTTTGTATGGAAGCCGAAGTTTGACCTATGGTGGTGTTTTTTCTATGTATGCTATTTAAGTAACTGTACACATAATCGAGATTTGTTATTGATATCGGATGTTTTATCATTATTACATTTAGTGATTACAAAACTTTATTTAACATAGATAGATTTGTCGGTTACCAGCCAAAGGTTTATAAATATTATCTGCAGATTGATTTTTTTTTTGGTTGGCCGGTATATAAGCAAATTATTCTTGTATACGCTTAAATTTGACAAAATAAGCTAGTGAATATTTAATACATAAACTTAATGTATCTTTCAAATTTAGGCAATGTTCAAATTCTTTTGTAATTATATGGATTATCATGCAGAAAAGTTAGACCATACGTCAAATAACTAACTTAAATATGGAGCTCTAAAAATAGTAAACACTGATTTTGGGCTTAGCGGCTGTGTTAAGAAACAGTTTGATCGTAAAATAAACATGAAATGGAGTATCGGATCATGGGATCAGTTACCTCGCTTACAGTAGTAACCGATAAATCTGAGTCAGATATCGAATGAATTCTACATTATAGGTGCAGGTTTGATCGAAATGCTCGCTCCAATCGATATAAATCTGGATCGATATCCATTGACATTCCAATTACATTACAAAGGTACTCGTAAACTTTGGTCACAGATTGTGTGAGTTACTTTCAGACAGTTTACTCTTCAGACGGTGAAAATGAATATGTACCTAATTTTTTATTATTTGTTTCAATTGCTTACTTCGTCACTAGGTAGCATGATATCTAATTACTATACTCTGCAGTTGTTGTAAAAATAAGTAACTATTTATTGTATAACATGCTGATAATGCGTTTTAATGTTATACAGGATGTTTTTTTGTGGCCACCTTTAACGAAGGGTACGTATTCTATACATGAAATAAAGTAAGTTTATGCCAAAAAAAATGCTGGGATATTTTTTTTTTTTTAATTTTTAAATTCCTTGATCTTGCGAAATTTATAGTGTCTAGTGTTTATGTTAGTTTTTTTATAGACAGATATTAATTATTTTTCGTGAAAAAATCCTTCTACGCGCGTCTATGTGCATTTATGCAGAAAAACGCAGTCTATTTACTCAACTTTGGACCCTAATATTTTGGAAACCAGACACTTCCCAGGTATGCTTCCATGGAGAAAAATGATCGTGATGATGAGGAGATTCCGTAGTTTTCGGGAACGTTGACGACCAAAAATCATCCTGTATATATTAGATAGAAAGTAGCCCAAAGAAGAGCATGCCTCTATTAGGCGACCTCTATGACCTATGTCAGAGCGGTTCGTAAAGCATGCTGAATTATTAGTAATAGATTTACGTACCTACATTTATTTACAGTATCCCCACTGCACATGTTTTTTCGTTGTCATACCGCAATATCAATGGACGTTCATTTTAATTGTAACCCGGGTAGATTTACGAGGCAGTCGGAATCGGTTATCTTGTATCGGTCGCGTCGCATCTGTTTTTGTCCGGATAATAATTTATGTATGCGTGTAAGTGAACTGCAGTTATATGCACCGCAAGTATGAAAGTGGAGAAAAAATAATTTGGTAAATGAATTTTACAATTTATGTTACTTTTGAAAATGAATTAAAATTTATTAGTCTATAAGTCACAAATGATCAAACTGTTGGATCAAGAATGATCAATATTTTTTTTTATTATGACAATTTTTTTTTTAGAAAAGTTATTCTAATTAAATACATTTAATAAAATAAATCAAACTGGCATTTTTTTCCTATTAAAAACTTTTGTGACCACAAAATTAAAAATATTAATACTAGCGCAAATATGATCCATTACTATTTTATCATTTACTATACACAATAAATCTTTAGATAAAAAAGAGAACAAGTTAAATTGACAGCGTGACAGTAATTGAGTAGCATTATTGTGATCGTGATAACCCTAGCCAATGGGCCAATGAATACGTTAAATGCAGGCTATTAGGGTTGCCAATGAACGGAAACACACTTTATAAAACATAAAAAAAAGATAATGATGTGTTATATGCAGAGACGAGCCTAGCAAATGCAATGTATCATAGGCAATAGATTATTAAAAATGTTTTGCTTGATAATGTAAAAAAATTATAAGGAGCTCTCAACCTTTTAACTATAGATATTATTAGATAAATTGAAACTGACTTTGCAAAAAATGCTTATACAAAAATTGGCCAAATTGATTTGAATGTAGTGTCTGTATCTTCGATTTGTGAGATATTAGCAACCCGAATACAGTTCTATTATAAATTCAAATTAATTAGGTATTTTATAAAGTTCTACAAAAAAAATGAAAGGTATAAAAAATATTGTATACACGAATCTCATAATCCAACATGGACATTTATTGTACGGTGTGGGACTCGTACAATACAGTTGCTAGTTAAAGGATGCTATGATGCTGCTATGCTAATGCTGAGGGGAAGTTTTCAAAAAGAGATAAAAACAACCGAACCCGTTGAGTGAATGTTGAACACTGAATTTAATATATTATAATGCTATGTAGTTCGCTAATAAAAGATATGCTGTATAGACAATACTATACAGATTACGCAGAGAGACTTATTACGAAATATTGATCTGTCGAGAGTTGACATAACAATGTGCGGTAACCCGTACATTTACTAAAACTTATATTTCAATTATCATCAAAGCTGGCAACACAAGCGCCCGCATGGCTGCACTTACATTAACATTGTCATCGCCTACATTAATCCGATACAATTAAATAGATGAAGTTACACTGTTTATTGTTATTAGGGGCGTTATGTTTTTATCTATGTGAGAGTTGGCACCACGATTCGAACGAAAATGTAAAAAGCAAACTGTGTAGATTCTGGTATGTTACATTGTAGGCATTATGAGAAGTATGTATGTATTTTATGCTGCTTTATTAATGTAGGAATATAGTCTATTTCAAATTTATTACTTGGGCACGCAACCTGATAATGGAGACTTATCGACCACCCCGTAAAGGTTAATATGGTCAACCAACCTCCCATAGGAAAGCACTGCGTAGTTTTTATTTAGTTGTATGATAAACATTAACAAAGATACCGCGCCTGTTAAGCAAGCTTGCTATTTTCAAATACTTATTTTTGTTTGTTTGTGTCATGCAATAGGTTCTAACACTACCTACAGTATTTTTTCACGGATATGTTCAAAGATATTTAAATGAGTATTAAATTTTTTTAACCTACACCATAGTCACGACCATTATAAATTAAAATTTTAAATCTATGACATTATTAGCTTTGAATTGATCATTGTATTCCAATTTTCAAAATTTATAAATACCGTCAAATATATTCGACACATTTAGCGGTTTTTAGTAGTTTTCCGTGCGCACGCGCCGCCTAGGAACATCAAAAGGACCGGTGCTAAGGATTGATTATAATATGTCAAAGACTATGAATCCAGATAATACACTGTGAATTGAAACTACAAAAATATCTACCTAATGGACTTAATGGTAGTGTGGTAAGCAGACTCTGATAAATAATAATATGGATAAAAAATGCATAATTTTATTACAAACTAGTGGACGCCCGCGACTCCGCCTGCGTGGACTGCAGAAAAAACAAAATGTCGAGATTATCCCGGATAAAAACATTTTGCCGAGATAAAAGGTATATAATCTATATTATTATATTTAGATACCAAACAAATATAATCTTGTTTGAAAAAACCCATATGTATTTTTTCTGTCGAGACTCGAAAGCACAGAAAACTATACTTTCCAGCTCGAAATAACATTGTCAATAAGACTGTCTCTACTGCTCCCAACCTATTCTTTGACAGTGACCACCGAAGTCGTGACAGACGTGACGGAAGTTAGCCTGTCAACTTGTGAAATGTTACTTACTTTGTGGAAATAAATGCTTATTTATAAATACTATATTATGCACTCTTCAGTATGAAACTTGATAATAATTTGAAAGTTATTATTTTAAAGTATGACATAGAGCTGGGTACTACCTGGGTAAAGAATATCTCTGAAACCATTATTACTATTTACTCGTAAATTGTGTCTTACTAACATAGATTTAAAGTGGTGTTTTTATGTGCTTACTAACAAATGAATTGTAATATTCTTTCCGATTTTTTTTTATTCTCGGGACTACAGAGTCCCGGTTCTTTGAGAGGCGTGCATCGAGCCATAGCCAAGATGTAGAGGCCCTTTTAAGAGAACTTTAATATAGTGTGGGATACACATGACGAATACCATCGCCGAACGCACAATATGATACACCCGGCGATGGTCCCCGCCATCTGCAAGACTATTGGAGTGCAGAGCTCTGTCATGCGATGGGAAACAAGGTCATGGGCTATGGGGTTGAATTTTGGGTGGGGTTGGGAAATCAGGCTATTGAAGGAGACTAACGGACACCTGCCATTACAACCATGTCTCATAATTGTTAGGTGGCAGGCGGTGACTCTACAACTCACTTCATGGGCCCCCTGAAACGGCCGCACACACGGAGCGACAAAGGGGGCAACATTTGGTGAGTGGCTAGGGTGGAGTGGTGCCCCTGGACTTTACACCGAAGCCAACTTGTCACTTACTGATGGGCACGTCCACCCTCGAGCTGTCATAGTTCTCGCGACTCCACTCTGCCCGGCCGGCGAAGGCAAGGCAGAGGCGGGGGAACTGTTCCTCGTCAGACTTCACTCCAGCGCCGGAGATGAGGAACAGGGTCTTCCCCCGGGAGTACTTCAGGTCCGTGGGAATGCTACCTCCCAACAGCTCGCCACAAGCTGCCCTGTGGGCTTATTATTATTATTATTAGGATAGCGGAGGGCCTATCAATCATATCAAAAAAATACTAACGACTAAATAGCTCAGAAGCTATGCTGAGCTACGAGTATTTAGTCGAATCTTACGACGTACACTTTATTATAAACTTGTAAATAAAGATCAGCATTTTAATGCATGCCTTATACCAGTATACCATATTTACCAAAACAGCTTCATTTTAAGCAATCCTACGAATATTATAAACGCGAAAGTTTGTGAGTATGGATGGATGTTTGTTACTCTTTCACGTGACAACGGCTGGAGCGATTTTAATAAAATTTGGTACGGAATTAGCTGACACCATGGATTAACACATAGGCTTTTTACCCGGGGAAATATTTTTATCGCAGATAATTTCGACATTTTGTTTTTTCTGCAGTCCACGCGGACGAAGTCGCGAGCGTCCACTAGTATATTATACATATACACGGCTGTGTTTCCAACATTACGTAGCGAAGACTATAGTATCACGAATGACAACCATGTTTAGAATAGCGGGGCCAGCTCATGTAGCATGAATTGCGAAACACGATATGATAAACCGATTTATCGACATTTAGCCTGTCATAATACGATAAATATAGCCGCCATGTTGAATTTTGCAAGCAGACGATACGATATCGTATGTTACTACATCCACAATGCGTGGTCATGCTAGGGATCTGGTGTAAAAAACACAATCTTCACTAAAACAGTTTGCATAAAAAGCCTCTAGCTAAAGCAATTGAACGCACAATATCCGGATATAACCAGTTATATGCAAAAGGGTTTTTCCCCCAAAATCAAATTTGTTCGCACGTTTACTCAGGACCGGAGGGTTTCTAACCAAATAAGCTTTTGTTCTAAAACAAGGAATCACATCTTAATGTGTGCTTAATATATTAATGAGGCTGTGGGCCCGGTTTGAGGTAAACATAGTTGGGTATTGACAACTCAATTTAGCGTTAAACTAAATATTAAACGCGTTAGCGGTGGCGGTCGGGTAAACTGGATTTAACTGGAGTTGAAGTGAGTGTTGTGTCAGTACAGTATACGTTAGGCGAAGTAGCTGTTATATAAGCTTAATATCTATAATCACTATAAGTACGTAAGCACCGTTTCAACTTAACTTGCCAAAATATAAAATTATATATTTTTTCCGTTTACATTATGTACCGGCATTATGGAGTAAGTAAGTATCTGCATTTTTTCCTGATCCTCCTATTTTAGTTAGTGTCAACGCAATATGTACTTATCTACCCTCAACTTCATCTCTATGTTTTTAAAGTGATCTCCTTTGATTGCATTGACATCTACCAACAAAAATACCAAGTCGCTTAACTTTCTCAAGCGACATTCCACTTAATTTTAAAAATCCTTAATTATGACTTTTTTTTTCAATACCATCATTATTTAAAACCACACTGAAGTGTAGTAATTTTAATCATTTGTAATTTTGTAAACAATATTAATGATAAATTACCCGAGAAAACTATACCTGCCAGTCATACTAATTTAAAAAAAACTATAACAATAGTCACCACAAAAGGCAATTTGGATTTTGCCAAAACCTTTTTTTTTATAATTAGTAGCAAGATTCTTTAACAGAGAAACACCGCAACTATTCGACAAATATAAATATACATGTGGCCAGAAATGGAACTAACGGCTAAATACATCGAGTTAGTATGACGATAAAGATTGATAATATAAAAAGTAATGCACCTAGCGCCACAATTTTTCGTACAATATTAACCTTTTGGTCGCCAGTGACTTTTGGGCGCAAGAATAATTATTGGGCGTGACAAATCATAAAGGACGCCATTATTTCTGCTTTTACAAAAGAAGCCGCTCAACTTTCGACAAACGTCATATTTCTTGTTCGTTTTTGTGACGTAAAATATAATTTTAAATGTGAACTAGAAAGATAACTCGAACCTGACCCATTGCAAAGAATATGGCCATAGACAAACCTTATACTACTTTTCTTACAAAGATATAAAGGGTGTGGGTGACAGCCAGGCAAATACTGAAATCCTGAATAAGTACCATTGTGTTGAGTTATACGACCGTGTTATTACTCGCAGGAAATGTATTCTTGATTTGATTTATCAGTAATCTTTGCTCTCCGCGCCAATTGTATCGGGCGATCCTGTGACTAAGTAAATGGGCTTATAGGTTATTGTGTGACACATTACTATTTTTTCACTCGTGACTCTCCTTCAGGGTTGATCAGTTATTTGAACTTTTTTGGGGGCAACTTTTTTTTGAAAATCATCCTTTGGTTAAAAATTTATTTTTAAGTCATTATCTAAGGCCTAATTAAACGAACTAAACTATTTTTTCCCTGGAAATATGAAAAAATGTCGGAAAATTTTGGAATTTTCCTGCGAACATTTTCAGTGTTTTCCGCCTTCGAATCATGATCTGAACTCGTGGTTATTATTTGCCTGGCTGTCACACACACCCTGTATATATATTAACACGGCCGTGTTCCAGAACGGCGGTATAGCTTGAACTGCTGGATCATAATGGAGATTCCTCAGCCAGACGTTAACGGTTTATGGGGACAGATGTTAATGATCACTGACAAGTATCCTTTGTCAACTCTTCCGACATGCACGGAAGGAGATGCAGCTTATATATTCTACTAAAGGCCTACATTAGAACAGGGCTACTTTACTTCTACTTTTAATGCTTTATTATTATCTAAAAATACTTTATATGGGCGCCCTACGACCAGATGGACCGATGACTTAAGGAGGACGGCTGGTAGTGACTGGATGGCAAAAACGGGAGATCGAACCATGTGGCGTACACTGGGGGGACTGCAATAGGCTGACGACTAATACTTTATACAGGGTGATTTTTGTTCGTCAACGTTCCCGAAAACTACGGAATCTCCTCATCACCACGATCATTTTTCTCCATGGAAGCATACCTGGGAAGTGTCTGGTTTCCAAAATATTAGGGTCCAAAGTTGAATAAATTGACTGTGTTTTTCTGCATAAATGCACATTGCAAAACACACAAGATTTTTTCACGAGAAATAATTAATATTTGTCTATGAAAAAACTAGCATAAACACTAGACACTAAATTTCGCCCGATCAAGTAAATTTTTTCCCAGCATTTCTTTTGGCATAAACTTACTTTATTTGATGCATAGAGTACGTACCCTTCGTTAAGGGTGGCAACGAAAAAACACCCTGTATATAGAGCATCGACACCAGAGTACCTAATATTACCAACATAGTATTGAATATTAATTTGGCATTAAATTTTTTCATGTCATTTGAAAGATGGAAAAAAAATGGTTTATGTTACAATAGTGTACGAGGACATTTTTACGAGTAGTTGATAAGTTAGTTTAGTTATTCTTTATTCTAGATTTTTATATTATCATTTTATAAAATTATTAATAAAGAAATGCAAAAAAAATCCAATATTATTATTTGTTTTGGTAAATAAATACGAACGCACCTACAAAAAATTATCATACAATCTCCATATTCAATGTCTCCAAAAATCTCCGTTTGTAAAAAGTGAACATTCCTCATGCTCGTGACTCGTTCAATAAATATTTATACACGAATTAAAATATTACAAGGGAAAAGGTATCGCACCAAGATATGGATTGCAAGCCTTACGAACCTTTTAAGGTTGAGTGATTGGTATTTAAAAAGAAAATACCAGGAAAAGTAGTACACAAGCTACTTTTTATTGATAAATATTTTACTCTCAAAACCTTCAGAAATCTCCTTTAAAAGTCTGCACATAGTTGCATGGATTTATACAAAAAAATATAATCTAATAAATCTATCTAAATAAATATAGTCTTTGGTAGATACTAAAATCGTATTTTTGAAAACATTAGGACAAACAATGACTTACTTAAGAGGAGGCAGACCTTATTTAGCATCTTTTTGATGAAATATGCTGAAACGGGTGCATGTTTGTTTAATGTGAGACTATTACACTATATTCTTAGTACCCTTAACTATGTCATGTAAAGCCAAAAACATGATTTAATGATTTTCGTTCGATAGTTTTGTTTTTTGAAATCGACATGTTTTTTAGTCATTTTTACTTTTATTTCGGCTATTACATGAGGTAGGCGTTTAAAATAAATTCGGATATCAAGATAATAATGATAGTAAACTTTTGTAAAGCCAAAATTAAAAAACAATCATAATTGAACACACAATTAATAAAAATCTTTTTGAGACTTACGCCCTTTACTTCTGAGCTCAATCAGTTGTTTAGCGTGCAAGCGATATTCTACTCTAATGCTTACTGAAAAGCGTTAAATAGTAACTTCGTGCCCGCTGACGCTCAGTACCGCGCTGTGCGCCGACGACGTAGGGTCTATGTCGCTTTCGCCCACGGCAGTGGCATTTTTTATTATCTTGTGGTGTAGGTATTACTCGATTGAGTTCGGACTAATGGGAAATAAAACTAAAAAATATGTTTCCAAAAGGAAGATGGCTCAACGTTGGAGAGAATTTTCTAAAAAGGGGAGAGAATCAAAGGTGTAAGTAGCTATAATCATAATTAGTAAGTATGTAAAGTTTAGTGCTGAGAATGCATTTTATAATGGACAGCAGAAAAAACAAAATGTCGAAATTACGGGATAAAATATTTACCCGGGATAAAAAGTATAATGTGTTATTCTGATACGTACCTAAGCTAATATAAGGTCTTTCCGAAATTAGTGATTTGCCTTTGACACGAAACTAGGAAAGTAAAAAGAAACAACTTTCACTATGGGGCCAACTCCGATATAGTGAAAAAAATCAGCTGTTCCATACATTTCAGGATTTTGCGTGATGAAGTAACAAACATACACACTCACACACATACAAACTTTCACCTTTATAAATTGGTAGAATTCCTTTGAACGATGGCGCTAGTTGCTTTGTTTATCTATGTAAAAGTCTACAAAAGAAATTAGTTCCGAAATCACACACACAGCATGAGAAGTATTCTATAAGCGCACTGCTTTACACATGAAGCACATACACAAATTTTATATACATTTACGAGTATATGTAGGTAAAATATCTTTCACCCACCTAAGGAACTTACTTACTACTACAGGTGAGGCATAAATATTGGAATAGGTATGTGGATTAGGTATTTTTCAATACTAGTCGGTACCTAATACAACGTGATTAGGTCATCATCATCTTCCTGCCCTGTTCCCATTTATTTGGGGTCGGCACAATATGTACTTTTCTTCCATTCATCCCTATTATCCGTCATCTCATGGCTCACTCCCAGTACACGCATATCCTCCCTCACACAGTCCATCCAACATTTCTTTGGTCTACTTTCTTTTCTTTATATCCATCCACACTCATGCACAAAGCTCTCTGTAAAATATGCCTTACATCCCGTCGCTTTACATCATAGACTCATAATATAGCTTTACATGCCCGTACCAAGACAGACGGTTACTTCGTAACTTGTCTGTGATCGGCGCAACTTTCAAACTTCCTCTTATATACACATTTCTTATTTTATCCATTCTTGTAACTCCACACATCCATCTCAACATTCTCATCTTGCTTACATGGAATTGATTTTTATCCTTCTTTACGGCCCAGCATTCAGATACAAGACGACATTAGGTATTAGGTATCGCATAAAATATCATCTTACTATGAGAAATCAACCGTAAGGCATAGACTATAAGTTTCAATTTTATTATTTAGCAAAAATACTACAATATCATTAGAATATGAAGGTAATTTTCACCATTTCTAACAAGTTTATAATAGCCTAGCGGTTACATCGGCGGAGTCGAAAACTAGATACTCCTGGTTCGTATCCGGGTAAAGACAAGACTTTTTTTTTCCTTTTTTTTTTTACAAAATAAAAATCCTTTATTTAAACAAAATATTTGACACAAACTAAAAACAATTTAACTAAATATTAAAAATTTAACCTAATATAAAAAATGCATTTCGCTATTATAACGATATTTTCTATTTCCACAACTATTCTTTTTACGTAGGTATTTATTAGATAATGGATCATTCACCGAAAACCGATACTAAATATTCACCGAATAAAGATTCTACGTATTTATCTAATACGTAATGGATCACAGTAATGGAACGGCCATATTGCATAAATATTAGTATGTATTAGGTCGAACAGGTACGATTTTTACCTAATCCGACCCATCTTTACTTACTACGTAGCATCTTCGGCAGCAGTTCCTTCTACAATATTTTGTTTATAGAATTCAAACAAATTGTGCCGAACAAAAAGTCCTGGAGTCGCCCGTCAAAGTTTATACCGAACTAATACCACCTGTAATGTTTGAAGAAAAGTGAGTGAGAACCTACCTACCTGCTATAATTTTGTTGTTTTTGCTCACTTGTTTTCACTTTTGGCTACTGAAACTTTTTTGATATTTTTAAACTCATTTCATATTTTAGCTCTCCGATTGACAGTTTGATGGTAACAGATGAGGTGGAGCATAGAACAGAAGGTATTTTACTGTATAAGGTAAATAGTACATATATATTTCTTGGGGAGTGTAGAGGATTAGTAAGAAAAATCATTTAATTTAATTGTATAGTATTTAAACGCACATCAAATAAAATGATTATTTATAGTCACAAATAATTGGAATTCGTATCAAAATTACTGACTGCACAGCAAAATCCTCAAATGAGAATATTGCTAATCAAACTGCAATTTATATTTGTGGCATACGCATACCGCTATTTATCTTTAAATAAAGTTTTTTTTATTTATGCACAGCTAATATTGCGAATGCACATTATACATACCTGTTAACCCTTTATTTTTAAAAAACACCTACTATTTATATTTTGCCACCACTACCCTACAGAAAAAAATACAAATCCTTAAAAACAAAAAGAAGATGAAACCGAACACTTATATTACTCACGACTTACCAAAAGCAACTCTTCAGGAAAAAAACTATAAAAAGAATAAGAAAGATAGTGAAAAAAGGAAAAGATCAGAAACCCCAAGTCCTAACAGCAAGGACCCGAAACAAAATATTGCTAAAGTGCTAAGAAAAGATGCATTTCAACTCATGCGCGAGACTTCATATTCATTGTCCGAGAAGAACACCTACAGAACCTAACAACGGAATACCCAGAACCGGACACATACAAGCATTACCACAACATCTTGTTACAGAACAAGCAACATGTCTCCCTGTACGGCTGGTCCCCGCGGGAGAGCAAGACCAAAACCCTCCAACCAAAACCAAAATATATATTGCAACACTAAATACAAGAACCCTAAGAACCCACGAAAGCTTACTGGAATTGGAAAAGGCTCTAGAAAACATAAACCACGACATTCTAGGCATAAGTGAAATGAGAAGACTAGATGAGAAGATTGTGGAGTATGGTAATTACATCCTATATCAAAAAGGAACAACGGCAGGCCAACATGGAGTAGGATTTCTGATCAAAAAATCCCTAAATCATTGGATACAAGAATTGATAGGAATTTCTGACAGACTAGCAATACTCAACATCCAACTACCAGGGTACAAAAAGCCTTGGATAATAATACAGGTGTATGCACCTACCGAACAGGCCAGTGGAGACGAGATTGATGACCTATATAAGAACCTGTCAGGGATAGTAAGTACATACCATAATAACCACATTATAGTGATGGGTGATTTCAATGCCCAAGTTGGTGTCAGGGAAAGTGGTGAAGAAACAATTTTAGGAAAATATGGACATGGAAAAAGAAGTGCTAATGGAGCCAAACTGATCAATTTTCTACAAGAGAACAATTTATGTCTGCTTAATTCAGTCTTCAAGAAACAACCGAAAACGAAATGGACCTGGCAATCTCCTGATGGTAGATACAAAAATGAAATTGATTTCATTCTAACAAATAGGGTAAAGTACTTCAACGACACACATGTCATACAAAATTTGAACTTCAACACCAACCATCGGATGGTCCGCTGCTGTCTAAACATGTATCCACCTAAGAAATCAAGAAAAACCATAGAAAACTTCACAGCTTTGACAACGGAACAGTATAGCACAAATATTGATTCAGTCACCTTCAAGTCACTGCAAGAGGTAGCCAACTCTAACAGGAATGTTCTGGACAAATATGACTACCTAGATCAGAAACTATCCCAACTGAAGATAACTACTGCTGATAAACGAACAAAGAAATTTAGTGAAAAAACATTAGAACTTTTGGAAGAAAGAAAAAGAATAATGTCAGATAAACTAAATAGTAAAGCAAACCACAAAAAAATATCAGACCTGAGTAAACAGATACGAGAAAACATAAGGAAAGACAGGAAAACCAAAAGACTAAAAAAATTGGAAGAAGAAATACAAAAGTCTGGTGGTTCAAAAAAAGCGTATAAAGAACTAAGAGAATTTGGCAAAGAATGGATCTCAAAACTCAGTACTAAACAATCAAAGCAAGTAACCAAACGCAAGGAAATCCACAAACTCGCTACCGACTACTACAAAACTCTCTACTCTGATATAGACCAAATACAAATAACAGAGAACCAAGAGAAAAAAAAAGTAGAGATACCACCTATACTTCTTGCAGAGGTACAGAAAGCCATCAACTCACAAAAACTGGAAAGATCCCCAGGTCCTGATAACATACCCAATGAGCTGATGAGGGGCACAGTTAAGGAGATTAGTCCAATTTTAACACAGATATTCAATGAAATACTAAAGACAGGTGTCATTCCAAATCAGTGGAGAGAATCATATATCATCCTCCTTCACAAAAAAGGAGCAAGAGAGGACATTACGAACTATAGGCCGATCAGTTTAATATCAAACATCTACAAAGTTTTTGCAAAAGTAATACTAGAAAGAATAACAAAAGTGTTAGACGAAAATCAACCTATAGAACAGGCAGGATTCAGGAAGAACTACAGTACAATCGATCATATTCACACTATTAAACAAATCGTGGAAAAATACAATGAATATCAAAAGCCCTTATACATAGCCTTCATCGATTATTCTAAAGCATTTGACAGTCTCAACCATAACTATATCTGGTTGAGTCTAGAACAGCAAGGTATAGAATACACTTACATAAACATAATTAAAAATATCTATAGCAAAAGTAACAGCCGCATTAAACTGGAACTAAAGGGTGACCCATTTCCTATCAACCGAGGTGTGAGGCAAGGAGACCCATTGTCTCCCAAGCTGTTCAGTGCTGTACTAGAAAACATATTCAGAAACTTAGACTGGGACAATTATGGCCTCAACATAAATGGAAAACGCTTGAGTCATATGAGATTTGCTGATGACCTTATTTTGCTCGAGGAATGTCCCAAGAAGCTACAAGACATGGTAAAAACCCTTGCAGCCAAGAGTAAAGAAGTGGGTCTCGAAATGAATATGGACAAAACAAAAATGATGACTAACTCCACAGAGTTAAACATAGAAATAGATGGACGTAAATTTGAGTATGTAGAGGAGTATGTCTATTTGGGACAAATTATAGCCCCCAGTGATC
This sequence comes from Carposina sasakii, assembly GCA_014607495.2. Classification (NCBI taxonomy): domain Eukaryota; kingdom Metazoa; phylum Arthropoda; class Insecta; order Lepidoptera; family Carposinidae; genus Carposina; species Carposina sasakii. The sequence continues at coordinate 14,253,743 of CP053153.1, forward strand.
TGATGTCAAAGGAAATAAATAAGAGAATAGCTAGTGGCTGGAGAAAATATTGGTCTCTAAAAGAAATAATGAAGAGTAAGGAATTAAACATACATATCAAAAAGAAAACCTTCAACACTTGCATACTTCCTTGCATAACATATGGATGTGAGACCTGGTCGCTTACCGAAAAACATAGGGAACAACTTGCAAAATGTCAACGTGCAATGGAGAGAAGTATGTTAGGTCTAAGACTCGGCGATAAAATTCCTAATGCAGAAATTAGAAAAAGAACGAAAGTGATTGACATACTCACCCGCATTGATCACCAAAAATGGAGTTGGACTGGACACATGCTGCGTTGCAAATTTGAAAAGTGGAGTCAGAGAGTCACTCTATGGTACCCAAGAGATGGTCACAGAAAGCAGGGACGTCCAGCACTGAGATGGGAAGATGAAATCCGCTTAACTTTGGGGCCTTATTGGACAAGGGTTGCTGCTGATAGAGCTCAATGGAGAGAGTTGGAGGAGGCCTACGCCGAAAGGCACATCAAACTAAGAGACATACTATAACGGGGAAGGCATGAAAATAATATGGACAGATATAATTAAAATATATATTTATAACTGACATATACCTATACATTACAATTTTAATATTAATTTATAATAATTTGATTGCAATCCTAATATGTATTTTACTTGTAATTTTGTTTGAAATAAATGGCTATTTTATTTTATTTTATTTTATTTTACTATTTATATTTAACATACAGCAATTTACCTAAATGAAACGGCATTTTTTTACAT